>OY987326.1:124264830-124901211 GCA_963920685.1 Polydrusus tereticollis
GAGTTGATTTGGTATTATTAACGGCTTTTGTGTACTGTTTATCTTTACTTTTCTGCAAATTTTGATTGTGTGTGTGAAGTGTGATAATTTTGTGACGATGCCGAGGCAAAACAGAATTATTTACATTATTTTAAACAGGCATAAAAACTTAAACAAAGATTTATCGTTCTACAGGTATGTACCTAGACCGGATGTTTATTCCTTTTAACTTACCTACGTTAATTTCGTGAGGGAACAATAACTAGGTAGTCCATTTCCTAAAGATTATTTTCCTTTGCTGCTGTTGATATACTTAGGTACCTACCTATTTTTACCGAAAATTGCATGTAGGTACTTCAAAGAATCCTACAAAAACCTATTATTTTCCTTGTTAAACTCTAAGAATAATTGTAAAATATCTAATAAAAGTTTTATTAATATGTTTACCTGCGTTCTTTTTCTTTTCTCAATCGAAATAATATACAAAATCTTAAACAAATCAAGAAATTTAATGTTTGTTTACAAATTTCGGTCCAGTTGTCAAAGTCAAACGTGACAACCTCATTTTTTTTTCGTTAAAACAAACGTCTATTTTCTTATTCTCGCGCATGTGCTCTGCGCGAAATGACCCTGACGGAACAAGGAACCTGGGCTTTACTACGTTTACATTGGTTAAATGGGCAAGGCGCCATATAGTACTAATACATATATGGTTTTATGACTAAACTGACAGGTAAACATTAAAATCCAAAAGAAGGAAATCTTCACAAAAAATGATGTTTCATAAGAAAAGATTGGATAACTACTGCAAGAGATATTAGATGAATAATTAAGATATGGGCAAAATGTAATTCCGCCTGGCCAAAGACAATGAAGGGAAGGTCCTTGACATTAGGTTGGTGTCCAGTTCCATATAGGAAACACAACATTGAACGTTTTACTAGTTTTAACAGCTAAAATTCAAGTCAGATATGTGATATAAGGTACTATGATTAAGCCAGTTCTATTAACTTATTAGTGACAAAATTGAATTGTCACAATGCTCTGAGGGTGATATCAAACAACTTAGATTTCACTGTAGCAAGAAGCTCTTACTGTGCTCTAATAAGGGTCCCATATCTATGGAATCTGTTTTTGGGGTTCATGCACCCAATATTTATTTCACTTTGAATTTGTTCTGCAGAAGAGAGCAATAAGATATACGTGTAGCGCTAAAGTTAGGGATTCTTGTCGTCTGCTATTTATAAAACATGCGATATTGACTTTTTGTTGCATCTTCATTCTGGATGTCTTGTTCATAAAAAATTTAAAAGTGAGCTGTTGTTGTTGCCTACTCATTATAATACGCGTAAATCCTTTCTTTTAAACTTCCCATTCCTCATTCTGAATAAATCAAGAAATCCTTAATATATTTAAGTATTTGCGTTGATTGAATTACTACAATCATTATTTTTCCTTGAATACTGTAAAACATGTTGAAACTAATTAGAAAAATTTAGTAACTTTTGACATTATCATAATTTTTCCTGGTGGTTTCATTGAGGTATGTATCAGAGCCGTGTTTAATTTTTAAGAATTTTCCGAAAAATTTTTTCTAATTAACAGATACGCCTTCCTGAAAATATATGACCAATAGTTCTCTTAGTGGATTACCGTGTATACTGCAAGAATTATTCAATCGTTGAATCGATATTGTTTGCTTGTAAACACTACTCACACATTTCCGGAATTCTACGAACTACATTTAAAATAATTTGTTGCGTTATATCTAGAGTATTAAATTTTATTTAATATAATAATATAAGTTTTCCCACCCCAAAAACGAAACTCTAAAACCAACAAGTCAGGCAACTTACACGACCATGTGTCTCAATCCAATGTTCTGGCAAGGTGTTACCTATGTATATTCAAGCTATTCTTTGGAATCTTTACGTCAGGTAAATACCTTTGACATTTTTCTGGTCATTGTTTGCTTATTCAGCATTTAAGTTAAATTTTTAATGTTTCATCGACTGGAGCTTTGAATTGTCGTGTCTCGTACTTGCGTGTTTCCTCTAAGATTTTGAGCTACTTGTGTTGGCGCCTGTTTGCCATCTCTTGGACGCTGTCGGATAGTGTTTCTCTACTGCATATTGGGCTCGCGCACAGGGAGCCAGTCTTTAGGTAGTTTGTATGTTGCGTTTGGTCTAGTTCTTGTATAGTCCGCCTTACGGTTCTGTGGATATAGAAGGAATTCGAATAAAAAAAATACTTATGTAGAGGGTCTGCTTAGTTTACCAATAAATTTTAAATAAAAATAACCTAATTTTATGATGATTGATGATGAACGCATTTCTCGGCGGCCGCTTCTAGTCGATGAAATAATTATTGTGGACACATAAATAAAATAATGCCTGAAAAATATGTGTTCCACTGCTTTTTTTTTACCTATTGCCACGGAGAGTGGACAGTGTTGTGGTTAAACTATTAAAATAAGAGAAAGTTAATTGAGTTTATTAAGTAATGAAATATTTATATGAAACGAGGCACCGCACGCTTATGCCGTTACAGTTAAACCTGACTTTTTTTATGCCTTTTACCCCCCTGACTCTTCAGCCGTCGTAGCCACAGACTCGTAAGGCGGACTATATGTGAGTTTGTTTTTAGTTTGATTGTGGATACGTCCGTCCGTTTGTAGTAATCAGCTATGATTATTTTCAAAAAGAAATCGTTAATCGTCTGTATTTTAAAATCGTTTTGGAGAACCCTGTTCATCGTATACCTTGTATATAATTACCTGGAACTTATTCAGCTCGGACTTGCTTATGTTGCACCATGATGACTCTCCATAGGTAAATACTGGCCTGACCAGGACCTTGTAGGAGTTAGCCTTAGTTCTATTACTAAGTCAACTCCGCCTGTGAAGCAGGGGGTAGAATGAGCTCATTTGACGCAACGCTAACTTGATTCTATTTATCGAATATAACCTCCAGTTTAGTCTTTGATCAAAGATAAGTTTCAACTATTTTATTTCTTGCCACCAGTCAACCTGGACTTTATTGACATGAAGCCTTGTTTCAGGTCTTCTGACACGACTTTTCGAAAAATAAATATCCTTGATCTTGGCGGGATTTAAAGTAATATTCCAATCTGAAAGCCATTTTTCTAGTTGGTTTATATGGCGTTGCATAAGTGTGACGCTGTTTAGAAGTCGAAGTTATTGCAGTATCGTCGGCATATAGATAGAGCTGATTCTGTTTAACTCGCGGAGTGTCTAAGTGTAAATGTTGTACAACAACGGAGACAGAGGTGAGCCTTGCGGTACTCCGGTCCCGATGCGTTTTATTGAAGAAATCGCTTTCTGACTGCAAAACTTCGGTTCTCTAAGAATAAGTCTACGATCTTGACTAGATAGTTTAATAGCACCGAGCCTTATTAACTTTAATAGTATACCGTTGTGCCAGACCTTATCGAAGGCTGTAAAAACGTCAAAGAAAACCGCCCCCGCGTGTGCCCTTCTATTAAGTCCTTTGTGTTCGAAGTGAGTCTTGTTGTTTGCCTAATTGTGCAATGTTCGGCACGAAAGCCGAACTGTTCGTTAGGCAAAACATTGTTATTAAAAACGAAATCGTTCATACGAGATAGGATCATTTTTTCGACTACCTTACCCAGGCCTGATAACAGGCTTATAGGTCGGTAGCTAATCTGTGAATGAGGATGACTTTCGCTTATTTCCAGACGCACGGGAAATGGCCTTTTTTGATAATAGCCTGGGATATGTCTACAATGTTCTTCAAAGCTGCGTCTGGCAGGTTTCGCAATGCCGTTTTTTTAGTGCCGTCGAAACCCGGAGCTTTTCTAGCATTCAAAACACTCACTAGTGATCTGACTTCCTCAAGAGTAACCGTCAGAGGATGTTCTATCGTTCTGTAACTGCTAATGGTTCTGGAGATCCTCTCATCTCTGGCCGGATCTGTGGTAAGATTTTCGTTAAATTGCTCTAAGAGTTTTTCTGATGCTTGTTTTCTTGATGTCTGGTTTATTTTTAATAAAAATATTGTATTATCTGCTTCATTATGCCTGAAGAAGGGGTTTTAAAGGGCCGATAATTTACAGTCTGGTAATTTACCAAATGTAGGTAGATATTCCATGTAGTTACCACGGAAAGTTTTTCACTTGGGGCATGTTGTATCTCATTATTGTAAATAGTAGTAGTATGTAGTGACAGCTCTCACTAGTCATATTATACTAGTAGTATGTAATGAAATCAATTATGAGTAATAAAAGAAACTCCCTGGGTGTTTTAAAAGTAAATTGTACCTCCAGGGGCGGATATCAATTATATTTAGTAAAGTAATATAATACAATTAATAGGGGTTACAAATACAATTCTGGTTCCTTATTCTCTGAATATTATATTGGTTTGAAAACACAAAAAGATGGGCCGCAAAATATATCTCGCTCGTTTTCAAGGGGGGAAACAAGACGCTGGTAAAATTAAACTACTCGAATCACCCCTGAGTTAAAAACTACCTCTATTTTATGCCGGATCGGAATGAATATCTGTAATGTGGTTTACCTTTGAGTGGAAGCCCAACCAACCCACAGAGGTTAAACCAACCCTTTCAAGGACTGCTCGGGGGCGGAACCTCTTGCGACCGAGCCTCGCATTAGACTTTTGATGTTTTTTGCACTTTTGCATGGATTATTATCCGTTTCTATTTACGACTTTTTACTATTAAGTAGATGAATACCGAGGTTAATTCTTTCAAACCAGTATTTATTATGAGAAGTAGCTACGCTACTTACTAGTTACTACACATTTATAATAATGAAATACACATACTCATCTATCTTTACACCGCAAACTTTACCAATGGAAAAACTTTCTGTAGTTTTTATGTAAGTCGCTATCATAAACATATCTACTTTGGGTAAATTTTCACGTTTACCCGTTAAAAAACCCTCTTCAGTGATAATTAAATACGTAGTCAAATATATTTATACAAAAAAAAATCCAGGAATCATTGAAATTATAAAATATTATCTTCAAGAGTTTTTACGATGGTACTCTAACAAAGTGGTCCTATTAAACATTTATGAAAACTTACCCTAGTATCCATTGCAGATACCTAACCAAAATAACTGCTTTATAAGGTTTCTTAAACTACGAAAGTAACGTTATTCGTTTAATCGTCAATGTAAATAATCCTGATTGCATGACATGTGACGTCACGCTGATTCTGAAATTATTTGCCGGCTCGTGGAACTTAAATTATAATTAATAATATATTAATAATTAATTATATTTAAGGCGTCATATTTCGCATGTCGTATTTTTTAATATAATTGGGCATCATCAAAATATCTTGTTAACAGATTAAGGCAATAATTAAAAACATAAGTATCATAAAAGTACATATTGTGAATATTCTTCTCTACATTTTATTCTTAAATAAAACTTAATAACTATATGGTTTAAATAGTTTAAGTACGATCTATTTTTACGGTCTAATAAAATAATGTTTACCCCTTCAGATTTGACACTTCGTAAATTAAAACATGTATATCCTAGCACGAGAAATTGCGTTAAAACCTTGAACTCATATTCGTGACTATTTATTTTCTCACTGAATGTCGCACTTTGTCTAGGGTATCAAGCAATGTGACACTGTAATATTGTGTATTTACGTACAAGCGAGTGACGCACAATGGTTGGGTGACATCTAGAAAATTTGCGATGTATGTAACATTGAAATTTAGTTAGCTGAAAGAGATTTTGCAGGCCAAACACTAACTTAAAATATTTGGCGTGTGTTTGCTAAAAATTGTACAGGGTTTTCAGAGATATTTTCTACCAAATCTATAGAGTTTTTTGTACGAGATACAAGAAAACTTTAAATGTGGAAGCAGGGTTGAAAAAAATCATGATTTTTTTAAAAAACATTAGAAATCGCGATTTTTTTGAAAAAAATCAAGATTAAAATCAAGATTTTTTTTATTTTGATTAATGTTTGTGCAGCTATCATTTATTCAGTTTAATTTGCCCTAACTAAAGTGGAACGTTTAATGGCAAAAATAAACACTTTGGGTCATCCACAAATCCGCACAAAGTCCAAGAAGTAAAAACTCAAGGTCGCAGTAGCATAAATGTTTGGTGCGGTCTGTTTGCTGTCTTAATTGTTGATCCACTCGTTTTTTGAAGTAGTTTACCAGGTGCGCGGTTTTTTCATTTTCTGGAAAATGATATAAACCATCTTTTAGAGAAACTTTCGATCTATTAATATTATTTGGCAGCAGGATGGCGCACTGGCTCATAATGTTATACCAGTTACCAATTACCTCTTTAACAGGTATAATTTATGGATAAGAAGAAGGAGTCTTATTCGATGGCCGACAAACAGCCCCGACCTTTCACCACTCGATATGTTTTGTGGGACTAATTAAAAAACCGCATTCACTATAACTGAACAACGCCAGATATCCAAGTTCTCGAAGAGAGAATCGGGATGAATTTTAAAGAGGGACCATCCCAATTTTATAATAGATACCGTTAATAGTAAATTGAGGGAAAATATTCAGAAATGTACCCGAAATGAAGGAGGATTATTAAGAATCAGTAAAATACACACTGGTATTATCAGCTGTTACTTAATTTAGTTTATGGTTATTTATTTATATTGTTTGTATTTTTTTTGAGAGACTACAATAGTTTATTCATATTTGCAATACAGAATGTTGTTTCTATAGCGAGTTTCATTTTATTTTTACATTGACAAGTTCATATCAGTAAAAACTCAACTCTGTTAGGCAATTGGTTTCCAAGGCACTGTACTCATAATTATCATTGTATGTTACTGTATGTTATTGTGCTGTTACAATAATTAATCGAAATTAATTTAATGATGATTCCTGCAAATAAAATCTGAACCAACTATATATTTTTGGAATCAGGAAAGAAAGGTCTTTTATGTAAATAAAAAACATACAGGGCGTTCCACTAGAAAAAACACAATTTGTTAATTGTTCTTAGCTTTCAGATCGTATTTTTTTTAATTTCTGGCGGTTTAGATAAAACCCCACCACTCCTACATTTAAAGTTTTCTTGTATCTCTTATAGGGAACCCTGTAGATATGACCGAAAATATCTCTGATAACACTGTTCATATTTTATGCAAAATACTTAAGGAAATGTGTTGGGTGCTATGCAAAGAGGAACGTAGGTGAAAATTCTCGCAACAGAAAAAATTTTAATAATTAAATCGTTTATGATTTAAACTTTTTCATATTCTGTAGTGGGAGCACGAAACTCGATACGAAACAATCTTACAACTTGATGCACGACTCGATTGAGTGAAGTAGTAAACAGTTAAATTTTGGTAATCTTCGGTTCTGGACGATTTGGAATTCGTGCCAAAAAAAATACTTGAAAAGTTGAATGAAGAACAATATTTGAGGTTAATTATTTCTATTTGCCGCTATGTTTTCAAATATGAAATGTCCATTGCCATTCTGACCAAAAGACTAATATTGGGAGATTATCCTGAAGTACTTGAAAACTATACTATAAAATTATATTATCATAATTAGATGAAAGGTTTAGGAATAAAAGTAAATATTTTTAGAAATACCTATTGTAAGAAACGTTCACATAAGAACCTCGAACTCGATTACCTGGATATTTAAGTCTGTACTGCCGACTAGAACTTTAATTAAAAGTCCCAAGGAGCAATTAACGACTCACTGTGGACAATGTGTCGACACTACGTCTCATATTTATCGGTACGATACATTTTTAAGTCGCAATGTTTTTGCCTAAGATGTGCCGCTTGCTTCCAATATTTCGTCACCCAACTCGGATTTCAGAGCAAGATGGTGATTTTGCTAGTTTGTTGAATCTTTTCTTAACTTCAAAACCCCGACTTGTTCACTGTCACCGTGAAACCTCCGTTAGGAACGTCTGATCACAACCTTATTTTGGCACTGAACAAACTACCCATTAGTGCCGAACAGCCTCCTAAACAACGCAAGATCTGGCATTATACATCAGCTAAGTGGGATGACCTAAAGGACCATTTTCGAACTTTTCCTTGGCGGAACATTTGTTTTACCTCTGATGATCCATCCATCTGTGCCAGAGAAGTATCGGAGATTATCCTAGCTGCCATGAAAGTCTTCATCTCTTTCTCAAAAAAGTGCCCTTCTAACGGCAAGCCGTGGTTTACCAAACAGTGGAAACAAGCGGTTAGATCAAAAAAGTATTTTTACTGACAATGGCGTCAAAACCCTACCGCTGAAAATCGCTTCTGCACACAACCAAAAGATCAGAGAACTTCTTGAATGTCCTAACGGCTAAAGATCACTTTGGTAGGTAGCTAAAGCCGTCAATCAGAAATTTACTAAGTCAACCATTCCACCTTTAACACGTTCTGAAGGTACCATTGCGATCTAAGCACAGAAAAAGCAAACTTACTGGTGGAACTGTTCTCTTCACATTCAACGGTTAATTTTCAGGGAAAAACTCGACCGAACATTCCCCCTGTAGAATCGAGAATGCGCGAGATTATTTTTCGGCACCGCCATGTTAAACGAATCATGAGGATTCTCGACACCAAGAAAGCTTCTGGTCCTGACGAATCGCCTTTAAAACATTGTTCGCATTTCAATATTAAAGTTGAATTACACGAAATATTTCTTCTTTGGTGGAAAACATTTTCATGTCAAATGGAGGTATAAAGAAATTTTCACTATTATTCTAATTATTTAAAGTGAAATAACTCAAAAATGCCTGGTTCGAACATAGGCGTATTATGAGTAAAAAAATGTATAAAAAGGAGAGTGTGGAGCTTTCTGAAAACTATTGGGCTAATGTCTGCTTCCCAATATGGATTTAGGGAGGGAATGGATACAGATACTGCCCTATATTAAGTCACTAATCATATTGTATATTGTTTCAATAATAACTAAAAACCTCTGGTCATTTTCTTAGACTGATTCAAATCCTTTGATACGGTTGATCATCACATATTGTTGAGAAAATGTGTATTAAAACGACAAAGAGAAAAGATTGGTAAATTCTGCGTGCGTGCGATTTCAACCTCTGCTATTTTTGTTTTTAAATTACATAAAGGTTATAATTTGTTCACGCAGTTATAATGTCATTATTGGGATGCTAGTTTCCTATTGGGCGAAATATGTGGGCAGATCGCATCGCGCGCCGGTCGACCGAGAGACAAGAAGCACGGCGCAAAGGGGAAGAGGTGAGTCTTTCACGATGACTCCGCGAAGCAAGTGCTGTTCCGTGCGCTCCCCGAATATAAGATCTTTTCGGGCAATTAAGTAGTGCATTTAGGGCCTTTCTGGGCAACTAATGGTTTCCTTTTAAGTAGAGCTAAGCAGACAGCGATTCAACGTTATCTGACATACGAAATGAAACTGTCTACGATACCGAGGCGTTTTTGTGATGTAATTTCAAGTGATAGTTAGAAAAGAAATGTTAGTAATATGAACGTTAAGTATCGACCAGTCTCTTTGTCATGAGTTCCTGTAATATGCTACCATAACCTGCTTTAAGGAATAAAAACACAAGTGTTGAAGTTGTCAAGTGTCAAGTTGAACCCTATAGGCCACGCGGTTAAAATAAATGTAACCGCTAGGGAATTAACCCAGTACGGCATCATACATTACTAAACAAATTGGAATTAATAGGAATAAGGGGTAGAGTTCTTCGGCTGTTTAAGTCATATTTAAGTAATAGAACACAAATAGTTAAACTAAATACAGTTTGTAGCGCTTCTAAAGTGGTCCAGTTTTGTGTTCCTCAGGGTACAGTGCTATTTAGATCAATAGTCTGGCGAATGCAATACACAATGTAAGAACTATCTGTTTTGCCGACGACACGATTATTTTGTTTAAGAGGTTAATACGGCACAATGTTTTTGAGAGAGCAAAGAGAACTGCTAACAATGTAAAAATTTGGATGGATTATAATCGATTAACTCTTAATGTGAATAAAACAAATTTCATGTGCTTTGCAATAAACAAGTTTGGGTTGCCTAACGAAAAAAATCATAGTTCACTCAATTAATTGTTACTCTTAGAAATGTTCATGTAATGATATAGTTAGATCAGTAAAATGTAGGAAATATTCAGGTATTTATTTTGATCAGTTCTTGAAATGGTCTGGCCCAATAATATATTTAAAAATAATTCTGTTTAAATCTAGATGTTTTCCTCTGAACTGTTATTTCAACAGTCTGGTGTCCTCATAATTATCCCAATATATGTAAAAAATGTGCTTAGATTTTCGCTTATTACAAATAGTATCACAATTACATTAGTCATGATATCTTGTCTAGAGCCAATGCAAATCGTAACATATCTGTCCCGATTATACACTTTAATGTTGCAAGACGATTTATTTCTTATGTGGCTCCTAAAATTTTGACTTATTACCAGAGCATTTTAAAAGAAGTAAATTTGAGCACATAAAAAGGGACCTTAATATGTGGATCATGAATAACACTAAAATAATTAAAAATGTTGTTACATTTTTGTGAATTGTAAAAATGGTTATACTATTAAATAATTAGTTTAGGCTGATGAATTTTATATAAGTATTAAGTCTTGTACCTCAGGGACTGTGTGAACATATAGAATTTAGTCCATAGTGCACACATAGGATTTAAATTCCTTTTTTACTACCTCATTATTGGTACCATGTGGTGTATTGAATGTAATATTGCAATACGTATTGGATAAATAAATAAATATATTTTTTGAATGTGGGAATTAAGCGATTTCAAAGATGTTTCATTTAAAATACCCATAAGTTACCATTTTTTTAAATTTTGCTTTTCTGGTAAACATATTAAAAATTCTTCAGGAAAGATCCTGCAAATTTTGTATTTATCTTCATCTGAAGAAATAAACTTTTCAAAGGGGTAGTGAATATTTATTATTTATTAATACAAACAACTTATAAACTTAACTTAACCACTTTAATTTTCCACCAGATCTATTTAGAGGCCATAGTGCTATACCAAACAAGAAAAATATAAACAATTGTATTGAAAAACTAAACACTATCCTATCGACTCGACTGACCAGGCGCTTTTCTGTAAAAAAAGTGACTGATGGAATCGTCCCAATTGGTGCATCTACGTTCTCAAATTTTCTTGAAATATATCAACTTATATTATTTTTAATTAAATACTTATTATTTTATCATAATAAATCCTTATCTATGGTTCTTCCAATATGGTTGTGGAAAGTGTTACAGATAAACAAAAATATAAAAACCAATATAAAAAAATTAGGTATATTTTGATATTAGGGTAAGCAAAGGAGAAGTCCTAACAACCTGCTAATAGTATATTAAAGCACACTTTTTATAAAGCTCATAGCTTATAAAACGTGTGCTTTATAATATTTTTTCTATTTTGGCATTTTTTTAAATAAATAAATCCATATTTAAAAAGAAAATAAAACAAACAAATTTTCAAAATTTTTAGGCCTAAATTTTATCTTAATAATACAGTCAAATTATTTGTCATAGTAGCCTTGAAAGCAACAAACAAACAATTTTATTTCCGTGTCAGCCATTTTGTCACAAAGTTGTCTAACATACCTACATAATTTTAAAATATGGAGCAAGATGAGTTTAGTTTAACTCATCCAAAGTTAAGAGAAATTGCGGTAAATTTTATAGTTTATGTTTTATAATAGATATAGTAAATTTGAAAAATTATTTGATATTTTTTTAAACTCTCCATTTCATCCAATGCAACCAAACATACACTAAACTAAACATACAGTAAAATAAAACATTTGTGAACATTATTACCAACCTTAGAAAAATAAAGAGAACTGTTTCATAAAAAGTTCATTACGATAGTAAAAACGATATCGAAACAGCTTTATTATGAAACCAAATTAGATAAATTTATTTTACTATACCACCTACGCGTTTCGGTCACAAGTAACCATCCTCAGTGCTGCCTGCAATATAAAAATCACCAGACGTTTGTAAAATAATTTTCTGTAAACAAAATTGTTTCAAATTTTAAAAGAAAATCTGGTTTTAGTATGACAGGAACCAGATTTTCTTTTAAATTTTAAAACAATTTTGTTTACACAAAAGTTTTTACAAACTTTGTAAAGTGTTGATAGTCATATTGCAGGCAGCCCTGAGGATGATCATTTGGGACCGAGACGTGTGGGGTATAATAAAATAAGTTTAGAAGGTTGTTAGGATTTCTCCTTTGCTTACCCTAACATTAAAATGTCCCTTCTGGATAGCAGTTACGAGTTCGTCAGGTATATGTTGATTCCGCCCTCTCCTATTTCTGGCGCCACTTTTAAAATGTTCACATTTTAACCACAGTAGTTCGATTCGGCATGTAAGGCTTACTGGAATACCTTAATTTTAAGATTGCATCTTTATTACTTTCGTGAGCATTAAGAAAAAAATATTTTCAGGGTCTCCCCTTCAGGAGCCCGTAGCTCGGTTATGGGGAGATATAGGATTAAAAGTTACGTAACCTTCGGACCCTATTTTGAGCCGATCTACCAAATTATTGACTATACTTTTAGGACACCCTGTATTTGTAATATTGTAAGCATGCTGATGCTTCCCATAATAATATAATTATTGTTTATAAATTACACAAATGCTTTAAATGACGACAAATAAAAAATGAAATGAGTGTACATCCCTCAAACCGTTGAATTTCACTTAACTCAAAAATGCAGGTGTCTCACAGAGCTGAGTTTATTATCGAAATTAATCAACAAATGACATTGCAAAGTTACTTGGAGTATCTATTAAAATAATAATACTACAGGCTACCTTTGTAGAAACATTACTAATCGAAAGGTATAAAGAAATGCTATATTTAAGTTTATGAATTAATGACTCGACCGTCATTTTTTTTGTCTGTTCACTCAAACTTTTCTGTTTTAAGCGATTCTGCTCGTTGCAATTAGGGCATGTTTATTCACAGATTGTGATGCAACCTTCTACTCGTCGTCTCATTGATCCCTTAACCCGCCTTAAAACTCCAGGGGTATTACTAATAATGTTACAAGACCGTATACGATTGGATTCCTCAGTTCTTGTATTGTCGCAATTGGAGTAGTGTATAGTACTCATACTTCAGATGTCCCCAAAAATAAAAATACAAAGGATTAAAGTCTGGGGTCTGAGGTGGCCAACGTTGCGGCCCCCCTTGGCTCAATCCTTTGATCTGGAAATGCGGTATTAAGGTACTCCCGAATAATTACAGTAAAATGAGGAGTTTCCCCATCATGCATAAAGCATTAGAAACGTCTTAATGGTAAACTCAATTCTTTTACTAGTTCATGTAGCATATTTATAATAAAACGGTGATAAGAATCAACGTTTAGCCAATTTGGAAGAAAATATGGGCCAATCTCAATAATTCCAGCCCACACATTAACGGAAAATTTTACTGGCGCCTTGCTTCCAATATATCTTACGGATTCTTCTGCGCCCAAATGTGGTTGTTATGGAAGCTTGTAATACTATTTTTTAAGAAATTTGAATAATCTTGTGTGAACGTGTCCAAAGACCGCAAGTGTTTTTTCTGGATAACGCTCGCTATGCAAGACTTCTTGCGATAAAATGCGATTTGTTAATCTTCATTTTTCCATTTGTGAAGTTAGGCATAATTAAAAAGTGAATTACAAACAATTTGATACAGGTCAGATCATAAACAGGACGATGTTAAACAACAAAAGTTTGACATTTGGTAATTTTGGTAACATAAATAATTTTCAAAGCTTAGTATAGTTGTTCCAACCTTAATTTGATGACATAAAGAAGCATTAAACACCTGACCATAGGCGTCGCTTTTACCAAATAATTAAAATGCGGATTGTTTTATTATATTACTATATTTGTATATATTACAGCTTGTTTATTATAGTTTACATAAAGGTTTGTACCCGTGACTTTGCATTTAATATTTTTGAAATGGTCTCTCGGTAAAAAAGTGCTCATTTTGCCGAAAACAATTTAAAAAAATTGTCTTTGTCCAGCCAGGATTGCCAGGAGTTTTCCTTGCCAAGAAATGATATGGGCAGAAACTATGTTAGTTGGAATATACAGTTGGTAGTTAGAATTCACTCTATATATTTAACAACAAATTAATCGCATCAGCAGAATCACAGTAATCGTTCTGTAATATAACGTATAAAGTTTTTAAGAAACGTGTTAAAGGAACATAAACAATTTAAATTTCATAAACAATTTAATGTCTGGAATCGTCAAAGCCTTCAAAAGTAGAATCGTTTCCAGGTTGGATTACTACTGGCGCTATAGATGGTGAAACAGGATATCCATTTTCTGTTTTTATAACATGAGCTACGCAATTTTTCCAAACACCGCTACTCATTTTGTTATTACCTGCCGAATATAATCAAGGACAACTGCGCTTAAAGTTGAAGATTGATTATTGAATGATATTATTTGCTGACAAGAGCAACATATTAGGTACAAAACCATCTTTACTTCCGGCATGTTAACGCGTTTTCCTCTCGAACATGGTATTCCAAAACAACAATTTGTTCTGTTCTTCAATTGTTTCTGTAATAACATCTTAAAAAAGAAGACGTATAAAAAGACCATTGACTTAGTATTTCCAAGAGTGAAAACGTCATCAGACAAATTTAAAACTGTTTCTTTCATTGGACAACCTAGCAAAATAATTGGTAACTTTCTCAATAAACTGGATATAAATGTATCTTACAAAACAAATAACTCTTTAGGCAGGTTCATTAAAAATAATAAAACTAAAAGCGACATTAATAAAAAATCTGGAGTCTATAAGTTGAAATGTATGGATTGTCCGAAAACTTACATTGGCCAAACAGGTAGATATTTTAAGAAAAGAGTACAAGAACATTATAATAGTTTTGCCAAAAATAAAAGTGATTCGAACTATGCTAATCATTTACTTGATAGCCAACATAATTTTGACCCTTCTTTCAAAATTCTACATACCGAAAATAAAGGTTTTAAACTTAATCTGTTAGAATCTATGGAAATAAACAAACTTAAAAATACGGACCTGTTATTAAATGATCAATTAGATTTAAATAGTTCACCTTTATTAAATTTATTCTGTTGACCACTATCTACACCTTTAGGGCTCTGTAATAAACACATTACCTACTTTATTATAATTACAACCACCACTTATTGGTTTTCCCCAAAATTATAACCCTTCCCTCTATTTCTAGTTTTATTGTTATTTGTAATTATCTGAACCTTATTGTACATCAATTATTTTTAACAATCATTATACCTGTGTCATCTGATGAAGCTACAGTGTTAGCGAAACATGTTATTTCATAGTTAAATATAGTGGAAATTTACAGTTCAAGTGTGTTTTACTGTACTTCATAAATCTTCTGTCTACCAAACTATAACTTTACAACATCATGAGTATCATAGTTTATCGAATTCAAGGTACTCCTTTATTTTGCGCAAATAGTCCTATCATAGTTCAATGATACGCGGAGATTCTATTATAACAATTGGATTATCTAGTTTAGCAAAACATCACCCAATGTTTCTAAAGATTACTTACTTATAATCAGGGTAATCTCGCAATTTATCACGAACCAGTTCTAAAGTTGACACTATATCATCGTCGTAAAAGTTGTAAATAGTTCATTATTGGTTTGCGCTTTATGGAATGACCGGTTGCAGTCCCCAAATTAATCACCTTACAAATTCTTATAAAACCCAAGTTGTGTTAAGTCATTACAAGAACATTCTTGTACAAAGCGCATTCTCAGTTTTTCCCGGATTTACTTTTTTTAAACACGCGTACATATTAAAATACTGCGTTGACATTGAACATTAAATCTTTGTTTCTTAATTCCGGACTTTTATCGCTTTTGATGGCCGACTCTGGCACCGACTTATTATATTTCTGCGATAATTCACCTTGACCTTCTGTTTGAATTGTCGAAAAAAAGCCATACTGATATAATAAAATATAGGTTTCAAGTAAAAACTTACTTGTCTGAAACCACACAGTTATAGCAGAAAATGAAATATAAAAATTACAGTAAATCGTTTCAAGCAGTCACGCCGCTGTCCGATTCCCAATATCGCATACCTCAAACATAAACTGATTTTAAAGCTGATTAGGGATCACCCAATTGGCGGAACCTTTAACTATTTACTGTTCTTGTCTAAGGCATATATATTTGTGTTTATATGCTCTATTAATTTTTTTACTCGGAAAAAATAGTTCGCACTTTAAATTGCCAGTGCGCCTCGATGGTCTATCGCCAGGGTGTTCTATGCCAATTCCACAAAGTTTTTGTAAGTGTAGAAGGAATATAAGGGTTTGTTAATTGTTTATTTTTTTTGTTAAACAACAGTGAAATTCCCTATTGGTTTGATTTAAATTATTTTTGTATAAATAATATTTCTGAAGTACTAAAAGAATTATTATAATATTCATGAATGGCTTGTTCCTTCTGTCCTTGACATTGAAAATTTCTTGGTTCGAAGTACATTTGCAAACTAGCTTTCAAAGAAAGTTACTGACTATCAATTAAATACTGGTATAAAAGAACGCTTTTAATAATGAAAACTTAAAGAATTTTTAAAAAAAGATCTGATAACTCCGATTATGATGCCGGTCCCTTTGAAGCTCGGTCGAAGCATTTTTATGTAACGAAACTGACTTTTGAAAAGTATATGACTTATTGATTGATCTTACGTTATCTTATTATTTTTGATATATTTTTTATAAAATATCATTTTTCTCCTAAACTAAGCGATAACTTACAAAATGCCAATTATCATCTTACGTCAGATATTAAATGGGGATTACAGAAAATTGTCACAATATTAAAAATAATTATGTATATCATTGCCTGCGTGCACGTCCCTGTTAAAGCGATTAAATGTTGTTTCCACTTAAACGTTCCCTCTGATAAGCAGTATAATTATAGGTTCAATAAAAGGAAACATTCCGTTTGTAAGATAATTAACAAAAATGAAATTAAAATTAAAATTTCAACACCCTGTGTTTTAGGTAGTTTATATGCCAATATGAAATTATTTTCGTAAAAAGCTGTGCGGATTAGCTATATGAGATACTATAGATTATTTAGGAAATACCCTGTATGTAAACTCTTTGTCCTAAAAATATCCGTAGATAAATTTTGAAGTTTGTGCATACACTGAATTAACTAACCCTGTATGTCCTCGGATTTATAGTTAAGGAGCCAGTCCAATCTCAATCAGCAAACAACGGTTATCAAAATTATTACTTTTACAAAGTGTGTTAGTTTTAGAACAGGGAGGGAATTCTTGAATTTTGATTACAGAAACGTCGATTTCCTAAAATGTCGCTCTCAACATCACTGAGACCTTCCTTGTCCATAGAAATATAGAATTGTATATATATTAAAATAGAACATATTTCTCCTATCCCAATGCATTTTTGCGAGTAAATATAGATTCTATGCAAAATATTTTTGATATTTACCATAGATTTTATTTGTATTACATGCAACGTTCAGTAATCGAAATTGAGAATAGTTCCCCATACTGTCGAATGTGTAGCGTTACATTCTACACGAGGATGGAGTAAATCAGCGTAAAAGGATTTGCCTGTATTTGACATTTAAATTATAAAAGGATATAGGCGGGATATTTTAAACATATGCGACCGTATCCACTAAAAGATATGAATTTAAACAGAGCTTGATATAAATGTAGGTACTATTAAAAGCCTGCAATTTGAATGTTTTTGGATTATTAATTATAATATTATTATATTATTATTAACTGTGGCCTATATACCTAGGTTTGATATTTTTTTGCCCGCACCTGTACCTAAATGTCGAGCCGATTAAAGTATTATTAGTAATATAAGTATGTAAAGTCGATCCGAGCATATTTCGTTTGACCTAAAAACTGCTACAATAGTTTTATTATAAATTGTAAACACCCAAAGAAACCCTGTTAATCAGCGAAATCTACCTGGCCCCAGCTGGCATCACTGTTTATATCACTGAAATGAAATGAAATGAGGGGTACTGCTTTGCACAGAAACGGATTTATACTTAAATACTTAAATCCCATCTCTTGCAAAGTGCGGTAAAGACTTGTCCTGCTACATGATATCGTTGTATCGTAAGTTGTTAACCGTGTTTTTAAAGAATCTAACGTGGGCACAACATTTTCTCGATACATTTGGTATATTTTCCTGCAAATAACATTTTTGTCACAATCATCTACGCACTTCATGTTCCGGTATATTTGCGAACTTCTCTTTTAAAATGTCCTTCTAGCATAATATCTCGTACCGTCGATAATGGAACTTTCGTCATTTCACTGGTATTTTTAATGACAAATACTTTAGGGTGGCCGCTCTTTAATAACGATTCACATACATTTTTTACGATCACTTTGGCGTCAAAAGATAAATGTTTTCTGGAATGTTTAGGGTAGATAGGTAGATATCGCATTAGCTGAAGATTCCCAAGGTTTCCACCTACTTTTAATATTAACTTGTTGCACACTGTTTTAAAGTAAAATAGATAGGTAATTACTAATCTATTTCGAATATTATGTTTACTATTTATATAAGCTATATAAACAGGTACCTGTAACTAAAAAGTTTTGAGAAATATCCTAATAATTAAGTTGTTTCTAGAAAACCTTAAGTAGACAGTTTGTTAATTGTGATTACAAATCAAGTAATGTACCTATCTATTGTTATTATAAACTGGCAATAAAAATAAATGTAGGTTAATACGTCTCTGCGAAAGCGAAAGCCGAGTTTATGAGGGGTTTTATTGCAGTCGGTAAGCCATACGAAATCTGTTGGGAAGTACTTTACTTTTTACATCTCTGAGTAGCAAATGGCATTTTTGCTATTCACATAGTCGCTTACAGTGAGAACAACATTATTTCATGTTTGCTGAAACGGTAGCATAACTTAAAGATAATTTAACTTAGCAACCAGCTACTAGCCTTGAACCTAACAAAATATGAATTGGTACAAATCCATGTAAGCACTCTTTTTAAAAATGTTTTTCATGCGAATATTAAAAATATTGATTATGATCTACAGTCGCAGACAAAATTATCGATATTGACAAAAAATGCAATTTTCAAAACTCGAGTTCTTAAAGTATCTTGGTTTTTGGTATGCAGACTAATACTATAAAATTACGTTTTCTAGTAGTACAGTCACCGGCTGTAAATAAGTGGAAGTGTTATAAAAGTGATATAATACGTCAACATTTCTTTTCGATTTTTTATATCTACGGCGTTATGACAACCCAGATATTTTTGTCGAGTGACTGGATGTATTGGAAAGCTACTTTACCTACTTTACCTCTTCAATATTTTTCGTTGGATGAGCTGTTTTGCCAGAAAAAAAACTTCACAATTACCTGCATGCATCAATTATTAACAGTAATAATAAAACAAAGTACAACAAAGTTGGAAGTATGTATTAAAAATATTGTAAGAAACTAAGTAAAACGAAAACATTACTTAAGCAAATGTGTAAAATGACCGCCATCTTGCTGTATACACTTAATAACACTCCTTAAAAATGATATTGGACCCTATTTAATGTCTCGGGGTTATTAAAATGGTTGCCTGCATTTAAAATCCGCGTCAATAAATCATGGCGTGTGTTTACAGGAGTATTGTAAACTTCTGTTTTAATAGCGCACCACAAAAAGAAGTCACACATATTTAACTCCGGAGAACGTGGTGTCCATTTTACTGGGGCATCATTGCCCCTTCCAATCCATCGGTTAAGATATTGATGGTGTAAGTATTGCCGAACGGCAACGAAAAAATAGGGCGGGGCATCATAATGATGATACCACATTTCCCTCCGAAGTAAAAGGGGCAAATTTTTCCGAAGGATTGGTAATGTGTCTTGCAAAAAATTTAAATAAATATTTCTATCTAACCTGTCTGGAATAACAATAGGACCAATAAGGTAGCGATCAATAATACCTGCCCAAATATTTAATTTAAATTGATGCAACTTTAACGGCATGTAGATTTTCATCGGAATAAATATGTTGGTTGTGCAGATTGGTTACTCCAGATCTTGTAAAGCACGCCTCGTCAGTAAACAATATATTTCTACAAAAATTTGGATCACGGATTCTTTTGTTTCTAATAAATTGACAACATGTAAGCCGTATGGGAGGGATTAGTCGGTAAAAGTTCCTGGACTTTTTGCACGTGATATGGATGTAACAATTGTTCTTTTAAAACCTCATTGACAATCGTTTTAGGAACAAGTAATTCACGTTCTAAGCGAAGGGTACTGGTACTTGGTTCTTCTTCAACTCTTTCCAGAATGCTCTCTTCTGTATCCACAGTTCGAGTTTTTCGCATACACGACCCCTGCCTTCAAATTTTTTCTCAAAGCTGCCCGTTTCCCGAAGATGACGGTCGATATTGGCAAATGTTTGGTGGTTTGGTATTCGACGGTTAGGACATCTCTCCATGTAAACCCTAACACCCTGAAACCCGTATACCAGGAGCATGTCAACCTTCTCAGAGTTTATATAATTTTCCATGCTTAATGGTAAAATGAACTTGTAATTCAAGAATGTTGATCGTATACTTTAGTCAATTTCATAGACTGGTGACAATTTGTCAATAATTGTCAAATTATTAAATACCAGAGCAACAATGTTAAAAATTGATGTATGCAGGTAATTGTAAATATTTTTTTCTGGCAAAACAGCTCATTCAACTAAAAATATTGAAGAGGTAAAATAGCTTTCAAATAGATCCAGTCACTCGACAAAAATATATGGGTTGCCATAACGCCGTTGATATAAAAAATCAGGAGAAATGTTGACGTATTATATCACTTTTATAACACTTTCACTTATTTACAGCCGGTGACTATAGTACTAGGAAACGTCATTTTATAGTATTAGTCTACATACTAAAAATCATTAAAATCAATTAGCAGGTTTTCACGTAATTTAGGAAAAAACATTTTTACAGATTTTTGACGCCCTTTACCGGCTAAACGAGACAATTTTGGATATAACTAAGTCGGCTTAGATCGACTTATTTTGACGTCAGGAGTCTGTCGTCAAACGTTGTACACGTATTTTCTGGACACCCTGTATAAGAGAGAATACTACGATATTGGTCCACTTCGAGAAGCTACCCATCAAACCTTTAGGCTTTTGCAGGGAAGGCCAATTATTTTATTAAATGTATTGCAAAGGATCGAAACGGTGAATCGCAAGAAGTGTTTAGAACACAGCGGAGCCCAATTCGAGCAAATCTTTGTATTTTAATAAAATAATATATTTGTTTCGTTGCTGGTTCAAAGTTATGTAATAATACAAAGTTGTGTAATATAAATAATGTTGCTAATTTTGTTTTTAATTTGCGGGCATATCCTTCTATACAAAAAATGATTAATTTTATAAAAATGTTAAAATTATCCCTTTATAAAATAAATAGTATGGACTATTATATATTTTCGAACAGCTCCTAAAAAGAGGAATAAGACAAAGAAATGTACAACACAAGTTTGGACCATAACTCAAAAACAAAACTTTTTAGAAAAAAACCTAACTAAGCCACTGAATTCTACATAAAAAAAAACTGTATAATAACCCGTTTTAATCTTATTGAATATTTCCCTCATATATAAAAAATCTCATAAGAAGTGTGGTCTTTCGCAAGAATTACAGCGATAATTCCACAGTAGAAGCGATAATTCCACAGTAGAAGCGATAATTCCACAGTAGAAGCGATAATCCCCCAGTAGGTAGCTATCAATCATAATCAAGTTTTTACTACTACTGTGTACTAACAATCATACAAATCCATAATTTTTGACTGTTTATAAATATATTATTTATAATGTACTTTTTTTAATTTTAATACTAACTTAATACTTTACATTATATTTATAAATATATTTAAAAAATAATAATAATAATATTAAATTTTCTTTACCAACATTGGAGGCGTCTTTTGCATATCCTGGTATATGGGTATTTAAGTGTAACCACGGTTACCGCAAAAACTTTTATTATTGAACTTACTTATGTCAATCTGCGACATTTAAAAAGTGAATTGATTACAAATCAAGATTTCTTTAAAGATATGGAACGTTTTGGTAGTCACTCTATAAAAGAAATTTATACAAGCATAACCAACAGCACAATACAATTTTTCGGGAAATATTCCACCGAATACCACTCGTGCATCAAAAATAACCAGATAATTCTGCTTTCAAGCGTGTTGTAGTATTGTAACTGCATTCGGTTATTTTCATTTTTGATTAAATCTCGAAAAAGCCCTCCTTCTTCGAAGTCGGGCTCTTTCGGATTTAATTAAAAATGAAAATAAACTCATTCAGTTACAATACAACACGCTTTCAATCAGAATTATCGGTAATTTTGATGCACTAGTGGTATTATACCCGATAAGTTATCAAATAATCGAGATACAGGGGAGCGTCAAAATTGACAAATTTTCAAATTCGTCCTCATCTTCTCTATGAAAATTTTGTTTGCGGCAATGAAAGTTTCATAAAATAATAGAACCGTAAACCGCAAACCCTATCTTTCTGTCTTTCATTATAAGAGAGCTGGTATATGAAAACACACGACAACTGGACACCATGTGCAAGGCACCTTATTGTTAAATTAAAAAAATATTTTTATTTAAATTTGGGGTATTTAAGATTTCACCATTTTAAATTACAACTTGTATTTTTGTTGCACAATGGAATTCTTCTCAAAATTACCGTTTCAACAACAGACAAAACAAGTTGTCACTTACTTGGCAGCGCAACTCGCAGAGCGCCATAAAGAACTTTTGCTGCAATGTTTATATGCCTGATATCATAAAACATCCCTTAAGTTAAAACATTTATATGTAAAATACTGCATCGAATACCGGACGATGGCGAAGCTGGAAATAGTGCGAGAACTGCTGGTAATAATTGATGCCACAAACGCTCGACATTTAAATTGTGAATTCATGAACGCGTTATTGAATTTGAGGAATTTCTAATTATTCCATTATTTATTGGCCAATCATGACGTTTAGATCCCAGAGTCTGTCGAGCAGTTGTCCGATTGTTCATGTAAATATTACGATTAATCGTACATACACAGTTCAATGTATTTATGCATGTTAATAGGTATCAGGAACATTATGACACAAATCAATTATTGATATTGCCAACAAAGACAAAATTTCAAGTATGCAATTGTTTTTTAAATGTTGTTTACAGTCGATACCTACACTAATATGTATGTAATATGATAATTGCGTTAAATAAAAACCGGGCTGGTTCGTAAACAAATTTAATGAATATAATGGCTATAAAAAATAGGTTAAACTTAAAAAAAAAATATGGTTATCTAGCTGAGTCTTTATTTTAAAAATGTCTCGTTAAGGGTCATTAAGAAGTTTACTTAATTAGAAATATAAAATAATGAAGTTCCCATAATAGTGAAAAAACTTCAAGTGCTCGAAAAACTTTGTTCAGAAAGCACATTACGACGAATGCTTAAAAAAACTGGGATTCAAATTTAAAATTGTTAATAAGCATGCTGCAATAATGGAAAGTAGCAGAATCGTAAAATGGCGAATAGTATATTTAGAAAAAAGAAATAAACTTAGAAAAAGGCGAAAACTGATATATTAAATATAAAAGAAGGTTAGACTGATGGCTCCAGCAGATGTCATTTAAAATATATACCTCCAAGCAAAGGATCTCGTATTGTCACTTTGCAATGTGGATCTACCAATGGTTGTGTTATAAAAAATGTGCTGAAATTGTGCGGTAAGAAGTTTTAAGAATGTAATAATTACGACAAAAAAATGGATTGAAATATTTTTGAGGAGCGGTTTGAAGATTCTTTAATTCCAAACTTAAAATCTTACAGTGTCATTGTATTAGATAATGCAGCTTATCATTCTAGACAAATCCATAAATTACCCAATTTGTCCTCCAAAAAACAGGAAGTTCAAGATTTTCTTCTTAACCATGACCTATTTTTCGGTATAAGTACCAAAAAAAGAATTGTTCTAAGTATTTCATCTTAAACAATGGGAATAACAGTATGTTATTGAAAATATATCCGTAAAATACGGCCATACTGTTTTAAGGCTACCGCCTTATTTTTGTATTTTTAACACCATTGAACTTATCAATCTGGCAGAGGATACAGAAGATTATTTAGACGTATCTTTGTATGAAAGCTCCAGTTGAGATATCAAGGGTAAGTTAAAAATCAGAAAAAATATGTTTTCTACCTTAAGCTAAAGTTCTGCTTAAATTCATAATTTTGTGATCTCGTATTATATGTTATTTACGATTTCTGAAAACCTCATCATAAATTTCATCAATAATTTAAAAATTAAAAATAATATTGCAAAACTAACGGAACAAATCCGACCCTGGCTACTTATTGAAATCGACACTGGCGGGGTCTTTGTCGGTATTTACGAGTTTTTATCGAGTTTTTTTAAAACTTACTTATAGTTGGCTAGGACTATACCTGGTTCAAGCCCGGGCTGACCCAGCAGACTTTTTCAGTTTGCAGAGCCCAGGACACCATACTACGTAGTGTTGCGTATGCAACATGCTCCGGCAAATTCTCAACGGCACTCTAGTCTAGTAGGTAATCTAGACACGACATGTTGACATGTTGCCGAGGACCCTTGATCCAAATGAAGGATGACAGTGGTGCGGATGGTGTATCTCGGACACTGCCTGATATTCGTATGGTTGAGGTAAAAGCCTTGACCAGAGAATTGGCGGCGGAGTCTCGAGTGCACGGGTCTGATGCTGTTCCGGATGGTTCGAGGGCCCCCGCGACATACATCTCTCTCTTAGCTGCACACAAGGACGTTTAAGGGCCGGCTCGTCAAGGTTTGTGGTGAGCAAAGAGACGTTAATAATAACAAGACCGTAAAAATACTGTGCCGAGAATAACATCTGTCGGTTATATTGTGGTTCGGAATTCACGTTAAACTGTAGGTCCCGTCTGGCTGACATTACCCAGACGTTAAAACGGGGTTGGCAAAAAGGGTCAACTAAGTCATGCATCACCCGGTATACGATAAAATTTTCTTTATGCGGGTCTATTGGGCAGCAAAAATCGCCTTTCTTTAAAGCTACAGATAAGCCCATAGGCAGACCCCTAGTTCAAGTCGTAATTCCTAGTTTTATTCGCCCTTTAGTATTAAAAATACCAATAAACTTTACTTACACTGGAATTATATCACGAGCTCCCAAAGTTTATTAGATAATAATTTCACCCTTCTTTTGTTTTTTACAACGGCCAGTTGTCGACCTACTTATCTCGAAAGCTATTAAAGCCTTATTCTGAATACGTTTTTCGATAAAGTACTTCGTACGGTGTCATACAAAATGATACATGTCACCATATTTAACTTGTGCCGACTAAATACTAATTTTTTTTGAATTTTATTTCTAACAATTAAGAGCGGTAATCACCAGCTGATCGCATCGACTTCGATTTTTAGTGATTAACATCGCGTCATGGAAGCGATGCGACGAGGTTGCAACGCCGCTCGCTATCAGGCAGTAATTTTTTAGTAACCCGGAGAGTTTTCGCCTAGCTGCCGTTAAAAGCATGTCTCTTCGCATTGACGCACTGTAATAAGGGGATTACCGCGTTTGTTTTTACTTTGTAATGATAAAAAACAACGTTAATAAACAAGGAAATTTCATTTAGTAAATTAATAAAGATAAAATAACGAAAAAAACTGCCCGTATTTTATGATTTTGCCAATATTTGACTATTGGACAGAAGTTTATATTGTTGTGTAAGCAAATGTTAAATTGTACTGTAAGTATTATAACGTTCATTGGATACCTACATTAATGAAACAGTGTGTACAATTTACTGTCACTTTCTTGAGAAATGTTATCAAAAAGGCAAATTTTGCGCTATTCAGAAAATTCCCCATTTTTATCGGTATTGTTATTTTTAAAGCCTTATGCAGCGTTTATACTCTGCAACAACAACAACAAAACACACCTATTTATTTGCACAACAGTATACAAGTGTCAGTACTATGTGGTTTGTCTGTAGATAATTGCGACTGTAAGACTGATCTTGCGCCGTCATTACCAACAAACTTGAACGTTACGGATTCCAACGTCACTGTTATTTACTATTAAAGAAAACACATTAAAAATTAGATTTCTTTAAGGGTAATATCTCTTATCGGAAGTCCTTTGGGGAATAATTGGTTAAGTAGTTCTGGTAACATACAAATATTGTAGAAATTCATCAGTCTTGGTACCATCTTACCCTCCCAAAAGTGTTCTTCCTTGAAAATTAAAAAAAAAAGAGTAAGCAACATTTAAAAATATGTCAGTGAGTCAAACACCAAGCCGATTAGTGGAACGTATCCTTTTATCTCTTTCCTCAAAAGCACACATTACCATCTAAAAGGAATGCAGCGCTTGTACGGTTCATCAGATAAAGAAGAAAAAAAGCATCAAACTCATGAGGACTCCAAACAACCAAATAGCACGATATCTTGTTACCCACGGCTAGTTGGCCCTGTACTTGATAGTAATAATTATGGTTTCTATTTAGGTGCATTTTACCGTCAATGAGTTTGGCAAATTTGATTTTGCCTTTTAAAATTCCTTCAGTAGGAGTTATTTTTGAAATTAGGAAGGGGCATTTAACTTCTATTAACTTCTATTAATTGTTCAACGATGACACCATCCTTCTCGAAATTGGTAATTGCACGGATTTCGCTCTCGCTTCCATATCTTGTTGCAATCGTGCCAGAGAAGTTACCATAAAGCAAGTTTTTTATTGCATTTACTGGAGATGTTTTGGGGCGCATTTTACAAATCAGCCCGAAATTTGAAGCCGTAACTCTTATTACTCCTTCTTGTACCCACTTTGGATTTGACCCTTGACCGATAGTGTCCCTTTCAATCGCCTTTATTTCTTTAAGAATTTTTTTAAGTTTTTCTATAAACTCCTTTGCTCTCTGGATATATGTGTCACTAGTCAAATCCAAGGGAATATAGTGTGCGTCGGGGCCATAAGTTTGGAGAACAGTGATTTAATTTGTTATCCGGAATTTAAAATCGCTAAAAATTACGTTGTTGACTTTAAGAACGTATAATATATTACATACTTTTGCCGTAGATTTTTATATTGGAAACTTTTTGTTGGCCAATATCAACGACAGAACTAATACAATTCCCTTTAATGTTACCCTTCCTAAAACAAAGCAATTTAATTCCGTAAAAATCTACGTTAGTTCCGAGTTAATCAACCCAATACAAGACCAATAATACTATATACACATTTACAGCATATTTACTAGAAATATTTTTCAGCGGTATTCTTTCTGACAGAAAATGGCTATTCGTACCCCGCTCGACAACTTTTATGTAACTTTAAATGTATATATGTGAAATAATTTAGTGGTGTATTGCGTGCATAATTTATTCAAAAAAGAATTTGTTACAATCGTAGCAGAGCGCTTTCGGCTTTCGCCATCTTCAGTGCTATTCGTCAGTACTTAATACACACTATCTTCAAAATTTGCATACTCTATCTTTACAACTTAAAACTTGGGAACTCTGCTGTAAGTCTCTTACATGTGAGTCAAAATTTATTAAAACTAATTAAAAGACAAAAATGGACGAAAAAACAATTAAAATATTTGGACAGCACGTTACATTTTTTTATCGTGATTTCAAAATGCACTTTTAATTAGTTTCAATGAATTTTGACTCACACGTAAGAAACTGACTGCAGAGTTCCCAAGTTTTAAGTTGTAAAGATAGAGTATGCAAATTTTGAAGATAGTGTGTATTAAGCACTGACGAATAGCACTGAAGATGGCGAAAGCCGAAAGCGCTCTGCTACGATTCGATTGTAACAAATTCTTTTTTGAATAAATTATGGACGCAATACACCACTAAATTATTTTACTTATATTTCTACGTTCACACAGCCAATACCCTCCTTTTCATATATAAATGTATATGTTTGATTTAAAGTAATTTGAACGAATGTTGGCTTGTACTTGTAATGATAAAAACAGAAATATTTACTTTTCCAAAATATCGTCAGTTTCGCTACCGCTGGAATACGACATCTTCTCAGAAGTAACCCATTCTTCACGAGACTTTTGTTTATCACTAAAAAAACACGAGAGGGAATAAGAAATAAGTTACAGACCCCTAGTAAGATTTTAAAAAGTTTTGAAACACACTTTTTATCGTGGTAAACACACGACCGTTACCTTTTGCAACTTACCCTATTTTCTGAGCCCTTCGTCGACTTTTACGATGCGGTAATAAGCATAATTTCTTTCTTACTCCATAATTTTCTAATACTCTTCAACGCCCCAATTTAATTTTCCACAAAAATAATTAATTTAAAAGTTGTACGAATATGACAACCAACAAGCGCAATAATATCCAAAAAATCTTTTTGCATTGATAAAAATTAATAAAAATACTCACCGTTTCCAAACGTTCGACTGAATCAGCAAGTTACCTGGCGCTAGCGCTGTTGCCAACGGTAACAAAACCGCGGAGATATGAATAATTTGATCAAAATGAACGGTATGAAGTCAGTATGAAAGTAGGATAAGTTTGGACCAGAAACCGAAACTAATATTGAAAAATTTCATAAAGAAAAGTTGTCAGAAAAAAATATTCCACAGGGGGGAAAGTTATTTTTGTAACAATTAAAAAAAATATTTTAAAAAAGTTCTTTTTTTCCAATTTGTTTTAATTTTTTTTTTTAATTTTAATTGACTTTCCCCCCTAGGGTTTAAAAAGCCTAATCTATTCCCAAAAAGATATATTAATTTTTTCTTTTGGTTTGACTACCAAAGTGTACCCTGATTTATCATTATAACAGTAGGTGAGCAGGACTCTTAAGTTAATATTGGGTTGTGTCATAGCATAATACGTACTACGACCTAAACTAATAACAGCAGTGCAGAATTTGATTTGTTTACCAGTTTTTTCATAAAAATTATACTGGTAATTAATGTGACTGCCAAGTATAACGCTACAAATATGGGTTTATATGAAAAAATCAATTTAGTTTTATTTTCTAAACATTACTTTTAGATTTTTTCGGTATATAACTAATTTCGTGACAACCACAGAAAAAGGAAAGTGTATTGGATAAAATCTGTTCATCTGGTAAGGCATGTGACAGAAAGGTAACACATGTGATAATAAGGCAACACTTACAAGAAAAACCAAATGAACAAAACTTATTTCAATTATTATTAATTATTTTGAACAACAAAACATTTAAGGGCTACGACTCTCGGTAGGTTTGCTTGGACGGTCGCGGCGAGGACCGAAGCTACTCGTGGGGGAGTAGGCGATGACAGATTCTTGCAGGGCCGATTTTCTCACCGTTTGTATTTTGTTTGCTCTGTGGCTTCAATGTGTTGCGAGGCGCTACGGATTCCTATTACGTACGATTGATGCTTATTAATTAATAGTTTTATCGTTACGGACGCGGATGCATCAATCTGGGAAAATACTTAGTACTTTCGATATGAAATAATATAGACACGGAAATTAATTATAGGTAGGACCTAATACTGCGAATTTTTTTGTTACTTGTTTTTACTGATATGTAATGTAATAAGATGTGGCATTGTTTTTAAATTTTGTTTTGATCTTAGTCTAACAAGAAACTATAAAAGTATATTGTTTTGGCGTGTTAACTGTAATATCCAGGATGTTTAATAACAGAATATCAATATTGAAGGGGGTTAATCTGTGTATGATTTTAAGACAAAAAGTTCATATACACATATATCCGTTTAAAACCGTTTTTGCTTTCTTATTATGATACCCGGTGAATAATGTTTGTTTTGAAAACTTGTGTTCTTTTAATAACTCAGAAACTACATTAGTTATTTTAATAAAATTATATAACTTGGTGGGTGCAAACTAGGTGTAGAGTCACATATATATTAGGAGATTAAGAAGATACGCCATTGCTTCTTTAAGAACAAAAATAATTTTATTAATGGTGTAATAAAAAAAATCTCTTTTTTTTTCGTATCTTTTAGTAAAAGAATAAAGAACAGCAATTATCTATACACGAATCTGATGACCTTAGTTTTAGTTTCTATATATACTAAAACTATAATGTAATATTTCTGTCAAAAAATCTGCTGGTAAATTTGGTCGGCTTGAATAGATTTTCAATATAAATAATAAGTAGTCCAATACCAACTTTAGTAGCAAACTGTAAACCCTCTTTCGCTTACTTTCGCAAAAAAACTCTAAGGGAATGTTAAGGCATTTTTAAAATTTTTCACAATTTGAAAGAAACAGAAGGTATTAATAAAACAAACCAAAATACTTTCACTCGTTAGGTAATCGTTCAACTACGCTTTACTGTCACTAGTTAATTTTAAAAATAGGACATCCTTTGGCTGTTTAGCCACGTAGCCAGTCGCTTTTATTTAATAATATATTATAATAATTACAATAAAATATTTAATAAACATTTAAAAACCTGCCATGTTCAAGCCGAGATTTGAATTCGGGACCTCCCGATTGTCGGGCGAAATTGCTCCCAACCGACAACCGAGGTCGACTAGAATTTCCTTCAGACTTGATGCTACGCCGTATGGAAATTGAGATTTTGTTTTGATGTATCGATGCCTAGAATAAACATCGATGTTATTATCAAAAAAAAGATCAATACTAAAACATCGATTTCTTTGAACTGACAAATTATAGAAGATAAATAAATGCATATAAAGATTAATAACATTTTAAACAGAGCCCCCTTCACCCCTACCCGCCGGGTTTGCAACTGTTGAAAAACCACTGAAGCAACACCCCATACACCCTTCCAAACTTACATCGGCAGAAATACCATCGAGCCTAGGCAATTATTTGCTCGAAAACACCCCTGAAAAAAGTGTTTTTTGCTTTCAAGGGGTGAAGTCTGATCGAACCAGGACCCCGCCCATCGTGATTTGTGCGAAAACTTACGCTCAAAAATAACTGTAGTGGGTACCTTGATCATGTGTGGCCACGGACCTGCATAATTTGAGTGGAATGTAATATCACATATATATCATTATTATGATAATAATATACATTATGATATTCATTTATACATAAAATATATATTTGAAAACTGACCATAGGTTTCTATTGACCGTACTACAATATCCGTCCTAACTAACCTACTACAATTTTAAACTATTTACATTACACGCTAGGAACTAATATCCAACACGACAATGGCGAGAGATGTGAACATAATTTTATCGTTTTTACTAAAAATCAACTGTCTTATAAAATTTATATGTTCTTTTCACAGAAAATTATACCAAAAACTCAACATGTAGGCAATGAGAAACCCTATGATACTGCTGATTCTAAAAACACCATTAAACTTATTATTAAACACGTTTTTAAACAACAACCGAAAATTACATTTAAGTTTCAGCATGAAATAATTAATAAACGCTCCGAAATCCGGCCGCACACAGTTGATTCCGCCTTCCAGCGTGAAACGTGCGATTGCGGTAAGTTTTGCCTCGAAATCCGCAAGAGGTCGGTAGCCCGCGGCCGTATTTTAAAAACGGAGGGAAAATGATTAAGACACATTTAAAAAAATTTTCAAAAAAATTGTTTAGTTTGGTTGTAAAGCAAATTGTAAAAGCTTTGCGGCCGAGAAACGTTTGCTAAATTTTTTTGATAGTTTATGAAACAAAAAGTACGTCGGCTCTAGGTCATTTAGAAAAAAAGTAACAACTCATGGGCGTACATCTACTTATATATCATTTCAAATTTGAAATCCATTGTACTATTAATAAACGCAGAATTCATTTCTGCTATATACTGTCCACAACCGTAGCCCTTAAGTCAGATATTTATAGTAATCGCTTTTTATATAAAGACTGACTAAAAAATGTTTGAGTATTGTTTCTGACAAATACAAAGAAATTACGTCAGAGAAGTTTTAATTGGTCACCGAAGTTACCCCTGAGTACGGCAACATACGTGACTCATTACAGATTGTTTTAAGTAGGTAATGGGGTTTTAAATGTTATCAATGAACCGTTCCTGTCTCCCGACAAAGATGCACTGATGATGGCCTAAGACCGAAAGCGCTCTACATTAAACTAGAAAAAAATCTACTAAACTCTTTCTTAATTCAAAAAAGTGTACACAGCCCTACCCTTTCAATAAAATGTGTGGCTAATTTGACAATTTCCAACGCCATTTTCTCGGAAAGTGTCAAGATAGGTATAGGATATGGTACACGTTTTGTGCTTAGAATTCTACGTAGAATGCACATTTTTTAAAATATACAGGATGTTCTACTTAAAATAACAAAGTTGTGTGTACTTCCGGTTCAACCGGAAGTGACAGTCAAATCTTTGAATACTGAAAATGTGCACACGGCGCAATCATATAACCTACCAAAATGTTATAATCATGTTTTATTTTATAAGCACGTGACAAGCTGGGTAGTAATTTTATTGTCACCCGGTTAGAAGATCAGAAATAATTGACACATATATTTTTTTTTCAGGAAAAGGCACTCGAGGGATACTGTAAGAAAGTGCAAGAATTTTGCCCACTAAAGCCAGGACCAAAAGGTGATCGAGGTGTGCCAGGACTACCAGGTAACTCAATTAGCTTGTCAAGAGTTATTTCAAGGTAAAAAGTAAAACGAGTATCGCCCATTTTATTTATAATAATTAAGAGCGCAGTCACAATCATATGAGAGATATTCATTCTATTTCTACAGGGTGGTCAAATGAAAGTATGATGGGAGACTATACGAAAACTAAAGAACTTCGAGAAATTATTAATATGTATTATTATTTGGGTGCTCTAGACGCATGTTTCCAACATATCTTTTATTATACAGGGTGGCCCAAAAGTTGTTATGACAGGTATAAATTTATTTTTTTTTTTAATCCCATGTACCGGGTGTCCCACTAAGAATGGCTGTCGGCCGTATCTCAGAAAATGTTAGCCGTATGGCTTGCGGAAAAAAAATATATTAGGTAAAGTGGTCATGAGAAATTGCTGGAAATTATTTTCAAGTTTTTCAGACAGGCGCTAGAGGGCGCAACAGTAACACGAAGTTTCCTCAAAAGTCGCCTAGTTAAGGTATCCCGGAAATAACATTTTTGTATATTTCGAAGACTTATTAATAAAATTTACTTACAGAACGTGTTCGTCACTTTTCAAATAAAGTGGTAGGGGAAGGTTAAACATTATTTGTAATAAATGCTGATAACTCCGGTCTGGCTTAACGTAATTTGTAAACTTAATTTTGTTAAGAAGGGATTTTCTCACTCTATATATCACCTTATGAACTACGGCAATATGTGTTTTACACTAGGCGCTAGGGAGCGCTGTTTTAAAACTTCACAAACATTGCGCGTTTTTTTCATAATTGTGAATATAATGGTATATTCAATTTCACCTGATTACAAGGATGATTAAAAGTCTAAGAAGTCAGCGAAAACCGCTAGTTAATATCTATTTTCAATCCGGAGATATCAACAGCAGTGTTGTGTCGTATTTGATTTTCAAAATGCCTCTGTTACTTGAAGAAGCGGTTGACATCATTGCGGTGTATTTTAAATGTCTGGGAAATGCAACAATTGCTGAACGGGTTTACGCAGTACGATACCCTCAAAGGCGCCGATACGACAGTAGGTACAATATTTAATCGTTTAGCTAACCGTTTTCGTACTACTGGAAGTGTTCGTCGCCCTGTATATCACAGGCGCCGCCGAGGTCGAACCGAGGAATCCATTGTAAATGTTTTGGCATATGTGGAATTTAATCCACAAATTAGTATTAGATTAATTGTTAGAGGCTTTGGCGTTACTCGCTCTACTGTGCATAGGATTTTATTAGAAGAAAGGTAAGTAATTATATCTACAGGGTGGCTGATTAGTGCGAGAAAGTCCAATATCTCCGTTGTTCTTTAAAATATCGAAATTTATTAAATGCAAAGGTTCTAGGATAAACAAGAGCGCAAATTTTAAAAATATTTTTGGATATACAGGATGCGCCAAAAAAGTGGGGTTTAGCAAAAATGTATTTTTTCTAATGGAACACCCTATATGTTATATTATTTTTGGATTCTACATAAAATTATAGTAATTTTTTAATAAGTGCATTATAGGTCTAAACTTAATAGTTTCCGAGTTATCGACTTTTCCAAAATGACATTTTTGAACTTTGACAGCTTCTAGTTTTCTAACGGTACTTCTTAGAGCAAAACGGCTTACATGTCCCTATCTTACTTTTTAATTGTCTTCAAAAAAATATCAATTTCCGGTTAAACCGGATGTAACTTGAAAGTCGGAAATATAGTACTTCCGGTTTAACCGGAAATTAATATTTTTGGGAAGACAATTAAAAAGTAAGATAGGGACATGTAAGCCGTTTTGCTCTAAGAAGTACCGTTAGAAAATTAGAAGCTGTCAAAGTTCAAAAATATCATTTTGGAAAAGTCGATAACTCTAAAACTATTAAGTTTAGAACTACAATGCACTTATTGAAAAACAACTGTAATTTTATGTAGCATCCAAAAATAATATAACATATAGGGTGTTCCTTTTGAAAAAATACATCTTTGCTAAACCCCACTTTTTTGGAGCATCCTGTATATCCAAAAATATTTTTAAAATGTGCGCTTTTGTTTATCCTAGAACCTTTGTATTTAATAAATTTCGATATTTTTAAGAACAACGGAGATATTGGACTTCCTCGCACTAATCAGCCACCCTGTATATGTTATAACTCTTAAATAGCTTAGAATAATGCCAATATTTCTATTAATAGTTTTCAAGTCAATGTAATAAGTATTTTGTTTATCTTTAGGCTACATCCCTACCATATTGTGCTCCACCAGGCGTTGACCCCGCAAGATTATGGTAGAAGATTGGATCATTGCTATTGGTTGCTCAATATGATATTGGAAGATAGAAATCTCCTCTCCAGACTCCTCTCCAGAATTTTGTGGACTGATGAAGCTACTTTCCATAGTAATGGAGGAATAAACTGCCATAATATGCATTATTGGTCGCTGGATAATCCCCATTGGATGTGGGAGGTGCAGCATCAAGGAAGATGGAGTGTCAATGTCTGGTGCGGCATTTTGGGTGGCAGAATAATTGGACCGTTTGTATTTAATGAGTCGCTTACTGGGCAAAGATATTTACATTTTTGAAATTACGAACTCCCAATTCTTCTCGAAGATGTGCCCTTGGATATTCGCAGAACTATGGTTTTCCAACACGATATATGTCCTGCAAATTTTGCGGCAAACGTTCGTCAATTTCTTGACGACACATTTCCTGCAAGGTGAATAGGAAGAGGTATCTAGTATATCTCCGTGACCTGCCAGGTAATATTATTGGATATATTGTGATACTGTTAATGAAAGTGGTAATTTCTATTTTAGATCACCTGACTTAACATGCCTAGATTTTTATCTATGGGGGAGATTGGAAGATCTTGTTTTCATTACCAGAACCACCACAAGGAAAAACATGATAAAAAGGATAATGGACAGCAACCGCCGTATCTCTATGGCAGAGGTGGAAACTGCAGTATTATCAACCAGGGAGAGATTGGAGTCGTGTATACAGAACGATGGGCGACAATTTGAACATTTAGGGCGCCACTGAAAATTATTGTCGTAACGATATATTTGCTTGAAACATACGTACCTTCATATTTTGTTTTTTCAAGGCCTATTTGACTCTTAAAAAACCTTTACAATGGCAACTTGAAAATAAAATCATAATGTTCCGTAATTATGAATATTGTTGTTGATATCTCCAGATTGAAAATATATATTAACTTGTGGTTTTGGCTGACTTCTTAGACTTTTAATCCTCCTTGTATTCAGGTAAAATTAAATATTCTATTATATTTACAATTATAGAGAAAACGCGCACTGCTTGTGAAGTTGTAAGACAGCGCCCCCTAGCGCCTAGTGTAAAACACATATTGCCGTATTTCATAAGATAATATATAGAGTGAGAAAAGCCCTTTTTAGCAAAACTAAGTTTACTAAATTATGTTAAGCCAGACTATATTTTTTTACGCAAGCCATACGACTAACACTTTCTGAGATACGGCCGACAGCCATTCTTAGTGGGACACCCGGTATATATTAATATTTTATAATTTAGTTTCCATCGTCTTAACCACTACGATAAACTGTTTTTGTGATTAGATGCTTTTCAAATTTTTTTTGTGAAAAACGACTTCATTGACATTTTTAGAAGACCTAGAAAAAAATAAATAAATGACATTTTTATAAAAGTTTCCTAATATTAAAGGGCGCAATATATGCAAAGTGCATATATATGCATTTTTTGCATATTTTGTCAATTTTATAATAAAATGCATATTTTTCCAAATTATTATTTTATGAGCATATTTTTATGTTCTCGGCGTTATCAAAAAATTAAAAACGCCCGGTCATGAGAACTCGTAGACTCATAGGTTTAATGTCCAGTCCGGCAATTGTTTCAGGGATTTTCCAATTTGAAGATAATTATATAATAATTAATATTTACATTTTGGTATTGTAAGGTAAGGGATTTATTGGAGGTTTCCGGGGTTTGCAGGTATATAGTTAGAGGTTATTTATTGTGATTTAATAATGCCTTATTATTACCTACTTAACAAACTGTATTTACATCGGGTTCGAATACGTACTTCTGTTTTAATTTGTCGAAAGATTTCAGTATTTTCAGTGTGAAACTAGTGATTTCAAGTTAGAGTTTAGTGGAGAAAAAGTCTTCTGTAGAGCTTGTGCAAAAATTATTGTTTGTGAAAAGAAGTTTCTAATCGATCAACATTTGAAAACATCGCTGCCTGAATCAATGTTACAGAAAATAAAATCTGAGCCAGTTCAGCTCATTGTAAAAAACGCATTTCAAAATGTTGGAGAAAAGTCGAAATCTGAAAAGGAAAATTTTCAAGAAGATTTACGCCAGGCTTTGGTTGCAGCAAATATACCCTAACATAATATTGTCAACAAACCATTTCTGACGAATAAACCCTTAGAAAGAAGAATGTCCATTCAGTATACGAAACAGTTTCAGAAGAAATTAGAGCTTCACTGGGTGATAAAATTTTTTACATTATTGTTGATGAAAGCGCACATGCTTGTGGCAGATATATCGAAGATAAAGCAACAAACTCACATTTAATAGCTTCTAAGCAGCTAGACAAAACTAACAATGTGCCCATAACCCGATTTATTCAGCAGTCCCTATCGAGTCTTTTCTTACCAAATCCAGTCCCGGATAAGAAGTTTTTAGTGCTTTTGTCTGATGCAGCACCGTATATGGTAAAAGTTGCCAAAACTTAAGAATCTTTTACCCCAATTGGTACATGTGACTTGTCTTTTACATGAAATAAACCGTGTCGCAGAAACCGTCAGAACTAAATATCCTTTAGTAAATTAATTAATTTCAAATGTATAAAAAGTGTTTCTAAAAGCACCTCTAAGAGTGCAGATGCATAAGTAGAGATTACCAGGAGTTAGTTTACCGCCAGAGCCTGCAATTACCCGGTGGGGAACATGGATTAAGGCCGCAATATTTTACGCTCGAAGCCATTAAAGAACTAATTTTGGAATTAGGTGACGATTGGCAGTATGTTGTGCAAAGTAAAGAGTTGTTATAAAGTGCATGTGTAGTGAAAGATCTTATTTTTATTAAAGTTAATTTCAGTTTACACCGGACATAATATCCTCGTTAGAGAGTAGAAATTTAAGTTTAAGAGTCTCAATTAGTATTGTTGAAACTTTTTTCGCTAAATGTAACAACATTCCCGGTAAAGTAGGAGGTCAAGTAAGGAACAAATTGGATGTAACTGTAAAAAGGAACAAAGTATTTAAATACTTAACTGCAGTAAAAAGCAATCATGAAAGTAAACCATCCAACGAAATTGTATCATGGCCCTATACTTTACTACCCAAGTTGCAGTATTGTCTAATTACATTAGTAGATGTTGAAAGAAGCTTCTCTTTGTATAAACATATTTTTACTGATAGAAGATAATCCTTTTTAAGAAAAATTTTGAAAAATATTTAGTAATCGATGCCTTTTATTCAACTTCGGGTTAATAAATTGTTTACTTTTATTTCTCTTTGTTTTTTTTTTTAATTTTTTTTTAAATTAAAACCTTTTTTAGAACCCAGTGTGTTTCTTTACCCTATGCTACTATAATAAATTAGGAAATATTGCATACCAGTATTCATATTTTGTCAAATGCATGTAACTGCATAGTTTAAAGGCAAGCAAGGCATATATATGCGCATACTTTGGCTGAATTTAAGTGCATATATTACGCTCTTTAATAATGATACTAGTTTTGCTTGTAAATATTTTGATACGGGGTACTGAACAAAAAACACAAATTATAAGTCTTCCAAATTTTTGACGAATGAAACACCCTATATATTATATTTCAAAAGAAGCACCTTGTAATCAGCTCTAATTTGATATATTAGGTACTATGTCTAAAATTAGTTTTTCTGGTACATCATGTAAAACTTGATTAATACCATCATTTAGCATATTGCACGCATTCCATGACAAATTTAATAGTAAATTTTTCACATCACATTAAAAAAATCATTTTTGCAATATTCGATCAGTTTTAATAAAATTTAAATAGCTATGGGCTTAATTATTAAATGCCTAACAAAATACACCTCTGATAAAAAAAAATACAAATCGTTCGACCCCTTTGATGTTTTGCCATATTTTTACCGATGTATAGATGACATTGACGTTTCCCCTAATTGGTACATTGAAAGAGAATAATTAGAAATGATCGAAAAATACCAATAATATAAAACGCACACTGGGAAAAAAGGCTTATTTACAGTTGAACAGAACTTGTGTAACTTTTCTGAGGATTTTGTCCTTATTAGTTCACATTTCCCTATTGAAATATTTAAGCGTATACAATTTTTTTAATCTTATAAACAATCATACAGACATTACATTAAAATAAAATAAGCAGATCCAATACCTTACTTCTTTATTGATTACTGTTTAGTCAGCTCCAAAATATTAACAAACCTTATGAAATCGTTTGTTTTTACTACCGAAACGATCTTCACATAAAAATAACATAAAAGATAAAGATCTCTTATTTTATTTTCCTGTTTTGATATTTATCTGTATAAACACACCCTAACTTAAATACTATTTAAAAGTCTTCAATCTTCATAAAACAGTTCTGCAGATGATTGCTATCAATGTATCTCGTTCTAACAAAAATTACATAGCCGTGAAAGGAACAGAAATGTTTGAATTTATTAAATATATTTCAAAACACAAAGCATCTGTAAAAAACTTACAACATCTCACAAACACTAGACAAACTTGTGTAATTCAAGAATTACTTTAATGCAAGTGCCAAATCAAAAACGACAGTGACAAATCAAAACCGAAAATCAGGAAATAAGCGTCAATTTGTCAGCTATCAGCACTAATCAATTGACGTTTAAGCTAGGTGGAAATTGGCCACCCCAGTAGGCAACCAAAAATAAAGGGCCACGAATTTTGCTCCGCGTCACTTCTGTTTTGGTTAGTTTTCTGGGGTACGGTCCTAAATGAATAAAAATTCGATAGATCGATATTTTTTTCGATATATCGAATATCATTAAATATCGATACATTGAATAGAGATATTAAAAAAATAAAATATCGATATATCGATGTGGCGACTATATTGATATTTTTAATATCGATATTCGATATTGAATTTTCAATATCGCTCTGCGTTACTAATGTAGAATTTAGTAAATGTAAGCTATTTTGACGTATCATAATAATTTGGCTACTAACTTAATTATAATATAATATAAACATTTTGGTAAAGTTCTTTGGTTTTCGTATAGTCTTCCATTCGAGTTTTGTTGGACGCCCCTGCCTATTTTTGGCATAAAAAACTACACAGTCTTTATCTGGTAAATTCACAGGAGTGGTGGGTCCTCCAGGGCAAAAAGGAGATACAGGTAATACAGGGTCACTCGGTAAAACAGGACTCCCAGGATTTCCAGGGGCTAAAGGAGATCCGGGGCTAGCAGGAATGCCTGGAATGCCTGGTTTTCCAGGAGAAAAGGTATGAGTTTACAACTGAAAATATTTACATTTTATTTATTGCGAAGTTAAGTTTCTTTTAAAATATTTTTTTTTATAATGAAGGGTGAACCTGGTCGACCAGGACTTGACGGAAGAATTGGTATACCCGGAACACCAGGCTTAGACGGTGTATCGGGAAGAAACGGTCATGACGGCATTCCCGGAAAAGATGGTATTCCCGGACGTGATGGAAAAGATGGTATAAATGGTAAGTAAGGCTTAATTTAATATAATTAAACGTAAACTATACCATTCCAACACGGGCTTTTCCGCTGTTCTTGGCTCATTATCCTAACTCGGCTGGTAAGATAGACACCGGGACGGTCCTCTCCGTCATTCTTCGCTTCAGCTTTGGTCCTCCTGGACTGCGAGGGCGCACTAAAATCATGCTGGTGGACTATGGTAATTATGTAGATTGTGGATTATTAAATGGAATATAGGGGGGCTATCTAGGAATTAAACTGTGTTGTTTGTCCTCTTCCCCCTTTTATGTGATAATATCGTAAATAAATAATAAAGAATGTTTAAAAAGACAACATATCAACAATACAACAATACGTAAAATGATAGATAGATATGGAAATATAATCAAAAACAAGGTTGAGCTAGAATACGAGAACTTGGAATGAGGAACAGGCTGGCTTTCAAATAGGTAGATTCAAAGCAGATCAGTTATACTATATTACACAAAGTATGTAGAAAACAGTGGCTTTTAATTAAGAACTGTATTTAGTAGAGATCGAACCTCAAAAGATATAATAGTATAATACAAATTATGAGATGCATTTGCATGTGCATTTTCTGTGAAATTGGCCGAGTAAATGCTCTATGCTCCATAAACAAAAATTTAGTACATGAAATAAATGATTTTGAATAAAAACTTATGGAGAAAGTTCCATGAAGATCATAGCGGAGCGGATTTTTTCTAAGTTTGTTTGTGGCCAGTCTCCCCTTCGTAAGGGAGCATTAGAAAGGCGAATTCTTACGAAATTTGGGCGTGGTCCCAAAAAATGTACGAGTATATAGTAAATAAGAATAACATGCGTGTCTATCTGACTGGAAATGATATGCTGTGGTCAAAAGCAGGTTTTAAAGATTTGAAGCACCTAAACGAAGGAACTAAGAAGCATGAGCTATCGGTACCTATGTATTGGTATGAATCTTAATAAAGCAAAAGTGAAAATTGGTAACAAAAGTATTTGAGGTAAATAAAGGCCTAAGGCTGGGATGCTGTGTTTCTCTAACTTTACTCAAAATATATTTCGAATAAGTCCTAAAAGTCTGGAATTAGAAATGCAAAAACTAAATATGGTTGGAAGAAACGCTATTGATTACTTTTGGTTTAGCAGACGACCAGATAGTTTTAGCCCAATATTATGAATACATCGAATTTAGTACACGAAAGTATCGAAAATTATAATACAGGAATTAGAAGTGAACAGCATCAACACAGAATACATATGCATCGGCAGAATACAGCATTAACCATTTTTGAATACAAAGTACTATGTTCTATATTCCAAAGAATGTAAATATCCCGGAATAGAAAAGAATCATCTGATGGTAATATAGATAAAGCAATTATTCAAGAAGATGTTAAAGATTAGTAAATATTGTGTTGTGGAATTAGAAAACAAGCAAATAAGCTGAAAGATTTGGCTAATAAAGAAAGAAAAAAATAGCTGTAAAGGTTGCATAAATGGATTTCTGGAGAATATCACAAAATAAAAGTATTAGAAATAAAAGAATACGAGAAATTAGTCCCTCATGACGTTATTGATGGATCTAAATGCCAACCTGGAAAGATAACTCTACGAGAACCAATGAAACCATAGAAAACAGTAAAGATTATGTATCGGAAATCGTCTTAGAACACTATGAAATCAATACTAAGGGCCAGCCGACCGTTAAAACGGTAAAATGAAAATAATTATTTGCGAAATCAAATTATACAGGGCTGCCCAGAAGTCCGGAATAAAATTAATATAGCCTTAACCTGTAACTTTTGGGGAAAATGCTCGGACACATCAATTTAGTTTTATATATGGTCACATTTTGATGTTATTCGTTTGTTTTTTTTATAGACGTTTGTCACAGATATGGCGACATCGATCTTTTTTTTAAATAGAAACATACAGCTTGTGAAACATCATTTGAAAGCTAATATCTTGTACAGTATGCTTATAAATTTTGGCGCGATTCTGTCAAGCTATTTCAAAATGGCGACTGTTAAAATCTTTAAAAAAATCCCTATTTAAATAAGCGGAAATGATAAATCATTGATTTTTTTTTTACCTTTCAAGGTAAGAAATCTTCATTGTTTCACGTTCCGACATCTTGTGACATTGTGACTGAACAATAGTTATGGTTTATTTGTTATTTATTTTGTCAAAAAAAATAAAAATGTAACGAAGTAAAACAAAACACAACAAGAAGGTGGTTTAACGTGGCAAGTGCTGGAAATGTCCTCCACCCTCTACTTGGCATGCTCTCAGATGATGGTAAAATCCGTCGACGGAATTTAGAATGGCTTCAGCCGGTAGGTTATGTGTCTCCAAACTAATTCTGTTTTTCAAATCTTCAATATTATTCGGCCTATTTTGGTAAACTTTTTCTTTTAAATATCCCCAAAGAAAATAGTCGAGAGGCGTTAAGTCTGGGGACCTCGGTGGCCATTCAATTGTACCATGTCGTCCAATCCAGCAACCTGGAAATATCTGATCCAAATATCTTCTCACATTGACACCGAAATGCGGCGGAGCACCATCTTGCTGAAATCAAATTGTTTTATTAGGTATATCTGGATCTACTTCGTTTTTACAGCTTTCAGGTACCGTTCAGCTGTGAGGTTTCCTTCCAAAAAGAATGGCCCTAAAATTCGGTTATTAATTATACCTGCCCGTACATTTACTTTCTGGGGCCGCTGAGTATACGCTTCAAATATCCATCGTGGATTTTCTTGACTTCAGAAACGATAATTATGTCTGTTAATCACCCCGTTTAAATAGAAAGTAGCTTCATCCGAAAATAAGATGTTCTGTGGAAACCTATTATTCTCGTCACACCGTCTCATCATTTCTTCGCAAAATTGCAAACGCCTATCATAGTCATCTTCTAAAAGCTCTTGGACAAGACATACTTTATAATCGTGGTATTTTTCTGCTTTCAAAAATCTTCCAATTGTACCTCTAGATGTATCATGATTTTGAGCCAATGAAACTGTAGAAACATGCAGATTATCCGGCAGAGATAATGCAATATCCAATTTTTCATCGTCGCCTAAAACACGTGGCCGTCCATTCCTAGGCAAGTCCTTTACTGTGCCATGTTTATCAAATTTGTGAAATATTTTGCTAACAGTGCCCTGCGAAATTTGATTTTTCTGATATTTAGCATTAAATAAAGCGCACACTTCACTTTGACTTCTTATTTTATCTCCACATCCTAACAATATCAAGACTTCGATACGTTGCCTTTCCGACGAAACCATTTTTGTTAAGAAAATTGTAAAATAATACTTCGGAAATACCTAAATTAATTTTACAAGTTCACAATGTCACAAAATGTCAGAACGTGAAACAATGAAGATTTCTTACCTTGAAAGGTAAAAAAGACATCAATGATTTATGATTTCCGATTATTTAAATAGGGATTTTAACAGTCGCCACTTTGAAATAGCTTCACAGAATCGCGCCAAAATTTATGAGCATACTGCACGAGATATTAGCTTTCAAATAATGTATGTTTCAATTTAAAAAAAGATCGATGTCGTCATATCTTTGACGAATGTCTATAAAAGAACAAACGAATAACGTCAAAATGTGAGCATATATAAAACTAAATTGACGTGTCCGAGCATTTTCCCCAAAAGTTACAGGTTAAGGCTATATTAATTTTATTCCGGAATTCTGGGCAGCCCTGTATATATCTGTCATAGGTTTAGACTAGCGGTGACCTGGCCTTAGTGTCTATGATTTATATTTTATATTTCACCTAAATACTATTGGCGGATATAGCACATAATATATATTCTTGTAGTGTTTAGGTATTTGCTCTAGGCCCAAATTATTAATATCCTGTTACCTTAACTACGAGATAACTTCCAAAGATGCTTGTTGATAATTGTCGCTAAAAGGACATTTCAAAATTGATGTCCTTAGCATAAACTTGATTGCTGTAGTTTATTTTTAGTGTGAATAGTTATATTGCCGAATAATAATGTTGTGATAAATATTTTCTTAAGCTTAAACTTTTCTCAATATTTTATATTTAAACGTATCTAAAATTTTAAGCTTCTAACACTAATCTGCAAGCAGTAAAACATTTTACAGATTGTCTAAGCCCAACGATATGTTCTTCAACAGTTTTAATCGCGTTTAAAGTACATTTCGAGCGCAGCATAAGCAACATGTCTTGAATGGGATAATAATTCTGTTAAAACCTAAAATTCTCGAAAATTATAGCCTTACGTATCATAGAAAGTTCGCGTTTAGTTTAGTAATATAATATAGTTTATGAAGTCGTAAATTGTTATTGAAGTAAGGCTGCAGTCTGTGGTGAAATGTTTTGAAAATATTTAATTGTCGGTACTTTATTGCCTAATATAATATTTAATGTTTTTAGGACAAAAAGGAGAGCGAGGACTACCGGGACCTCAAGGCCCTCCGGGACAAAGGGGTAAGTGTTTAAGTGTTTATGGATACAGAAAATTTTATTTCCACTTACTAACAGAACCCTTAACAAAACGGCCATAAAAAGTTTTTTAATGTAGGTACATGCAGGGTGTTATAGTACGTAGCCATACTTCATGGGGTGATTCTTTGAGTGATTTTAAGACGAAAGTTTATATAAACATAGGTCCGGTAGTACTTCGTTTTCAAGATACCGGGTGTCAAGCTTTAAAAAAAACTTGTTTTTACGTAAATATTTTAACAATCCTTTAGCCGATTTTGTTGAAATTTGGTAGTGTTATTTAGGGTAGTAAAGGGATAATTTAGCCTTAACTAGATTAAAATATTTAAGTCCAGTGGTGTCCCGGAAGGCACCTTAACTAAGATGTGGTAAGGATACGGTTAATATTCCCTTAAATCCTGCCATACAGTAAAGTAAGAAATGTTTAATTATTGTGCCATTTTGCGTGTATTTATATCGGGGCTACGCTCAACTTCATGCAAAACTGCTTTGTCCGTCTCCACTGTTCTTACTGTTGCAGGTCTCCCAATAAGAGCAGCCGACCTTTCAAGGGTGCCTGATTCGCACAGCCTTTCATGTATTCTTACAAAAAATGTTTGTCAGTTTGGTATAATGCGATAAGAATATCTCTCTTGATAAATGCGTCTAGCCACTCTGGAATTGCCTTGGGCTATTCCATAGACAAAATGCATATCGGCCATTTCTGAGTTTGTAAACTAAACCGTTTTGTAATATCAGTAAGGATTTTTATAGCTTTAAACTCTTAAAAACACTTCAAATAACTACGATCAAATAATTATGTATACACTGTTTAAAATTATATCAGTTATGCCAAAGTCAAATTTCTTTGAACAATTGTTTTTCCTTCCATGGCACTCTTACTTTTTTGTTTCTTTCAAAACACTGCAGGAATAACTTTATTTGTTTTATCGAGAACAGTTAATCTCAGCGAAAAAATTCAAAAGATGAATTTCCTTTAATTTTAATTACTTAATCATAAATAAAAATCACTTTATTCTATGTCCGTGGACAATATTAAAAACAGTTTTTAAGTATTTATAAAACACAATTTTTTCTTTTATTGATTGCAATAGTGATTTTTATGTTTTTGCTCAAAAAAGAAGCAAGATACGAAGAAAATGCTAAAAATAAAAAAGTTGCAGCTTTAGTTGCCTAATGCGAAATAAATACAAAAACTGCAAAAAAATTAGTGGCGCAAATTTTGTTTGCCAAAAAATTTAGTTAAGGTGCCTTCCCGGACGCCACTGGACTTCAAGATTTTAATCTAGTTAGGGCTAAATAAGCTCCTTACTACCCATAATAACACTGCCATATTTCAATAAAATCGGCTAAAGGGTTATTAGATATTTACGGAAAAACAATTTTTTTTTAAAGTTTGACATCCTGTATCTTGAAAACGAAGCATGTTGGACTTATGTTTATATAAACTTTTCGTCACAGAATCACTAATTTTTTTATGAAACATCCTGTATATTATATTATTTCTTCATTAGGTATTTTTCTTTGTATTAGTTGATATAAGGACTATTGCCTGAGTTGGTTAATACTAAATAATAAATAATTAACCAACGAATTTACACCAAAACAGTACCTCTATTAAACTATAGAGTGATTTACCATAATGTCCTACCCCTAACTCTTTTATTTTCCATGCTAGGTAAAAATAAAAAACTGTAGCATTAAAAATACTTTTTGCATGGGTGTTCATAAATTCCACTAGTCACATCATACACATGGTATCGCAAAAGTTGTATTTTCTTAAATGAGACATTCTATATAATATCCAGATTTTCGATTCTACTTAAAATTCTAAACGTATTTTATGAAACATGCGTTATACCATAACCCATTGATTTTTAAAATACTCACATATCCAACGGATTCAAGTACAGGGATCGAGCAGGCCATAAGTGAGGTCCACCTCGACCAATCCAGCGATCACCGGATGTTACTGTTAAAAACTCACGAGGAACCATACTAAAATGCGCTGGTGCACCATCGTGCACAAACCACGTTGCATTCGATTGTAGCCCATGGTACGTCATCTAGAAACTGGGGTGGCGTTTGTTTCAAAAAGTTGCGATACATCTCGCCGCTAAGCCTTTCTGGTAGAAATACCGATCCATTTAACCAGCCACCCACAATCCTAACACAAACTTCCGACAAGAACGGATGTTGAAAACGATCTTTCAGACCTCATGTGGATTTTCTTCAGCCCACAGATGGTTGTTGTGAAAATTCCTTATTGCATTTCTTGAGAAATTCGATTCATATCACAATCTAAACAATAATAATTAACAAAATTCAAGTGGTAGGTTTATTAGGTAAAAACAACAGCTTTTAAATCTGATTATAAAAAGTAGAGTACTTAATTTAATGGTCAAATTGATGGCCATTGACAATTTGGCAGTGTCCTAAAAGTAAAGCAAATTCGTTTTGAACATTCCCAATAACCGGTTCAGGAATTTGTCAAATTTCATGATGTATTATCATTTTTACTGTCTCCAAATGCGATGGCTTGTTCTTGTACACTCTTTTTTTCAATATCCACACAAAAAGAAATCTAGGGGTGTTAAATCGGGTGAGCGAGCTGACCGTTCTATTTCTCCCCTTCTACGTATCTATGTTGGAAAACCTCATTTAGGTATTCTCGTACCCGTGCGGCGGTGCACCGTCTTGTTGTAGCCAAATGATTCTTTCAGGACTATCTTGTCTATCGTGATCTGAATATAGGCCAGCTAAAGCAGGAACTAATTCTAACTGTAAAATCTCCAAATACCTCCCTCCGTTTAATATTTCTTCGAAAAAGAAAGGTCCTGATATCCTGTTACGTAAAATTCCGGCCTATAGGTTTAGCTTCTGAGGGTGCTGTGTATGGGCCTCTTGCATCCAGTGAGGATTCTCTGTCGACCATTACCTACAATTATGTCGGTTGACTGTTCGATTAAGGCAGAATGTAGCCTCATCAGTAAATAAAATATTCTGCGCCAAATTTCCGTCATTACTGCAGATGTTTTGCATATTCTCCCAAAACTGAAGGCGTCGATCGAAATCAACCCCATTTAGTTCGTGGACAAGACAAATTAAAAAAAAATGATATATTTCTTTATGAAGAATATTTTGTACAGATTTATAACCAATATTTTGAATCCGACCCACTTAACGAGTGCAGGAATGGGGATCGTCTTGATACGACAGTAAAACATTTACTCTAGTTTCATCACAAATTTTGGGACGGCCACTTTTTAGTTTATTGCGCATAGATTCAGTTTCTGTAGATTTCAAAACTATCTTATTTACTGTAGACCTTGATATCGGCGTTCGCTCTTGATGAACATTATTAAAAAGTTCACGTACTTCCAATGTAGATCTCTTTCTGTCGCCATAGCCAACCATCATTAGGATTTCTATGCGCTCTCTTTCACTTAAGTGCATTTTACTTAAAACGTCTCGTTCTAACAATACAACATAACTCTTTTTGGCAATACTGCCACTTAGAGTAAAATGACAGTGGCGAAAAAGTACAATAAAGTGCTTGGTTACCAGGACTACTACAATACAGGTAATAAGTTTCCGTATTTTCTTCCCTATTGATTAATTCGATGAAAATTGCCATCATTATTGTTTAGATTGTGATATATCGAAAACGGCTGAATATCGAAATAGGGTATGTTACATGAAAAATATTTAGAATTTTAAGCAGAATTCAAAAATTGAATAAAATTTGGGGTATTTTGTTTAAAAAATTAAAGTTGACATGTGCCCCGACTTCTTGAGCAATCCTGTATAATACTAAAAGTTCTCAAAATTTGTAAAAATGATGAATAAAATCGACGCGCCCGAGCGTTTTTCGAAAATATACATGGTTATGAATATATTGGGGATGTTCCATTCTTTTTGCCCACGCTGTATATTTGTTAGTGTTGAAGCCCACTATTTTTTCTTCCTAATTTTGAATTGTCCCATTTTTTTAACATTTTGTTGGGAAGAGTAATATTTTCCTTCTTTTTACAATTTTTTGCCAAAATACATTGTCTTGCCAGTCACTGAACCTTAAATTATTTCTTTAGTTATTACTTCAAATTAGCGAAAATCTTTGAGAATTCGGAAAGTTTATAAACTTCTGCCTTATTTCTCATAAAATCGCAGCTCCTTGAAATTACCCTTGAACTGAGAAATGTGTGGGTGCCAAACCAAAAGAAGTAGCCCTTTTCTTTACTCAGCTAAACATGTACTGGTAACCGTTAAATAATTTGGTGAACATAAAAGTTTTGGCAGTTTGTAAATTTTAATTAACTGGCATTTCGCAATTAAAATGCGATTTGTTGATCCTGTCGCGCCACAGACAAGAAGGAAATTCGCTTTGTGACAGTCCCTAAAGATTATTCGTTCAAATTGATTTTGTTTCTAAAAAGAAAACAGTTGATTTTGTAAATTCAGTCCTACGTAACGAGTAGTAGGTAGGTACACAAACGAATATTTCACAATTCCTCGAAATACAAAACAACATCCATTCTTCTTAATAATAATAATTAGTATTTTTGTTTACATGACATAGTCAAAATATAAAAAGGAGTGTCACATTTTTAGAGTTATCTTAGGGTACTTGAAGAATTTACGTCGCTGGTCTATATATTTACAGTGGACATAAGAAATATGTACAGCACTTTATAAGGTATGGACAAATGGACAGCCCATCTATATTATGAGTAATTTGGTTAAGTTACATGAAAAATGTAAATATAAAAGTTGCCGTTCTTTTTGTAAATTTTTTTACAAAAAACCATCGGGCATCACATTTGTGACATATGACACAAAGTTGTTAGTTTTTAAATCGAATATTATTTTTTAATTTTATAAAACGTTAAATTCTCTATTCAGTCTATACAAGGTGTCAATGTGATCATGTTACAAAACAAGGGATAAGATAGAACACACGAAAAAAAAAAGTTCATATGATTACGGAGCTAGAGCCCTTTGAAGATGGCCTTCATAAACTAGTTCTCGTTTTGTAGCTCCGAAACTACTTCAGCTACCGCAACCAATTTTGGGACATACATTACTGTTAGTAAGTTCATCTATTTGAACCTATTGAACAATGCTAACTTTAACCAGGGGCGTGCGAATCAGGGGGGTATTAGGGTAAATTTTACCACATTCCTGTAAGGCTTCAATTTCTGGCAGTTTTGACATTTTGAATTGTCCCATTTTTTTAACATTTTGTTGGGAAGAGTAATATTTTCCTTCTTTTTACAATTTTTTGCCAAAATACATTGTCTTGCCAGTCACTGAACCTTAAATTATTTCTTTAGTTATTATTTCAAATTAGCGAAAATCTTTGAGAATTCGGAAAGTTTATAAACTTCTGCCTTATTTCTCGTAAAATCGCAGCTCCTTGAAATTACCCTTGAACTGAGAAATGCGTGGGTGCCAAACCAAAAGAAGTAGCCCTTTTCTTTACTCAGCTAAACATGTACTGGTAACCGTTAAATAATTTGGTGAACATAAAAGTTTTGGCAGTTTGTAAATTTTAATTAACTGGCATTTCGCAATTAAAATGCGTTTTGTTGATCCTGTCGCGCCACAGACAAGAAGGAAATTCGCTTCGTGACAGTCCCTAAAGATTATTCGTTCAAATTGATTTTGTTTCTAAAAAGAAAACAGTTGATTTTGTAAGTTCAGTCCTACGTAACGAGTAGTAGGTAGGTACACAAACGAATATTTCACAATTCCTCGAAATACAAAACAACATCCATTCTTCTTAATAATAATAATTAGTATTTTTGTTTACATGACTTAGTCAAAATATAAAAAGGAGTGTCACATTTTTAGAGTTATCTTAGGGTACTTGAAGAATTTACGTCGCTGGTCTATATATTTACAGTGGACATAAGAAATATGTACAGCACTTTATAAGGTATGGACAAATGGACAGCCCATCTATATTATGAGTAATTTGGTTAAGTTACATGAAAAATGTAAATATAAAAGTTGCCGTTCTTTTTGTAAATTTTTTTACAAAAAACCATCGGGCATCACATTTGTGACATATGACACAAAGTTGTTAGTTTTTAAATCGAATATTATTTTTTAGTTTTATAAAACGTTAAATTCTCTATTCAGTCTATACAAGGTGTCAATGTGATCATGTTACAAAACAAGGGATAAGATAGAACACACGAAAAAAAAAAAGTTCATATGATTACGGAGCTAGAGCCCTTTGAAGATGGCCTTCATAAACTAGTTCTCGTTTTGTAGCTCCGAAACTACTTCAGCTACCGCAACCAATTTTGGGACATACATTACTGTTAGTAAGTTCATCTATTTGAGCCTATTGAACAATGCTAACTTTAACCAGGGGCGTGCGAATCAGGGGGGTATTAGGGTAAATTTTACCACATTCCTATAAGGCTTCAATTTCTGGCAGTTTTAACATCAGATTATGATTTTCCTATACATAAAAAGGGTATTCTTTGTAAAAGTAGCTAAATTTCACCGTTTCTTCGGAAATTGACTGTAAACAAGTTAAGATACAGAAATCAATTATTGAAGTTTTAAAGAAATTAGGTCAAAATGAAGTTCAGAACAGATATCAAGAGATACATTGCTCAGCGTCATTATTATGGTAGGTAGTACAAAAAGAAACTTAAAATAGTAGTTGCTAAAAATGCCTGCAACCAAGCTCGATACATTTATTGCACCTACGCAGCTTCATAATTAAAATTTACCCTATTTTATTAATCAGGTCAACTCACTGTTGTTCGTTATTAAATTAGTGACAGTTAAGTCATGGAAGATTATAATTTCGCTGAATACGTCGACACGCTATTCATTTATAGGGAAGTTCGATGTAATGGCAGAGCCGCTTCTCAACTATATGAAGAGCGGTTTCCTGAAAGGCAAATTACAGCTCACACACTGTCTAAAAGGATCAATTAAGGGCTAAGGGAAACTGGCTCCATAAAAATATGATTTTGAGGAATAGGTGCTTCGGCGATTTGAAAATAATCCTTCTGTAAGTACTCAAGCAGTCGCAGATGCAATGCATGTAAATCATGCCAGTGTATGGGAGGTTATTCATGAATAGCTTCTTCGCCCCTACCATCTTCAAAAAGTGCAAGCATTGGGACCAAATAATTTCATGCCTCGCATATAATTTTGCCAGTTGTTTCTTAACCGATATACAGAACAACCTTAATTTCCAAAATATGTCTTTTTTACTGACGAGGATGTGTTTACAAAACAAGATATTTTTAATTCGCGAAATAGTAATGTGTGGGCTAAGGAAACCCCCTCATGGTGTTCACATAAGGGGGCATCATCATAGGTTCTCGGTCAACATGTGGGCCGGCATTGTTGAAGAACGGTTAATTGGACCGATCATGTTGCCTCCTCGTTTAATCGATACTTTTTGTCTGAATTTTTTAAGAAATGGGTTGTCAGAATTGTTACATGATCTGCCCCTTAATATACGACAGAACTTATAGTTCCAACATGATGGGGCGCCAGCTCATTTTTCACTTCTTGTCCGGGAGTACCTAAATGAAAATTTCTGTCAGCTGGCCAGCGCGCTCCTTAGATCTACCACCTTTAGATTTTTTCTTTTGAGTGTATATGAAAAGTTTCGTTTATGAAACTCCAGTCGAGTCAGAAGAAAATTTGCTGGCTAGAATTTTCGGTGCGGCTGAAGTAATATAAAACCATGACTGAAATTTTTAACCACGTCACCTTAAATATGCTGCGTAGGTGCAATAAATGACATAGGAAAATCATAATCTGATGTCAAAACGGCAAGGAATTGAAGCCATAGAGAAATTGGGTTAAATTTACCCTAATGCCCCCCTGATTCGCTCGCCTCTGATTAAAGTTAACATTGTCCAATAGGCTTAAGTAGACGAACTTACTAACAGTAGTTAATGTCCCAAAAATGGTTGCGGTAGCTGAAGTAGTTCGGAGCTACAAAACGAAAACTAGTCTATGAAGGCCATCTTCAAAGGGTTCTAGCTCTCTGAGGAAGCGTTTCCGGACCCATGTTCATATAAACTTTATTTTTTTTTCCTGTGTTGTATCTGCCCTAGAAGTTTGTAACATGATACAACATAACACCGGCCACGCCAACCACCCCATTTCTGGTTCTCTTAATGTCATAGGTCCTAATCAATCAACATATCCCAAAAACTACAACCCTGAGGGAGAAATATCCAGAGAGGTGCAGGTGAGTTTAGTACACATTACTGGATGAGGAATAATATAGTTTTATGACGTTTTTGTAAAAATAAAGGAGAAAAAGCGCTTTTTAAATTTTAATAACTTCACTGCAAATTAAAAATGATGTCTGTTTATAGTAGAAATTTGGACGTTATCTAGCTTTTAATAAATGCTGATTTAATAATGAGCGTTCCCGATAGTGAAAAACAAGAAATAGGTATTTGAAATATGTTTAATTTAACTCAATAATATTAATTTAACAATGCATAACGTAATTAACATTATAAATAACTATTGTGTTAAACGCTCAACGTATGCACCATTTTGTTCAATATATTTTCTGTATATCCTTTTCTGTCTTTCTGTGACAGCTAAAATAATGTCTTGGCCATAATTATTCAAAAATTCAATTTCCTCATTAAGTATTTTAGCATTGTATTAACAGCTATATTAATTTCATTACTTAATTTGTCCCTTAAAAAGCCCCACAAAAAAGTATCTAATAATGTTAAATCTGGGCAACTCGGCGGCTACCTCCATGTGCCATATCTGCCAATTCATAAAGGAAAAGCTACATTAAGAAAAGCAGTTACTGCTGCAATGATGCACTGCCCTGCTGGCAAGTGATTTCCTTATGATCTTGTACCCAGTTGACAGATATGGCGCATTTTGGTGGCCGCTAAATAGCCCAGATTTAACTTTATTAGATACCTTGTCATCGGGCTGCGTAAAAGAAATTAAATAATGAAATAAATTTAATTGTTAATACGACAAGAGAAATACGTATTAAGGAAATTGAATTTTTAAATAATGATGGCTAATGCACTTAATGCAGTATCTTAGCTACCATAGAAAGACAGAAATTAGTATACCGAACCACAAAATGGTGCACACATTGAGCAAGTTTTGTATTGTAAAATTAATAGTACTACCTAAATTAAATTAAACATATTTCAAACAGGTATATCTCCTTTTCCAATATCGAAAAGGTTTATTATTAAATCCACATCTATTAAAAGCCAGGGAACGTCCAAATTTATAATATAAACAGACGTCATTTTCAGTTCAGATTAGACCGTGGATGGCCAACTTGATCAAAATTTAAAAGCGTTTTTTTCTCCTTTATTTTGCACAAAAACGCCATAAAAACTATATGCAGCTGAATAGAGAATTAAAACATTTATTAAACTAAAAAATAATATACAGAGGGTTTCATTTAAAAACTAACATTTTTATGTCATATGTCACAAATGTGATGATCGGTTGTGTTACAACATAAAGCAATTTACAAAAAAAAGTTACAAGTTTTATATTCACTTCTTTCATAAAACTCGTCAAATTACCCATATAGATGAGCGGTCTATTAATAATCAATAACCCTGTCACAATCGCAATATTTTATATTGCATGTAGTATGCCAAGGTCATAGGCTTATGACATCGCTCCTATATCCGAAAGATAAGTTAAATAGCACCATTAAAAATCATATCATATCAAATAATTGAAAATATTTTCTTTTTAAGCAAAATTTGTTTAAAGAAATCGACCCAAATTTAGGAACCAAACTATCTTACAATGTGCATAATATAGGGTTTCTTAAAATCTCTTTACCCATGAAAGTTATAAGTATTATCTGAAATTTAAATACTTACGTTTCGGATTTTGCCTGAAATTAGTAGTCGAATATATAAAGATTGACGGTGGAAATATTTTAATAATGCAACCGAAGGTGCATAGTTTAAATCCTAACTAAACCTTCCTCATTTCTGCAATAAGCTTGATATTTCAGCGGCTTAGTTTTCCACTTATAGCTCGCGATCTTTTTGAATTAAACTGCAAAATTATAGATGAATAATTTCGGTATGAAATATAAAACAAAGCTTAATTATTTACACACTTCTTTTCTGATTAATATGACACATAAGTAGCATAAAATAAATTTTTAAAAGTAGATATTCCAAGTGTCCCAAAAATAAACAGTACAAGGTCCAGAAGAAAGATAAAGAAATCTCATTATATAAGGTTGCTAAAAAAAACATAATTGCATTATTTGTCGAAGACCCTATAAATGTATAATATAATTAAATTGTATACCGGGTGATGCATCGCTTAGTTGAACATAGGAAATCCCATGTAAATTTCGAGGTGGCTAATCTCCCCTGTACAATTTAGAGAAAATTGTTTTATAATTTCTTGAAAAGGCCGACGTAATAAACCCATGTGCCAAGTTTGAATCAATTTAAATTTTAAAATTAAATGTGATATCAAAATTCCTATATTTTTATAGTTTAGGTTTAGGCAAATGTAATAAAGGCGCTTTAATTATAGCTAAATATGAGCTATTCCATTCACGAAAAAGTAACTATGATTAAGTGGTATTATACAGGAAACAGTGTCTGAAATGTTGTCAGGTCAATTCCCTGATAAGCCTATCTCTTCCATTTGATTAATTATACTTATCATTAGTAATTGAATCATATATATCTCCGGGGTGAAGATTACTCATATTAAACAGGAAAGAAAAATCCAAAATTCTTCACAAATATTTAATAATTCGCTCTACGCGTTTCGGTTTCTTAAACCATTTTCAAAAGCTATCTAAAAAGTTTATTCATATAATAATCTCAGGTATAAATCAAAATAATTTGGTGTTACTTACATAATATAGACAAAACTTTACATTAAGGACACAAACAAGCTCACAATGGCGAGCACAGGTTTACTAACTATATAAAACGGGATAAACCCAAAAAACATTTAAAAACAAAACACTTAAAAAATAAAACAAAATACACCGAACCATAGCGACATCTAGATTGTACAAAGAGAGGTTCCATTATTTAAACAATCATTCACTACTTAAACTCGTTTATAATTCTCGCCGCTTCCCTATAGTGGGCGTTGACAGGATCGTTCAAACACTCAATTTGATTATTTATCTCTAATTTCGCTATTTCAATATTTTCTAAAAATTCAACTTTAGGCCTTTATTCGCATTATGTAGCATTTTAAAGTTGTCTTTAGTATTAAAACTATGTAAATTTTCTCTTAAATGTAGGCCAAAAGCTGATCTCTTGTCATTAGGCGATTTCTAAGAGTTTAAATGTTCTTTTATTCTAACATTAAAACTACGTCCTGTCTGACCAGCATATTTAGCCGTGCAAGAGTTACAGGACAACAAATACACCCCACTCTTGTCAAGCACGTTAATTGAATCCTTTACTCTCGAGAATAAGCTACGTAAATTGTTTACCGATTTGTAAGCTATTTTAAAATTGTTGTTTAAAGACTTCAATACATTACCCACTCTCAGAGAAACAGTGCCCAAAAAAGTAAGCCTTATATACCTAGGAGGTTGAAAAGATGTTATGGTCTTATCCAAGGGGTCAGTCAACACCCTCTTAAGCATGCCAATAAATTTTTTTCTTATTAAATTATTGATTAGTGATATCTTGTATCCGTTGTTATAAGCAATTTGAAAGATGATGTTCTTTTCCTTCTCAAATTCTAAAGGTAAGAGTGGGATAGTGAACAAACGATGGATCAAAGAGTTAAAAGCTGCCATTTTATGAGCTAAACAATGATTTGAGTCAGCAGGTATAACATTGTCTGTATGTGTGTTTTTCCGATAAATAGCATACTCAAAAACGTTATTCACTCTCTTTATTGTCAAATCTAAAAATATTGAAATAGCGAAATTAGAGATAAATAATCAAATTGAGTGTTTGAACGATCCTGTCAACGCCCACTATAGGGAAGCGGCGAGAATTATAAACGAGTTTAAGTAGTGAATGATTGTTTAAATAATAGAACCTTTTTTTGTACAATCTAGATGTCGCTATGGTTCGGTGTATTTTGTTTTATTTTTTAAGTGTTTTGTTTTTAAATGTTTTTTGGGTTTATCCCGTTTTATATAGTTAGTAAACCTGTGCTCGCCATTGTGAGCTTGTTTGTGTCCTTAATGTAAAGTTTTGTCTATATTATGTAAGTAACACCAAATTATTTTGATTTATACCTGAGATTATTATATGAATAAACTTTTTAGATAGCTCTTGAAAATGGTTTAAGAAACCGAAACGCGTAGAGCGAATTATTAAATATTTGTGAAGAATTTTGGATTTTTCTTTCCTGTTTAATATTTTATTATCATTAGTAAATTTGAGTCCAAAAGTAATAAATAACTGTAAATACTCAACTGAGAATGTCAATAGAGCCGAAGAAAGGAATAATAGAGATCTTGATATTTTACTGCACCTGAAGGAAAATAAAATGATTAGCATGAGGATTCTTGGGCAAGCCGTAGGAAAACATCAAACCACAGTATTGCGCACTTTAAAAAAAACATAAATATTTTCCTAACAAGTATGAAAAACATCAAGAGCTACGGCAAGGTGATGAAAATCGGAGAATGGTATTCTGTTTTAAGGAAATGGAAAGAGCAAATAATAATAGGGATTTTTTGAGGAATATTTGTTTTACCGATGAATGTACAGGGTGTCCAGTTTTCGTATGTTTTACGGGTTATCTGAGTTATTAGTAAAGATAGAAGGTTGCGGTTTTCGCGACACTGTATTACTTTTTTGAGAAACAAATGATGCCATAAACAGAATTTTCATAGCCCCCTTAGTTTTTTAGATACGGGGTGTTTTTGAAAATTTTGCAATTTGGGACACCCCCCGTATCTCCGCTACGCTGCAACTTATCAAGAGGGTAAAAAATGAACTTATTAGTTTTTTTCACGTAGAATCCAGTGGCTTAGTCAAAATTTTTCTATGTTTGATTGTTTTCGAGAAAAAGAGCAACTTGCATTTTTTTAAAAGAGACACCCTATATATTTTCAACTATTATGATTCAGTTTATCACAAGCTTTTTAAAAATATATAATACTTTATAGCTGTTTTCAATGTAAAGCTCAAAATTTACATTTTTTAACAAATTTACATTTTTTTTTAGTAGGCCATGACGGGTATTTTTATCCTATTTATCCATTTTCTGTTCTTTATTTCTATTCAGTTTTGATAAATAGCAGTTTTTTCTTAATTATGGCTGCGAATGCAAAATTCGAGAATTATGAAAAGTACGATATGTTCGTTTGTTATATTCAGTGTAACGAAAATTCGCATGAAGCATTAGAAGTTTATTTTAACAAGTATGGGCATCATTTTATAATATTTTTCATCATATTTTAAAATTTATAAAAACGTAATATTCGCAGATTCCCAGAAAGAAGACAGCCGGATAAAACAATATTTTTAAAAATAAAATCAAACTTAATTGAAATTTTCCAAACCCCGACCTAGTATTTACAATAAGGAAAACCAGGACATTGATGAAGTAAACGTTTTTGCTTCAATTCAAACAAATTAAAGTAGTTCTTGTAGAACAGTGGAAGGTTCTGTCGGTGTTACAAAATCAATATAATTGGTATTTACAAAATGTAAATAGAAAAAATCATTTTGAAAGAACGATTATATGGTCTGATGAGAGTCATGTTACCAGTGGCGGTATATTTAATTGGCAAAATACTAGGTTTTGGTGCCAGGAAAATCAACATGTTATATTTCCACGGGAACGGAAAGGCAGATTTGTGTTTAGCGTTTCATGCTTCATAATGGGAAATAAAATTTTATATAATATATTTGAAGGCGGTCTTACTGCAAATAAATATTTAGAAATCTTGGAAAACATTGTGCCCGAAATAGTAGAGAATGTATGTGCCCCTAGCTCATCTTAATAGCTTATATTTGCAACAGGACGGAGCTTCCGCTCATAATGCTCAAATTGTAAGAGCATATCTTAACAATAATTTTCCTGGCCGCTGGATTGGAACACATGGACCTGTAAGATGGCCACCCAGGTCACCCGATTTAACGGTTTTGGATTTTTTTTGTGGGGCTACCTAAAAAATAAAATTTATACCGTCCAGTACCAAACGATGGCAGATTTAAGAGAAGCCACTGAAAGAGCCTTTAGGGAGTTACAGGCACGGCCTTGTATTATCTTAAATGCACTGAGGTGAATCAGAACAATGTGTGAAACATGTCTTAGGCATAATGGAGAACAGTTTTAGCAATATTTATGAGACAGTTTACTAAATCATCAAATAATAATTGTAGTTTTCAATTTTTGAACGTATAACACAACAGAGTTAATTGTTATTTATATTTATAAAAGTTATTGTTATAGGTATATACTTTTAAAACTATTGTTTTATATTTGTGAGAAGCTTGTGATAATCTGAATTGTTTAATCTTAAAATTTATACGGTGTGCCGTTTAAAACAATGTAAATTTGTTGAAAAATGTAAATTTTGAACTTCACATTGAAAACAGCTTTAAAGTATTATATACTTTTAAAAAGCTTGTGATAAACTGAATCATAGTAGCTAAAAATATATAGGGTGTCTCATTTAAAAAAATGCAAATTTGCTCTTTTTCTCGAAAACAATTAAACATAGAAAAAATCTGACTAAGCCACTGGATTCTACGGAAAAAAAACTAATAAGCCCATTTTTTACCTTTTTGATAAGTTGCAGCGTAACCGAGATGGGTAACCGGGGTGTCTTAAAATGCAAACTAATGCAACTAACCTGAACTAAGGGGGCTATGAAAATTCTGTTTATGGCATCATTTGTTTCTCAAAAAAGTAACACGGTGCCGCGAAAACCGCAACCTTCTATCTTTACTAATAACGCAGATAACCCGTAAAACATACGAAAACTGGAAACCCTGTACATTCACATACTTCCAAATTGCTGGTACTGAAATCAATCATACTCGGACGCAATATTCACGAAAAGTAAATGTTTCGGCGGGAATTGTAGGACATCACATTATTGGACCATTTTTTATGGAAGGCAACCTTACAGCAGTAACCTATTTGGACTTACTACAAAATCGAATTGACCCCGCACTAGAAGAAGTTTTATGTGAAAATGAGTAGACCTGGTATCAAATAGATGGTTCTCCTGCCTATAATTCCCTCATGGTTAGGGAATACTTGCAAAATATTCTTTTACGGCCCTTGCCTATTGCATGCAAACGAACTGCCGTTAGGACATTTGTTGCAACATTTGGACGGAAAAACAAATGGTACAAAAGGATTTCGTGGCGAGATAGGAAAGCAATTAGAAAAATGTGAAACCTAATACCTACAAATTTTAAAAGGATAGACCGGATTTTACGATTATATGTCTCCACAGCGAAACCATCACAAAATCTAAGTTTTCTCGCAGAATATATCATAAAAGTGTATGCCACCACATGGTTTGCAATCAAAATCCAATCATCATGTCGACATGGGAGCAAGCATCTATTTGGTTTGATTGAAAAATCAAAATTTTTACCAGAAGATTTAAGAAAAATCATAGACTTAGCTATTCAAAAGAACGGCTATTTTGGTTATCCTGAAAATCTATTATTGGCTATGTTAGCTGTCGCATAACAGTGAGAGAATTAGGTCTTAGAAGATTATTGTAATGTAGGAAAACAGCAAACCAACAAGAAACACGGGACTTCAAATTGTCAGCTTTTAATTTTGATGCTAAAGACTAGATGATATGATTGACTGGCAGTCGACAACAATAACAGAACCTCCCCTAACAAAACGTATTTGCAATGAAGAACTAGAAGAAATTATTTTAGATTTTCCAGCGGAAATTGAAATTTTAAAATATCCATAACACACGCAAGCAGTGGAAAGGTGTATCGAATTAGTAACAGAAGCGTCAGTTGGCACGAATTGCTTCTAGAGCTAGTTTGCCAGTACTATTCATTATTCCATAATATACATATTATAGTAATAAACTTCTTAAAATTTTCATATTACGAAATACCGATAGGGCGGCACCAGGTCAGGGGCGTGGGGGAGGGAGCGATGGCCCCCTAGCCCCTCATACGCTACGCCACTGCTAATCGATACTCAAATCGATAAGGTCAGAAAACATGTCAATCAAGTCAATACGTTCAAATTTTACAGTGGTTAGCGTATGACGTTTGTATAAAGTAGATATACAATCGACTGCAATGGTCGTTCAAGTATTTCTTCTAGCCTTCAATTTATGCCAGCATTGTTTCCTGCATTTGTCGGACATCCATCACAACCAAGACATTTTAGTATTTATTACGCAATTTACTAACTCAACGATATTCAACACTGTTATTACATCACTATGCCAAAGAGCTATTGACTGAGGTCCTACTGCCCACTTATAGGTTGAAAACATATTTAGTTGTTATTAATATTAATATATTGACTTAATTACTGTTCGTTAGTTTTCTTCTTTGCAAAGAAAAAAGAGAAAAAAGGATAGAATCATTGTATTGGTTCATTCTCCAAATATTCCAAGTTTGTTGTGGGTAGAATTTTGAATAGGGGATTGTGTCTCTGTTCTTTTGTCGTCTTAGGCAGATTGGTTGTATCAGCTGTAGGTTGCAAGGATTAGCTGCAAACTTGTTTGTCAATTCGATCAGTCGAAGACTAATGGGTAGGATGTTGGTAAGTTCATACAATAGCTCGCTTGGTGGGTTGTGTAATGGATTTCTAGGATGTCGGGTTTTGGTAACGCTTCTGAGGGTCGAGGTTTAGACATTTTAATTTCGATAAACTGATGTTCTTCTTGGACATATGTTTCCAAATAGCTCTGACAATATCTATCGCTTGTCCTAACGATGAAGTAACATGAGCAACATATTTGGATCCAGGTCCTTGAATTAATGACAATTAATTATTCAAAAATTGGCTAGATTGCGCAGACTCAGAACGTTATCAATTTTGCAAAATTCTTGTACACGATGTAATACTAGTCCTGGCGCAACGTTTAAGCTTGACACAAAGTATTTGTATACCAACTTGGCACCACTCTAACTAACCAGAGCACGGTTTTCAATCAAAATTCGAGTTTAGTCCTCTTGCGCAGACTGAAGATATATAAGATATATTTTTAAAAAATTACGATTTTGCAGAGTAATTATTGAAGCAAACTCCCAACTTTTGACACCTACCCTATTGCCGTGGTTCAAAATTGGCCTTTTTTGACACACCTTACTGTATAATAAAGATAGTAGTATAAATAAGAATAGTTTAAAAATTTTATTGTATACCTACGCCTACAAGTAGTTATAGATTCAAAAAATAATTTTTCCCCACTGACTGTGCTTGTCTAAAAGGTGACTAATAGTCAATGTTTAAAGCCAAAGATAATATCTACTGTTAGAAAAATGCCATTTCCAAATTATTTTTTTGAAAGCAGTGTAAAAGTGTAGCTAAAAACACACAACTTTTTATGATCGGTATAATGTACTTAATATGCACACCTTGTACAATTGCTTCAATTTGTTATAGGTCTTACGGGTCCAAGGGGTAAAGGTGGAAAACCTGGAACTAATGGTATACCTGGATTACCAGGAGTTACCACGTATAAATTTGGAAATAAAACTACGAATGAGCTACTTATTCCACCATCGGTCGCAGGTAAGTTTTTTAAAAGAATTAATTCCTGAAAATGTAAATTTTCATGTTTGTCATCTACATTTAGTTTATTCTCATTTCTGCTTTTTCTTAGCATCAGGGTTACCAACAAGTCCGCAAAATAATAATATATGTGGTTTTTTGGGGTTAAAATCGAAAAAAGTTAAATTTATTTACCGTATATTAATATATTACTTATGACCTGATTTTTCAGTAAAGAAAGATTTTTATATCCGCCTCTTTTTTTTTTATTTGCTTGCGACGTTGCTAAGCAATTAATTTTTTCTGATATTTAAGGAATTCACATCTATGAATTCAACTTAGGTAAAGAAAATTTATTTCATAGGTACATTGAGATACACGATACACATATACTACTGTTTTCAAGATATATGATACAGAGTGTTCAAGGCGACTTGACAAATTCGACTAATTTTTAATATATCTTTTAAATAACTTAACTTTTATGAAACATGTCATTATCCAAATCCTATAGAAGAATCCCTGGACGCGTTTCGCCGTATTATGGCTCATCGGCAAGGCTATAGAGTCTGACAGAACGAAAAGGGACCTTACCGTACATTTGAACACAACCTATATGTATCTTTACATTAAATTCTATAGGTTTTAAAATAATTTAAAATTTATCCTAGGCTACGCAAAATAGGTAAGCTTATTTTGCGTAACAAACCCTACAACTTTTATATAAAACTTCCGTTGTATCCTTGTAATTTGGGTGCTATCGAAAACGAAAACCTTATGCCTGTATAATATAATATTTAATAAATTTCTTTCTTTTCTCCGACCGACGCGTTCAAATATGCTTAATAGAAGACACATTCCTGTAAAACTTCGATATGAAACAAAGCATGTCAGTTACATAGAAATAAAGTGTGTTTTAATCAAAATCGGACATGCCCAATTGTCTCATGGTATAACTGTAGACATTAAAACCGTAATTCAGTAAAAATCCTTATTTTCTAGTACAACTAGTTTTGACTAAATACTATTGTTTAAACTAGTTTTAACTAGTGACAATAGTAACAATAAATATAAATCCTAATGTAATAAATAATAATGAATTCGAATGTATTAGGTAAATAATTAAACTATTACAAAATAGAATACTTTTTTAAGACTATCACTATATTATATTAAAGTTTAAACATTATCTTAAGAATTGTTTAAAACTGTTTGTTTCAATTTGTGTTTACAGTACATATACTAAAATAATATGTAGGTACATCCGAACCATAGTATATTATTCTTCTGTAAAAGATACCTAGGTTTGATGCTTCTAAGAATTTTGTAGAATAGGGTACAACAGTGTAGAAATCGTCTTTTAGAAATACTGAGCTAGGTTAGTTCAGTTAACTTGCCGGACAATGAAGTCCTTCATTTTATGTTAAATAGGAAACAAACACAGGAGTTCTGGATTTTTTGCAGATGTTGGCGACTTTGTTGCATAAGTCAAGGCCCAAACAATGTAGATGAAATTACGATGTGATAGTAAGGATCCACATTTTCTTAGTTACAGACAAAGTACACACACTCTATTTGCAGATGCATTAGAAACGCGACACCAAAATATGATACTATACACAATCTAAGACTGGACACTAGGCATATAAAAGTGCTTATTATATCAAGAATGACTTAATGTCGCAAGAAACGAATGACACACGTTGCCCTATCTATTCTACTTACAGCAGAGAAAACAAAATCCTTCTACTGTACGCCATTATTCAATGAGACTCCCAGAAATTTAACACTTGGGGTTTATTTTATTCATTTACCATCAATAGAAACAATATAAAGACTCAGAGTTATTTTGAAGTAAAATCATTAAAGTGGCTTTATTAGTATTTAAAATAAGATTATTTGATGATTAACATCTTCGCACAGTGACTGTGACCTCTATGTACGTTTTCGATAATGAATGATTAACAAATTTCTACAGAGATATAAGTTGCAGATATTAAAAAATAAAATCGGACCCAATATGAAACTCTGAGGTACACTTCTGCTTACCGTGATATTACAGAAAGCTGATCTCAGACCAAAACCGACCTAGGCCGTTATTTTTCTAATCGGCGAGTATAACCTTATAACCTCGCTGGGCCCACCGCGTACACCATAAATAGTGGAATAATGGTATCTGGTTTGACCATGACATCCTCATTCCACTGTCTATCTACTCTATACAAGGTATATTATACTATGTTGCCTAATGTAAAATAACTTTCTTTTTATAAAGTAATCCAAAAGACTAACAGAATATTCTTTCAAAAATTTTGGAAAAACTTGATTAGAGCGTTACTGATATAAACATTACAATGTCATCCAGATTGCCGTTCTTATAAACTGATAAAATTTTAACCACCTTCAGTCAGGAAAAGTACCATGCTCAAAACAGCCATTTATAATATAACTTAGAGGAACGCTGCACGGAGAAGGTTTTCAGTCTTGCCGTCACATTATTACTGTAATAGCCATAGTGAAAGGCTAGTTTGTTTATATTTGTCAGGTTCCACTAAAAACTACGTTTATTAAAAATTAACATTTATTTCATTTACATATAACTTTTAGACAGGATGTTACAATACTATTAACTACTTAACTTACGGATCTACTACACTTCAATAGACACACTCCACTATGTGTGATTTATTTATATTTCACTACAAGTAACAGAGAAACACGTCTTCTGTTATTATAAAGAGTACTTGCTTTTGCGGAAAAGCCGTACAACATAATAACGTACCCTTGCGTTAAACACACGAAAATTTTGCCGAACCGGGTCTTAGAGAAAAATATCTTATTATGAGCTACTCATTCTTTGTGCCTTCAAAATAAAATCAGGCGCGTGGACCCGGACGCGGAGCGGATTTCTCTCATCAAGATGTAGTTAGCGAGCCCTCGCCGATACTTACCAATGCATTGAAGTGGTCAACCTATTTTTCTCGCCGCTAGCGTAGAGAACTAATTCACAGTCATTAAACATGTGGGGTACCGATCCACTTAGTCGGTTGTCGTAATTACCGCCGCGGCCATTTTTTATACCACCAACCAGAGAGTTGAGCAAGTTGTAGAACTAGCCGCTGTCACTGGGATGTGTCAGCACTTTACAAAGGCCCTTATTAACATATTATACTATCTGACATAGGATTGGTTTATTTTGTGAAATATACTGATCCTAACGGTGGTCTAAAGCTATTACACTATTTTTAACAGCATTTGGGTGCCATATAGTTTAAAATTACAATTATTCCGAGGTGGATTTCTATGTTGGTTCTGCAGACTATATTGTGTTTTGAACATTAATGAGGTTTTATTTTAAGTAATCAGATATTTTTACCTTGTAGGGAAAATAAGATTTTATGTCTTGATTTAATTCATATTAGAACATGTTTCTCCAACAAACGCTAATAGTTTTAAACACTGACTTAACCAAACTGGTAGGTATGTCGTCAACATCCGTGAAATATTTCACAACTTAATCTATGTTTTTGTTCTATAATTCTATCGTGAACAGTGAAAAAGGGATAGGAGGACAAACACTTAAAGTTAGAAGAAAATATTTTGAAATATTCGATTTTAAAATAGCAGGTAGTCACCGACACGTCTTTCATTTGATTTAAATTTGTAATTTTTAAATTCTTCGTTGTATGGTTTATTTTGTATTATGTAATGACAATAACAATAATAAGAGACGTGTCTACCTTTTATTTCCAAACATGTTCTCATTATTTTTTGTACAGAATCCAAAACATTAGTAAGTAAGAGGGAAATTTATTTGTAACTCTAGCCTATAGGTCCTCTAAACGTTTGCAATGGTTTTTTAATGTGTGGCTATAAAAACAAGTCGTACGACGTGAGATCAAAGGAGCATGGTGGCTACCGTTTACTTGTTGGCTTATACCACCGAAGGGGTTTGTGGGTGTTCATTAACAATTTGTCTGAATTCTTCTATTATTTTTGCAGTGCGAAGTTTGGGTCTCCCACTGCCTTCTTCTTTATTCACACTTCCTGTTTTTTAACAATGCCCACAGATCTAGTCAAAACTTGGGGAAGTTACTCGAAATCCGTGTTTAGAAATTCTGTTTAAAACCTTAAATGACGTCCCGTATTGAATTAACCCACTGGTCATCAACATTTTAACCATTTTTAAAGTTACCTTTGAACATACAAGCTTTTATTCTTTTTCCTAGGTTACCATTTAAGTATATTAGTTATTCGCTGCTAAAACTAGCCTAAACTAATACTAAAAATAGTTAGTAGAAAGTAGTGGTAGACAACAAAACTATTTTTGCTAGGAAAGTTCCGTTTTAACTGAATCCCTTTATATAGGGTGTCCGCGAAAATGTCAGAAATCTCTCGGATTTAGATAGAACATGAAAAATAAGAAAACAAGTATAGTATTTGTAGAATTATATCGTTGATCTTTAGACTGCAATAAAACCCTCATTATCCCTTTGACCATAAAACAAATAAGGAAATCCCAAATTTTAAAACCTTTTCGAGTAGAGCCGGATCAGGTACATTCATTATAGGTACCTAAAACTAAAAATACCTGTCTATTTATTTTAAATTATAAAAATAAATCATGTGGTGTAGGTACATTTTCAAGCCGACCCTGACCTCATTTATTCAGCTTTGAAGAGGTTGAGGCGTATACAATAGGATTTAATCAGGTAGATTATTTATAGTAGTAAGAGTCAACGGTATAATTCTGCAAATATTATACCTATAAAATTTTTTCTTACAGGCCCTCCCTACGGAGATATGTGCCCCTAAAGGACACCGCTGGAAATCGGTTTTTCTGGAGTAACTTTCAAAGTACTTAATATAATATCAATAAAAAATTAATGTGATGAACACTAGTGAGAACCTCTTAAAATAGTGTCCTTGAAACATGTTTAGCTTTTTTAGTTTACAGGGGGCGGACTAAGCTTTACAACTTATTGCTTAAATTTTTAAGACCCTGTATGATCAAGACTTAAAAAAATAAATCTATGTAGCTTACACCTTAGACTAAAAAAGGTACTCTTGTTTATTGTCGACAAAATTAACCGTTTTCGAGAAAAATAATAATAAATGGTAAATAATATTTTATTTTTAATAAAAAGGATTATGATTTCTATCTTGTGTCTAGACAACAAACTGTGATACGAAAGTCATTCAAACAACAGAAAAGTTTCATTTTAAGTCGCTTAATCCAAAAAAATACAAAAATTTAAAAAAACGCAGTGATATAATAGGAGGCAACTTAACGAATTTACCAAAAAACTTCATAAGAGGGTTAAACATGAACTCCGTGTCTTATGCACTGGCGGGCACGACAAATTGAGGACTGCTGTACCCGTTGCAATAACCCAGCCGTGTCCTTATTACATCACAATGAAACGTGATTCTCTGTAGAAGTTCCTCCCTAGTGCCGACCGGAGTGAAATACACCAAGTTTTTCAGGTGTCCCCATAGGTAAAAATCCAACGGTGTTAGGTCGGGAGATCGAGGAGGCCAGGCAAAAGGTACACTTCTACCTATCTAATGGTTTGGATAGACGTTATTCAGGTACTTCCGCACACCAACGCTTTAATGAGGTGGTGCCGCATCGTGCATGAAGTACATGTTATACTTAATAAACGTGTATTCTATGGTTTAAATTAATTCACAATTGAATTCACCACGAAATCAAAAAATCAGTATATTAAGATTGAGGTAAAGGATTAATTTGTCAGCAATATGAAAGATGACTTGTTCTAAAATGCAGGATATTTTATTTATTTCGTACCTTAGCAACAACAAACCGTTTTTTTGAAGCCGATAAATAAATAACACGCACATATTTTGCGAACATATTTTGACTTGTTATTGTCTTCTACGACTATTCGTTTGTTATTCTTTTTCTCGAAAACGGTTCACTTTATCGACAAGAAACAAGAGTTTTTTTATTTTTTTTTTAGTCTTTTTCTAAACTACAAATAAAAAGCTGAATATGTTCCAAGGACACTATTTTAAGAGGTCCTTACTAGTGTCCATCACATTAAATCTTTATTAAATTATATTAAGTACTTTGAAAGTTATTTAAGGAAACCCGATTTCCAGCGGCGTTCTTCAGGGGCACATATCTCCGTAGGGAGGGCCTGTAAGAAAAAAAATTATAGGAACTTCTCATCCTATATTTCATGTTCTATCTGAATCCGAGAGATTTCCCACATTTTCCCGGACACCCTGTATAGTTATGTAATTGTTTATGTTAATATTGTACAATAACAATTTATACACCGACGTTTTTAATCTAGAATTACTAGGTAAGCCTATAATATTTTGTTTACATTATCCAGTCTTTTCGTCTAAAATAGAGCTAAGAATGTTATATCAAAAGTGCTTCGCCGCGAAACACATTTGTCATTTCAGCTACTGCAGGCTTTACTTGGTAATTTTAGTGAATTTCCCAGATGTGCGCTTTAAAACTTATCTATCTAGTTACGTCTTCGTTCTCGGGAACAACCGTTGCTATGAATCAGTGGACAAACTGAAAATTAATTTTTGTACCCACTAACAGTGATTTATTATCGTATATGATAAAGGATGTTAGCAGGCGACATCTTAAACGAATTCCGAAGTATAGGAAGTATATAAGAATTGTTTTGAACTAACACCTACTGGTCATTTGGTTTTAACTAGTGCAAATCACAAAACACCATCACACACAAAGACACTGTGACTAATTATAAGGTTAATTCAATGAGTGTCAGTGATCAAGGGGCTAAGCCGAAATTAAACCAGTTCCTCATTATTACCTTGAAGCAGGCAAAGTAAAGTTTAAATTATACCGTTGATCTTTTGACTGCCATAAAACCCTAATTATATCCCTCTGGCCATAAAATGCACCAAATCTATATCTTTTCAGGCAAAGCCTGAGTACAAATTGCCTGGATCCCTAATTGCTATATCATTTTAAGTAGGTATAAATACCTAATAATACACTGATAAAACTGTGCTCCCTTAATCAAATAATCTGATTTATTTGGTGAATAATTATTGGTAATAAATAAATGTGATTTTAATTAACTAAATTTGATTTAACTGAAATAAATGAGAGTATTTCGTTTTATTTGCAAAGTTATTTGACTGTTGGTTGATTTGTGTCAAATCATAAAACCCTTCAAACAAATATCTTACCAAAAAACAACTAAAATAACAAAATCTAAATAACTAATTATTTAATCGAACTAATTTTTATTTAGGAACTAAATCCCGTTAATCGCTAGTTAAATCACCCAATAGAGAACTATTTAAATGTCTAGGTCATTTAAACTAAATAATTATGTATTTACATTAAATCGTTAATATAAAACAACCAAATATTTACAAATAACTAATTATTTAATCGAAGTACATTTCAAGTTAAGAACTAAATACCTTTAACTTTAATTTAAATCATTCATTGCCGAACTTTTCAAATAATTTGGTCATCCAAACTAATAATTAAGTATTTAAATGAACTCCTGTTGTCTACTTTGGGCTTTGAGTAATTTGATTGGTTATACAAAAGTGGCCTGATCATCGCGTTTTGGTCATTGGTGTTCGATTTTGTCTTGTAGAAATTTATGAGTGAGAGTGAAATCTTCTTTGTTAGTGGCACAGAAGTTAGTGGTTCCATCAAAAATTAAAACGAAGATATGGGGAATAAACGTAATATGAATAATTACTTAGAAGATTGGGGTATATCGAGGGGTATATCCCATATGTTAGATACTTTTCAAGGTAGGAAACTATATTTGAATATTTTAGTTACGCATGAAACGAGTTAAAAAAAGTAAGATAAGAGGCAAAGAAAAGATACTTGTAATACCTAATTTGAAATTTGGAACACAAAATCTTTTTAGAAAAATGTAGCCAGGTATTTATAAATCATGGCTACCTAGGTTACAAATAAGACAGTTTTTCTCAATTTTCACCATAATTCAATACCTATCAAACCTCCTAACGTAAAAAATATAATATAATTAATATAATATTAATAATTATTGTACCTAATATTTGCAAATTTGACTTTATTTAATTTTTTATCAAAGTTATTAACTTCTCTATAATGTTTTATTGACGTATATTTTAAGGGGAACAACAACTAATGGTCGGTTTATACAGCAAGATAACATAACATAAAAATAAAATAAGAGTTGAATTTACAGATCTGCCATAAGACGTTTATAGTAACACATAACATAACATAAAAATAAGAAATAAAATAAGAGATTCTTATCTTTTAAATTTTATGTTATTTTTATGTAAAAATAGTTGTGCGCGTGCGCGTAATTTGTCATAACCTTAATTTTCGGCAAAAATGGGTTTTTTTCTGTTGGTTTGCCTTATTATTTGAACACTATAAACAATTTGATAAGGTTTGTGATTATTATGGTATATGATTTGAATGAATATTCTGATCTATTGAAAATTAAAAAAAGGTATTTAAACCAAATAAATTTATAATTGATCTAAATAAATATAAAAGAAAAGTTAAACAATTATGTACTTGAATAAAAAAACAATCACTTTCATGGAAATCACCGGTTTATTTAAATCAAATCACTTAAATTGTTTAATTAAATAACGTTGTTGTTACGGCAAATACATGTAAAACAAAAGTCAAATAAATATGTACTTGAAAAAATATATATAAATATCAATCAAATAAACATTTGGTTAACTTAACTTTTAACCCATTTACCTTAAGTCATTGAAACGGCTTATTTAAGTTAGGTTAGTGTTAAGGAAATAAATATTTGCTTGAATTTTGTACTTAGTGATTAGTTCCAAATAAAAAGTAATTTGTATCAAATTAGATGATACTAATTGAGGCAAATAATCCCCTGGTATTTTTCAAATACATATTTGTTTTGCTAATAGGAAACAAATATTTATTTGAGTCAACCTTAAATTTTTTTAACTCAAATAATTAATTTTATCAGTGTATATAAATATCAAATTGATTTTTATTAAGTTTAGTTCTAATTGGTTTTCATACGAATAAATTTTGTTTTATTAGTGTTTGGTTTACCTGCGGGTAATATTTTTTATTGTATTAATATAAGGATCACTTGTTACATCTCTGCCGCTTTTAATAACTCATATTGTCTCATCTCGGACTGTACACAAACAAAAACCTTTCATTTAACTCACATGTTAATATATCAGAGATCATATTATAAATTAAAATGTATTTAAGAATTGAAAAATACTCTTTCACCACACGATATAAAAAGCTCTGGACAAGAAGCATGGTTCTGTCTATCACGGGGTAGTGCAAAAGTGCAAAACGTGCAGAATGCTTGTGCACGGTATGTGAGATGCTTCTCGAAAAGGGAGCATGTACGTGGCCAGGTGATTGATGTCTTCGAACATAGTATGGCTCAGAGGCGATACATTCATCTGGGGTATCAAATTCATAAAATTCTAAAACTGAGAGAACAATTATTTAGCTAAACTGATAACTCAGCGAGGAGACGCATCAGGTAAATGTTCGCTTTGTGGATAACATATCAAATTCACACCATAGGATAGAATCTTTTAAATAATTGATATGTGATGGGCTACATGCTTGGTGAAATGGATATTCCATAGTAGAGGAAATTAAAGTAGTACTTGTTATATTTCACAATATTGTAAGACAGTTAAAAATTCTACATGTCATTAAAATAAAAATTGACAGATGAAATAGGTTATTTCGGTCCTTAGTTTACAGGTATTGGCCAAAGGTACAACTAAATTACAGGTATGATTATAGAGGTATTTACATCTAAGTAATAAAATTAAGAAAATGATACTGTGTATAATAGTTATGGGTTTTTTCGTTAGTAATTATAGAAAGTGTTTATTGCATATTTATCTTAAGTAATTAGCCTATTAAGTATTAGATTAGCACCTGAAGGTATTTCAACAGGAATAGCGGACCACTGTATAATAAATAACCACTCAATATCCAACAAAATAAAACCGATATATATTCAACACAAGGGTAGAAAACACAACCTATTAGAGACATTAGCAATCAAAAAAGCTTTAAAAAATCGATGATATGTTGTTAACAATCAAATTGAAATACCTTCAGGTGCTAATCTAATACTTAATAGCCTAATTACTTAAGATAAATATGCAATATACACTGTCTATAATTACCAACGAAAAAACCCATAACTATTATACACAGTATCATTTTCTTAATTTTATTACTTAGATGTAAATACCTCTCTATAATCACAACTGTAATTTAGTTGTACCTTTGGCCAATACCTGTAAATTAAGGACCAAAATAACCTATCTCATCTGTCAATTTTTATTTTAATGACATGTAGAATTTTTAACTGTCTTACAATGCCTTTAATAATGACCCGCAAGGGTTGGAACACGTGTCAGGAAACTGAAATATATTGTGAAATATAACAAGTACTCTACTATGAATTTATGTTGTTTCACATATTTGTCTGCCCACGTATGCAATGGCCTTCTTCGTGCCTTTGGGGACCTGATTGTCTGTACAACATTTAAGAGCCACTTAGCATTTTGTGTCGGATGGATATCTGGATCTTTGATTGATGAGATTTTGCTTATTGTATTGTGATGATCAATCTTGATGATACTGTTTTTATTACCTCTTCCCATGCCTCTCTCTGTTGTTCATTTCAGTTAAATGTTTTATTTTTCATTATGGTTTTGTAAGGGTGATTGTTAAAATACGCTTAGCGGTACTTTTCACCTTTGTATATGACAAAATTTGGCATTATACAATAAAATTATTTATTTATTTATTTATTAGAATGTGGCGTCCATGGGTTTGTGCTGAGAGTAGGCCATCTTGTAGTTTCACTTTCAGACGAAAGCATTTATCTCCTGATGCTAAAGATATAATTAAAAATGTGTACAATCTTTGCTGAAAAGAGAGTTTAATTCGATTGATGCTTTAGCTAAGATGTCTGTTTTAACAAGTACTTCTTTATCTTCGAAAAAGGGCATAGTACTAAAACCAATAATTCCCTGAAAGAGCGAAGTACTGACGATAATGATTAGGATTTATTAGGAAGGAAAATCTATCAAATGTATGAACAAGAAAGGATTTTTAAATTAAATTTAAAATTAAAATTAACTTAAGATGGGTTTTAAGTGTTACAGAATTGATAAAGGGCGAACCCTATTGAAATCTCAACGTTTACTGGAGTTGCGTCATAAATATTTAACGCTTATTAAACAATATAGAGCAGAAAATCTACCGATTACCTGGACGAAACATGGTTCGATACACATGACACTGCAAGAAAAGTATCGAATAATTTTTCAAAAAAATGTGAAACCAAGGCTCCTACAAATAAAAGCAAAAGAATAAAAATATACCAAAAAACAGTGTTATTCTAGTGGACCATGCTAGTTATCATAGTCATCAAGTAAAAATGTTTCCTAGTTCTAACAGTACAAAAGCAGAATTCGAAAATCTTTTGAAGTAGGTATAAGTAATATATATATTTTGAAGAAACTAACAAAAAACACGATATTATAGAAGTATTACAGGCTTCTAAAATTAATAAAGAATACATATGTGGTAAACCTGCAAGAGAAAATGGACATAGAGTGTTGCGTCTTCTAATAAATGGCATACTACCCTAATTTTCTGAACTTTTCTATTTGTGCATTTATCGTTAATAGTAACTATTTTATATTTTTGGACAGCTTAAAAATAACCTAATCAAATAGATTTGAAATATTCAGGGTGTCCCATTTAAAAAGTTATTGATGTTGGTTTAAATCTCGGAAAGTAAAGCTAGAAGAAAGAAAGTATGCACGCCACTGAATTCTGCCCAAAAAGCTTTCTTAGAAACAGGTTTCAATTTTTTGATAAACTAAAGGCTAACCGAAATACAGGGAGTGGTCAAAAAGCAAACATTTTCGAAACACCTTGTAGCCTAAAAACTAAAAAAGCTATGATCATTCTGTTCGAGGTGTCTTTTGTCTCACGAAAAAGTATCGATAATGTAAAAGCCGCAAGTCTCTATCTTTACTAGTTACGGAGGTTTCCGGCAATTACATCGAAAATGGACACCCTGTAATTATTTCTAAATAAGCACAATAAAATAAAACAATCATTTGGTATGTTATATTTATATTATTTATTAAGACTTTAAGACAATTTTCAATTTTCGCAATTAAATGAGCCAATACCTAACAATTTACTTAATATAGTATTGTCATTGCAAGTTCATTAATTAACACATTGCTGTATAGTCTTCCTAAATTTTGCAGCTTCACCTTATAACGTTTTGTCTTTTTACGGCAGTCTCTGCTATTGCACAACAACAAACGATAGCAATCAACAAGTAAAGCACGGGAACACAATTAATCATTTTTCACGTTTGCAGAATTTGAAATATTTTAGTGAAAATTGCCTCATTTTCAAATGTCACAATTCAACAAAAAAAGACACTGAATGCAAGAGGTAATAAATTACCAATTTTAGTTTACGATATCGACATATTTTTGTTTTAGGTGTTATTTGTATTTGCAGCATACTTCCTGATTTAGCTTTTAGCGAAAGTATTTTAACATAAAATACAAATTTTCGGGCAATTTCACTATTTTTAAACCCTGTTTGTAATTTTATTAGCCTATACAAATTGGACATGTTTTGCTATGTGGTAGCTTTGTCAACTATTAATTATACAGGGTGTACCACTAAGGTCGGCAAGGTAAGATATAACCAAATGAGAATTGCAGCACGTGGCTACATCTCGTGGCAACCACACGTATCAACCCAACCAGGACAGCGAGAATCCATATAGGTTCAAACGCTGGCAAGGCGGCCCATCGCGGGCAAACTACGTTGGGTGTCGCTGGAAGCCAATGCGTCCAAGGATTGGGTCTGACGGAAAGGATAGGGGACAATTCTATGCACGAACTTATTATAAGTTTGTGTTTTTTGAATTTTCGGCCTTCGGTAGGCTGAACCGATACATTGGCTTCCAGCGACACCCAACGTAGTTTGCCCGCGATGGGCCGCCTTGCCAGCGTTTGAACCTATATGGATTCTCGCTGTCCTCGTTGGGTTGATACGTGTGGTTGCCACGAGATGTAGCCACGTGCTGCAATTCTCATTTGGTTATTTGCATTTCTGTGTGAAAACACTTTGAGGTCCCTTACCTTTTCGTCAGACCCGGAGCCTTGCTGAAGAGCCGTAAACGGCGAAACGCGTCCAAGGATTGGGTCTGACGGAAAGGATAAGGGACAATTCTATGCACGAACTTATTATAAGTTTGTGTTTTTTGAATTTTCGGCTTTCGGTAGGCTGAACCGATACATTGGCTTCCAGCGACACCCAACGTAGTTTGCCCGCGATGGGCCGCCTTGCCAGCGTTTGAACCTATATGGATTCTCGCTGTCCTGGTTGGGTTGATACGTGTGGTTGCCACGAGATGTAGCCACGTGCTGCAATTCTCATTTGGACCCGGAGCCTTGCTGAAGAGCCGTAAACGGCGAAACGCGTCCAAGGATTGGGTCTGACGGAAAGGATAAGGGACAATTCTATGCACGAACTTATTATAAGTTTGTGTTTTTTGAAGGTAAGATATTATGGAAGCCATAAACCTTACGGCTTCGGAAAAAAAAATTTATGGACTAAATCAACCACAAAAAATTACTGGAAAATATTCGCAAGTTTCCAAAATGGCCGCTAGGGGCACAGTTACTAATACAGGGTGTTAATTAATGTCATGCAGATATTTCAGAGGGTGATAGTACTCGTCAAAATAAGAAAAAAATGCAAATATATGCATGGTCTAAAACGCGTTATTTTCGTTATACAGGGTGGCAACTTATCAATTTTTCTTCTCGCATTTTGCGTTTTCTTTCTTATATTCTGTGATAATTGTTTCAAATTTGGAACATCTACCATTTTTTAGAATCTCTACAATAAAGTATCAAAATTGTCGGTCGCAGTATACAGGGTGTTACATTATCTTGAATCGGCTACAATTTTATCTTTCAGAACTTTTTTTTGAAACTCCCTGTATGAATTCTTGTATGAAATTTGATCTCTCTGTTCCTTTGTTTAGCGTTTTGGTCTCTTGCACTATTCTCGTATCTGTAACCGTTTTCGATTTATTTGCAAAAATAGCCATCGATGGAAATTAAGTGTAGGCGAAATAGCGCAATAATAAATATGAGAAAAAAAATAGTAGGCTGAGATAGGCAATTGTTAATTCTGTTTATTGTCCTTCTGACATTTTGTAACAAATATTTTTTTTGTTTGACGTTCCTAGAGTTGTTTTGAACTGGTTAATGATGGTTGAATTCAGAAATCAAGAATTTGCAGAGATGCATTTAATCTATAAACTTGCCGATGGCAATTGTTATGAAGCCAGACGACTGTATGCACAAAGGTATCCAAATCGAATACTACCTGACCCACGGACATTCGCAAATCTACATAATCGACTATGTGAAAATGGATCATTCAAGAAATCCACTCATTTAGCAGGAGGGAGCAAACAGAACGGTTAGGACTCCTGAAGTCGAGAAAGCAGTCCTGAATGCAGTAGAAAATGATCCTGCTACTAGTACGAGAAAAATTGCCGCAACACTTAACATTTCATTTGTGCTTGTCAGGAAAATTTTAATACACAACTTAATGTATCCTTACCACATCCAAAGGGTTCAAGCTCTTCTCCCACGTGACTTTCCACTACGTTTTAATTTTTGCCAATGGTTCCTACAAATGCTAGCCCATAATCCGTTAATTGAAAACACGATTTTATTTAGCGATGAAGCAAATTTCTCAAGGAATGCCATAAACAATTTTCACAACAACTATTTTTGGGCAGTAAATGTGTGGGCCGGCATTATTGGAGGTTATTTGATAGGACCATTTTTCCTACCAGCAAGGCTAAACGGACAATATTGGCGTCAATTTCTTAAAGAGAAACTCCCAGGGCTGCTAGAAGAGGTAACAATTTTTGTCAGAAACCAAATGTGGTTCATGCACGATAGTGCACCACCGCACTTCAGCATAGAGGTGAAAAACTTTCTCAATCAAATTTTTAACAACCGTTGGATAGGTCTAGGGGGACATCAGGCATGGCAGAATAATAGCTTCATGCGACATCATTCGCAATACTTCTTGAATATTTGGCAGAGGCGAGGACTTGATTCGTGCATTTTAGCAAGAGGCGGACATTTTTAACAGTTTTTATAATTTTGTTTTATTTTTATTTGATTAACTAATTAATTGTTTTGTTTTAATTTATTTTTAATTCGTAATGTTTATATCTGATTGTTGATAACCCTGTCGGTTGATTTAAAATAAAAATGAAAATAATTATTTAGAATACATACAAATAAAAACAGCTTTTTACTCTGCTTTATTTTGCCTACACTTAATTTCCATCGATGGCTATTTTTGCAAATAAATCGAAAACGGTCACAGATACGAAAATAGTGCAAGAAACCAGAACGCTAAACAAAGGAATAGAGAGTTTAAATTTCATACCGGAATTCATACAGGGAGCTCCAAAAAAAAGTTCTGAAAAATAAAATTGTAGCCGATTCAAGAAAATGTAACATCCTGTATACTGCGACCGACAATTTTGATACTTTATTGTAGAAATTCTGAAAAATGGTTGATGTTACAAACTGGTCCCAATACAGCTAAAAACATGAAGCAACGTATCTACGATGCTTTTTTGAATTATTTTGATTAATTATTGTTGATATTAAATTGTTGAGAAATTATGACAAAATAATCTTTACATTCCTTTCGTTTAGCGGTAAACATGACGGTAATCATTAATTTTTAGAATTAGAAACTCGAAAACAAATAAAGATATCAAATCTTGGTTTCCGTCAAAATTCAACTGTTTTTATTCTTCGTAAGCTGAGTAACAAAAAAATGTATCATGCCATTTAATGGTTTAATGGTTTATTAAGAAATTTGAAAAAACTAAATCTTGTTCAAACAGCGTCACCTAGTGTACTGGTCACCACGACATTTTTTTCACAAGCTTTCCTCACTCATTTTGTCGAAGATACAAGAAAAGTCGTAAAAACAAGTCCGTAAAAATTACCGAACGTTTTATTTCCGTCATGAAAACAATACCAATACATAGCGATTACCTGATAAAATTCGACTTTTTAGATATATCTTAGTAACTGTGCCGCCTAGCGGCCATTGTGGAAATTAAAAAATATTTTCCAGCCATTTCTTTTGGTCGATTTAGTTAATAATTTTTTTTTCCCGAAGCCGTAAGGTGTATGGCTTCCATAATATCTTATCTTGGCGACTTAGCGGGACACCCTGTACAGAGTGGCAAAAAAGTCGCACATAATGCCTGTAACCTTTGAATTTTTTCTGTCATTTCTGCTTTGGCTGCCATAGAGACTAACTTCATTTATTTTTAAATGAAACACCCTGCATATGATTGCATACTTGGATTCTACTGGGAAAACTCTGAATTTTTTGTATTTCAATCTGCAAGCGTTTCTGAGATAATGACAGCTCAAAAATGAAAAACTTCCTAATTATAATTACTCCTACCTAATATCCACCAGTTGAATCAAGGTGTTTTCATGACAGCGACCTAAGAGGTGTCAATCTTAAGTACCTGTTTAATTTTCTGTTGTCTGATTTCTAATTTGTTTATACTATGGTTCATCTGAATGAGAAACAACGAGTTGAAATTTTAATAATGAGCGGTTACGGAAATATGAAGAGATCTCAAGATCAGGTTTGTCAACTTTTTAATAAATTATAACCAAATAGGCCTCCAATAAATCAGTCAACGGTGTGTCGAGTGGTAAAGAAATTTCGAGAAACAGGCAGTGTCAGCGAAGCCGCTAGATCTAGTTCAGGTCGACCTAAAACAGCAACCGGGGGAGACAAAGCTTTGGATATCATGCTCTCAATACATGAAAATCCAACACAATCATCCAGGCCAATGGCAATGGGTCTTAATATGTCTCATCAGTCAGTAAAAAATTTGTTTAAGTAGGAGAAGTTGCATTCCTTGCATAAGATAAAGTTGGTGCACGAGTTAAACGAGGACGATTTTGATAGAAGAGCTGAATTTTGTGAGCTGACGATGGAAAGATGCAATAACGATAATAACTTCGCAACAAATATCGTTTTCTCGGATGAAGCTACTTTCCATTTTAATTGCATTGTTAATAGACACAATTATCGTTATTGGTCTGCTGAGAATACTCACTGGTTCCAGGAAGGTCATACTCACAGGCCCGAAAAAGTTAATGTTTGGACGGGCATAGTTGGTAGACATATTGTGGGACATTTTTTCATAGATAGTAATTTGAATGGGGAAAGATATCTGGACCTCCTCTGGAATCACATAATTTTTTCTTGCAGAATGGTTTTACAGGGTGTAAATAGTGGCATAAACGAACAGGTATGGGTCCAGCAAGATGGATCACCTGCGCATTATGCGGCTAATGTTAGACAATAAGTAAGCGAACAATTTCCAGGACGTTGGATAGGCAGAAGAGGTGCTATTGACTGGTCAGCGCGATCCCCGGACTTAACCCCGCTCGACTTCTTTTTGTGGGGCGCTTAAAGAACAAAGTCTACGTTAACCGTCCAAATGACTTAGAATCTTTAAAAGTCAGAATTAGTGCTGAAATGCGGGCTATTCCAGAGGACTTCCTTTTAAACGTTGTAGACCGGTTCAGGGGTCGACTGACGCTCTGCTTAGCAGAAAATGGTGGTCATTTTGAATACCTAATCCACTGAAAAACATTAACATCAACCTCTGAATAGTGAACATACCTCGCTATAGTGCATACATACAAATAAAAAACGGGTCCTTTGGTAAAGCATTTAAATGTTTAAATACTGTTATTCAATATCTAGGATGAAGAAAATTAGAATGAACTGAAGTATTCTAGTGTAGTTGTTCTTCAAAACCTGAGAGCTAAATTGATTGAAAAATTCACACTATCCCAACAAAGTAAAGTAAATTAACAGATTTTTATCATCCTACGAACTTATTCTATTTTACTTTTTTTTTTTATTTTCTATTACATACATACCGGGTGTCCCACTAAGAATGGCTGTCGGCCGTATCTCAGAAAGTGTTAGTCATATGGCTTGCGAAAAAAAAATATATTAGGTAAAGTGGTCATGAGAAATTGCTGGAAATTATTTGCAAGTTTCTCAGACTGGCGCTAGAGGGCGCAGCAGTAACGGAAAATATGAATCACGAAGTTTCCTCAAAAGTCGCATAGTTAAGGTATCCCGAAAAAAACATTTTTGTATATTTCGAAGATTTATTAATAAAGGTCACCTGTAGAACGTGTTCGTCAATTTTCAAATAAAGTGGTGGGGGAAGGTTGAACATTGTTTGTAATAAATGCTGATAACTCCGCGGTCTGGCTTAACATAATTTAGTAAACTTAGTTTTGTTAAAAAGGGCTTTTCTCACTCTATACCTATATCATCTTATGAACTACGGCAATGTGTGTTTTACACTAGGCGCTAGGGGGCGCTGTCTTACAACTTCACAAACATTGCGCGTTTTTTCCATAATTGTAAAAATAATAGTATATTCAATTTTACCTGATTACAAGGATGATTAAAGTCTAAGAAGTCAGCGAAAACCGCAAGTTAATATCTATTTTCGATCCGGAGATACCAACAACAATAATAATAATTACGGAATATTATGATTTTATTTTCAAGTTGCCATTGTAAAGGTTTTTTTTAAGAGTCAAATAGGCCTTGGAAAAACGAAATATGAAGGTACGTATGTTGCAAGCAAATATATCCTTACAAATTGGTTCATTCATTTTAATTTATTGCATTTTAAGTTTCGATTACAATCACTTTGTATTTTTAACGCCAATATTTGATATGTATGATATATTGTTTTTTATTATTTTAATTAATGAATATAAACATGTCAGTAAAGTATGTACTCCACATAGAAAACCTGGCCTCCTTCTACTATAAAATAAAATTTTCTAACTTATTTCGTAAATACCAACAATTTTCTGTAACATAGAACTTTCGACTTTTTCGGAAATAATGAGTTCTTTCAACTTGCAGCTTAACGGTAAATAAACCATGAACTTTATCCAGCAAGCAAGTAGTTTTATAGCAAACTTCACGCGTCACTGTAATACATTTCCGTTAGAAATCTCGACAGTTTTTCCAGGTGTACTTTTTAGAGTTTGCGGTTTTTTTTATTTTCGCATTGTATATCAATCAGCGAGTATTGAAACATATTTTTTAATCTTCAGTATGTTTTAGTTAGTTTTTAGAGTAAGATTTATTTTAAAAATATCACAGGCAACACAATAACCCTCAAAACAAACTTTTATTATAATATTAAAGAATATTGATGTTAAAAGACGTTTAGATTAAACTTCGTTAGTAAAGCAAAATTTTAATTAACGTTTTGAGGCCTAGAGTTTCACCGAGAATTTCAGGACATTCAATTGGCATACAAATTATCACAGTTACTGTTCTCGGATCGGATTTTACTAATGTCTTTTAAATCCTAAGTATTATTTTCATACTTTTGCTAAATTTTTTGATTTGTAAATGGGTTTTATGCAGGGTGTCCCAGAATATGTGGTCAATCTCCCGAATAAGGGGATAGAACATATAAAAATAATTTGACAAGTTCCTATACATTTTTTTTCCTCCCCCCCCCTCCCCCCTCCCTTCCTCCTATGGAGATACGGGCCCATAAAGGATGCCCGTGGAAATCGTTTGTTTTTAAATCACTTTTAAAGTACTAGGTGTAATTTTATATTTTTTTAATATGATGATTACTAGGTTACTCTCCTTAAAGTTGACCCTTTTAATCACATTCGGCTTATTTAGTTTACCAGAGGCGGACACTAGCTCTAACACAGTAATGTTATTTTTTTCCACCCTGGACGATAAAGGCACAACAATAATATTTTTAGACAGCTTAAACTTTAAACTAAAAAAAAAAGGTTTCTTGATAGAGTAGATCGATAAAATGAACTGTTTACGACAAAAAGATGTTTGAATTAAAGATTGTTCGGTCCAACATTAGTTCTTATTTCGCGATAATGAAATTTAATCATTTCCAATAAGTTCTCTTGATTTTCTATTGGATAGGCATAGACTAAAGTTTTTAAATAAAATTTAGGTCAGGGGATCGTGGAGGCTAAGCCACTGGTCCACGTCTTCCTATCCATCGAAGTTCCTGTTTGGATGTTCTTGAATTACTAGACTAAAATGTGGAGGGCTAACATCATGCATGAACCTCATATCACATCGTATTGGCAGAGGTAGATCTTCTAAAAGTTCTGGCAAGTTGTTTTAAAGAAATTCCAAATAAAGTTCTCCCGTTTGTTTACCTCTTTGGTAATACAAGTGGTCCAATTAAATGGTGCCCGATAACTCCGGCCTACACGCTAATGGGTTCCAATTCATGGTAATGATGCATTAAATAGAAGCATGAGGATTTTTCTCTGCCCATAAATGTAATCTATGGAAGTTAATGATGCCGTTTTCAGAAAATTGAGTTTCGTCCGTAAAGAGAACCGAACCAAAGAAATTTGCATCGTTTCTGAGCAGACCTAAAACTCTATTCTCCGCGGCAAGTCTTCAGGAAGAAGCGCATGGACTTTTTAAAGATGGTTTGGACGCAACTATTGCTCTCTAAGAATACTAGAGACTGTCGATTTTGGGCAATTAAGCTGGATAGCCAATTTTCGGACACTTGTATTAGGATCTGCTTCTACAGCATTTAAGATGTTTTCTTCAACACCCTCACCGCGATGCATTTGATTTTCACAATTGTGCCTGGCTTTGTTAAACTTTCCTAAATTTATTTACGACACTTTGCAATAAATCTCTATCATTCGATAAGTATTTACCTATAAGTAAAAAATGAAATATCGTAGTTTCACCTGGCTCTCTCAAACGACGAACCACTCTTTCAAAGGTTTTCCTATCAGGAATTCTTCTATTTGGAATTCGTTCTTCATAAAGTGTAACGGTTTATTTTTAGTACTAGGGGTTAAAGCCTATTTTTGCTAAGGTGTGAGAAATAATCATTAAGGTAGTACAATGTGCTCTATGAAAAACCATTAGTATGTGATGAATTGAAACAAACCAAAATTTTATTTAAAGTTTATTATTATGTCGCCTTCACCTTTTTGTCAAGAACCTTTCAACATATTTGTTTTGCTGTTTATTAAATGTACATAGATATTTATAAAACATTTTACTAGTAAAAATAAGGCTATACATATATATATATTACTCGTATCATTGTACTGTTACATAACTCTCTCTCTCGGTGTTTAGAGGTTGCTTTCCTTTCTTATGACATTTGTTGATTATCTGGTTCCTCCTTTATTTTTCTGGCAATGCCGTTACCTCGAGTGGCTGATCCAGCTTGTGTTGTACCTAAAATAAAGATAACTATTTGAATTCTATGACTGCAGACTAAGATCTTAGGTAATTTTGCCTTCGATGGTACGTAAGGTTATATAGGTATGTAAGAGTTGTTAAAACGGTCTCTGGCTGCGAATGCCTGGTTAATAAAGCAGATCCTTACCTTATCTTTCATCTTGATTCCATATCTCCCTTGGCTTAGGGGTTGAAAGTCGATTTTTCTCCCTTGTTAAATGGCAGACCGTGTCCTAAGTTAGTAGCCTAAAAACAGTCAGCTACAGACGGTGTAAATAGAGTAAGTTATAGGACTTACCGCTATGGTCGTGTCAAATACATTTTCGTGGGAAATACAGTGGATTTTCCGTATTATATTTTCCTTTGTTTGGTTCTAGAATGGTGTGACAATCTGATCGTTAGGGACATTTCACTGAGTTGGTTATAAATAAACACTGTTCCTTTAATTTATATAAATAGAAGTGGGCGTCACTATCGATTTTAATCTCTTCGATCGACCTAACTTATTGATATTATATTGACTGCTATCGGGTGATTTTTACCAGCCAATTGCATTGTATTGAAATCTGTTTATCGTTATGTAATTTAGGAGCCACTTGGGTGTTTATTTAAAGCTGGTAATTGGTGTAAAATCATTTAGTTTCTAGGTTGACATCTATCGACCTTTGCGAGATCGATTATATCGCTTATTCCTTAGATGTGGGAAATATTTATCTGATGTACCGTTGGTTGTATACGGGTGACCGTGTTCGGTAATAATTTATATTGCCCATGTATTAGTTAATTAAAAACAAATTTCTTTAGTTTCACCGTCGCGCAGGAGGGGGTACAAGGGTAACCCAGGATTCTATTGTCTCCGCTCTTTGGTTATTTTATTATTTGTACGGGTTCGCTTCGGCTAGGTTAGTTCATTAGGTTTTTGTGTAGGTACGAGGTTTTGAATTCTAGCGCCCTTTTTATTGACAGGAAGCTTTCTATTTTGTTGGTAGGATTGCAGCTCTTCCGGGAGGTCGTGCGCGATTGTTACGGCCTTGCTTACTTACTTACTGGCTTGTCTCCGTCGTGAAAGCGTGTGTCCAGCCAATTTTTTTTTCACGTGAGTGGATTTTGGACACCGTTTTCTTATTAAAGCTTTTAAATTGCTTTAGTTTAGTGTTGGATTGAAAGCTTTTTTACGGCATAGCCGGATTTTAAAGCGACGGAGTGCAAGTCAGGAAACGTAAAAAACGTGTGAGACCCCATCGTCATCGGGTAAGTCTAACCATTTTATGTTTGAAATCAATTGCAGTCACTTTAATTTTGCTTTTATTCGTAAATAAAATATAATATTATCTTACGTTAATATTTAAAACCTTAAATTTTTGGTCAAAACTCATGTATTTTTTTTTATGCTTCCTGTTATCGATATCTATTTATGTCGCTAGAATTTTACAATACCGTATTGCCCATTGTACTTACAAAATGCACGTTTTTCAAGCCTATCTTTTTTTATTCTATTGTCATTGTTATTTTATTGTCAAAAAAAAAGGAACTCATCCGAACCGAACCGCGTGGCCTTAAGCCTGCATGTTGTACGTTAATGCCTAGGGTTTTATTTCTTTGTGTCGCTATTAATGTAATCTAATTTCAATAATTTATGTGCTTAATTAGCCGAATATAATTTTGTAATTTTTCTGGTTAATTGCTAAGTCTTACATGTGTTTACTGCAATTGGTGGATATGGTTTAATTAATTTTTATTTGATTGATAATTATGTATTCTTTGCTTTAACTGATTTAAATGGCCGACATTGTGCAGCTGTTTTTTTTTGGTATTGCTGAATTGAAGTAAATAACTGTAGTTTTCGGGTTTTTCGGGATTACGTGGTTTTAATATTTTTCTGGGGAATTTATTCAGGGTTGTAAAATTGTAAAATTATTGTCGAATAGGTTTGATAATTAAATAACATTAAATTCTGGGATTTGTAATTATGCGGGAATAATATTTTTATGGTTCGCTTATTCAGGGTTTGAAAGGGGATTTCATTTGAAGTCATTAGCACCCCATATCGGCGTGTGGGCGGCGCATGCGCAGTTACTGTATTGCGATTCAGCATATAGATCTCTAAGTTCAAGTGGGAAATTACTTTGCAATTATTTTTTTTTTAATCTGAAAGTTGGGATTTCAATTTTGATCATGCGCGTGGCGCATGCGCACTAACTACTTTTTCTACAAACCAGTGGTTTTAATTTAGTGAGTTTCCTGCTTGGCTTAGATGAAGTTCTTTTAATTTTATTCGCCATCCTGAGCATGCGCAGTGCCCTCACGTCGATATTTTTGTTAATTCATTTCTGCAGAGGGGTTATTGGACACCCAGTGAGGCGCGCAGACAATTTTAGACGCATGCGCGTGGCGCATGCGCAGTAATAATTTTTCTAAATTTTGGGTTTTTCTGTATTATTAGGGTGGTTGCACAGTGTTGGTCCATTTATCTAATCATTTGGGCCTTCAGCCATTTATTAAATGTAAATTTTTCGCAAATATTGCCGTTGTGCTGATGCGCCTGTTTCATTTCTCAGGGTCCTTTTACCTGGGCGCGTGTACCTAGCCCCTTACCTAGGCACCTCTTTACGCCTTTCAACTAGAGGCGCTACAGCTTCTACCTAGGATTCTAACCTAGGGCCGACCAGCAGTACTACCCAAGCGGTACATAGGGTGCCACCTAGGGTGCACCTGAAGCCGACTAACCGGCAAACCAACTACCGTAATTGGCTGATCGGTAACGTAACCGGCCAGTATATTGCTGTAAGGTTTTTATTCCTATTTTATTTGTGTAACCAATATTTTTTTTTTTTTGTTAAAGTGTAACCGGTGTGATCATAACCGCAGGGCTGGTATAGTATTTACCTGAATTAATTTTCTTGGGTATCAAACCCAATCATTCATTTTTCCTTTTTTTTTGCTTCAATAAATGTAAGTGGAAACTAATTTTTCCTTTTAATAAACGGCATTAGTGTGTTTTTAAAATTTTGAGTTTTATTTGAGACGTCCCACAACACAACCTCCGTAATTTGCTTTTTTTGTTAATTTTTTTATTATTATTCATTATTAAGTTCAGTGGAGAGTGAGGTCCCACCGAGATCGCGGAGGCTTCCGTTTTGGCCTGGCTACAAAACGGTGGCGCCCCTTTTTTTTTACCCCCCCTACTCTTCGGCATTTGGGCTAGGGCATTTGCTCGCTCGCTCAAGGCCTCTCACCCTCAGCTGAACTTCGTTGCTGTCAGTTTCTTTTTTTTTATTAAAATTAAATTCTTATTTTTTTTTTTTCCTTATAATTAAATTCTTTTGTGTCATTGATAATTCAATATTAATCTTTGGGCAAATAAAAGCGTAGCAAATTTTTTATAACCGAGATTGCACTAGTCCTCGGAAAATGCACTGTTATCGTTGCGGAACACCTGACGTTACTACCAGAAATTGCCCCAAATGCACGAATTCGGGAAACGCTTCCCGGGGGAATCAATAGGTCGTGAGATGTCTCCCAAAATCGATACCACTTCGACCAACAACGATACTGGCTTTCCTGCAAAATTTCTCTTAGACTACATTATTAGTCACGCTCATGGTGATCAACGTCCATATTTAGAAGTTACTGTCTTAGGCACTCCAATTCGAGGATTATTAGATTCCGGCGCTACAAGAACCATCGTCGGTCTTCCTGGATATGAACTATTACAACGGTTAGGATTAAAACTTTTGGCGAAAGAAACAAAATGCACAGTCGCTAATGGACAGAGCTGTTCCAGCATCGGTTGTATGCAGGTTCCATTCTGTTTAATGGGCAAAACCAGAATCATTGATGTGCTCGTCTTACCAGAACTTACTCATACCCTTATCTTAGGAATAGATTTTTAGAAAAATATGGAAATAGTCCCCGATCTGAGACAAGATATTTGGCATTTTGCAGATAGCACCGATCCGATGTTCATTAATAGCATTCAAGACGAAAGCACGCTCACAAGAGATCAGCGAATGCAACTTGACAATTTAATAAAAATAAAGCTTTCAACTATGAGTTCTGGATTGGGATGTTGTAACGTAGCAGAACATACTATTGAAGTTAAACCAGGTACAAAACCCGTCAAACAACGATACTACCCCGTGTCTCCTTTTAAACAAAAGATCATAGATGAGGAGTTAAAGACAATGTTAAAAGACGGTGTGATAGAACCTTCCAAAAGTGCTTGGTCTAGCCCAATATGTCTAGTTCGTAAAAAGGATGATTCCTATCGCTTCTGCGTCGATTATAGGCTGCTGAACGAGGTAACCAACAAGGATGCGTACCCCATTCCATATATCTCTTCAATCCTGGACCGCTTAAGAGATGCTAAATACCTCAGCTCTATCGATATTAAGTCTGCTTTTTGGACCGTCCCTTTGTCAGAGTCTTCGCGTGAATACACCGCTTTTACTGTTCCTGGAAGAGGATTATTTCAGTTCCGCCGAATGCCGTTCGGATTGACCAATTCTCCGGCCACGTGGCAGCGAATTGTCGATACCGTGCTTGGAGCTGACCTTCAGCCTTCAGTAATGGTTTACCTAGACGACATTATCCTCATCTCTCAGGACTTTGATGAACATTTGCGACTTCTAGACTTAGTGTTCGACCGCCTTCTCGAAGCAGGATTAGTTGTTTCATTGGAAAAGTGTCAATTTTGCCGACCAGAATTAAAATATCTAGGCTATGTAGTGGACCGTCAAGGACTTCGGCCAGATCCATCGAAAGTAGAGGCTATTGTAAATATACCACCGCCGAAAAATGTGACAGAGATTCGTCGATTTATAGGAACAGCGTCTTGGTACCGACGATTTGTACCGAATTTCTCCTCCAAAATATCTCCGCTAACCAACCTGACCAAGAAAAACGTTAAGTGGTCATGGACATTCGATTGCGACGCTGCTTTTAGAACCATCAAAGAAGCCCTGATTACAGCACCCATTCTTACTTGCCCCGATTTCAGTCGTCCATTCGTTCTTCAAACTGATGCGAGTGGCTTTGGCCTTGGAGCCGTCTTGTCTCAAACCTTTGATGAAGGTGAGAAAGTAATATGCTTCCTATCGCGCTCACTATCCAGGCAGGAAATGAAATTGACTGTGACTGAGAAAGAATGTTTGGCAGTGATTTGGAGCGTTGAGAAATTGCGTCATTACCTGGAAGGAGTTCACTTCACCGTGATAACTGATCATCACTCGTTGCTGTGGTTACATCGATTAAAAGACCCACAAGGGAGACTAGCACGATGGGCACTTCGTCTTCAACCGTACGACTTTACATTAATTCATCGACCTGGAAAAGACCACGTAGTTCCCGATTTTCTCTCGAGATCAGTTCCTGTTTCTGTTGACACTATAGATGCCGAAGTCAAAGAAGACGCATTCTCATCCACCACCGACAAATGGTATAAAAACATGTTCTCCAGACTCGAAGAGCATCCTCACAAATTTCCCACGTGGCGTGTAGAGAATAAAATGCTGTACAAATATGTGAAATCCAGTCCTTCTGAATTAGCAATTCCATCCAGCTGCTGGAAACTCGTCGTTCCTAAAGATAAGAGGCGCGAAGTACTTTTCCGTTGCCATGATATACCAGCTTCAGGTCATGTAGGCATATTTAAAACTTATTGGAAAGTATGTCAACGTTACTATTGGCCTAAAATGAGGAGTGACGTAACCAGATACGTGAAAGCATGTAGGATTTGTGCCCAGAACAAAGTGGAACAAAGAGCACCGGCAGGTCTAATGGGAAATCGACCAAACATTAGTCAACCTTGGCAATGTATCAGCTTGGATTTCATCGGCCCGTTTCCTCGCTCAAGATCAGGAAATCAGTATGTTCTTGTGGTTAACGATTATTTTACCAAGTTCACCGTCATGTTCCCATCGCGTTCTGCGACAGCCAAATCGCTTACTAAGCAAGTAGAAGAAGGTATTTTCCTGATGTTTGGATCTCCGCAATTTTTAATGTGCGATCAAGGAGCTCAAATGAAATCTAAAGAGTTCCAAGGACTTTGTCAGCGTTATAAAAGCAAAATTTTCTATACAGCTTCTTACCATCCTCAGGCTGATCCTACTGAACGTGCAAACCGAGTGGCAAAAACTATGATTCGTTCATACATTCAGAACAATAATCACCGTACATGGGACGAAAATTTAGCCGCTATTGGTTGTGCTATGAGAACTTCACGACACGAAACAACTGGATTTAGTCCTTACTATCTGAATTTTGGAAGAGAGCATAAACTTTATGGACAAGACTTCGTCGAAGATATTCACAAGATCGATTTGGATCCTCAAGATTATGTCAAAAAGAGACAAGCCGCATTTTTAAAACTCTATGTGGAAGTTCAGGAAAAGATCAAGGCTTCTCGCCTTATCAGCCAACGACGTTACAATTTACGTAGGCGACCAGTCGAATATACACCTGGACAGAGAGTTTGGCGTAAAAATAAAAGTCTCTCGGATGCCACGAAATACTACAGTGCCAAATTAGCACCAACATATTTAGGACCTTTTATTATTAAAAGAAAGACTGGTACTTGCACATATGAGCTTCAAGATCAGACCGGTCAAAATAAAGGTGTTTGGCATGTACAGGACCTCAAGTTTTACAATCCGTCGATTGCAAGTGAGAGTTCGGACAATGAATAAATTGAGTTATTTATCTTTACTTATCTTTTCTTTTACTTCATTACTTTAAACTTTATTAACTTCTTTTGTGTGTGAGTAACGAATAAAGGTTCGCTTCTTTCTTTTTTTTGTTCCAAATATTTTTACATCACCTCCAGCGGATGTGGAGTTCTGATGAAGTTCGGTTTTTGTCTCGGCGTGAAACTTGACAGGCCGAATGTAGTTGGTTAGAAATACTCCGCACGGCGTACCCGTGATAGTAGAAATCATATCAAGAGTACGGAGACAGACCAATCGCCTTCAGCCGGTTTGTGTCGTTGGTAGTGAATCAGGCCCTCAGCGGTTTACTACAATGGGTATCTGAGGAGTTAACCTTCAGTTGGCTTCTCACTTCACTTGTAAATGTGGTGGCAAACCTGTTCTATGAATCTTAGCCCTCAGCATCTTCGGTATATTATTAGCTTTTTCGTAGATTTTTAGTACAATAGTTCCTTGCTTATCGATTATGTCTTTAGGTTGCCACTTCAGCAGTTAACATTTTATAGTATTAGTTTTATGGCGTTCATTTAGTAGAACCTTTATTCTTGCTTGTTTCTTCCCTAATGTTTTTATTTACTTTATTACTTAATTGAAGGTCGCTCAATTCAGGCTTTGGTTGTGTACGCTGTTGTCTTGGCGTGAAACAAGACAGGAGTGGGTACGACTTTATCTTCTCTAGGAGTTGACTTTCTTTTCGTCTTTTAGGTTTTACTTGTCGTTATTTTTCTTCCTTTCATTCTATCTTTACTTACGATTTCAGTACCTACCGATTTTGACTTGATTCCGTGGAAATTTGGCTTTGCCGGATTTTCTTTAGTGATTACCCTGATTTGGACTTAGTATTTTACTTTTACCTTGATTTGTCTCTTTAGTTATTTGGTTAGCTTGGATGGATTGGCTAACGCCGGTTGATCTTTGCTGTCGCTCGTCTTGAAGACGTTATTTATTCATGATGACTTTTTTTTTTTTTTGCTTCGTTCTTCCTTTTAGTTTTAGTGGTAGGTTTTCGTTGTAATTTTTTTGTAAACCGTGTTGAGTACGGGATATTTGCAACGAGAACGTAATTTCTCTCTCTGTTTTTGCTTGATTTGCGTTGTTGTTATATTTGCTCGATTTACTTTGTTGGACTTTGAGTTATTTTTGATTGATGTACGTTGCTTTATAGATAGAGTGAGATAACCCATTTGGGGATTTAAGCCGCTGTTGGAACTGAATTGCAAGTAACGGAGTAATTTCGTTATTGATGTCGCTCAGATGCGATTTATTGATTATTGATTGGTTTTGACTTCGTCATTTAGACGCTTTATACTTACCGATTTTGTCTTGGTTCGGGTATAGCCTGACTTTATATTTACCGATTTTGTCCTATTTATATACAGCCTTCTTTTTTTTTGCTATAGAAAAGGCTGAGGGGCCGTTGGTGCCCCTGGGTGGCGCTTTGCCGTCTTTTGTGGAATGTTCGTTCTGCTGAAGGCAGATTTGCGGGCAGAGTTGTATTGTGGGGGGTGGCTGTCTGACCCCTGATTCAGTCTGTACATCGATGCAGCACAGGGGAGGGCGAAACTACTGCGTATGACCTCGTCCGCGGGTCTCGTGTGATACGCCAGGCCAGGAGCAGAGCCGCCTTTCGGAACACCCTAATTAAATTTTCCGTTGAAGGCTGTGATACATTTAGTTGTCATCGACACGTTTGTATCTTTTAGTTTAGTGTGTACTAAAACATACTCCCTTTGATTGGTGGAACATCTGGGTTACAACTGCTATTTTTTTTGTTGATATTGATTATCTTTAGTTTTCCACCTTTCAAGTACTGCTGTGTATTTGCTTTCCTTGGGTCTTTCTTGTGGGTGCGAGGTTGTGCCGCGAGTTTGTTTGCATGAGGTTAGTACACGAGGTTCGCCAAGTCACATTTGGTTGCAACGCAATGCTAACTTAAGTCCGATATCCATCAAGTTCGCTTTTGTGACCTCTATACCATACAAACAGCTCGGGGTTGCATCCTTTCCTCTCTCGGAGTCTCCGTGGGTCGACAGCTGCGCAACAGTGCTTGAAATGATTTTAGGTTTCTATTATTTTTATTTTATTGCTTTTAGTGATTGACTGCTATATTTTAATGGCTACGTCGGTAGCGTCAAATTTTTTTTTTTGGTCTAGGAGTTGATTGATAACTCGTGTGATTATTTTGTACATATAACTGATATATGATTCCGTATTTAGAGTTAGCTTACCTATCTGAATATTTCTGTTAACTTCATTGGATTATACATAACTGGGTACCTTGTGTTCTCTTGTGCTGGCGCGAGTGAAAATTTTTTTTTGTTTGGTTATTACCTAGTTGAATTATCGTCGTAAAACTTCTTAGTGGAAGTTTTTCTCCTGCCGAAGAAGAGGGGAGTTGTAACGGTTTATTTTTAGTACTAGGGGTTAAAGCCTATTTTTGCTAAGGTGTGAGAAATAATCATTAAGGTAGTACAATGTGCTCTATGAAAAACCATTAGTATGTGATGAATTGAAACAAACCAAAATTTTATTTAAAGTTTATTATTATGTCGCCTTCACCTTTTTGTCAAGAACCTTTCAACATATTTGTTTTGCTGTTTATTAAATGTACATAGATATTTATAAAACATTTTACTAGTAAAAATAAGGCTATACATATATATATATTACTCGTATCATTGTACTGTTACATAACTCTCTCTCTCGGTGTTTAGAGGTTGCTTTCCTTTCTTATGACATTTGTTGATTATCTGGTTCCTCCTTTATTTTTCTGGCAATGCCGTTACCTCGAGTGGCTGATCCAGCTTGTGTTGTACCTAAAATAAAGATAACTATTTGAATTCTATGACTGCAGACTAAGATCTTAGGTAATTTTGCCTTCGATGGTACGTAAGGTTATATAGGTATGTAAGAGTTGTTAAAACGGTCTCTGGCTGCGAATGCCTGGTTAATAAAGCAGATCCTTACCTTATCTTTCATCTTGATTCCATATCTCCCTTGGCTTAGGGGTTGAAAGTCGATTTTTCTCCCTTGTTAAATGGCAGACCGTGTCCTAAGTTAGTAGCCTAAAAACAGTCAGCTACAGACGGTGTAAATAGAGTAAGTTATAGGACTTACCGCTATGGTCGTGTCAAATACATTTTCGTGGGAAATACAGTGGATTTTCCGTATTATATTTTCCTTTGTTTGGTTCTAGAATGGTGTGACAATCTGATCGTTAGGGACATTTCACTGAGTTGGTTATAAATAAACACTGTTCCTTTAATTTATATAAATAGAAGTGGGCGTCACTATCGATTTTAATCTCTTCGATCGACCTAACTTATTGATATTATATTGACTGCTATCGGGTGATTTTTACCAGCCAATTGCATTGTATTGAAATCTGTTTATCGTTATGTAATTTAGGAGCCACTTGGGTGTTTATTTAAAGCTGGTAATTGGTGTAAAATCATTTAGTTTCTAGGTTGACATCTATCGACCTTTGCGAGATCGATTATATCGCTTATTCCTTAGATGTGGGAAATATTTATCTGATGTACCGTTGGTTGTATACGGGTGACCGTGTTTGGTAATAATTTATATTGCCCATGTATTAGTTAATTAAAAACAAATTTCTTTAGTTTCACCGTCGCGCAGGAGGGGGTACAAGGGTAACCCAGGATTCTATTGTCTCCGCTCTTTGGTTATTTTATTATTTGTACGGGTTCGCTTCGGCTAGGTTAGTTCATTAGGTTTTTGTGTAGGTACGAGGTTTTGAATTCTAGCGCCCTTTTTATTGACAGGAAGCTTTCTATTTTGTTGGTAGGATTGCAGCTCTTCCGGGAGGTCGTGCGCGATTGTTACGGCCTTGCTTACTTACTTACTGGCTTGTCTCCGTCGTGAAAGCGTGTGTCCAGCCAATTTTTTTTTCACGTGAGTGGATTTTGGACACCGTTTTCTTATTAAAGCTTTTAAATTGCTTTAGTTTAGTGTTGGATTGAAAGCTTTTTTACGGCATAGCCGGATTTTAAAGCGACGGAGTGCAAGTCAGGAAACGTAAAAAACGTGTGAGACCCCATCGTCATCGGGTAAGTCTAACCATTTTATGTTTGAAATCAATTGCAGTCACTTTAATTTTGCTTTTATTCGTAAATAAAATATAATATTATCTTACGTTAATATTTAAAACCTTAAATTTTTGGTCAAAACTCATGTATTTTTTTTTATGCTTCCTGTTATCGATATCTATTTATGTCGCTAGAATTTTACAATACCGTATTGCCCATTGTACTTACAAAATGCACGTTTTTCAAGCCTATCTTTTTTTATTCTATTGTCATTGTTATTTTATTGTCAAAAAAAAAGGAACTCATCCGAACCGAACCGCGTGGCCTTAAGCCTGCATGTTGTACGTTAATGCCTAGGGTTTTATTTCTTTGTGTCGCTATTAATGTAATCTAATTTCAATAATTTATGTGCTTAATTAGCCGAATATAATTTTGTAATTTTTCTGGTTAATTGCTAAGTCTTACATGTGTTTACTGCAATTGGTGGATATGGTTTAATTAATTTTTATTTGATTGATAATTATGTATTCTTTGCTTTAACTGATTTAAATGGCCGACATTGTGCAGCTGTTTTTTTTTGGTATTGCTGAATTGAAGTAAATAACTGTAGTTTTCGGGTTTTTCGGGATTACGTGGTTTTAATATTTTTCTGGGGAATTTATTCAGGGTTGTAAAATTGTAAAATTATTGTCGAATAGGTTTGATAATTAAATAACATTAAATTCTGGGATTTGTAATTATGCGGGAATAATATTTTTATGGTTCGCTTATTCAGGGTTTGAAAGGGGATTTCATTTGAAGTCATTAGCACCCCATATCGGCGTGTGGGCGGCGCATGCGCAGTTACTGTATTGCGATTCAGCATATAGATCTCTAAGTTCAAGTGGGAAATTACTTTGCAATTATTTTTTTTTTAATCTGAAAGTTGGGATTTCAATTTTGATCATGCGCGTGGCGCATGCGCACTAACTACTTTTTCTACATCCAGTGGTTTTAATTTAGTGAGTTTCCTGCTTGGCTTAGATGAAGTTCTTTTAATTTTATTCGCCATCCTGAGCATGCGCAGTGCCCTCACGTCGATATTTTTGTTAATTCATTTCTGCAGAGGGGTTATTGGACACCCAGTGAGGCGCGCAGACAATTTTAGACGCATGCGCGTGGCGCATGCGCAGTAATAATTTTTCTAAATTTTGGGTTTTTCTGTATTATTAGGGTGGTTGCACAGTGTTGGTCCATTTATCTAATCATTTGGGCCTTCAGCCATTTATTAAATGTAAATTTTTCGCAAATATTGCCGTTGTGCTGATGCGCCTGTTTCATTTCTCAGGGTCCTTTTACCTGGGCGCGTGTACCTAGCCCCTTACCTAGGCACCTCTTTACGCCTTTCAACTAGAGGCGCTACAGCTTCTACCTAGGATTCTAACCTAGGGCCGACCAGCAGTACTACCCAAGCGGTACATAGGGTGCCACCTAGGGTGCACCTGAAGCCGACTAACCGGCAAACCAACTACCGTAATTGGCTGATCGGTAACGTAACCGGCCAGTATATTGCTGTAAGGTTTTTATTCCTATTTTATTTGTGTAACCAATATTTTTTTTTTTTTGTTAAAGTGTAACCGGTGTGATCATAACCGCAGGGCTGGTATAGTATTTACCTGAATTAATTTTCTTGGGTATCAAACCCAATCATTCATTTTTCCTTTTTTTTTGCTTCAATAAATGTAAGTGGAAACTAATTTTTCCTTTTAATAAACGGCATTAGTGTGTTTTTAAAATTTTGAGTTTTATTTGAGACGTCCCACAACACAACCTCCGTAATTTGCTTTTTTTGTTAATTTTTTTATTATTATTCATTATTAAGTTCAGTGGAGAGTGAGGTCACACCGAGATCGCGGAGGCTTCCGTTTTGGCCTGGCTACAAAACGGTGGCGCCCCTTTTTTTTACCCCCCCTACTCTTCGGCATTTGGGCTAGGGCATTTGCTCGCTCGCTCAAGGCCTCTCACCCTCAGCTGAACTTCGTTGCTGTCAGTTTCTTTTTTTTTATTAAAATTAAATTCTTATTTTTTTTTTTCCTTATAATTAAATTCTTTTGTGTCATTGATAATTCAATATTAATCTTTGGGCAAATAAAAGCGTAGCAAAAGTCTTCCGACTTTTAAGGCACTACATGATGCAAGGCCATAATATATTAAATGCATGTCGGCATATTCAGCAAACGTAAATTCCATTACTAACTAACTAACTAACTAAGAAGAAAAATAATAGAAAATATCGAAAATTTTAAAATACTCTATTGTCAACTAAGACTGGAATAAATAACCTTATTTAAATAAATAAGATGACAACCAATGCAAAAAATCATATTGAACAAAAATATTTGTTTCTCGTAAAAAGTTTATTTTATCGATGTCGCTCAGGAGTCCCTTTTTTAAGTTTAAGGTTTAAGCTATCCAAAAATATTATTGTTGTGCCCTTATCGTGCAGGGTGTAAAAAACAATAGCATTACTGTGTTAGAGCTAGTCCGTCTCTGGCAAACTAAATAAGCCGAATATAATTAAAAGGGCCTATTTTAAGGAGACTTACCTAGTAATCATCATATTAAAAAATTATTAAATTGCACCTAGTAATTCAAAAGTTATTAAAAAACAAAGGATTTTCAGGGGCGTCCTTTATAGGCCCGTATCTCCGTAGTATGTATAGGAACTTGTCAAATTATTGTTATGTGTTCTATCTGAATCCAGGAGACTGCCCACATATTTAAGGATACCCCGTATTAAATTTTCGTGCTTTTGCACGGCAGCTCTAACACTGATACATCGAAATTTTAAACATTGAATAAAAATATCGAATTTCGACAAAATATCGATGTCTTTAAACCATTGGTATGCCATTGCCATCTCTATTTGTTTACTATTCTCGTGACATCGCATCATAGCGTTTTACTACCTGATACGTATAGACTAGGGATGTCGATATCAAAATAAATATCGATATATGTTGTATCGATATTTTTAAAATATAACGTTTTAGTAATTCGATATATCGATACTTTTTTTGTTGTTTTTGTATTGAGTTTTTAACAATGTCTTGTCTTTTTTTATACATAAATGATGTGTCGGAAAAGAGCAGATAATAGTGACCGTTAGTGGCCCTCTGGTGGTCTGATAGTTGAAACTAGGTTTCGTAACGTATTTTGTTGCGAGATTAGTGAGGTTGGGTCGTTAGTTCGCTCTTCGTTTCATATCGCATCGCATATTTGGCGGTTGCCGCGTGCATTAGGCGTGTTTAAAATTTAATTTCAACGTACTGGCACTGACCGGATTCGCTTCAGCATGTTGCACCAGCCGCGATGGCCAGCGGCGAAGATCTGTTATTTGTTGAGTATGGGATATTATTAAGGTGATACTTACGTAGCAAATATGTGGACAACGAAAAAAATATCGATACTCCAAATTTAATATCGATATATCGATATTTGACCTAAAACTATATCGACAATATATATCGATATTTTTCCCAAAACATATCGAAATTTTAATATATCAATGTTTTTTAAACAACCCTAGTATAGACCAACAATCTTACTTTCACAACTAATTTCACATAGTGTCAACTCACCTATTTGGTAGGTCCGTAAATGCTTTTAGTCGATTTAACGACTTTTCTTTTTGCTATTTAGGTTACTAGATTTTTAAAATCATCTGTGATTCTTGCCCAATTTTATTATTGTGTCTGTAAAATTTTATATTAATATGAGAAATTTGTTCCTCAAATAATCGATTTAAAAAATGCAGGTCGTACAGTGAGAAATTGTGAAAGAAATGTTTCTTCGAACTCTGGATACTTTGATTGATTTTTGTATAATAATTATTATTAACAATAATGGCGTTTCCTTCGGATCGCCTACTGTTATGGTGTTTAATCGGAGTTGTGACTTCGGTCAGGGTATACGTTATTCGGAATTGCGATTTCGCCGCTTACCGGTGTTCTCTAGCGCCACCCTTTGTTATTTCGAGTGGTAAAGGGATCCACTATGCCGGTCGGGTAGCGGGTTCGACAGCGGAGAAGGGTTCGGTGCATTAAGTTTTTGGTAACCAGTATCTAATTATACGGTCAAGTATTTTACTCAAAAAAATCCAGGATATTTAAGAAAACCACAGCTTAAATTGTTAATCGTTGTTTTTATTAAATGATTTTAAATCCAAGAAAATAAATAAATTGAGAAAGACCCCAAAAGCTACCTCTCAAGATACTTTAAAATTAATACATCTTCTTCTAAAGAAAGGCTAGCCTAAACTTTACCATATCCAAATATAAATGATGCGATAAGCAGTGGGAATTCCTCTCATAAACCCCTTAATTAGCGGAATAGATAATGCACGCGGTGACATGGATGTAGTCTGATCAATGGTATAAAGGCGGTTATGTACGTAGAGCAAAGCGAAATCTGAGGCACGTCGTGCGATAGTTATTCACTCAAATGATAAATCGGTTTGTAATGGTATAGGTAAGAAAACAATAGCGTGAACAATACGGGGCCGGGTAGTTAAACTTCCAAATTCGATAGCTAGGTGTTCTCGCGGAACAAGATTAAACAGAAAAATATGAGTAGAACAATTACCGATTATCTGCCAAGTTTCACCAGCAGGCCTCAAACATTCGAATCGCCAACCTCGTACTACGCGACGATTGAGGCTCAGAACGTCAGAAAACGTCGGGTCCCCTGCTTATTGATAAAATTTAGAAAGATCTGAGCGATACGGTCACCGTGAATCCGCCGAGTTAGACTAACAGGCCCTCAAACTATTCGAAATGCCAGTCTCGTATTTTGCCAAGACTGAGATACAGATTGTCAGAGAATATCAGGTTACGTGCTTATTGATACAGGTTAGAAATACCTGGGCTTGGCGGTCACCGTTTTATCTGCCAAGTCTCACCAGCAGATCCTCAAACATTCGAAACTTCAACCTCGTGCTTCGCCAAGACTGACATTCAGAATGTCAGAGAATGTCGGGTCACGTGTCTATTGATACAGGTAAAAGTATTTGGGCGGAGCGGTTACCGTTTTATCTGCCGAGTTTCACCAGCAGATCTTCAAATATTTCGAAACGTCAACTTCGCCAAGATTGAGTCGGAATGTCAGAGCAAACGTCGGTTCGAGTAATAACGTTACTGGCCCACAGCGGTGAATTAATTAATAGAAAACAGAACAGAAGTGCCCGCGGAGCCCCATTTAAAATATGGAATATTCTTACCAACACTAACTTATTCACTGCCAATGGAGTAGACGAGTAGACGGTCTAGAGGCAGTTGATGTTTCGTTCAGTTTTGTTGTGGCCGCTAGCTACGTGCTGCTGATCAGGAGTGTGTCACCAAAATACGATAGTAGGGCAACAAGCAATTTGTGGGCCAGTTCATATCAGGGGGCGGGAGGGTTTGACATATCTGCTAGTAACTTTTGGTTTTCTTATTTCAAGTTGAAATTTCATTAATAATCTCCGCTAATCGAATATTTTTAATAAGTTTTAATGATTTATTTGGATATGTAATTAATTTAACTTCATACTATCATCATTTTCGGTTAAAATGTTACAAAAACATTAAAAAGCTAGTGTTTTGTTTTTTTCCAACACTGATTTATTTTATGACAATAATGACAGTTTACTTCTCGTCTAGTCTTCGGATGCGTTTGTGATTTATTCGACGACTTTTTCTTTATTATATGGATTTAACTTGATCTTGGAAACAATTAGTGGTGCATTTTGGTAAATTTATAGTAATATATAAGTCCTTAGTTTATTTTTTCATGAGCAAATAAGTTCCTTCTTGGGATATTTTTTAGCTGAAACTTCGCTGTCGACCATGCTTTGCGATTGATGATTTTTGGGAGTATATTTATTGTAGTATTATACTAAAGTAGGTATTTCATAAATATATTTTTAGATTCACAACTTTATAATAATGATCTTTTGAAGTGTGTCTGAGTAAAAAGGTTATTAATTAGTTCCTTCCTTATTTTTCGAAACTGGTGAGTTTGTTTACTGACCTTGCAGTTAAATTATTAATATTTTTACGTACACCTACACCATCCCTTATGTTTAACAGCTTGTAGTAACCTTTATTTTTCTGTAGCTTGTAGTTTATAATAACTGGTGTCTGTAAATATATCAAAATACTGATATCACGTGCATAAACGTATCTCACTTAGGCCCGGTACTTTCACGTCCGCATATCTTTATTCTTAAAATAATTGCTATAGTTCCAATTGTACCGACAATTGTTTCCATAGATATTATTCGACGAATAGCGCCATCCGTAGATGAAACGATCAAACCTTAAGTACTTACTGCATTGCCCCCTATAAAACACAAATTTAGAAAATGTTTTTGGTATAAATACTATCAAATTAGTATGTGTCTAGGTACAGGACAAACGGTTTGTTTGGAGTTAAACATTGGATATATATATATACCGTTATTGATATTCTTTAGTGTACTTATGTTTAGGTTAGTTCGGTTTTCTTTAAGAAATACAGTTTAACCTGAGGATGAAGTGGAGAATGAAGTTAACAATAACCTATAGATTAGGGCATTAATGGGTTAATAAAAAAATGGCATTTAATAAATTAAACTTCAATATAGGAAGAATAACATAACTATTATATTTTTTCCTTGGATTTGTTTGCAAGTTTAGTGATAGGTATAAAGAGTATTTACTGGAAAATGTTCCTTTAATTGGGTTTTACTTGTCTTTTTTACAGTATGGGGTTATACAGTAGAATATACAGTGTCCTTGAATGTAGTCCTTGAGAGTGCAAGTCTTTACGTGTTTGCGTCTCGGAGAAGGCGCAGCTGATACTAGCATTACTGCATTGCACCTGCTATTCAATTTAACTGACCAATGTTTCTCTTCCCACTCTTATTAGGCAAAACATAAAAGTTTTGTTACCTATTGTAACTGCATGTTATATCCTAACCACTCTTCTAGGCATCGTTAGCTGCATAATAGTTATCAGAGAGAAAATCTTATTTCTTAAAAATATCATGACTTTAGTGTTGTATATTGTATTTTTGGATCATATGTAGGTATCTTTTTAATCTAAATAAATATATTTTGATCATATTTTCTTTTATTATGATAATTCACTAGACATTGTTTCATAATTAAAAAAACTTAAACACCAATGAAAACAATTAATGTGTAATACATTTTAAGGTTTTGATTCAATTTGGTTGTAACATGACATAATTGTATTTCAGGAGATATACTCGGGTTCTTGAAGGTATTTTTACGTCAGGGTTTTATCCTTTGACAGGGTCTTAATTTATTGTTGCAGGTGATTTGCATAAATGCAACATTTATGTTAATGAATAATTTAATTTATAATTGATCTCTGGCCATTTGGTTTCAACCAGAATTATAAACTTAAAACACACACATTAATTGGTCTGCATAGACCACCTTCTTTATTCGTCAAATTTTGAACTACTGAACTTTTGCTTTTCACGATTTTTTTTTGTATTTTAAAATTCAAAACCAAAAACAAATTAGCACCTAAGAAGCTTGAGGTTAGAAGAAATCTAGTTCACTGTAAAATAATGACGTCACATTATTAGTGACGTCACGGCACGAGATGCTCAATTTACCGCCTTCTTCAATTTTGCCGTATTAGCTTGAGTAGCGACAGAACTGTCTATGTATCCCTTAGCTACTGTGCTAGATTTCCAGCCTCCTAACCGCTTAATTTGCATGCCACCGTTATTTGCGAGCAAGGTAGCCGTTATTCTTCTGAAACAGTGGCCAGTACACTTTCAATATTCAGCTTCAGGAAAAGTTATAATAATAAAACAAGCCGATAATTTAGTATAGCTTTTACAACAGTGGTGGACATTTTGGTGTTTATTAAACGTATGCAATTTTTATAGTGTATAAAAAGGCGATATATTTAACTGCATTAACTTTATTCTCTTAATATAAAAACTGTACATTTACAAGAATTTACAAATTAAAGCTCTAAAAAGGTATACGTTGTTCTACCGTTTCTTTTATTATGATGTCTAAATCCCACGTTATTTTCCTCTTTAATTACATGTTTAGTAGCTGCTTCTTGCCAATTTTCTCTCGTGATAATTGTTAATAACTATTTCAATAACTCACGAACACACGGAAAAAGCAGAATAATTGTAAATTCAGTTTAGTAAGAATTTTATAGGATGTTTCTTTACAGGGTGTCCAGGAAAACGTGGGAAAACGTTCGGATTTAGATAGAACATGAGGAACGAATTCATTGTTTATTTGCAATAAAAAGGACCATGATTTCTATTTTGTTTCTCGACAACAAGGTATGATACGAAAGCCATTCAACAACAGAAAAGTTCCATTTTAAGTTGTTTAGTCCGAGAAAATGCAAAAATTAAACAAAAAGCAGTGGTGTAATAGGGGGCACCTTAACGAAATTATTGAAGAACTTCATAAGAGGGTTCAAGTCTAATACACTCGCGGGCACGACGAATTGAGGACTGCTGTACCCGCCACAATAACCCAGCCTTGGTCGGTATTACATCACAATGAAACGTGATTCTCTGTAGAAGTTCCTCCGTAATGTCGAATGGAGTGGGATACACAAAGTTTTTCAGGTATCCCCACAGGTGAAAATCCAACGGTGTTAGATAGGAAGATCGAGGAGGCCAGGATGACAGGATCCAAAGTCTTTCTATAGCGGATAATTCCATCTATAGAATGACCAGGACCTTGATCAGAGGCGCGCGAGCACCTATGTCCCACCTGAAAATTCAGGAGACAGGTATGGTTATAAATTAAATTATTCATTAACATAAACGTTGCATTTATGCAAATCACCTGCAACAATAAATTAAGGTCTTAATTGGCCCGCATTTAGGCAGTGAAACTAAACGATGAAGCATTTATTATTTTGAATAGACATAAATATGTTATTCCCGAGTATATTCACTTTAGGAAAAAAAATTAAAATGGTTTGGCAATAATGGCAACCCTAATTAATTAAAAACTGAAATTAACTTTTTGGTACCTATATTTTATATTTCTAAAGAAAAAACGGAAACCTGTTGGTATTGCAATTAAAAAAAAATCATGGTTAACATTTATATTTATTAAAATAAAAAATATTTACCTGGTTCAAAATTTAACAAAATATAATAAACTACGCCAATTGCAATACCTACTGTCAAGAAATAAGTGAACGTATTCCTATAGAACATATCATATTTTATAACAAGTACTCGAATATAGGGAACAAAAAAAATCCTGACCAATACAACTATTATATTATATAATTCTGCCTGGCTATAACTTATATGCATATAGTGAAGCAGATATTTATTGCACTTTACAGCCTTCATATTGTCAAATATGGATTGGTACCCTTAACAGCTAGAGCACGCAGTCATGATTCATTAACATTTGGTTTGTGGTACTAGGTCTCTTAATAGTGGTGGAGCATTTTAGAACAGTATTTAATAAGAATGGTATAATAAACAAATGGGATAAAGGGTTCCATTTTTAATAGGGAGGTCTGAGAATCTTCCTCCAAGTGAGCTCTTGCAAGTTTCTGCAAGCTTGCAAAATATCAGCAAAGTCAGAAAAAATGGAGCCACTTCTCCTAACTAATACGCATACTATAAAACACCATAAAAGGCTTAAAGATCATTTACCAGGTGGAGTTTACATAACAATGTGCTTGGCAAATATCTGCCCATTTGGGTTTCCACAAATAACTAACTCATTTAAATCACAAAAGTATATCTCTTATTATAGTTTGACTTAAGTTTAGTTTTGGAGGGTCTAGCCTGGCGACTTACAGGCAATATCATTCTTTTGGTGAGTCGTTAGACTGTTCCTTGTTTCTGAGAGAAAACTTAATTTTCACATGTTTACCAGTTTGTTCTATTTTATTAAACTTAACTTATAATTATCTTGTGTGTATTCGCCTATGCTTTCTTGCTATTTGATTAAAGAAAAATAGATAAAAACAATCTTATACTTGTTTCACTTAAATGGCTTAGAACCCCGAAACCAATTTTCTTAAGATTATTAATTAAATTAATCAACTTTATTAAATTTCTAAAATTCTAAGCCATGTCCCTACATTACAATTATAAATAATCCTCTTACAACGAACAAATATTAAGCTACCAGAAAAATTAAAGAAGCTGGCAACTAAAAATAGGATCCCTATAGTATTGTAGGTTGAAACAATGAAATGTATTCTAGACATAAAGGATTCGTAATCTCACGTTTGTCATTAAAATTAAGCCAAAATACTTCAGTTTTCCTCTATCTAAAAGTTAAAATGTATAATGCACTCTAAGCACAAGTATCTTTTGGGCACTGCATATTCAATATAATTGTCTCAATATGTTTAAAAACAACGAATAAACAATAAACCACAAAACAACAATAAACCATAAACTCAAAAACAAAACGGCAACACAACACAACAATTTGGTTTTAGTTTACAGCAGAAGTTTAGAGGTTAAAAATCCAGCTCTTTGTCAAATAATACGTCACTTTATTAGTGACGTCACGGCACGAGATGCTCAATTTACCGCCTTCTCAAAATTGATTTCAAAGCCAAGTTCAAATTTTACTAACACTACTTTAACTTGAAATAATCATGAACTAAACCTTGTAAAAAAATTAAGAAATTCAGCAAGGTTTGAACATATCAGTGGCTGCCTACAATAATGCCAATATAATAATTAATTTAAATATAAACCATCTTAATTTTATGTTTTTTATAAATGTCATTATAATTCATTTAAAAAATAAATATTTATTGTCGTTAAATTTGTGTAATGAGTGTGAGCGTATTAGTTGGTGTGTTCGTATATTATTTCGAGATGTCGATTTTTAATAAAATTTCAAAAAATAATTCCAGGTGGAGAGCAAAAGTCAAAAAACGTCAATTTTTCACCTTTCAAAGATAGGTGATATGTAATTATTACATGCATGGTTGTAAATAAAATAATAATATATAACTATGAAAAGGAACAGGATTTTTAACAGCAACAGCAAAAGAACTGAAAAAAAATTATAGTAACTTCGTTACATAACTTACTTTGCTGTTACGCTAATTGAAGCAGTAGATAAAATTTGTAAACATACACTAGTCCTGCTAGTTATGTTCTGATAAACAATTTTATTCTTTTTAAAAAATATTTTTATCATAACTCGAGAAAAACCTTGTGACTTTAACAAAGAACACACTTGCTTACATTACACTAAAACTTCCGTGCTAAGCAAAAAGGTAATATAATATTATGACCAAAGACATATTATGACTATAATAATTCTGCGAAATTTCAGTTAACAGATCTCTCTTCTTTGTACCGTATTCTAACCCTTATGTTACGAAGAAAAGACGCTTTAAGAGATTTATTTACTTAGATATTTGGTCTTTTGTGCAAAATAACTGTACCTATAGTCCCGTTAACTAGAAGGCGTATAGTTAACGAGACCGTACAAAAATTGTTTTTTTGAATAAAATGGCATGCTCTACCCAGCTAAAATATTTGGGACAGTGCGCTGTTGCAACTTTTTTCGGAAAGTATGTAGGTATAGCAACTGTAATATTTTAACACCGTGTGTATTAACCTATTTTTTACAATCGCTAGTAGTTTCCTATCAACTTTCTTTATTATTTCCTTATACTCACATAAATATAATAATAACGCACTGAGTTAATTTCTTAGTGGTTACATTAAATCTTACTGCGTGGCCTATAGGGTTGCTCACTTGGTCGCTAATTTTCTGCTACCATTGATTAAAGCAATTGTTTATTTAAACACTTGTGTTTTTATTCCTTAGTGCAGGTAGCATATTACAAGGATTCACGACAAAGACACTGGTCGATACTTAACGTTCACATTACTAACTGGTTTTCTACATATTTTCCCTAATTATCACTCGAAAGTACATCACAAAAACGCCCAGGTATCGCAGGGAGTTCAATTTCGTACGTCAAATAACGCGGAATCGCTAGCTGCTTAGTTCTGCTTAAAGAGAAGCCCGAAAAGGTCTTAAAATCGTGGAGCGTACGTAAGAGCACTTGCTTCATGGAGCCATCTTGGAATCTCTCCCAAACGGCGCGCGATGAGATCCAACCTATCTTTCGCCCAATAGGGAGCTCGCATCTCTATATTGTCGTTTACAAGTACCGTCGCGACGCGCTTTTGACTAGCTACGTGACTGAATGCAAATAACTGCGTGAACAAATATTAACCCTTATGTAATTTACAAAGAAAAATAGCAGAGATTGAAATCGCACGCACACAGCATTTAATTACTGTCGTGTTAAATCGTAAGCAAGAAAAAAATGGATGAAAAAAAAAATATATTATAGGTATGTACCTATACAGGGCTTGCATTTCGAAACAAACCACCCTAAATATTTCTTGATTTTTAGGAATATAAGATTTAATAAAAAGCACGTCAATTTTAATATCGCTGGGGAACCTTAATTACACATCTGATAGAATTTTACTATTGACCTCCACACCTTCAGCCAAACTCACACATACCAATGACCTATCCAACCGTGCCACGAAAAGTAAAATCGGGTAATTGGTTTATGAGTTAGTTGGAAAGATATACTTATGTTAAAACAATAAAAAATAGTTTGGTCTTATTGTCTTTTTGTTTTTTTGAAAGTATGAAATTCTATATTCAAAGTGTAAAATATCATTGGGTGCGTTTACCCGACCTCAGCAGCTGATCTAAAGCTCTCAGCAGTTCAGCGGTAATATGAGTTAGCAGTTGGAAAATAGATGAACGTTTATAACGGCTGTTGCGTTGACATGTCACATAACCTCAAAGCTCCCGCTTTTTATTTTGTGCCAATTTCTTCTATTTACATCTAGAATGGAGAACATTCAGCGAGCAATTCTATTGGAATTAATGAACGATGAACTAAATTTTGGCCCGATAGGGGCTATCGTAGGTGATTTAGTTCGGGCAGTCGATATAGTGGAACCTGGCAGAATAATTCCTGTTCGAAATAAAGATTATTATGAGAATGTTATACCAAATTACAGCCCTGATGATTTTTATAATCACTTTAGAATGTCCAGATCGACGTTTCAGGTAAACAGGTCCCTTAAAATCGATGTTTAATCGTTCAAATGGAGCAGTTGCTTTTATTAAATGTTTTTTTTATTTTTGTAAAATCTAGGCTTCACCTCGGCGCAAATAGGACAAGCGAATGTCATTCGTTTTATATCTTTTAAAGAATAAGACAGACTTAACTTTTACAAAATGATACATTCTTGTTACTCCAGGATGACATAAAGATTGATGTAGATCGAATAATTCGCTTGAAATTGAACCACAAATTCTTGAAAATGCATCGGCAGCATCGTTACATTTTCCTGGTCGATAAACAATATCATAACTGTAGCATGAAAGTTCTAAACGCCAACGCATAATTTTCTCGTTTTTAATTTTATTATACCTAGAATTGAACATAAATGAAACAGCTTTTTGATCGGTAATTAGTTTGAAATGCCTTCCAATTAGAAAATGTCTCCATTTGCGAAGTGCTTCAACACAAGCATATACTTCTTTTTCCACAGAAGAGTGCCGTTTTTCAGTGTCTGATAAAGTTCTAGAGAAAAAGGCCACTGGTCTTCCTGATTGCGTTAAAATAGCAGCATTTGCAAAATCTGAGGTATCTGTTTCAACAGTTAGAGTTTCATCTTTATTTATTGTCCACAGAAGTGAATTTGCTATCTCTGTTTCTATTCTTTCAAAATCTAAAATAACTTACTACGGGAAATAACGGAAAAGTTTTACATTCGACTAAATTTCGTATTTTATGTGAAAAATTTTGGATCCATCTTGAATAATGGGAAAACATTCCTATATACAAGTAATGCATGCACTCTAATACAAAAACCACACAGAAAATACGAACAAAACAACCAGGTTAGGAAACATCTGTAAAATGTCAAAACCAGCATGCCTAAGCAAAGGATGAGTTGGAAAGCAGAAATAAACTTCGCTTAAAGAAATTTGCAGCTGCTGATATCCAGCGCCTGGTTAGCGGATCGGCTGAACGCGATCGCTTACTCAACTGCTCAACTGTTGACGTCGTGTGAACGCACCCATTGTAACATTTAGTAATATTAACGATTGTTTTTAAAAGCCATAGGAATTAGACAAATCTGTAGTATAAAAGTAAACAAGACACAAAAACATAACGTTTTGAAAGTTTATTAAGGCCCCCATACATTTTGGTATTTTTGATCCGTTCGAATCGCCGCAATCCAACTATCGGTCCAAAACTACCAATATATGATAAAGCAGCTACGGTCCACATCGTCAGTGAAAATGTCTGTCGAGTCTTGATATTTGGACCGCCGGCCGGCGCCGTTTCATCGGTCTTCGGTCCGTATTCGAGTTCCGATTCAAGTCGGCGGTTCCTTGTCAGTAGCGAACTGGATTATTATTCAAGTTTGTGTTGCGTACTATACCCTATTTTAAAATGGTGTAGAGTAATAAAAGCTCATTAGGTATGCAAAGGGACTACAGAGTGACCCCACGAATATTTAAGCCACTTTCATAATTTGGCATTGATTTCATTGCAAAATTCTTTCTTTTCATCAAGTGCAGGTAGTACCACCCGGGTTTGGGTCAATTTATGGGTTTTGCCTATTGTTATCCATTCACAAACACACAAACACTGAAAATGATGTGACAAAGGCGTGCCGGTAGGATATTTCTAAAAAGAACAGAATTTTATTTTAACAGAATAAAAATTAGGCATTATGTACATAGTATTAGCTACACTTATTTTTTATTAAACAGTTTTAAAAAAATACATTGTACAGAAATTAAATTATACTCCTAAAAATTATAATAAATTAAATTATACTCGTAACAAGGAAAGAATTTTATTTTAACAGAATAAAATTTAGGCATTATGTACATAGTATTAGATACACTTATTTTTTATTAAACATTACAAAAAAAATAGAAAATACAAAAAATATATTATACAGAAATTAAATTATAAAAAATCATGAAACTCTTCGTCATCTGAGGAACTGTCATCTCCTCTTGACGTTATAATTAACGGGTCGACGGTCCGATCGATCAGGTGGTCAAAATCCCACATTTTCTCCTCTTCTTTAATGACATGATGGACTGCTTTTCGCCAGTTCTCTGGTGTCACTTCCTTAATGTTTTCATCAAGCAACGTCTTTAATTTTGAATGTCGTGTTGTGTCTTGCTATAAATCCTTTCACTTGACCCCATATAAGTTCTATAGGATTCAGTTCGCAATGATATGGCGGTGTGCGCAGCACAGTTACAATATGTTTTCTGCTATATCTTCCACGGCATATTTCATAAAACGATGTTTGTGTAAATTTGCTATAGCTAATAGTTCCTTCTTTATCATATTATCTTCAAATTCAATATTTTTGGTGGTTTACCAGTCGATTATTTCTTGTTTTCTCCAAGATGAAGTTGGAATCTTCTCTGTGCGTCGTGAATGATAGCTTGCGTTATCCATAACTACTCTTGAATCAGCTGGAAGATATTTTATCATTTCACCAAAATAGTCCTCAAAAACATTCGAATTCGTGTCCTCGTTGTAATCTCCCGTATTAAACGACTGAAAGGTTAGCAAACCTTCTCAATTCTCTAAAATTTTTGGTTAGTTATCATAAATAATTTATTGCACAAAGTTTACCTGCGCCTATGGCTGACACCGAAATTGAGCCGAACTGGACGGAATTTCCCATTTTATTACTCTACACCTTCTTGAAATAGGGTATAACTGAAATGGATCACAAAACATTTACTACAGAATTTATTGAATTATATAAAGAATTTCCATGTCTGGGGAAATTTAGGTCCACCGAATATAGGGATAGAAATTAAAAGAAAACGTCCCTTTTTTACCGGGAACAGCAGCGGTCGCTGCCACTGCTAACAAATTTCCCTTTGTCATTACGACATTGACGGTCAAATGTTAGTTTAACTAGGCAGTGTTTGGGAAGAATGTTCCGGCGATGATTACCGTTGGTCCGAATCGCGGCGATTCGAACGGATGAAACAGAACTATTTATTTGACGGGTATTTACACAATTATCAATATTTAACTAATGTTTAACTCATTTTAGGGTAGGTTAAAATTCGAATTATGACAGAATGGTATATCATAATTTAGCTGAGCGAACAGAAATATGTAATCTTCCCTTATAGGGCTCAAAATCGTTGAACGCGTAGAACCGCCAGAGTAATCAATGGAAGACATCCAGACAAAAACGTCGGGGATAGGTATTCCATAGAATTGGTCCATAAGTTTGAAGAAACTGCATCTGTATGCAATAAAAAAAAATGCACTAGCCAGAGTTTAGGATAAAGCTTGTCAGGCTGGGACACGGTAGAATAAATAAACAGTAGATCCACTACCCCCATATTTTCAATTTTGCAGCACCGCTCGAATTCGAATTGAAACCAGTTCTAATTGGATAGTGGCGAGCACTACTCTGGGCCTTTCGCGGTTGGTAAACTATTCTGTTTGAGTGGTGATGAACATAATTATTTACTGAATACCTATCGACTCCCCTCCCCCTCCCCTCCCCCCCCCTCGTTCAGCAGCTGACGAGAGAGTGCGCTGCAGTTGTCTGGTCGGCTTTCTGCTTTTGATGTGAAAACATCAAAGGATTTTTGGTGAGTGACTTTACTCGGTGATATTTGTACTCTGGTTGGGGTACTCGGTAAACTTGCTGTAGATACAACTTCTGCTTCGTCAAAAGTCGCCAAGCTAACGGACATGTCTACTGCCCACACAGCACAATCAAGTTTCAGAAATATATCATAGCAGTTTCTTCGAAAGATTTTAACTATTCCATAAACATTTCAAAACATTTATGATATATTGATAAAATCTGTCAGAAACTCAAAAGTGTTTCATAAAAGTAATATGTCATTTTATGTTTCTGAAACATTACATAATTCTATTTCTGAAATATTTTCAAGAAATTTCTTGCAATATAAAATATACAGAGTGTTATTTAATAAGTGTTCGATATTTTACAGGACGATTCCTCAGTTATTTATACGGTGAAATGCTCATATAAGCATAAGTCCACAAGCTCTTCATTTTTAGTAAACGGCTGAAGATAAATATAGGGCATGATCAATGAAAAATGTCTAGAATTGATTGTAAAATATAAAAATTTAAAAATATACAATATGTTTCATTAAAAAAATTAAAGTTGACACATGTAGCACTTTTATGATCTACCCTGTACAACATCTTAAAAAAAAATGCATTTCAAAAAAATTAATTTGACCGGTCTGAGCGATTTTTGATTAAGTGGGCGGTTTTCCATATAAAAGGCTGATCCGTTTCTTTATCATAGCCCTGTATAAACACTATTAAAACTACATATTCTGTTATTTGGCCAAAATATGTGATCAACTTATATAGGTAGGTATTCAAAGTTCGTACAATTCACGAAGCGAAGTTTGTATTGCGACAGTCACAGTGTAATATTTTTTTGTACCTTTAGTTCTGTCCCGGAGGGAGATTACGCCTTACTGCATCTTTTATTATTCTATTCATGTTTCTGTAAAAAAAAAATTTCATTCTTCTTCTGTCCCTTTACTGTGGGGAAAATCATAAAAATAACCTAAGCTAAAATTATTAATATACCTATTATTGCACAAAAATTTAACAAAGAATAAATTTTTCCCTTGCAAAATATAAATTTTACACGAAATCGACGGTTATGATTGGAGAATCGAATTTTGGGAATTATTATGCCAAAAGACTGACGAAGACCGCACCTTAATAAAAAAATATTTACTTTAACGACGAGTCAACTTTCTTCTTGAATGGGTTTGTTAACGAACACAATTATTGTAGATATTGGGATAATGGAAATCGGCAAGTTTTTCGGGAAGACCAGACTCAATTCCCCCAGAAAATTAACGTTTGGGCAGGCATTCTTGAAGACGAAATGATTGGGCTAATATTTCTAGAAGAAAATTTAAACGGTGGATTTTATTTGAATCTGTTTGTAAATGTGATTTATTGTACAATCTTTGGAAAATCGAGTGGATAAAGATGACACCCTGAAACTCAATAAAGAAAATTAGCATTTTCAGCAAGATGTAGCTCCTCCCAACCACACATTACCGGTTAGAGAGTGGTTTAATCAACGATTGCCTGGCAAATGGATTGGCAGGTGAGATGGCATAGAGTGGTTTGCAAGATTATTGAATACCTCAAATATTGAATAACACTGGAATGCAGGCGTATTACCAGACAAACTTTCCTCAATGTCCGAGAGGCATTTCAAAATAGACCTTATTATTATCTTGGCAATACGGGCGCACATTTAGAACACTTAATAAAATAGTTTTTCTACTACTAACATGAGAAAACCCTATTATTTACCCGATTTGTCTAATGAATCAACATTATTTACCTAGGTTAATAATGAAGATTTTTTATCTTTTTAAAGAAATTGAGTGAAACTTTATTGATTTAACAAAGTTAACATGAAAAATAAACTCTAGAAAATGTTCTAAGATAATTAAAATTATCAAAAACTATGAAAATTATTTAAATAATAGTTGATTGTACAGTTATTACAACTCATGTGCACTGCTGCATTTCCACTATTAATTGAATTACCATTATTTATTATAGCTAAATTTACTTCAGTATTATGAATATTTTCGATCATTTGTGAACGTTTATTAACACTTGGTACCAATGGTTAGAGCCGCGGTGACAAAAATGCCCTGGAACTCCCAAACGGATGAAAAGCACGTTTTTGTATAGTTCGAGTGTCGTTCTCGAAATCCGTGTTGTCGAGTAGGGGCCTGGCGCTCGGCGGTGAGCGGCTATAATATTTTTTCCAAATTTTGACCAGCAGTTTAAAAAAACATTTCCCAAACGGATGAAAATTACTGGAGGGCATCTAGGCAACCCCCCAAATACCGGAAAAATATTTTCATCCGATTTGATCTTTGCAAAGAGGTCTCTTCCAGGAGCTCAAAAAAAAATTGAAAAAAGGGGGAAAAAAAAATTTGCTCATTTAAACTTGAAATTTGGCAGGGAGCTAGAGTTCGTGTCTGAGAATATGTAAAAAAATTTTTTTTGCTCCATGTGTCGCCATCGCTTTATAACAGTTTTTCAAAATTTAAATGGGCAAAATTTGATACAGTAATTCCCACATGGATGAAAATTTGCACACAGGTTCTTTGACACCTACAGAACATCGAAAAATTATTTTCATCCAAATTTATTGCGGCCAAGACCAGATCTTCCAGAACATGCTCCGATATATTCATTATCACCGGAAACTCCAGGATCCGAATGTTCAATCTTTAAAGTAGAAAGGACGATTACAATCAAATTGTATATTATTGTCCTAAACATTGATGAGAATATTTTTCTCTGATTTGACGATTATGAAGTGAAAACTCTGACTTTTAGACCGTATGAACGCGACAAGCGCATACTTCATCCACATTTTAGCTAGTATATCTTTAGTAGGGTTTGACTCGCTTTGCTCGTGGACGAAATTTGGTTATTATAGTCGCCTTATATTTTGTGTTAGAGATTCGGATTTTGACTAGATCAATATTAGAAGACGGTTCTTTCCCATCCTGGTGACTCCCCAAGCAAAAATCTGCTTCTGACAGCAGGATCATTGGAATTTCAGCAATCGTCCAAGCGTCTCGTTTTTCCGGTTGCTCCGATTGATACCAAAGTATTTATATAGCCAAATATTTTCGGATATCAGAGGAAGGTTCTGATCCCGTTTGGTGCCATTCCGATGAAAACTCTAAAATCGGCAGCTGCAAAACGCGCTACTCAGAGCACAACTGATCGATCATAAATCGATGAAAAAAAAGATCTTAACTGAAAACTGGTTGCTCCAACTGGCACCAACCTTGAGAATCTTGCTTCTGGATGTCAGAAAAAGGTTATGAGCCTGTTTGGTGCCATTCCGATGGAAACTCTGCTTCTGGCTGCAGGTTCATTTCAATTTCAGCTCTCGTCGCGCTTACATCCAAGCGCCTCTAGATTTTCTTATTGCTCCGATTGCTACCAAAGTATATACAAATATTTCAGGATGTCAGAGAAAGGTTTTCTCTCAATTTGGCAATTAATGAATCAAAACTCTCCTCCTGGCAGCCGACATACATGCGCGCAGGACGTTTTTCGGCTGTCAGAAGGAGAGATTTGATTTATTTATCACCAAACTGGTCCAGAAGCTTCCTCTGACACAGCCCAAAATATGTTGTTACTGTATGCTTACTAGTTGGCAATGTTATTACACTCATATTATGGAAATAGGTTAAAAAAATTATTCGATCTGCAAAATCAAAAACCGCCCATAACTTTCTAACCAGTGATGGAAAATGAGTCGTGGGTTAATTATATTTGGGGGGGGGGGGGGATTAATGAAGGTTGCCCAGGGTTCAGGAACGATGAGGAAGACAGAAAAGCGGGAGCGGGCTGATATTCAGCCAATTTTCACGAAAATATACGTTTTCGTGCTTTCAATTACAAAATCTAAAAAAAATTTTACTTACCATTGAATAGTCACTCAACATTTTACCGCCTCTCGGGAGCATATCATTTTTTTTATATTTTTAAACCAGAGACAAATAAGTTACGAAACTTCCATCTAAATCTCGCAGAAAATTTACGAAGAACTCCGGGATCAAAATCACGCGTGCTGGCGAGGTTTTTTGTTATTTGGCATAGTTTAGCCAGGCTCATTTTGGATGAAAAGTTTTTTTTTTTAATGACATAAATAATAACGATTCATTTCAGTCCGGTTGCATGCATGCGGCTGATTTTTTTTTTTAATTTCGGAGTTTGGGTCCACTTAATTGTACTGGAGGTTACGGCAAGGATCAAATCGGATGAAAATATTTTTCCGGTAATTGGGGGGTTGCCTAGATGCCCTCCAGTAATTTTCATCCGTTTGGGAAATGTTTTTTTAATCCGCTGGTCAAAATCTGGAAAAAATATTATAGCCGCTCACTGCCGAGCGCCAGACCCCTACTCGACAACACGGATTTCAAGAACGACACTCGAACTATTCAAAAACGTGCTTTTCATCAGTTTGGGAGTTCCAAGGCATTTTTGTCACCGGGGCTCTAACTATAAGTCATCAGTCTGTAAGTTTTCTGCCAGACCATCTTGACGTGCGAAAGAAGTGGAGAGTATACTTAAGTTTTCATTGGATAAGATGGGTTCTTGTACTAGTTTGGCTATTCTCTTCTTGTCCGCTATCGATTCCTCAATATATCCTTTAGCTACTGTGGCCGACTTTCGTCCACCGTGCCTTTTTAAGCTTGGTAGGTCTCCTCCATTTTCTGCTAGAAATTTTGCCGAACTGCGCCGTAGGGAATGACCAGTGTAACACTCAGGATGTTGTAATTTCAGAAATTGAGCCATAACATGTGGTACTTTACAAATAGTATTGTGCCAAATATTTTTTCTATGATATTTACCTTTGCGGTATAAAATAAACAGTTTTCCAATGTCAGTCGGCCGGTTAGCCAAGTATTGCATTGCGGTTTGACAATGACAAATCTCCTGGATGATCCATTTTTTAAGTTAGGAATACTTAAGACAATAATCTCATCTCGGATGTCCACATCATCAAGAACCATATTGCAAAGTTCGACTGTTTTGCAAGCACCGGCTACGCCAAATATCACAATAGCCTAGAATTTAGAGCGTATTAAAGCGAGACAAAAAATAAGTATAATAAAATCCATACCTTTTTTGATAAAAATTCATCATCAGGGGCTTGTATCCAATGTAAATGTATCAATTTCTTCTTTCGAGAATACACGTGATTCTTTAGGTTTATAGGCATTTTTCTTTTTCAAAAATGCTACTACTTTAAAATATTTCGAAATATCGATATTTTCTTTCAGTGAATGAGTTGATTTCAACATTGAGTAGCTAGCCCACAACGTTGATACCTTATTGTATTCCGATTTTTCCTTAAAACAGGCCAGCATGACATTTTCAGTAAGTTTAACGACTTTTTTCTTCACACTATTTCTTTAATTGAGTGTATTCTAAATCACTGTCGCCTTGGTCGCTAAGACTCTCAGCCATACTTTAATATTTTATTGTAAAACTTTTACTTAAAACCTTCAAAAGGTGGCCATAATTATTTTAGAATAATGACGTTTATTGAAACCCATCAGATTCAATTGTTTTATTCGTTGCCTTGACAACTGAGCTTCCGGCTACTTGATATTTCGATATGTTTGAATAATAGGGAAAATGGCTAATTTTAAAATTAAAATGAGGTCTTTTGGTGTTAATTCGGCTGTTAGTAGTAGAAAAAATTCTATATATACCTCGGTTGAGAAGGCCATTATTGACCTCACACATTATATCCCTCGGCGCTACGCGCCTCAGGTTATAAAAGTACCTACCCGGTCAACAATGGCTCACTTCTCACCCTAGGTATATAATATACTATTATTTAAACTAAATAATTTAGTTTCATTAATATTATGTTTTTCCAACTAACTTGCAAATGAATTACTCGATTTCTCATTTCTTGGCATAGTTGGATAGGCAATTTAATGTCCTTGTATCTACCATGGATTTCACTTAATAGGTAGTGCCATTCGACATTTCAAAGTGACGTTGGCTGGAGCCATGAACGGCGGTAGTATAATTCTATTAAATGAAATTTTATTTCCCTTAAATTCAAGAGATACTTAGGGTAGTTCGTTTTCAAATAAAATGCCTGTAGATATACAGGGTGTTTCTAAAATATGTGTAGAAAATCGAGGGGCGTGCTTCAGACGTCGAAACAAGAAGGAAAGTTCCTATAAATATATGCCTGAAATTCGTCGTTTTCGAGATACAAACAATTTTGTTGAATAAATAAAACCATAGGTTTACTAATATTTCGAAAATTCACGGAGGCATTTATTTGAAAATTGCGGTGGGTGATTATGACACAAAAGACTGACATTTTGTGTTAGTTAGGCGTTTAAGGATGCATCAGTGGCGCGCGTATCCTTTAAATATCAGAAAATATACGCCACTGCATTTTTTTCTCTAATTGAATGGTCCTCTAGATTTTACACTTTAATCTGTATAAAAAAGGTTTTATAGTTTTTTACTATAGTGGATCGCTTTCGATTTACAAGCGATATAGTTTTTATAGTTTCGTTTATTGCAACATTTACTAGTTATGTTCCGATAAACAATTTAGTTCTTTTTAAAAAGATTTTTATTTCAACTCAAGATAAGCCTTGCGGCTTTAACAACGACAAGATAGATATTGATTATAATTTATAATAGAGGATATAATGCAAGTTAAAAATAAAAAGTCAGCAGTATCTTGGTTTCCGTGAAATCTGGCGTGGGACTCGCATGGTCATCGTTCTTCGTGTATGTAACTCATCCCTCGTTAAGCTGAGGAAATAATGGAATTATTTATCGACATAACGGTTTCTTTGATTTTCGTATTGGGTTTTCTTTGAAATATTTTGAGAGCTGGTCCAATTTGAGTTCGATATTTCCATAATAACTATATTGACGTAATTATGGCTATATACACATAGAATTATGTAACTGATAATACTTGATGGGTGTGGAGCTTCATGGATTATTGTGATCGGTGATAACTGATTGGCTCCTTCAGTTTATAAGTATGCTCGAAATTCAAAAAGGAATTGGGGTCTGCACAATTTAGTACTAATAATAATACTAATTTATTACTAATAATAATACACATAATAAGTTAGTTAAAGTAATTGTTGAAAATGGCCACCTTCAACCATTATGTACACTCACCGACAAGGTATATCCATACAAGCATATCCGCCACTTCTGTATAGGAATAACCAACATCATGAAGAGCAACGGCTCTAGCTGAATCTTCGGATGACAAAGGCATCGTGAAATAAAAAATAAATTCGGAATTCACTCACGAAACGTTTTAAATGCTCGAAATGTCTGATAAAACTGTTTGACAAATTCATAACACGTTTCCAAGGAAACCTTAACATTCCAAAAAAATCAACAGTGTTTCCAATAATTGTTGCAAAAAGTGTAATTTTTATTTCAAAAATTCATATCTCTTAAACCGATAACGATACCGAGAAGAATAAAACAGCAAAATGTTAGAAATGAATCAAACTTTGCAGAAAAGTGTATCCAGTGTACTTTACATTGCAGAATTACTCTACAGAGTGTTACAAACTTAAGAGAAAAAATATACTTTTTTATTTTCCTGTATATTCCAACATGTAAACTTTATTTTTGTTTGAAAATTGAATAAAATTAATTAAAACCGAAACAATTATCTACATTTTGAAACAAAAAAGATTGAAATCGGACTATGGAAGAAAAAGTTATCATACATTAAATTTCATCTAAATTTTGGTTGTCCCGAATTTTATATCGGTGAGTCTATGTGTCGGCTCGTGTTCCTATCTCAAATATTAGTAGGTAAACTTATGGTTTTATTAGATCAACTTTATTGCCCTGTATTACGAAAACTACGAACTTACGGACATATGTTTATAGGAACTTTTCTTCTTGTTTTGACGACAGAAATACGCCCCTCAATTTTCTACACGTACTAACAGAAAGACAGTACAACACAGTATAAAGGTTGTATATTAAACATATGGTAAAATTAAGTTTTGAAATCCGCTTTGTTTCGAAGGAACTTACAGGACGATTAAAATTATCGACAATAACAACATTTTATTAGGTACCAAAAATTACATGTAAAGTTTCTTAATTTACAAAAACCGTTAAAAATTACTACCTCCAGCTAGGATGCAAGAATCCAATGTTCTCCTCATTGACTACCGAACTCTTTCAAAGACACCAGGGCCATTTCTTATTGAGTTACATCCGGCAATTATCCGATTCCTTTAATCTTCCACATTCTCCACTGGAGTAGTAGGTACTAACCGAAAGTAATGACATTAGATGGCCCCATAGAAAATAATCCAGGGGGTTGAAGTCCGGGTATCAAGCAGGCTATAAGTGAGGTCCGCCTCGACCAATCCAGCGATCTCCGTATCTTACTGTTAAAAACTCACGGGCAACCACACTACAATGCGCTGCTGCACCATCGTGCATAAACCACATTGCATTTCTTCTTGCCAATGAAACATTCTTTAGAACTGAGGTAACGTTTGTTTCAAAAAGTTGCGATACACCTCGCCGGTAAGTCTTTATGGTAGAAATATTGGTTGAATTAGCCAGTCACCCACAGGAATTCCAACCCAAGGGTTCAAATATTTGAAACTTTATTAAAACATTAAACATTTTTTTTAACTAAAAACCGATATATTTTCAAAAACATCGATATTTCTATACACCGATCCAACCTACCGTCGATTTCACAAAATATCCAGTTAATGGTTTAACGTGGTGACCCGCAAGGTTCTATTTTGGGACCTGTTTTGTATAACATATACACGTCCTTATTTTCAAAGTTTTTAACCGGTTCTTTTGCTCAAATGTATGCCGATGACACCCAGCTGCATTTTTCTTTCTAGCCCGCAAATGTTGACTACGGCTGACAGGTTCTAAATAGAGACTTAGAAATAATACATAATATTTCCATGGAACACTGTTTATCATTAAATCCCAGTAAGTGCAACGCTATGCTATTTGGAAGACCTATTGACAGGGTCCGTTATGCTGACCGGGTTGGGATTTCTATAAACAACGTACCTGTGCCCTTTTTGACTGTAGCTAGGAGTTTGGGAGTTTGGGTGGACTCATCCTTGAGATTTACAAAGCATATTTCAGAATGTATTGGGAGGTCTATTTGTAAGCTCAAATTGTTATATAGTTCCAGAAATATACTAAATACCAAACTTCAAAAAAGATTATGTGAATCCCTTGTTTTATCTAACTTCAACTATTGTAGTACAGTTTATGGTCCATGTCTGACGGCCCTAGACTCTCAAAGAATACAAAAAATTCAAAACTACCGCTTAAGGTTCATATATGGCATTCGGAAATATTCACATATTTATACATTTCCCATAAATTAAAAGATGCGGGATGGCTTTCAATGAAAAAAACAAGACCTATCCTTTGTGCAACTTTCTATTATAAAATTATTCTTTCAAAAACACCATCATATCTTCACAGAAATTTAATGTTTAAATCTGACGTACACCCTTTGAATTTGCGATTTTGAGGTCTCCTGACACCTCCTCTTCATAGAACAACGTTTTTTGAAAGATCATTCACATATAACGTTCCGGCAATGTATAATGATAATGAAATCCCAAATAGTATGAAAAGCTGTCCCCATTTGTATTTAAGAGGAAGCTTAAAAGTGTATTACTTATAGAATAGTTAATAAACTTTTCTTTCTCTTTTAGTTTTGGTAAACATTATTATTATATACTTTTTGCTGTTTTTCTTTATTATGTCATATAAATACTACTTACTACATTTATTCCCGTGATTAATGCTTTTTCAGGTGTGCCGATTGTATATTTTGTAGTCTTTATTTATTTTTTTATGTTTTTTCTTATTTTTAACATTTAAATAAGTAGAAGTGCTGTTTAGGTTTTTTTTTCAGGTTAAGTGTACCTCTGGCGGTAAGGGATGAACTTCGCCTATTTAATACAGTACCTAACTATAAAGTGACAGTTAATTTCAATCATATTGTGTAAATTGTAACTTGTGCTGTTTTTGAATAAAGATTATTATTATTATTATTATCCATCGATGAATCCCTAATAATTGGCATTATTATAATAAATTTATAAAGTCGTGACGTTGTGGCATGGGTTGTATGTTTGTGGAATGTGGCGTAGTTGAAATTGTTAAAAATTTTAAAGATGTCTTAGCATCCCTAGAAGTTCTATTGCAAAAATAAGATAAAAGGATTTTGAGTTTGCTTCAAAAATTGGTAGGTATTTGATTTCTTAATGTTTATTTTTAAAATCTATTCAAGTCAAGTAAGTTTACCACAAGGTTTTCTGACAGTAAGATTATACCATATTAGTTGATTAGCTAGCAAAGAAACTAAAAATTTCCCCAGATTCACACACAGAGTCATATTAGCCCAAGCTTTACTGACTTGGTATATGTGTCTATCCGTGTAATTAAAGGTTTTATTAAAAATGGAAGGATTGGAGAAAAGAGAAGTATAGGAAGAAGATCGCAACCATGTCTAAAAAATTTCATACTGGTGTAACTGTTCCAATAATAAACTTTTTGATGGGCGATTTCAAAAGTTCGAGTTACCTTGATGATTACAAACCTTCGGAAAGAAAATGTTCTTTCAAGTAGAAAAAAAGCGTTTTCCAGTTGTCAGAGTTGCGTCAGTAACGCTCTTTTAAAAGGTGCCCTTCTAAGAGTCTTTAAATGCAGGAGCAATTGGGTGGTGCCACGTTATAACGAGAGATAAATACCCGTCTGATCCAGGCAAATAAGTAATTCATGCATTTCAATTCCATAGGTAGCAACAGAGTAAAGTATTTGTTGTTGGTAGAACATTTGTAGCCTTCATGCGATAAAAATTATTTATTTTCAAGCAGTAGTGCTGAAAATTTTTCTAACGCGGGAAACAATACCGCAACAATAACATACTTACATTATGTTGCAATTTTTACACTTGTTCTTACGGTCGTAGAAACAAACATTAGACCTAACATGTACAGAAAGGGTTTTTCACACGTGTTAGCTGTGCTGTAGCGTTTGGAAAAATATCGCTTTCTAAACTTCTTACGTAAATACCTTTTAAATAATATGCATGTCCAGAAAGTACTTACGGGACTGGCATCAGGATTCAAGAATCCGCCGAACGGTTTGTCCTAAAAACTACCTGCTTTGTTCTATAAAACAGGACACTCCGGCCCTGTACGGAAAATACGTGTTATTAGGCTTTATTTGAAATGGCAACACAATTCGCATATTTATTAAAATGTAATTACCTAATACTTCTATTGAATGTAAAATCAAGAATCGGTCCGACTTGGTGACATCTCTAATTTTTATTGATACTCGTATTATTTGGAAATACGATATCTGCGTTTTAACTAGAACGTGAAAGCCACTGACATAGGCTAATGAACTCAGGCAGCTAGAAATTGTATAGGGCAATGTCTATATAAGTTAGTGCGTAGGAGGCGGCAGTTTTCGCATCAATAATCTTAAGAACAATATGAATCAATGATTCGTAAAATTGCTTTGAGTTGGAATTAATTGAAAGAAGATCAAGTTAAATGTGGTAGTAAGGCGTGTATAAAACTCCTTTAGTCTTGTTTATTTACAATTAAAGTACACCGTTTTAGTCTGGAGATACGCGATATCCGTAAGGAAGAAGCGAGGTCATAGGTTAAGTTCCTTGAAAAGAGACAATCCATGGGCACGCTATCCGATGTTATGATGGTCGTCGAGTTAGCTTACGCTTTGACTTTTGCTAATCGATATAATATCTTTGCGACGACATGTTGGAATTTTTGGTTTCGGTTTTTTTCATTGTTTTATTAATTTTTTATGTTTTTTTTTTCATTTGAGTTTGTTGTTTCTTTCTTTTTGATGTTATTCCTTTTTTCTTATATTGTTCCATTTTAAAAAAAAAAAATTTTATTCCTCAGTTATTGTGTCATTAGGGTGGGAGCCAGTCTTTTGGATATTTGTGTGTGTGGTGTTGTTGAGATCTTATGTGTGAGTTTTGGAATAATATATTGTCTGATATGTCTGTTCAAGTGTACTATTTAGTTATTAGTTTCATATGAAATGTGTCTAGTTTGTTCATGTCTAATCCTCTGTGTAGTATGTCTGTCGGAAATCATCTTGGGGCTTTTGTTTTATACGTAATGTTTTGTTGCCTTTGTAGTGTTGTCAGTTTTGTGCGGTGCACCATGTCGGTATACCGTAGGCAAAGACATAAGAACTATTAGACGAAACGATTCATTCATAATTCCCATAAAAGTATCGACTATTATTGTTTTAAAATAATTGGCGAGTGCGAGAGAGAAAGGCAGATCTCCTTGGCCCGATCGGCAACATTGTAAACCGTCCCTTGGTTTTGATGGCCAGTGGTGTAGAGGTTAAAACCTAACAACAATGTATGAAAATAATACAATACATTTTTTTGTATCAGAATTTTTTCCTAAGAATGGAAATAATGGGCTACAAGAAATATACTACAATAAAAAAAAAATTAATCACATTGCTTGTTTGATTTAATTGTTTTTTGTCTGAAATCCTTTTAACATATTGGATTGATTCCGAATCTTGAATTTTAGAATCACAAATTTACCTTTAATACTTATAAGATTCCAAAATTTCTGAATCTCAGTATGAAAGAAAGAGGTTATTTGGAAAATTCCTCGGAAAATTCCTATTTTGAATTAGTTTCAGTTGGAAATTTATCACAAAATATGGGTAGGTACGTAAATGCAAAATAAAACACTGCTACTATTGCAAAAAAGTTGCTAAACTTTATTTCATTATTAGAATTGAAAACATTATAAAAACCTTTGTAAAAATTGTAATTACGAGGTAGACTACATTTATTCTTATTAAAATCTATAGGACATTATACGAGTGTCCCAATTCTATTTGGACATGAAATATCTTAGCTCCTGTATATAAAAAAAAAAAATGAATACGAACATTTCTTATTTCAAAAACTGCCTTCAACAAGCATATACTTAAATATACAGGTTGTCCTAAACTTTGTAATATGTACTCATCGACTTAACACCATTGTATGTACTATATATGTCTAAACTGAATGGTTGTTGAGATATTGTTAATTGAAAAATTACGGTTCTTGAAGTCAACAAATATCAACCTCGGGTTTAACCAGATGTCATATTTTGTTACTTCCTGTTAAAAGCTGGAAGTTATGATAGAAGATATTCTTAGATAAACAATGATAAACTAAGGTGTATGTATAATATTAATAATAATCTTTATTTGCAATAATGTTTAAAAACAACAAAAGAAGATGGCTTCACAAACAGAATAATGTATTCCAAAAAAATAACTACTTAATTATACATCATAAATAAAACATACCCTAATCCATGATTGTGCTGCTTCTGTTATAGAAAATTTATCCTTCAACACTTTCAATAGTCCTGTTAATGTCCTTACCCGATCTTTAAGGTGTCGGACTTGTTTTTTTAAATTATAAATTTGTTTTCTCTGTTCAGTACCTAATTGTGTTTTTTATAATTGTAACGTTTTTCCTCCATTTCCCTGGGGTGGAAAAATCGCTACTGGCCATGTCTCCAATATAATGCCCTTTTCTAAAAAATGTAAAAAATACACTTTAAGTAGCTTTACTTCTTTATGCAATTAAAAAAATGTATATTATACAGGGTGGCGCACATACGAAACATGTACGGAAAACGTTAAAAAAATTTAAAATTATTTTTGTTCTAGTACATAATATGTAGGTTTATATTGGGAGCACATTTCAAAATTTTTTTGGAATATACTGGGTGGCTCAAAAAAAAGTTATACGTACACCAAAATTGCAAATTTCTAAATGAAATATCCTGTATATTAGGTACTCTTATGGTGTATTTAAATGACCTGTGTGCTTCAAGCAACTAAACTGAATATCTTAAATCATATTTATAAAAAAAAAAATTTAAATGTGCCCCTTAATGACCCCACTTAACCTGAATGACTATACGTACTGAAACAAAAACAAAAAATAAATTTTTAACAGTGTGTTGTAAATGAACACCCTCCTGTATGAGTACTAATTTGATATACCTTTTCCTAGATGTAGCATTTTCTATAGCTGCATAATTTTCAATAGGTTGAAATTATCCTACTTATAAAAAGTGTGTTAATTAAAATTGATAAAGATGTAAAGTTAACTAAAAAGAAAATATGCTTACCCAATTCCAGAAGGACCAGGAACTGACATTATATTTGGAACAATATTTGTAGGCCTAAAATAAAACGAAGAGATGGACATAGAACTTTTTTCTAGAATCAACAGAAAAATAAAAGAAAAAGCCCAAATAGCATTTTTCTTCATGATTAACATTTTTTTGAACAACTTTTCTTTGCATAGGGCCTACATACCTTTGAATATTAGGAGAATTATAAATAATCTTGTAAGGTTCATCAGCAACTCGATCAGCATCATCTGATTTAACCAATATATCATCAAAGCATTGCTTAGACATCCTAAAAATGAATAAAATGAACTTCTAATTAATATTAAAAGGGTTTCATAATGAATAATAGGTATACCTATTACACTTATTATAAACCAAAAGTTTTATTTGTCATAAATATAACATTACTAATTTTATTATTAATAGATATTACTTACGCCAGGTGGTGTTCCAATAACAGTTGACTCAGAACTAAAAAACAAACAAGGATATTAAAATATTTTAAATAATTCTATTAGGCAAACCAAAACTTGACAGCTCCCAATCTTACCTGTTAGAGAGGTCGTCTAGAAATAACAAGCCTTCACAGTAACGAGGGTCTACTCCCTTTCTAACATATTTAGCACCATTCACCCTTACTAAAATATCTGCAGGAAAAAAGTGATCCGAGCACAACTCTGGATTGTTTCGTAAAGGTTGGTTATCCAGAATCCTACTAAAGACAACCAAAGTTTTCTTTTTTCAGCATCTTGAGGAAACCTAAACAGAATGTTTATATGTTATACAGGGTGCCCAAGATAAGGAGGGCCTCTATGGGGATCTCGGTTATGGTAAGAGCTACAACTTTGATTAAATGGGGAAAAAGTTGCGCAATCAGAGGACTAATAATATGGCATAAAAAAAATTTTAGTAATATTTGTAAGTTTTGAGATATTAAATAAAAACTGATATTTTGGATTTTTGATTTTATTTTTCTTTGGCGTTATTATTAAAGTTAGAGCAAAACTGACAAAACTCTCTCACAGCAACTTGTTATGAACTTAAAGATTACATCGCAATTTTTTTTATACGACGTTTCGTTTCCAAGCAAACACCATCAACTTCATTTTTTCTAATACGGCCCTGATTTCTTATTGTCAAATTTTGAGAGCATTTTTTATTCTTAATTCAATGATGTACCAGACAATGTTGTTTAATTACGTTTCGAACCTTTTTAACCATCTTTATGAAATTTTCAGGGTCCGGACCTGGATCCTAGAGTGTTGCATATGCTTTTTCAGCTTTTTTAATTAAACCTTACGATACTGTTTAAAAAAAAATGAAAACTTCCTGGGTTTATTTTCTTTTTGAAATAACACAAATCTACACTGTTGCAAACTAAGTATTGTTCTTTTCCCAAATTAGCGAAGTAGGCATTGGAAAAAAAAATGAGTAGGTATGGTGTCAGACAATTTGGCATTACTTCAGTTGAACTAAATATGGCAGGTTATTATTCAAATGAAGAAAAATTTGATATGTTATCATGTTTTATTTTAAGCGGAGAAAATTGTAATGTAGCGGAGCGGATGTATTTGGACAAATATCCGGAAAGGAGACAACCAGCTAAACGGACTTACAGTAAGTTAGTAACTAACCTTAAAGAACACGGTGCATTTAAAAAACCCATGGTCTCCCGAAAAAAAAATAGTAACCAGGAAAAGGTTTTCAGCGTATTATTAGCTGTTACTGAAAACCCTGGAGTATCAACTAGAGAAATTGATGAAAATGTAGGCGTAGCGAAATCAACTGCTCAATTTATTTTAAACAAACAAAAATTTCACCCATATAAATACAGAATTTGTCAAGGACTGAGGCCAGGTGATGCAGAAAGACGTCGATCATTCTGCGAATGGTACACCAGAAAATGCCACGAAAACATAAATTTTCCTTACCAGATAATTTGGTCTGATGAAAGCATGGTAAATCGAAACGGGATCTTTAACAGAAAAAATGTACATTACTGGTCTAAGGAAAATCCACGTGTATTCAAAGAATCAAGACACCAATACCGTTTCGGATTTAATATGTGGGCTGGAATTTTGGGAACAAGAATAATAGGACCTTTTTTCTATCAACATAATTTAACATCTGAGCATTACCTGAATTTACTCCAAAATGACTTAGAGGAGGCTCTGGATAATTTACCTCTGGCAGAACAACGCGACACTTGGTTCCAGCAGGATGGTGCACCTGCACATAATTCAAGGGTAGTTAGAGAGTACATTTCAGCAAGATTTCCAGAAAAAAGTATCAGCACTTATTCTGTAACACCCTGGCCGGCGCGTTCCCCAGATTTAACCCCGCTTGATTTTTTCCTTTGGGGATATATCGAGAATTGTGTTTATAAGCAGAATTTTGAAACAGAAGAAGAGCTTAGACAACTAGTGCTTGCAGCCTTTCACAGCGTAACGCCACAAATGTTAACTAATGTCCTAAATAATACAGTTTTAAGATCCTATTTATGTTTGGAGAACGACGGAAATCACTTTGAACACCTTTTGGAAAATTAATTTTTAATGAGTTAATGTTAGTTTTATTTCAATTAATTAAAGTTTAATTATTATGGGTTCGGAATCAGTATTTTACAATGTTAAATAAATAATTAAAAATCTATTATGTAATTTTATTATTTTTTTTTAAATTCATAATGAAACTAAAAAGATTACGTTGTTACCTTCTACATCCATCATTTTCATTTTTTTAATTAAAAAAGCTGAAAAAGCATATGCAACACTCTAGGATCCAGGTCCGGACCCTGAAAATTTCATAAAGATGGTTAAAAAGGCTCGAAACGTAATTAAACAACATTGTCTGGTACATCATTGAATTAAGAATAAAAAATGCTCTCAAAATTTGACAATAAGAAATCAGGGCCGTATTAGAAAAAATGAAGTTGATGGTGTTTGCTTGGAAACGAAACGTCGTATAAAAAAAATTGCGATGTAATCTTTAAGTTCATAACAAGTTGCTGTGAGAGAGTTTTGTCAGTTTTGCTCTAACTTTAATAATAACGCCAAAGAAAAATAAAATCAAAAATCCAAAATATCAGTTTTTATTTAATATCTCAAAACTTACAAATATTACTAAAACTTTTTTTATGCCATATTATTAGTCCTCTGATTGCGCAACTTTTTCCCCATTTAATCAAAGTTGTAGCTCTTACCATAACCGAGATCCCCATAGAGGCCCTCCTTATCTTGGGCACCCTGTATATAAAACATCTCAATAAATAGGTACCTAATTAAATTTAGGAATAGGATTTCAATTTTACAGTATTTTACTAGTCGATATCTTTTTACTCGTTTACTATTAAGTAGCTACCATGAGTTATTTATCAATATCTACTCTTAATTGTTTCTAAGTATAACAAAACTTTTTCATTGTGCATAAAAGTTTTAACAACAATGGTGCTACCACAGCATTAGTAAACAAACCCATACGCTACACCAATGCTTTCTATAAAACAATAACCTAACCATACTTACCGATAAAATGATAAATTTGGATTAAAATGATCCACTTTTTACACACTACACAGGCACGAACCATGATTGTTTATTTCTACACTAATGTTTAGGCAAATACACAAGGAAATCAAAAATAAACTGCAATAAAGGCACAAAAACACAAGCTAGCTGCTGTGACTCACTGGCAACATCGCAATCGCTAAAGTCATTCAAAGAATCTCTCCGGTTGTAAAATCGTAGTACAATGTTGCCGTAGTCCCTGATATATATAATAATAATTTCAATACTTTTAAGGTTTTTAACAGTTTTCGATAAAATATTCGCATAACATTGCAAGCATGAATGCATAATTTGATACGCACACCTTAACTTTTTTGTATGTTAGGTTCTGGGCGTTACTGCAATTACTAACTCAATCTTTTAAAAACAGTTTTTCCCTAATATTTCTAACAGACAGATAAAGCCGGCTAAGATCAAATTTTGAGCGACAGAGATGAATAATAAAGAGGGAATGATGATTTGCCACATCAAAATGTAAACAATTTGGTCTAATAGTTCTAATGTCTTTGACCGTAGGTAAGTATCGATCTTATTATTGTTTTGTATATTGTCGTTTTCGTTCGTAGGTCGATTGTGCTGTTGGTGCATAGAAGTGGGTAATATACTCCTATTTATCTCTGCATTTTCTTTAGCCGCTCTTCGGCATTTAAACTCAAAGTCAACTTCTTGTCGAAGGTGAGCTCAAGAATTTAATTTTATTACTCTAATTTATGGCTTTTTGTTTATTTTGTCTCTGGTCTCACGTTATATTAGCCTGCATGGCCTTCGAGAAGAAGACGGCTTGTCAATATGTTTTAAAGGATCGCTGCTAAGGGTAATTCTTCCGGGACCCCAGCTTGATTCCCAAAGAATAATACTGTAATGGACAAAAGATTTCAAATAAATTTTAAAATTTTAAAATTATAAAAAATAATTTTTTTAAATATATAAAAAAAAAACTATTTAAATTATTTAACTAATTTAAAAACAATTCTTTGTAAACAATTGGAATATTGTACTGTTCGCGTGTTAACCCTTTTAAAAATAAAATAAAATAAAATAATTTTTTAAAAAACTCACTAAGTACTTTAAATCCAAGTATTTTCTATCAGTTGATCACTGTCGAAGAAACAAACAAAATTTTTACAAGTGTAATAACATAACTAAAAATTAAAATGAAAAACTTTTAATTTCTTTTCACTTCCCGGTAACTTGTGGTATTTTCGACTGTTCACTTTAAGCGCACGACATCAACTGAAGAAAAATCTGAAGAAACAAAGTATTTATAAACTCGGTCAGAAACAAGTCAAAACTAGTTAATACAAGCACTGACAAGCAGGACACCTGCAACGGGTTTCTTTCGATTAAGTTGTCTCATCAATTAAAATTTGACTATATTTATTACTTTTAAGAATGTTAATTGCTGTTTCTTTGGATACCGACAAAGGGATTCCACAAAAGTAGGTCACGTAATTAAATTTATGACTAATAAATTTTTAAAGTCTTCTAGGAATTCTTCATAAATCTGTTATTTCTGACATATGTATTTGATATTTTCCCTATCAATACGAAGCATTTTTAGCGGAAAAGGCAGTCTGAAAAAATGTGTCGCGTTGTTTAAAAGTCGTCCCGCTGAAAGTAGTCGTGAAGTATAGTGGAAAAGTCTTAGTGAAAGTTAGTTGTCTACTAGTTACTCTGCCCATTTTGGTATTTTTGGGTTTTCTGGTGGTTTAATTAATGATAGTGCATTGACCTGTAGTACATTTAAATTCAGTGAAGAAAACTTAGTTTTTTTTACTTAAATTTTACTAGTGGAACTTGAAGTAATAAAAATTAAGTGTCGGGAACAATTTATTTTTGACTACGATTTTGGATAGAAAATATTAATTTTAAAGTAAACGGTGGTTCTTCGAAAATGTTCTAAAATTTTACTAAATATTAATAAAACAAAGTGTTAAAAATTAAATTGAGTTTGACTCTCTATAACAATAATAAAAGCTCCCTACGAAAAATCACATATTGATGTTTAAAGTTACAGAATCGCTCCCTTCAAATAGAAATATAGTGCTCCTTTAACTTTTCCAAGTTTATTCAAGACACAGTGGCGTAGGTAACACACTGGTACTACGAACCCACACGAAGAGAATTGTAACGGCGCCTAAGAGAAAGGTCGATAATAAAGTAAGTAAAACTTAGTCGATATTTTAGCGGGCGTTACAATACTATAAGCCTGATTAAGTAATCAGGCGTACCTATCCTTACTAATTTTAGTATAAGGCCGTCGTGCCAGACCTTATCAAATGCTTTAGAGACGTCAAAGAAAATTGTTCCCGTTGACATACGACAATTAAATCCTCTTAGTATATTAGTTGCCAGCCTTGTCGTCTGGCGCACTGTGCAATGAGCAGCTCTGAATCCGAACTGTTCTGGTGGTAATATATTGTTGTTTGATACAAAATAAGAAATCCGATTTATTATCAATTTTTCAACAATTTTGCGTAGGCAAGATAATAGACTTTTACAGGCCTATAACTGGCTGCTAGCGTAAGGTATTTACCAGTTTTAGAAATTAATGCCACCCTGGCCCTTTCTAATTGTCTGGAAGGCAACTTGTTTTGAGTATAGCTTGAGCTATATCTACTATGTCCTTAACTGCCTTTTTCTGGTAAACTTTTGATTGCGATGTTTTTGATGCTGTCAAAGCCGGGCGTTCTTTTTATGTTAATTGATTGTATAATGGATTGAACTTCTTCTATTGCAACTTTTGCACATTTTGTTCGAATTCTTGCATATTTTTGAAAATTTGAACCGTTCTGATAACCCATGCATCTCTTACTGGATTTGTTGACGGGAATTCACTGAACTGTTCGCAGAGGCTGTCTGCGAGCAGTTCAGTTTTTTCCCTCGGATCAGTCGTTATGGCGCCGTTCTCCACATTCCTAAGATAAGACACTGGCTTTTTTGAGCTTTTGCAAAATGATCTTGTGAATTTATATATTATTTTGCATACACGTTTTTTAAATAGTTTTGGTGGACACCGACAGCTGATTCGCCCGACACGCCACGCCCTCTTATAACATAGTACCTACCTACATAAAATATCTTAAGATGTTTTCAGAGTATTTTTGGTGGCGGGACTACTTTCATTTTGGGAGGGAGTTGAGGCTATAATCAATATTTTGTGATTTAAGCTTATATTCCCTTACCAATTGTCAAAAATACTTGGCAATCAAACTAAATGCTTTATTAGAACTAACCTTTTAAAACTAGCAAGTTCAAACTTTCATAGAAATTATGTTTTTATAATAATGCAAAAATACAAAGATTAATGTTTTCGAGATTTTATTTTCAATTCAAATATATTTATTGTGAATATTCCACTCAAGTATAAAAAATCCCATAAGGACAGTGGTATTTTCGAAAACTTACAGCGGATATACAAAATCGAAAACACCAAAACGAAAATACCACTTGTCAGTATCACTTTGTTGACAAATTTCTATTAATTTACGATTTTGTATATCCGCTGTAAGTTTTCGAAAATACCACTGTCCTTATGGGATTTTTTATACGTGAGTGGAATATTCCTTTAAACCATGCGTGCTTTAAAACTAACCGGATAAATTTTCACTTATACGTGTTTTCTTTACAAATTTCACTCGTCCTTCGGACTCGTGAAATTAAAGAAAACACGCATTCGTAAAAAATTATCGGTAATTTTAAAGCACTCGTGGTATTACACCCGAATATTCCACTCACGTATAAAAAATACCATAAGGACAGTGGTATTTTCGAAAACTTACAGCGGATATACAAAATCGAAAACACCAAAACGAAAATACCACTTGTCAGTGTCACTTTGTTGACAAATTTCTATTTATTATTTCAAAGTTGACAAAATGAAAGTTTTTGGATTCGTGAAATATTCCTTTAAATACCATGCGTGCTTTAAAACTAACCGGATAATTTTTCACTTATACGTGTTTTCTTTACAAATTTCACTCGTCCTTCGTACTCGTGAAATTAAAGAAAACACGCATTCGTAAAAAATTGTCGGTAATTTTAAAGCACTCGTGGTATTACACCCGAAAATTTCACACCTCTACTTTAAAACTAATAAAACGTCTTTTCGTTTACCATGTTACCATGGCGACCAAAAAAATTCCCAGATATTTTTTTGAAGGGAGGCGATATTTAGGTGGACATTTTTTGACTAGTAATTGACATTCTACTGTGACAGAACCGTTAAATACTGCGTTCTGCAATACGATCTTTCTCCTCGATCCGCTTTCCTGGCGTTCTTTTATGTCATCTTGCGACTGCGGAGTAAATATTAGCTCATTCTTTTCCACCTCTGCGAAGTCGTCGAGTGAAATCTGTTTATTCCGATTTCTCGAAGAGAGCTCGCAGATCTACTTGAAATGTATTGTTGGGGATGATGGTTTAATAACGTCACTTAAAAATGAATGTGAAATAATTTTAACCTGCAAGTGCTACCGTTAAAAATCATTACACTGAGTCTACCTAGCTGTATATGATATCGCTAAGAATTTATGTGTTTTCTTAAAAAAACAAAATACCAGATTATATTCAAGAGTTTCTAATAAACTAAATAGATATAGAAGCAAGTATAATAAGTGTCCATTTTTCGACGTAATTGCAAGGTATCCCGGTAACTAGTAAATATAGGGACTTGTGGTTTTTACATTACTTTACTACTTACTACTTTTTCGTGAAACAAAAGATGCCGCAAACAGAATTGTCATAATTTTCTTAGTGTTTAAGCTATAGCTTGTTTTCGAAAATATTTGTATTTTGACCACCTCCTGTATTTCGGTTACCCTTTAACTTATCAAAAGATTGAAAACTGTTTCTAAGAGAGGTTTTTAATTAAAATTCAGTGGCGTACTTACTTTTTTCTGGGGGTCTTACCTTTCGAGATTTAAAGCAACACGTGATTTTTTAAATGGGACATCCTAAATATTTCTCTTTTATTTGATTGAACTACTTCTAAGCTTTTCAGAAATATATAATAGTTGATAGTAATTATTAACAATAAACGCACCAATCGAAAACAATTTTACCGAATTAATTAAATTAAGTTTTAAACTAGAAAATGATACATTAAAGTAAGAACTCTTAAGTTAAATATTTGAATTACAAGATTCTAAACTTGCGCTGATAAAACTGTGCTCCCTTAATCAAATAATCTGATTTATTTGGTGAATAATTATTGGTAATAAATAAATGTGATTTTAATTAACTAACTTTAACTTAACTGAAATAAATGAGAGTATTTCGTTTTATTTGTAAAATTATTTGACTGTTGGTGGATTTGTGTCAAATCATAGAACCTTTCAAACAAATATCTTACCAAAAAACCACTAAAATAACAAAATCTAAATAACTAATTATTTAATTGAACTAATTTTCATTTAGGAACTAAATTCCGTTAATCGCTAGTTAAATCACCCGATAGAGAACTATTTAAATGTCTAGGTCATTTAAACTAAATAATTATGTATTTACATTAAATCCCTAATATAAAACAACCAAATATTTACAAATAACTAATTATTTAATCGAAGTACATTTCTAGTTAGGAACTAAATACTTTTAACTCTAATTTAAACTATTCAATGCCGAACTTTTTAAACAATTTGGTCATCCAAACTAATAACTGAGTATTTAAATGAACTCCTGTCGCCTACTTTGGGCTTTAAGTAATTTGGTTGGTTATACAAAAATTACCTGATAAATCATCATCGCGTTTTTGGTTATTGGTGTTCGATTTTATCTTGTAGAAATTTATGAGTGAGAGTGAAATTTTCTTTGTTAGTGGCACAGAAGTTAGTGGTTCCAGCAAAAATTTAAACGAAGATTTGGGGAATAAACGTAATATGAATAATTATTAAGAAGATTGGGGTATATCGAGGGGTATATCCCATCTGCTAGATACTTTTCAAGGTAGGTTAGGTTAGGTTGAAAGTGAGTGGGTTACAATTAACCCTCCACTGCGACCGAATGATCTATTGTGGCTCACACCTTATTTATATTTCTCCCAATAGATCTATCTTCTTAATGAAGCTAATAATTGTATTGGGGGAGACATTCTTCATGTCTTCCGGCAGTAGTGTCACCTCGCCAAATAGGGCGAATCTGGTTCTTGCTGCTGCAGGGCAGGCGCACAGTACGTGCTCCGCTGTTTCCGCATCTTCCATGCAGAGTCGGCACTCCTCATCTTGCGTCAGTCCAATTTTGTGCATGTGGTGTCGCAGTCTGCAGTGGCCGGTATAAAGTCCCACTAGGGCTTTAAGATGCGTCCTATTAAGCTCTAGTAGTTTGTCAGTTAGCTGTTGATTTCTATGGCTGTTTATGAATGCCTTTGAGTGCCTTAGGCCTGGTAAGCTCAACCAATGCCTTATCCACTTATCTGTTGTTTCGGCCAGGATCTTTATCTTGGGGGTAGCATGGGATATACCTATTGCCAGTTTAGGTCCCGTGAATTTCGTTGCCGCTCCACTTTTAGCGAGTTTGTTAGCAGCCTCGTTGCCCTCTAGACCCATGTGTCCCGGAATCCATACTAGGGTAATTCTATTATTGAGACTTAGTTCGAATGGTGCTTCGCGACAGTTCCACACCGTCTTTGAGTTGCACCATCTCGATTCAAGGGCTTTTAGAGCGGCTTGACTGTCAGAGAATATCTTGATTGCCCTGTGTGCGTACTGTCGATTTGTCAGCAGTCTTGCACACATATCAATGGCGCGAACCTCAGCCTGAAATATGGTCGCCATGGATCCCAGACTGATTGTCAGCTCTACTTTCGGACTTTTGCCGTACACCGGCTCCAACTACTTCATTAGTTTTGGAGCCGTCTGTGTATAATCCAAATTCCAAACTGAGCAAAGTCCCACTATTGCTGTCCCATTCCTCCCTACTGGGATAAACGACATTATAGGGCAGTTCGTTATTGGGTACTTTTGTCATGATATCTGAGGGCATTTCCAGAATGCTGTCGGTCATAATGTCCGCCAGCATTCCGGTACCCTCTAGCATGCACAACTGCGGTTTGTTGGTTGCTGCTTAATGCATTCTGTAGGTTGCCCATTTGGCTTCCTTCTCTAAGTATAGATGGAGAGGAATTAGTCCTAACAGGACCTCCATGGCTGCCGTTGGTGTGGTGCGAATAGCTCCAGTGATCGCAAGGCATGCCTGTCTTTGTAGTCCGGCTAATTTTGCTTGGGCCAATCGTTGTTGGCCCTTATTCCACCAGGCTACAGAGCCGTACGTTATCATTGGTCGTATAACAGTTACGTACAGCCAGTATAACTGCTTTGGTGCCATACCCCAGGATTTACCACAAATCCTGCGACATGTCCATAGAGGCAGACTGGCCTTGCGGATAATCTTCTCCATATGGGAGTTCCAACTTAGCGTTTTGTCCAGTGTTACCCCTAGATACTTTGCCTCGTTGGCAAACGGTATGCTCTCTCCTTGTAAGGAAGGCGGTCTTAGATTATCCAGCCTTCTTTTCCTGGTGAATGGCACAATTACCGTTTTGTGAGGATTAATTGACATTTCCTTTCTCACGCACCATTGATATATGATACCGAGAATTTCTTGAAGAATGTCAGATATTCGGTCCTCAGACGTTCCTTTAATTAATATGACCAGATCATCTGCATATGCCTGCAGACTGATCCCCCACAGGGAGAGTATGGCCAGCAGGTCATCCACCAGGAGTGACCACAGAAGGGGCGATAGAACGCCTCCCTGCGGGCACCCCTTGGCGGCCCTAAATCTGACCTCTTCCCCCCGTAACTCTGTCTTGATAGTCCTGCTTATTAGCATATTGCGTATCCAGTCACAGATTAGAGGTTCAATGCCCCTGGCGGTTGTAGCATCGTATAGGGACTTTGGTAATGCGTTATTAAATGCTCCTTCTATGTCAAGGAAAATCGCTACTGCTATCTCCTTGTTGTCTAAGAATTTCGTTATGCCCGCTACCAGGTTGTTAAGGGCTAGTTCTGTTGATTTGCCTGTTTGATAGGCATACTGGTGGGCGTTGAGAGGGCGATTAGTATGCACACCGTCCCTGATGTGCCTGTCCAGTATTTTCTCGGGGCTCTTTAACAGAAATAAAGTCAGACTGATTGGTCTAAGCGAGTTTGGATGCGGTTCAGTGCGGCCCACCTTGGGTATATAAATTACCCTGGTTGCCGACCAGCTAGTTGGTATATGGTTCCAAACTAGACTGGCTCTGAATAATCTCATTAGATAAGGCTGTAGTATATCCAGTCCGATTTGTAACAGAGCTGGAAATATGTCGTCCTCTCCTGGTGATTTTTACGGGAGGAATGAGTTAACTGCCGCCCGTATTGTCTGTGGAGTAATGATTTTATTGACCGTGTACCAGTCGTCTTTCTTGGGCCGTTTTGATCGTCCCAAGTACACAGCTGTGTATTGATTGGTCAGAATCTGGCTGCCTGGAAAGTGATTCTGTGTTAGAAGCTCTAACGTTTCTTTCCTAGATTCAGAGAATGAGCCGTCTGGTCGCATTAGCGATCCCGTCTCCTTAGCCGGTTCACTGGATAGAATCTTGTGAATTCTTGCACTGCTAGGTGTATCAGACACACTTTCACAAAACCTTCTCCAAGAGTCTCTTTTTGCTTTGCGGATAACTATGTTGTAATTTGTTAGAGCAGATCTGTATTGGTCCCATTCACCTGATTCTTTAGCCCGATTAAATGGGCGTCGGACTCCTTTTCTTTTGTTATCTAAAGTTTTGTTCCACCATAACACATTTCTGTTATCTTTCTTCGTTTTCAGTGGACAGGTTTTCGTGATATGCGGATATTATCGCGGATTTCAACTGTTTCAAGGTAGGAAACTATATTTGAATATTTTAGTTACGCATGAAACGAGTTAAAACAATAAGATAAGAGGCAAAGAAAAGATACTTGTAATACCTAATTTACAATTTTGAACACAAAATCTTTTTAGAAAAATGTAGTTAGGTATTTATAAATTATAGCTACCTAGGTTACAAATAAGACAATTTTTCTCAATTTTCACCATATTTCAATACCTATCAAACCTTCTAACGTAAAAAATATTATATAATTATAATAATATTAATAATTATTGTACCTACCTGATATTTGCAAATTTATTTAATTTATTATCAAAATTATTAACTTCTCTATAATGTTTTATTGACGTATATTTTAAGGGGGACAACAACTAATGGTAGGTTTATACAGCAGGATAACATAACATAAAAATAAAATTCGGAACTTGCAACGAACAATTTTACCGAAAATAGCTGTTCTTGGGACAGATATAGAAGAAAGACATTTCCTAATAATCGTCAGAAATATTTGTTTTCAATAATTTTAATTCCATAATATATCCGTATATATTGCACGAAGCAGACGATAATAAAATGAGACCTAAACCCATAAACTCTATAGAGGAAAAGCTCGTCGTGGTGGTGACATCTCTGTCTGATTTTTATTGATCAAGCGTAATACACAATCATATTCGCTTTGGCATTTATGAATAATAAAGCTGTTGAAGCATACGGAAAATATTCCGTATTATGAGAAAAATTCATTTAATATTCAGATTTTCTCGGCAGTGAGTTTATTTATAAGAAAAATAATAACTTAAGTTTAGCGAATAAACATTTGTAGTATATTAGAATAGGTACAAATAAAAAAATTTTAATAGTCCCCATTTTCTTTGTGCTTAGACAAACGAAGCTAGTGTAAGCAGTGCCGGTATTTTCAATCGCTTCAAGTATGACACTTGTTCACAAAAAAATCCTCATCCAATAGTGAATCAGAGAATTTAAAAAAGATTGCGTTCAGTGCGTGAGCAAGCGTTTTTAGAGGTACGATTATTAGTCCGTTTATTTGATGGCGCTCTCAAATATCAAACGTACAGTAAAACCTCTGTTTGCGATCGCCTCTATAAAACTAACCTGAACTAACCTGCGTTAAACGACCGGTTATGAATTTCCCATATTAAAAAATGGAAATCTCATTATTTTATACTCCTCTATACCGGCCCATCTGTTAAACGACAGCGGGCACTCATTAACGGAATTCTTAGTAAACATTAATGCTAAGAACACCCTCTATTACGGGCAGTGAAACTCGACCCGACAGTTCTTAAGAAGTATAGGTACATACACTAATTACTTTATTGCAGGCGGATCCATTCAATTTGCCTTAAAGTCTGATTAATCGGTTGTTAACATTAGTTTTGTTTTTAACAATTTTTGTGTGTTTTGTGACTAACGTGAATATTTGAAGATGGCGGGAAAAAGGAAATGTCTTTCTCTAAGCGGAAAAGTTGAAATTGTCGAGAAAAGTGAAAAAAAATGGTTTAAGTAAAGTCCGACACAAGATAAATGGTCATGATTTTACCTGCTTTATAACGATCGAGTGACTTTACCCCCATAAAGCAATTAAGGGCTGGTTTGCAAGCGTTTCTCAGTAACAGGGAGGTATTTTATTTTTATTTTGATATTGTACGTATTTAAGGTATAATTAATTATACCTTTCGACACGTTAGAAATTGTCGAATTATTAGTAAATCATTTGAACTGTGGCATTAGCGGTATTCAGTGGTGTTACTAATATTAGTAATTTTTAAAATGTTCAGACAGTGGGTTGAAAACTGTGAATCCGACGACGAAATTGTAGAACGATCAAAAAACAAAGTAAGAGCATGCGTTAATTATATACTTGAAGTCGAAAATAATTATAAAAAATTTTGGAAAAACATAAACCTTTAATTATATCAGTGGATGATAGTGATAGTACAGATTGAAACTATCAAGATGAATCATTTTACTTATACGGTTTTATACAGGGTGTTCCACGTAGAAGCTCCGCATTTTTAACCCGGTAATTACACAGATGTCCAAAAAGCCTTTGCAATTCGTTTTTAAACAAAAACAAATCATTCCGATGTCTCAAAAACTAAAGAAAATAAAGGAGGATGGAACTTCTACGTATAACACCCTATATAATAAAAATTATATATTACGGCTTACTACTTTTACTTTATTTTTGTACATATACAAATATTGTTTCAATCTTCCAACTACCACCCTAGACCGAAATAATTTATTGGCCAAAAGCAGGTATAAAGTATAAAGGCGTTAGTTAGTCATGACCGTTTATCGTGTGATCCAAGTGACTATGCTACTTTAAAATAAAGCAGAAGCCAGAAATTTGTTTTAAGAAGGTGGCAACGGTGAACAAGAGAGAAAATTTCCCAAAAACTGGCAGTGGACCAAGTTGTTTTTAACTCGTTATGTGAGGCGCAAGCAAGCACTTACCAATATCCAGGCCGATAATTCAAGCAAAAGCCCTCGAATCTGCTCAATATCTAGGACTAGATTACTTCAAGGAATCAAATGGATGGTTAGAAAAACTCCATCGTCGACACGATATTATCTTCAAGATAATATGTGGCAAATCAGCCGATATCAATATCGAAGACGTAACAGCTTGGAAAGAAAGGCTATTGCCCATTTTAAAGGATTACGCCGATTTAGGGACGTATTTAATACAGATAAAATAGGTCTCTACTATCGTGCATTCCCAACAAAAACATAATATGTATTGAAAGATGACAAGTGTAAAGGAAAAAAAAAGCAAGACAACTATTTACAATTCTGTTCCGTGCAAATATGGAAGATGAGAAGGAAGAACCACTTATAATAGGCAAAAATAAAAATCCTAGATGTTTTAAGGGCGGACATATCGATAAATTACCTCTCCAATGGGCCTCAAACACGAGGCTTTTACCATGTGCAGACAGTGGTTGTCCTCTTCAAGAAATCAAAAATAATATTACCATGGGTTTCGGTGGCTTGGCGCAATTTATCCCCAGTGATAATAGAAAAATGCTTTATGAAAGCCGGATTTATGTGTAATACAGATAATATTGACGACTTCGAAGAAGACGATAATATTCCGTTCCCACAATTGTTTCCAGACATAAAGGACACATTTGTGAACTTGAAACAATTTGCCTCTATTGATAACGATTTGCCAACAGAAAGTGCAGAATTGATTATCATTGAGTGAATTAAAGGGATCCAAGAGACGGATGAAACTACTCCCAACTCTGAGACAGAGGAAGAGGAACCTGAACTTGCTCCAGTGTTTAAGATATCAAGCCTATCTGAAGCCTGCGTAAGTTTGAGAGACTTTGAGAAAACTTTTTTATTAATGTAACAGTTTTTACAAGTCTACAAATATTTCTCAATTGCTATTGAAATGTGAATCTGAATTTTACAAAAATAATATAAAAAGTATGAAGCAATCAATAAATTCTGATTATTTTAAAAAATTAGAATTTTAAAGCAAACATACAGTACATTGCATATATATGTGTTAGTATGCACGTGCAGTATAATATACATGTTGGTAAATTCTCCTCCATCTCATATTTTTATAATTTCAGTTCTGATAAATTTAAACAAAAATATCTGAAATTATTTACATCCATGTAGATGCTTATTAATAAACAAACACTGTAAAACGCAGACCAGTTGTTTTAATTTTTCTCTATTAATCGACCACCCCTGATAGTCCAATAAACGGAACGCTTAAAAAGGAATTTTAGTTAGAAAGCTGCTTTTTTGATTGAAGGTACATTTTAATGTTTGAAAAGACACTTCAGTGTTATTTTGTGTCCAGTCCTTGCACGAGAGCTAAAAAACCCTTCAATTGGGGTTGAAAATATATTTTTGGGTTATAACTTTTAAATGAAAAATAATATGAAAAAAAGTTTTTCCTAAATGTTGTAGAGCATTAAAATTTACACAAAAAAGGTTATTACTACTTTTTTCTAATCTATAAATCTAAAAGCCATAAGAGGTTTGCAAATTTCAAAAACAATTTTTGGTCAGTCCTAAATATCGATATGGCATCACTGTCGCCTTTGGAAAAGAGTTGGAGCGTCTAGTGCAGTATTTATCGGGTTTTTAGATGCAGAATGATTTTTTGCGGATAGAGGGTGCGCAAATAACATTTATATCTATATTTTAGGTGTATGTGAAATTTGGTTAGTAGATAGCCAATACCTCGGAACAGCACATAGGGTAGTTTTCATTTCGAAAATTTTAAAAACAAAAAATATTACTTTACTTTAGAATTGGCACCCAAAAAGTTGCTGTAAAAAAACTGTTTAAAACTGATTTTTTGCTATACTCTTTTAACCTACAAAAATCGTTTAACCTTAATATCTTCACAGTTGACTGGCAATGGGCAATATTATTATTCAAGATACCTACTTACACCCTCAATAAAAATATCATAGGTATTAGGGTACCTATATAAAATAATTATAAACCACTCAAAATTTTTGGCTTAGTTTTATACATACCTTTCACAGGGTTATTCAAACAATATTTCACAAAAATAATGTTTCACTCATAAAAACCTCAAAACAGTATGTACAAAAATAACATACTCTAATAAATTAACGTACCTACCAAAAAACTTTTTTTTCAGACACCCGTATAGAGTCTCAGCCAGACGATGGGCAGTGTTGCCAAGTTGAAAATTTAATGCGTTTGTGAAATTTCGAAGACGCCGACTAACCCTCAAAGTTCACATGATTCTAAGGCCACAACCATTAGAGATATCGTAAAAATGATCATAAACGTTTTTATTCAGATTTAAATGCTCTACAATATTTGTCTAAAACCTTTTTTTCTAGTGTTTTTTGTTTTAAAGCCACGGGTCAAAAAAACATTTTAAAGTAATTTTCCATCCCTTATGCAAGGGTTGAATACAAAATAATACCGAAGTGTCTTTTCAAACATTAAATGTACCTTCCACCAAAAAAGCAGCTTTCTAACCAAAATTCCTTTTTAAGCGTTCCGTTTATTGGACTATGAAAACTGACCAACATTTGATTCCCCAGGGCGGTCGCTATTGAGAGATTTTACTGTATTTGCAAATTCCAAGAAAACAAATAGAACCCATAATTGATAAATTGCCAGGAATGAATCAGGAACCTATTTTTTCTGCAAGCATCGCCTCACAACACTGCAATAGTCAAAATTTTTTTGGCGGCAAATTTTCGAAATAATTGGATAGCCAACCAAGGTCCCAACCGTTGACCGGCGAGGTCACCGAATCTAATGCTAATGGACTTTTATCTTTGCGAACCTTAATTTTAGATTTCCAACGAAGACAAGATAAGAATTAGAAGTCGCTTTAATGCAATATTTTGCATCTCTCACTCAAATTTAACTTTTTAACGCCATAAGAAATGTTGAGAAATGGTACCGTCCGTGCATAGAGGAAACCAGTTGACATTTCGAACGCCTCCTGTGAAAATATCGTATTGTTTGCTGTTCCTTATTAATGTTGTTTTCTTTTTTATTAGTAAATTTTTTTATTTTAAATATAGTTTAAACAATTGCCATAATGTTCTGGCGTTTTTATTGTAAGCGTCAGTTCTAATTACTGCTGTGAACCGCATTATCAAAATTTGACACCTGACACCAAACATTTGCACTTTATTTATCGCCCAGTCGTCCAAAGCCTACTTGTTCAAAATACGAACTTCAAAGTCAACACGTAGAAAACTTTAAACCTGAGTTTCAAAGAAAACTTTAGCAAAATACCTAGTGTGCTATATTTTTGGATTGGTAATTTCAAGCTCTATTCAAATATGCAAAAATATCCATAATGTCCTACTTAAAAATTTGTTTTTTCTATATATATATAGGTACCTATTAAAATATTAGTTTGAAAAAATTTTCATTTACATCATTAGATTATTTACATAAAAATAAAAAGAATGAACTAATATATAAGATAATTTCCGTAAATGCACATTTTAAAAAAATCTCTGAAACGGTGATAGATTTATCGATATGCAGTTTTCATCGGTCATTAAATTTAGGCCTAAGACAATGGCATCACTTTTCATCTACTTCGTTTAGAAATAGGAGTTTCCTTTTAAAAGTGGTCAGTTCGGGCCACCCGATATTCTGGTCTTAACGTTACTATAGTTTTTGTTGATTATACTGATTATAAGAAAAATATTAACGCTGCAGAACGACGTAGTCGGACTACAAAAACATCTTCATCTTCTGATGTCTTCTTTGATCGATTTATGATAGTTCCAACAAACCAACAGCATTTCTTGCTAATACTCATAATAAGTCTTGCTTCATTCCAATGCTATGTCAAAAATTTACAGCCGCTGATATTGTTGTGAATCAAGCTTATAAAGACTCTAATGTCCTCATAATGGAAATAGCAATAGAACAATTCAATACAAATACTACTGTCGTTGCTGGTAAAGATGTTGACTTGTTATTTACTTTTTAAAACCCGGGAGAGATCAAATACAAACAAAAATGTATTTATCACAAAGTTTCCATTATATACAAAATGTCATTATATTTTATTTTTACATGCAATATCTGGCTGCGATACTACATCGACTTTTTTCAAAAGAGGTGAAACAACAGTATTTAAATTGTTTCATAAACGTCCTGACTTAAGTGATTGCGTAGAAGTATTTTCAAAGATTTACTCTCCTCCAGACATCGTCCTCATAAATAAAATTAGCTTTCTTCTTGCTGGAGCTCAAAAAAAAAATTGATTCTATAGACCAGTATAGATATTCAAGTTTTGTAAGAAATACCCAGAACAGTAAAAGAGTATATCTTGTCTTGCTACAACATTTTTATCATGTCTACTATCAAGTTTAAGTATAGCTAGGCAACGAACTAGACCCAGAAGACTAGGGATGGAAATTAATAGATATTTAAATTAATTAATTTTAAGAAAGGTGGTAGTAATAACTGTTGCTGTAAAAAAGTCGAATTATTTTATTCACCAGTATGTATCAATTGCCAAAGCCAGTCTTGCTCCAATGTTAAATCAAACACAACAAATGAGGATACTTATTATAATAGCAATGAGGAAATCACTGATCTATCATTTTTCTTAGAGCAATCTATAGCAATCCAGCAAGGAGATAAAGAAGAAGGCAAGAAAAAGAAAGCGAAGAATAAGACATAACTGTTGAGGTAGAATTTGAATATTATTAATCACAATAAATAGCAAAAGGATACTACTTGGCAAGTGGTAATATGACATCAATATGTATACAGGGGTTTCAGAACATGTGGGCAATCTCTCGGATTCATATAGATTAAGTGAAAATAACATCCCGAGTTCATATAATTTTTTTTCCTAAGAGTCCCCCTCAAGGAGATATATGCCCTTGAAAGCCGGTCCTGAAAACTAGTTTTTTATTGATAGCCTTTGAATTGCCCTGTATATTTTAAATAAAATTTAGCATGATGTACACCAATGAGAGATTTATTAAGTAAGGGACGGACTAGCTCGAGCATAAATAACCTTACATTTTTGGCAGGTGTCATGCTACCGGAATTTTAATTATATTTTTGGATAGCTTACGCATTTTAACGCAAAATAGATACTCTTTGTATATTTTGATAAGTTGTACCGTTTTCTAGAAAAATCCACTTAACCGTTAATTTGCTTTAAAACGTTTAATTCTACTCTCGATCCTACTTGAACCCGTTTAATGTTTTTTCGTAACAGAAGTCTTTGTTAAATTGTCACGTCATAATATGATTTTAAGATTAGTTGTCTGCATCTTACCAATTTTATTTAAATTTTAATTAAAATATACAGGACGATTCAAAAGGTTATCAATACAAAACTAGTTTTTGGGGACATATATCTCCTCGAGGGGGGCTATTAGGAAAAAAAAATTATATGAACTTACGATGTTATTTTCCCCTGATCTATATAAATCCGAGAGATTGCCCACATGTTCTGAAACACCCTGTATATGTGAGAATTGTTCTCTAGCCACTTGCTTATAGACCTTCTACAATAAGGATTAACCAAATTATGCTAAAGCAGCTATTCTCTGGGCTACATGCCCCAACGAGCGCTGAATTATATAGCAAAATTTGGCATACTTTGACTAACACTGTTAGTACTAAAATACAAACTCAGATTGCAGAAACTACCGGAAAAGAAAGGAATGAATCTCTATTTCCAATGATAGGATGCTGCACTGCTACTACCTGTAAACCGGTTTCGAACTCTTTGGTTCTCGCCAGTACAGGGCAAGCATGACAAGCGAGCATTCTTTTCCGATAGTTTCTGCAATCTGAGTTTGTATTTTAGTACTAACAGTGTTAGTCAAAATACACCAAATTTTGCCATATGATTGGGGTGATTTCTAAGGTGATACTTTTTTTCAACTATGTATACAACTACTTAAAAGAAACTACTTTTTCGAATAACTTTCTTTAAATAACTCAAAAATAAAGGAGATATTCCGGTATAAAAAAAAGCAATTCAGTTTAATTTTAAATTACGTGTTCAATGTTGTCACCATTTTCTTCTGCACAACGCTGTGCGCGACGCAACCACTGTTCGGTGACAGCACGTAAGAACGAAATTTGTTGCTGCAGCCTGTTCTATGCGCTCAATTCATTTACGGAAAATCTTTGTTGAAAATTTGATCTTCGAACAGCATGGGGATTCTCAACGGACCAAACATGAGTGTTGCGGTAATTGTTGATTTCATTTCTGGTGAATATTGCCTCGTCCAAAGACAAAATTTTTCTTGTAAAGTTTCTATCATTTGCATTGTTTTGTAAGAGCCATGCACAGAACTCAACTCTACGGGGATGGTCTTCAGGAAGTAGCGCGTGTACACGTTGAACGTGAAATGGGTACAACTGATTTTTCCGCAATGTTTTCCACACCTTTGTTTGGCTTAATTCGACCTGCCTTGCAATTGCCCTAGTACTTGTCGATGGATCTTCCTCAATAAGATTTAGAATAAGTTCTTCATTCTGCACATTGTCACGTTGTCTCGGGGTGTGGTATGGACTCTTAAGGGTAAGCGTTCCGCGTATAACCTTGCTGCCGCAGACGCAATTTGACGACACCCTCCATAACTCAACAGCATATCCACGAGTTCATTATTTTCATACACATGAGCCATTTTTATTTCTAAACACTCCCAAACTAACTGAAATCTATCACGCGATGAACTGACAACAAATTAAGACTTCACTGCTTGATATAAAAAAAATAAACAGCAACAAAAAAAATTATCAGCAGTCGTATCGCAGGCTTTTTACATTAGCGTAGTTATCTCCTTTATTTTTGAGTTATTAAAAAAGTCATTTAAAAATATTGTTTCTTTTAAGTAGTTGTATACACAGTTGAAAAAAAATGTATCACCTTAGAAATCACCCTGTATACGTATTGATTATTAATCATATTATAATTTTCAAAAAACAAATAATAATTCTTTCTACTTTGATAATTACCAAAAGTATCATCAGATTTGCTTAATTATCATAGATCGCGGATTAGCTTTTTTAATCGCAATATCTCTTGAATGATGATTTGTAGGAATGATCTACAAACATTTTATGACCCACTTTTATTTTAAAAAGCATTAAAAACGAAATATTGCAGTGGAAACCTCAAGGTGTTACATAAATATTATTCAGCAAAAAAAAGCAAGGAGAGCTTTTTTAAACGAGACCAGATGGTGTATTCACTATTTTCTCTATCTTTGATTCTGAATTGATGCGGGAAATCTTCATGATATTTGTAATCACGTGTAATTTGAAAATTATTTTCAGCAACTTTTCTTGGCAACTTTTATTACAACATTTTTTCTTCAAAGCTCCAGGTAAGTATTATGGTTTCCTGATAAGGTGGCAAACCTTATCAGGACACCCAGTGTAAATGACTGTTCATCATATTATAGGATACAATTTTATTGAAATGTTACTAGCTATTAAAAAGCCTTTTTTGCCTTATAAAAGGGTGCAAAAAATAAATTGTTTTGCCGAGCTCGAGCATCCAAATAACTTAAGCAAACACTTTCTCCATTCTGAACAGAAACGACTCCCAAGTGTGTTTTAAAAAGGGAAAAATCTTATGCATAGATTATGCCCTGCTGCTGGTGGGCAAACAGAAAGCGATGGTAAATATTTTAGTTTAGTGATTTTCTTGCATCCAACTCCAATAAGGCGAAACTCCAAGAAAAACTTACAAATTTCGCCATTCTTATGGAAATAAGTGTTAGTGTTTAAGGAAATGGTATTTACGGTCTAGTAAAATTTAGTGTTAAAGTTTAAAACACATCAGAAATGAAAGATTGAAGTTGGTAAGTAAGAGCCGTCTCTCATATATCATGCACATTAAAAAGTTTTTATTAGTTGAACATATGACATTTATGGTTTAACTATAAAGATTTGCTTCAGAGGTTTCACAGTTAATCGTACTAATAACTCTTACTAAAAATAGTGCATTGACGATATTTCCAACTTCAATTTTTATGAAAAATGAACGTGGAACCAAAATACAACCTTTGCAAACTTTTAGATGTACACGAAATACAGGTCGAAGACTCTACGAAAACTAGAGAAGTTCGCCAAAATGTATATACAGGGTGCTCCATTTTAATCGCCCGCTTTTAAAGCTAAGTGACTTTGGTGCTAGTTATCCTATTGCTAGAATTCAAATATAGTACTATATGGCCAAAATGTTGTTACTTATACAGGGTGTACAGGAAAATGTAGGAAATCTCTCAGATTCAGATAGAACATGAAAACATGAGATGAGAAGTCTCTATAAAATTTTTTCTTTCAGGCCCTCCCTACGTAGATTATGTGCTCCTGAAGGAAGCCGCTGGAAATCAGTTTTATCTTGAATAACTTTGAAAGTACTTAATATAATTTAATAAAAATTTATTCTGATGAACATTAGTAAGAACCTCTTAAAATAGTGTCCTTGAAACATATTTAGCTTTTTTAGTTTACCAGGGGCGGACTTAGTTTATAACTTAATGCTTAAATTTTTAACACCCTGTATGATAAAGACTTAAAAAAAATAAATCTAGATAGCTTGCACCTTAGACTAAAAAAAGCTACTTTTGTTTATTGTGGATAAAGTTTACTTGGGATCTCTGTTTTTTTTTTTAAGTTAGGAATTCTCCTGCGACTTCAATTGAATCTTCGCAAACTGTTTAGGTTTTATCACTTGTAGAAATTTTGAAATTGACTTTTGCCTTGATTATTCGTATTTCTGCTTGTTGGATTTAAAAAGTTTTATACTGCAAAATTTTGGCGCCTATTCCATTGATTGTGAATTGATTGGGTCATTGGTGGTTGATTGATAGTGCCTCACTACTATTAGTGCTTCTCTACTATGGGATTGGACCAACAGGGAGCCAGTCTTTCGGTAGTTTGTACGTACTGTTTGGTCTAGATCTCGTGTGGGAGTTCGTGATTAATGGGTTTGTCGATACGTCCGTACGTCTGTAATAGTCTGTAATAATTTTTGTGAAAAATTCATTTATTGTCGCATACGAAAGTCTTGATGAAGTATGCGATTCATCGTGTACCTGGGAACATCCGCAATAATTTTTAGTGCCCTGTTTTGTATTACCTGGAACTTATTAAGCTCCGTTCTGCTTATGTTGCACCATGAAGGTGCACCATAAGTGAGAACCGGCCTGACTAACACCTTGTAGAGGTTGACCTAAGTCCTATTACCAAGTCTACTCCGCCTGTGAAGCAGGGGATAGATAGAGCGTAATTGATGCAATGCTAGCTTCACTCTATTAATTGAATTGCGCCTCCAGTTCAGTCGTTGATCAAATATAAGTCCCAGGTATTTTACCTCCTGGCACCAGTTCACCTGGACTCCGTTAACCCGAAGCCTTATCTCAGGCCTACTAACATTGCCTTTCGAAAAATAAATAGCCTTCGTCTTAGAGGGATTCAAGCGAATCTTCCAATCCGACAGCCATTTCTCTAGCTTGATTATGTGGCGCTGCATCCGGCTGACGACAAGTCGCGGCTGTTTGGTAGTTGAAGTAATTGCGGTATCGTCAGCGAAAAGATAGAGCTGCGTAAATCTATCGCGCGGAATGTCATGAGTATAAATGTTATACAGCATCGGAGAGAGAGATGAACCTTGCGGTACTCCCGCCCTGATGTGTTTATTCAAAGAAAGTGCGTTTTCTGACGAGACAGCAAAACTTCTATTCTCCAAAAAAGAAGCTACCACCTTGATTAAGTAGTTCGGAGCTCCGAGTCTTATCAACTTCAACAAGAGGCCATCATGCCAGACCTTGTCGAATGCTTTGCTTACGTCAAAGAAAACCGCTCCCGTGTGCTCTCTCCTGTTAAAGCCTTTTATTATATTTTATTTATTATTGTGGATAAAGTGAACCGCATTTGAGAAAAATATATCAGTTCGAGATGTATCTAAACATTTCTAGTATCCGATTCATCTGGCCAGATATACAGTGAGTCCCAGAAGTAATGTCTAAATCCATTTACAATTCAGCGGTGTGTTTTTGGAAAAAACGCTTGAACCCGTCGATTTTTATTTCTTAATGTGGTTTTTTGATGGTAAATTAATGTTAACAGGGTAGCGCAAAAATAAGTTGCAGCCATCAACTTCAATTGTTCAAATAAAATAATCTATTTTTTATTTCATTTTTAAATTTTGTTTTTGAATTCTAAGTATGTTTCATGTACAGGGTGGCCAACTAAGCGAAGAAAGCGGCTGTATCTCAGGAACCGTTAATCGTACAGCTTTTGGAAAAAAATATTGCTAGTAAATACGGCTAAGAGAAACTGCTAGAAATAATTATCGAGTTCGCTAAATGGCCGCTAGGGAGCGTAACACTAAATGCAAATTGAAAAAAGGGGGTTTCTTTACTATTTGCCTAGGTAAAGTATACTAAAAGTATGTGCATATAAAGTTCTCGTCTCTTATCCACAATTTCTTTTTCACACTTTTTTCTCTAACTCTTCAGATAAAGTGGTGGGGGTAAGGCAAACCTTTATTTGAAAAATATTCAATATCTCGGATATCGAAGATTTATACACATTGTTGTATTATTTAACCAGTTTATAATGGATCTTCATCAAGTAACGGCTACTTCAATCGAATATTCCAGAGATAACCATTAACGCCACCGAACATTCAACAGTAACAGTAATTATTTACAATAATCACTCATCTCTTACTAAGTCTGTTTCTTGTGAGAAATAAAATTGAGGAATACCACAGTATTTATAATTGTAACTAAATGTAATGTGGATGTATGTAAAGCAGCGTAAGCGTGATCCTAGTAAAGATATACCTACGTATATTTTGTATTATACAACCAGTAAAACAACATTTCAATTTAAATAATTAATTTAATTTCTTGTAATTGAAACTTTTTATAAAATACATCTCACTTCTAAAGATATTCTGATCCGTAGGTATTAAACAGATAATTTAAGTTTACCGCTACCGAAATATTTCTTAAAACAAAAAGTAGGTGTGCCATGAAATTTTAAAACAGTCATGTTGTGTTGTTACCAACAGGGAGAAAATAAAAATGCGTGTTTAAAATGATTGCTTATGCAACCCAATTGAACCCATAATGAAGACTTTACGATTTCCAAATAGAAAAAGAATTTTATAAAACTATCACTGTTGTTAGCGAAGTTAATAAAATTTAAGTAAACTTTTGCCATTTTTAAAATACCCACCCGTAAGAATGCGGTCCCAGCATTTCTAAGGTAAAAGCCGGCACTGCTTTGATCATATTTAAAAGCCATTGTCTACGTGACCTATATTTTACAGGAGATGCAATTCACCTAAGTGTCAATAAATCCGAAAAGGTAATATGTAAGTAAACTACAAAGAAAACATTGTAATACTACTAGAGAATACTATGCTTAGCGGCATTTGAAAGAGTTTTTTATGCCCTATCAGCTACATTGCAAGACATGTTTTCATTTCGGTCACTATAGTCGCTAGATGGCGCTTTCTAAATTTTTTTTAATTTTATGATTTTTTTCAACAAACCCAAATGCAATGGTAGATATATTATCACGCCGATTAGAAGAGGACTAAAGCCCAAAGCAAACAGTAAAGACCGGAAGTTTCTATCTTTTTTCTAACCGTAGATATCAATGAAAAAGTGATAAACCAGATAATATAGGCTTTTTGTTCGCCCTGACAATAAAATTATGTCCTAAATCACATAGGCTTTGGAAAAAAACGGCTTAAAACATCACATTCAAGGTAAATGTCAAATTATTCTATTTAAGTGTGTTTTGTGTTCAATTTGAGTTTTAAAAATGCCTTTTACAAATGAAGAAGCTGTTGATTTGATCGCTGTTTACTTTGGATGCTTTCAAAATTCAGCAATCGCTGAAAGACAGTATGCGTTGCGGTATCCAAACCGACCTCATTATGGCAGAAGAGTTTTTCCGCGGTTGGTACAACGCTTACGTGATACTGGAAGCTTTGGCCGACCTATATTTCGAAGACATCGTAATGGGAGAACCGAACAGAATGTTATTAATGTTCTAGCATATATAGAGTTTAATCCCCATGTTAGTACTAGAATATTGTCCTTCGACTTGGGAATATCACGCACTACCATTTAGAATATTTTACAAGAGCACAGGTAAGTTGATCTAATCTTAAAAAAAATAAAATAAAAAACGGTTTTCTTGCTAGAATATTCTCTAATATTTATTTTTTTTATATTATTACTCATAAAATTTTTTTTATATTTTTAGACTGCACCCTTACCATATAGTTTTGAATCAAGCCTTAAATGGAGAGGATTTTAATCGAAGGCTAGATCATTGCCATTGTCTTTTAGGCATCATTAATGAAACCCTTAATCTATCTCCAAAATTCTTTCGACTGATAAGGCTACTTTTAGTAGCGTGGGCACGGTAAATTAGCACAATATGCGTTTCTGGTCCGCTCAAAACCCCCACTGGATGCGAGAAGTTCAACATCAAGGACGCTGGAGTATTAATGTGTGGTGTGGGATCATTGGAGGTAGAATTATTGGACCCTATTTCTTTGACCAGGCATTAACTGGTAACCGTTTTTTGGAGTTTCTGAGGAACGATTTACCGGTTTTATTGGAAGACGTTCCTCTTGAAACTAGGCAAAATATGTTTTTACAGCTCGACGGTTGTCCAGCACATTTCTCATTAAATGTGCGAGAACACTTAAATCAAGAATATGTAGGCCGATGGATAGGAAGAGGAAGCCTTTTTCCCTGGCCAGCCAGGTCACCAGACTTGACCTGTTTAGATTTTTATTTGTGGAGCCGCTTAAAATATCTTATTTTTCAAACTAGGCCTATTACTCGCGAAGATATGAGGAATAGAATCCAAAATGCAGTACATCACCTGCCAACAGCGGAAGTGAAAACTGCTGCTTTCTCTACCCGATGAAGGCTGGAAGAATGTGTAGAACATGATGGCAGGCACTTTAAGCATTTGAGGAAGCACTAAAATGCAGCCGTTATTTAAAAGCCCACTTAATTGTTTTATTTTTTTTATATAAATTTGTTGTTTCAGATTATATCATCACTTTTTCATTGATATCTACGGTTAGAAATAAGATAGAAACTTCCGGTTTTTACCGTTTGCTTTGGACTTTTATCCTCTTCAAATCGGCGTGATAATATATCTATCATTGCAATTGGGTTTGTTGAAAAAAATCATAAAATTAAAAATAAATTAGAAATCGCCATCTAGCGACTATAGTGAACGAAATGAAAACATGTCTTGTAATACAGCTGATAGGGCATAAAAAACTCTTTCAAATGCCGCTAAGCATAGTATTTTCCGATAAGGCATTCCCGAGATATTCAATATTTTTCAAATAAATGTTTGCCTTACCCCCACCACTTTATCTGAAGAGTTAGAGAAAAAAGTGTGAAAAAAAAATTGTAGATAAAAGGCGAAAACTTGATTTGCACATATATTTTTACTTTACTTTATCTAGGCACATTGTAAAGAAACCCCCTTCTTTCAATTTGCCTTTAGTGTTACGCCCCCTAGCGACCATTTAGCGAACTCCATAATTATTTCCAGCAATTTCTCTTGGCCGTATTTACTAGCAATATTTTTTTCCGAAAGCTGTACGATTAACGGTTCCTGAGATACAGCCGCTTTCCTCGCTTAGTTGGCCACCCTACATAATTTTGAAATTCGTCAATATTTAAAGACAGTTAGGTACTTATTTTAACAATCGAACATACCTAATACATTCTTTATCTAGTCAAAAAATTAAATGATTTTTTTGCCTAAAGCCACATTGCAACATGCGGCGATGCATGCGTCGATTCTGGGAATCATGAAAGTAGGCATCAGCATCGGTCTGTCTACACACATGCAGCTAAGCACCCATCGCTTCTCATAAGAATCATGACTCTTCAAATAATCTGCAGTCCATGTAGATATTTCAGTGTCAAGGTTTTCTTTTCTGAAAAACTGAAATTTGTGTTACCTACAGTCGTAATGATATTATTGGTAGGAGGTATGAACCTAAACTGAACCACAGATAAAGGATTTATAAGGGGGAATACTGAAATACATTGATCTTGCATCGATTCAAGCCCACACGCGCTTAAACCTGCATCAGCGTTAGCGATTCCGCGTCTCTGCTCACCAACCAGTATGAGACTCTAGAAGGCACGGCGTAGCTTACTGCAGCTGATGCAAATCGTTCGACTGCAGTCCATACACTCTGCAGCATCTAAGTCTAAAACGATGAAGTAGACGCATGTATCGTTGCATGTTGGTGTGTGGGCGGCTTAAAGGTTATTATTCAGAATATGAGAAACGAATTTTATTCACGACTAGGTTGCTGCCTGTAACTAACCTGAACCAAGGGTACCGTTGTGTCGCGTTACTTTGCCACAGTTTTGGCGCTTTTTTGTTAATATCTTTTTAACAGTTAGTGTAATTTATTAAATTAAAAACTAGGTATAATTTTGATGTTTTGTCTTTTAATTACTGTAAATAAAGTTAATGAAAAACCACTAGAAATATTTTTTTTTGGTCAAGATTTTGGCAAAGTCACCCTAAAATTGGTGTCACATTGCCAATACAGTTAAATGCCCTGATTATACATATATTACAGTGTAATAATAATATGTGTCTTTGCCAGAGTTTATTTATTATATTTTATCTACCAAATTTGTTTTGTAGTTTAGGGCATAAAAAACAAATTTATACAAGATTTATTTATTCAAAATAATGCAAAAAATACAGGATTTACCTCAGTCTAAAAAAAAAGGTATTTTTATTACATTTTAGTAAAGGCATATACTATATTCATGAACTAAAATAAATATTTGTACCAATAGAAAAAAATCGGTAGGTAGTAGGTAACTGAAAGTTAAATAATATTTAGCGGGAATACGATTTAAATTTAAAATTTCAAAAATAATCAAACTCCAAAATAAACCTTTTTGCTATAGCAAAACAATCCAAATGTCAAAAAGAACTAAAATGACAAATTTATTAAATGATTTAAACGTTAAAAATTGTAATTTATCAAATATTCTTTTTTAAAATAGTAGTGCCCCCTTAAAATCGAGGGCAGTGGTAAAACCATTAGAATGTCGGCTGTAGCGATTGAAGCTATGTCGTCAATTTAAGGGAAAATAAAAGAATCCGTTTTTTTCCTAATGAATTTTACTACAGCTTCATATTCATTTAATTCAAGTAGTTGTGCAACAAAATGTTTCACTGTTCTTTTGGTTCATTTTCATTATCTACATATCTCAAGTTCTCTTCTGGATTCTGAAGTCCAGAAGTGGATGGAATTTGTTCCTGCCAACTCTCATATTATGCAACATTCCTCCTATAGGTAATTAAGGGCAAATCATCGCTACCTATCTCTTCTTTAACTGTCATTTCTATATCGCTGTCTTGCTGGATCTTCCTTTTTGTGTTTTTTGACGAGTTCTTAGATGTAATTTGTTCAGGATTCTTATATATTACAGATTTCCCTGGATCAACATTTAGCTTTTTTTTCTTCTCATTACTTTTGGAGTCATTGGACTTATTGATTCTTTTAGGTATTCCAGAAGAAAATCACTAACTTTATTTTTAACATCTTCTGTTCTCTGGTTAGGCGGTTTTTTTAGGACTTAATTTTTGTTAAGTGGAATTATTCCCGTAGCTCTTAAGAAATTGTTCATAGTTTTTTCATCAGTCAGGTTTAATTTTTCACAGAAAATTTTAAGAAGAGAAGGAAATGTAGATTTGGCAACAGTTTTTTCTCTGGAATTCTGCATTTTATATTCGGTCAGTAGTGTTTTCCATTTTCTTTTTGTGGGTGTGCGTGGGCTTACGAACGATGGAGGAAAAGTTAATTGAAGAAGTACGAAAGTACGTTTTTTTATATGGTGTTCAAAGGATTACGGAGATCACTAGATGAAACCAGTACTCTCTGAATTCGTTCTACCGCGCTAAGAATGCTGCAATGACCACTACCATTTCCTTCAAATATACAATAATAATATTGTAGTATGTATACAAATACAATTTTTAATACAAATGTAGATAAATACAATCTGTCACATAGATAACACGTGTTTTACAGCACTGTATATGTTCGGCATTTCTAATGTGTTCTTACCTTAAAGTTGAAGAAAACAGTGAGCCACGTTATCGCCCTCATGTCCTTTCCTACCATTTGTTTACATTTTTAAATATTTTAAAGTGACAACTAAACATAAAAACGAATGGTTTATAATAGTATATTATTAACCAAGGTTTAGACAGCCATCATTATTGCCCGAGCGGCAAGTTTAAATCACGAGGAGCGAAGCGACGAGGGATTTAAGACGCGAGGGCTATAAGCTGTCTAAACCGTGGTTAATATAATATTTTTTCCACTACTACAAACTTTTATAAGACATTTATCTTTATAGTATTAATAATTATTAAAAATTATAGGTAGGTATAAGTATATTTTTTAATCAAGTTACCTGCGCTTTGGAATTGGCAAAATATTTTGTTGTTTTGTCAGGTGGCTTTGTCAATGTCATTTTTTGTTCATTTATGTCATCAGATTTCACGAGTTTTCCGTTTTTTTAAATGAGCGAAGAAAATGTTAGTGATATTATTATGTGTAGGGGAGAGCGGGGCACAATGAAACACAAAAATTGTTTTTATTTTTTTATTTTTTGGATGTAGGAATATGGGGATGAAACGTGTTTTAAAAGATGCCCTTCGATATCAGGAACGAACCTATGGTAGCATCAAGACCCCTATTATTAACTGTTTGGTGCAATAATCAACTTAAGTTTTTTAAAAAATTGTTTCATTGTGCCCCACCACTGGGGCACAATGTAACATACATAGGGGCACAATGTAACATGTCCAGGGTGCAATAAAACAATGAGATTGACTTAAAAGTAAGCCCAATAAAAGATTTAAATAATGCTATATAGTTTTATTCCAATAAAAAAAGAACATAAAGTTGAAGCGAAACAATTATTAATATAGTAGTTAGCCAATATTTATATTAGTAAAATCGATTCCGAAAGAAATAAATTGTTTTTGGCGTTGGGTTGATCCCGCAAAAACTGGGTTCTCCAGAATCATCTTAATGCTGTTTTCAGCTACTACTGATACATCTGGAACTGGGGGCTCTACAAATGTGTTATGTCCTTTTATTCTGAAAAACTTCACTTCGTAATCTCTATTTGTGTCCTTTTCTTTCATAATAAGTCCAACGTAGAACTTGGTATTTTGACATTTTAATTTATATTCCACCAGTACATAATCACCTGTAATGGGTGACCTACCCAGATCTATGAATTTGTCTTCATTAAGAATAAAAATTTCTTCATCCACGTCTAAGTCGTCATCAGTCTCAATATAGTTGACTACGTCTTCTTCTTCTTCAGATGATGACTGAACCTCTTCAATTTTTTTGGGTTTTTTCTTTGTGTTTTTGTCATAATCTGTTATTTTCCGTTTGACCGTATCCCTTTTTGCTGTTGATGGCTGGGTTTTATTGGCAATTGCAGTCATTTCTGGAGTACTGGTTGCTATCATGCTTTTTCCTTTTGCTCGACCTTTTCTATTGTTTTTCCTACTCCCTGCTTTGGGAAATCCCCTAAAATCTTCAGGTCCACATAAGGAAGTTTCTACATTACTGCTGGTAGTAGAAGTACTGGGGTCTTGAGAGTTGTTATTGAAACTTGAGAGGTTGGCATCTCCATTGGTTTCCATTGTTGAGTTGTTGATTTTTTCAGCAGGAACATCACCCGACGGTGGATCCTCATTTACCTGACTACAAGTATCAGCATCGGTAAAAACATGTCGATCATATGGGTAAATGCCTGTTTTCTTAAAAGCAGCAGTGATGTTTGATGAAGTCATTCCTCTTTCGTGAGCAATCTTCACAAAGCCAGCAACATTGTAAATAGTTGCTGTTTGTCCAGGATGCTGCATCATCCAAGTATCTATCGCAGCATTGTAATACGTTTTGAATGGCTTAAACACTCCAACGTCTAATGGTTGCAATTTATTGGTGGAATGTGGTGGAAAAGTTAACATCGTCACTCCATTTTCTTTGCACAAATTAAGTACCTCCAACGACAAATGACTTTCGTGATTGTCGCATAATATTAGAGTGGGCGATTGAATGCTGCTTTTTGAGTGGTGTATGAAATGTTTGATAACATCAACAAACAATACTGAAGTCATCCAGCCTGATGGATTAGCCAAACCAAGAGTACCAGTGGGGGCTTCCTGCGTCATGTGAGGCTTAAAGTGTACGCGTGGAAATATCATAACGGGAGGTAGAAAGTTGCCGCTCGCTGAGATAAAACAACAGGTTGTCACGTTAGTTCCCTTTTCAGCACTAGTGCACTTGCTAACCTGCTTGGCTCCTTTTTCGGCAATTATTTTTTGAGGCTTCTGTACTGTGCATGTACCTGTTTCGTCCAGATTAAATACTCGTGTTCCATCTGCAAAGTGAGGATTTTTGTACACCACTTGTAAATGGTCAAAAAATACTTCTACATTTGCTCTTGTGAAAGAAGTAGCTCGGGACAAACTACATCCCTCAGGCGTTCTTTGACTAAGCGATGGATTTCTTTTTAAAAACCCATAGAACCAATCTTGTCCTGCCGATTTGTTAGCGTCCCATGAACTTGGATATTTGATTTTATTTATTACTGCCATTTCATAGGCAACCTTCTTGCATTCAGCCACTGGAAGACCATAAAACATTTTGGAACACATTAGCAAATATTCCCTCATTTTATTTTCTTGTTCTAAATTAAACACTTGTCTAACATTGTAGTGCGGAACATACTTTAAATTTGTATCGCCCTGATTGTCATTTTTCTTTTTCACATACCTGGATAATGTTACGTGGTTTACATTTTTTAATTCTGCTGCCTTCCTAATGGAGTGACCTTGACTAACGAGGTCTACTGCATCCCTCATGTCATTCTCAAGAAACGAACCTTTATTGGTCTTTCTTTGACGATTTCGAACCATACTGGAACAAAAACAAAAATAATTGTAGAAAATTTGACGATTTATGAACTTAGATGGGGCACCTTGAAACGTTTCAAGGTGCCCCGTCGAGTCATGTTTCATTGTACCCCAAACGTCCATATTTTTTTATTTTATGCCAAATTCACAAAAACAAAACAATTAAAGAAAAGAAAACGCATGCAAGCAATTCAGCAATATATACGTTTCAAGTTATGCTACTCAACTAAATAAAATATTGCGGTTGCTTACCTTAAAATCAAACGATATCCGCACGTAAGAATTTAGTTTTGTCACTAAGAAACACACTTCTTTCAACAGCGTCCAAACTACGACTGAAATTAAAACCAAACTAGAATGACCAGTTCCGGTGTCGATCGAAGCGCCACTGATAGTTACAGATTCTCATTTACCCGCCAGAACTTAAAATAAAATCAATGTTTCAAGGTGCCCCGTGTTTCAAGGTGCCCCTTGCTCCCCTACACCTTCAGAATTAAGGATGAAAGCAGAAAAAATGTTGATTGTACCTATCGATACTTTACAATATCGGACGTCTCTAATAATCTAATATGTATTGATAATTATCTGGTTGCCTAAACACAAGAAATGATGTTTATGAATTAATGTTGTAGAATCAAAAAATCAAGTTACCTGCGTTCAAATAGATTCTTGAACATCGGTCAATAATGGATTTCAATGCCTTATTATTGACCATGGTCAATAATAACTTATAAGGTAGAGAAAAACGATTTCTAACGTTAATAATCGGTCAATAATGGCGACGTTATAGGTTAGTAGTGGAAAAACATTTTTATTTGATAATTTGGAAAAATATATTATATAAAAGTAATATCAAATAGTATATCTTATAAATAAATAATAATCAATGGCACACATAACCTGCATTTTAAAAATTTATATCAGGTCATAAAGATACATGAGGACAATAATAATAATCTGGCTTTCATATTATTAACATTTAGTAAAACAATACAATCAATGTAATATAGAATTAACAAAATAGTAGTTTGGACTCATTGAGCTGTAAACTGCATGGTCTTTGGCTGTCCCGGTGTATCTTTGAAGACATGGAAAAGGCATTACAGAGTTTTTATTAAAACTGCTAGTAGGAATAGTTGTGAAGAAGTAATATTTACCATTTCTAAACATACATTGCAATCGGGCGGCACTTATTATTATATCAGTACCTATTTTACAACTTCTCCGAGATACCTAAACTCTATTGTATTTATATTGTTGTTTAAAGAATTATGACAAAACGTATTATCTAATATTAAAATCTAGCTTCGAAATAAAAATTGGAATAGGCATTGAACAGGAAAATTAAATGTGTATAATATTATTACTGTCAGATGCGTAGTGTTGGCAATTAGTTAGCAATTTTGCGAGCTGTCTTTTGACATAATAGCGATATTTTAGCAAACTTCATTAATACAAGATTAATATGACTTACCTGCAGCAGAAAAAGAGAATATTGAAAATAATATGAATAAAAAGTCAAAAAGAAAACTCAGGCACTATTTTATACAAAGTTCTTTGCAAGTCTACTCAGGAGTAGGCAAGGTGCAAAGGCTAGACGGACTATATTTATGTTCATGTCTTTCCTTGATGTGCTCTAAAGAAAAATAACTGTAGGACAGATTGGGCAACTTGTTTACGACAATGTTCGTTTGCGACCATCAGTCTTACGTATGTCCTAACTTATAAGAATAAGGGTGATAGAACTACTGCCAATAACCATTGCAAAAAAGGATCAAACCACAAAGGCCAAACAGTATGTAGATTTTCTTCTGGCGACTCGGATGATGATCACGTCACTTCAAGACGTTTTGTTGCGATTTCACCGACTTGGGTCTAACAGGGGTGATTTGTAGCGCATTTTGCCTATACTGTAAAGATATCTGCTTTTCCCATCACTACTAGACGCTTCGCTGAGGCATTAAAATGAGAAGATATTTAAACTGTTTGTGTAGGGGAGAGCGGGGTGTGTTGGCGGGGTTTTTGGATTTATGTTTTTTGTGTGACGATGTTTATTTAAATACGAATTTTTAGAACTGTAATTGATATATTAGCCCTTCCAGTACTTAAAATTGACTTTAATGTATTTTTTTCACTGCTAACCTATAACATTGCCATTATTAACCAATTATTAACGTTAAAAATCGTTTTTCTCTACTTTATAAGTTATTATTGACCATGGTCAATAATAAGGCATTGAAATCCATTATTGACCGATCTTCAAGAATCTATTTGAACGCATGTAACTTGATTTTTTGATTCTACAGCATGAATAACCTGAAAGGTGATTTCTTGTGGTTAGGCAACCAGATAATTACCAATACATATTAGATTATTAGAGATGCTTGATATTGTAAATAAACATTTTTTGTGCTTCCATCCTTAATTCTGGAGGTGTACACATAATAATATCACTAACATTTTCTTTGCTCATTTAAAAAAAAAAACGGAAAACTCGTGAAATCTGATGACATAAATGAACAAAAATTGACATTAACAAAGCCACCTGACAAAACAACAAAATATTTTGCCAATTCCAAAGCGCAGGTAACTTGATTAAAAAATATACTTATACCTACCTATAATTTTTTATAATTATTAATACTATAAAGATAAATGTCTTATTTAAAGTTTGTAGTAGTGGAAAAAATATTATATTAACCTCGGTTTAGACAGCTTATAGCCCTCGCGTCTTAAATCACGAGGAGCGGAGCGACTTGCCGCTCGGGTAATAATGATGGCTGTCTAAACCTTGGTTAATAATATACTATTTTAAAACATTTATATTTGTATTTAAAAAAATATAATTACCTGTCATTACCTCCAACACGCCCCAGGAAGGGGCAAGTTGACGGGAAACTAAAAGCACACCATTTATGTACACAAGCTCAAGATATTTATTTTTTAAGGTTATAAAAGTTGTACACTGATACAATATCAATTATATTATATTGAAAAAAGCATCAATCATAGCAAAAAGCAACACAACTTTTAATTGGATTCACAATTTGGGCAAGCGGTAAATTCGCCTCTTTCTATATCTTCTCTTAGAACAGAATCTTTCAAAAGTTATAATATCTCGTTGATAATATCTTTGGAAATTTTAGCTCTAGTAGTTTTTCTTGTGTACTTTCATGATGTTGTTTTAAAAAAAAAATAAGTACTGTCTATTTTAAACCCGCCAACTATCCCCCGACGCCATTCCAAATGTTTTTCATTTCATTTTAACTAATATTAATATAATTTAAAAGGTACATCCTCCTTGAGGATTGGTTAGAGTATAGGACAAAAAGTACTTACCTACAAATATTCTAATACAAATGCTTTTTAAAAAAACGAACTTTTCTTCAGAGGTGACAATTTACTCGCACAGGTCAGAAACCAACAACACTCCATAAAAAAATTAGTGCGAATTGATTTCGCTTTCCGACTGATTGTCTTAAATAACCTTCACAGATGCACCACGTGATGATATTTACACGTTGTCAAATGCTCAGCTTAGACCTAAAAATTCAACTTCGCCAACTTTCCCTCCCGCCAACACACCCCGCGCTCCCCTACTATAAAATATGTTTGATGGCTTAAATATGTATATTATATGTTATATGTGTATTACCAACAAAACAACTTGATTTATTTTATTTTCGTATTAACTTCAACTGTTTTAAAAGCCTGTTAAAGAGTTAATCACTTTTTGCCAATCGTCAAATAAACCGTTCTCTCTCTTAATGTTCCTTAGGGATATCGAAAGCGTTTATCCATAAGAAAGCTGTTAATATATTCAGAATTAAATTTGCTTTTAAATATAGTTAACTCACGTATGTCATAAACTTGTTACAGGAGCAGAGAAAGGTCCCATGGGACCCATCGTCGTTCACGAGGGTGAAAATGTGCGTTTACATTGTTCGGCTACCGGTACACCCACGCCGAAGATAACGTGGCAGAAACTTGATAATCGACCCATTAATAGGGGTGCTTGGCAAGGTAAGACATGAATTAGTTTGAGATTTATAAGCTAAAAGTGGAGAAGTTATCCCCGTTGTTGAATCAATTTTTTTCCCTTAAACCATTAATTTAAGTATTTCAGGAATAGGCAATTTATTTTTGAAATTTGGATTTTATTTTTACTTCAGCTTTGTCAATTCTGTTTTACGATGTTTTACACAACGATCTATAAATGCCGACTCTGGCAGAACATTTTCACAAATTGATTACAAACTTCTACAGACGGACAGACGCCTCGCAGAACCAACTCGTTACAAAATCGCATACGCATGTAATTCCAAACAAACCATATATGCTACCTAGAGACTCGCTGTTACCTCGACCCTAATGATAAATTGATTAGATATAATCAAAAATGCAATAATAACACTAGTTTACAGCCAATTTGCAACTGTAATGTATAAGGCAGTTTTTTGTTAATTTTTGGTCTCTAAATGCGAAAATCACGGTAAAAACTTCCTAACACTTAGGCTTTTCGAGTTATGGTTTTTTTTTTCAGGAAATATTAATGAGTATTTTAACCAGATTATTTTAAAAGGTAATTTGTAATGTACCGGGGCGCGACGTTGCCAAATTTACGTTTTCCCTGATTTAGGGAAATTGTGCACAATCTGGCAACACCCCAACACAATTGAGGTGTCTACGGATGACACCTTAACCACGAAGTCTCAACAATCTAGGGCTTAAAATAACGAAAGTACCCATTTAAACCGAATTCAAAATTTTACTTTGCCCCGTAGCCGAATCTACTTATAGATGGGCCCTGTATACAAGAATTATGCCGTCGCTTCTCGAACTTCCGATATCCGATGTTTTTAAAAAAATACCAGAGGTACGGAACGGCTATAAAAGCAGCTGGCCGGCCGTCGGATCATCAGTATTGGTTTAGCACGAGTAGTGGTCATTATTTGATAGAGAAGCGAAGTGCGCGAACAAGCCAATAGTAAGAGCCTTATATTAGTGTTATATTTGTGTTGAATAAAGTTGTCAAACCTGTGCAGCAAATCTAAGTAAGTAACTGGTTAAATGGCAAACGCTTTTCTATGCCTTTTGCAGTTCCAATGATTTGGCGAGAACCAACAAATCATTTTAACGACTTTTATTTTTGCATGACCAAAGTGTCTGGGTTTTCAAGAAAGAGCAAACATAATATTTAATATTCAGACATTCCCTCAGCAATAAAACCGCTTCTTCAAGGAGAAGGTTTAGCAGTTCCAACGCCCCCGGCAACTTAGGAGGAAGATTTGGAAATGTATGATGATAAGGCAGAACCTGATAATGTATCAGACAAGGACGATTCTTATTTTCACGAAAGTGAAGGAAAATCACCCCATTTAATCGACCAAGCCGAATTAAATGATCTAGTTCCGGACCTCCACTTGTCCAAAGAGTACGTTGAAGTATTAGATTCTAGGTTACAACAATGGAATTTACTAGCCACTGAAACCAAAGTTACAATATTTAGGAACCGTAATCAGGAGCTATCCTTGTTTTTTACTATACATGACAAAATATGTGTTTGTGTTAGTCAAAATAGTGTTATGGAAACTTAGGATTTGCACATAACTCGGATGAATAGCGCATGTTTATAGATTATTCTACAAAAAGTTTAAAAGCAGTTCTGGTCCATAATTGCAACAAAAACCCTCTATTTCTCTTGCACATGCAGTTGACATGAAGTATGTCACTTATTTTAAAGGCAATAAGCTATGTTACGTATAAGTAGCAAATATGTGGTGACCTAAAAGTCATAAACTATTATAAGGGCTTTAGGGTGGATTTACGAAGTATTGCTGTTTTCTTTGTCTTTGGGATAGTAGAGCAACACAGAGCCATTACCAAGTAAAATAATTGCTTCCAAGAGATTAATATATTCCAGGGCAAGCTAACGTAAAGAATATACCTTTTGTTGACCCACAAAAAAGTTCTGTTACCTCCTTTGCACATTAAACTGAGATTGATGAAAAATTTCGTTAACGCATTAGATAAAGAAGGAGATGCGTTTAAGTACCTTAAACAATTTTTTCCTAAACTAAGTGATGCTTAGCTTAAGGAAGGAGTATTTGTTGGACCACAAATTAGAAAAATACTACGGACAATAGGATCAACAGTTTGATCAAAAATTAAGTGATGTGGAATTAGCTGAACGGAGTTCTTTTAAAATAATTGTTTCGGAGATTTTAGGAAACAAAGAAGTAGAAAACTACGAAAAACTAGAAGAACTACTTGAAAGCTACTACAAATTGGGCTGTCGCATGTCTCCTAAAATACACTTCTTGCACTCACTTATAAATTTTTTCCCGGAAAATTTAGGTGCGGTTAGTGACGAGCAAAGAGAAAAGTTTCACCAGGACATACTAACAATAAGACAACGCTGCCAAGGCAGATAGAATGCAGCAATGCTGGGGTATTATTGTTGGTCTCTTATGAGAGGAAGCGATCACTTGCAAAAAAGTTATTTAGAAAAGACTTACTTACTATAAATAAATGTATACTCATGTGTATTTTTGTAAACAAATCCTGTTCTCCTTAAAATATCTTGTATTTTTTCCTTGGTTTGAACTTATGTATAAATATTATATACGAATGTATAAAATAATTGTATAAAGTAAAAATATCTTATACATTCTTTAACTTAAAATCTATACTCGGTGGAATATTTTGATTGTTGAATTCGCAACCAGGATGCTTTAAACTCTCCGTACAGCCGTTATAACATCAGTCGCAATTTTTTTTTGTATTTGTTGACTAGTGTAATTAAAGGTACACAGCTACTTTTCACAGACTTCTTTATTTAACAATAGGGATAAGAATACTAACAATAAATGTATTGTTTCCTTTAGGCTGTTAAAATGAACAGATTGGACACGTCATAAAAATAAAAATAGACAACAAATGCATTTAACATTATGAACAAAATTAATAAAATTATGTCTAACAAAACTCAGTCGGGATTCAAACTCATGAATTTATTAAGGCGGTAAATACGATGATATCTACGTCAAGATCGTGTCAAACTTTCATACAAAAATATTTCAATTTCTAAGTATAAACTAACAAGAACAAAATCAAAAGTTAGAAATTACATAAGCTAAAATTTTTTTGTAACGACTCAATTAGAGGAAAATATCTAGCTTCCAAATTTGTAAAAGTATGACTGGAAAAAGAAATACTGCAAATAAAGGTAAAAGTGTGTCAAAATTGGATATTTCTTTATGTCAAAATAAAAAGTCGAAGTCAAAATGTTCCATCACAGCAGAAGAAATAGGATCAGATGAGGAATATTCAGCAACAAAGTATCCATCGGATTCACAATATAATGACTTTCTTAAAAACTCTAAAATTAACAGTCAGGATATAAGGGAGGGAGGTAGATCAACTTGTCCCATAAATACTGAAAAAATTAATGAACAAAATTTAATATGTAGCCTAATTGAAATGAAGAACTCAATGGACTATATGAACTATCAATTTGAATTATTGAGGGACGCCACAAAAAATATTCAAATTTTAACAGAAGAACTACAACAGGTAAAAACAAAAAACATTAAATTAAAACAGGATAATATGTTGAATATGTTGAACAGTTGAATCAAAAGGTTGATGGTTTTCAACAAGAACAAAAACATAAAAATCTAATCATTTCTGGGATTGAAATAGAGGAAACAAATTTGAAACCAACAATTAATAAACTACTACAACATATTGGAATTACAGTAGAAAAAGGTGATATTGAAGATATAATAAAATTAAAGAGTAAAAATAAAATTTCGCCGGTTTTGATAAATCTAAAGAACAAGTCAATTAGAAAACAATATTCAACAAATGAGAAAAATAAAGGTGTTGAATTTTCGAATGAATTAGGTATACAAGGTGAAAAAAAATAATTTATTTTAATGAAGAATTGTCCCAAGAAAAACAAAATCTACTAAGACTGACAAGACAGAAAAAAAAAGAATTAAACTTTCGATAAGCATGGTCAAAAGATGGAACAATTTTTTTTAAGAAAAACTCAAAACTCTAAAGTTCTAATAGTAAACTCAGAAGACGATTTGATTACTAGTAATTTGACAAAGGAATTCTATATATGATATTTTCATTTTTATTTATTTTTTTTTTCATAATTTTATTGTTGCATTTCTTTAATCAGAGTACTTATATTTTATGTTAGTTGAAAAAGAAAACATGAATTGTTTATACATTAATATTAGAAGTCTGAGGAAAAAAAATAATGAAGTGAAATTATTGCTTTTAAAAAATAACATTGATGTTTTTTCTAACAAAAACATGGTTATATCGAAATGAGAGTGATACTTTTCCATTGGGAGTTATAGCGCTGTACACTGTTGTCGTGAAACAAGCGGTGGAAGTATAGGCAATCTATTTGAAAAATAATATAAATTTTAACATAAAAACTATTAAAATATCTGAAAATAATCAATTTATAATTATAAATTTACCAGATTTGAATTTTAATATGGGTGTTACCTATAAGCCACCATCATCTAACACTAAAAACTTTATAAATGATTTTGATTCAATATCGCATAAATATAAAAATTTATTTATGTTGGGTTACATGAACATATAATAAATATATTAGAAAAAAATAATACAAATATTTGTTATATGAACATGCTAAATAGTATTGGTTTCAAGATATTAAATGACTTAAATTTACCAACTAGAGTAATTTTGAATAAATCAAATTCAATTATTGACCATATTATTAGTAGGTAATTATAAATTTTCTGTTGATATAAAACTTGAACATCATATATTTTCAGACCATAAAATAATATTTATGAACATTGCTAACGTTTCTTTAAAACAAAAGGTTACAAAACAGATATATGAAGTTAAATTTACAAATTTTATAAGCACGAATAAAACACTTAAAGATAGATTAAAATTATTACATGAACCAGATTATATAACAGTTGAATCTTTAAATAATATTATAAAGGAGGAGATTGATAAAAATTAAATTATAAAGAAGTATATATACTGTTTTTATTTAAGTGAAGGTTGGTTTACAAAAGCACTTGCAGATCTTATTTCAGAACGAAATAAAATATATAAATTATTTAAAAAGTATCCACTAAATAATTATTTAAAATATATCTACATTATTTAAATTAAAAATTAAAATAAGAAATTTAATAAAATGTAATAAAAAGAAATTTTATAAAATTAGACTTAAAAATGTAGAGGGAAACCCTAAAAAAATTGGATTGTTTTAAAAGAAATGAATAACTTAAAAAAAAAAGTCATTAAATCAGAACATGCAATTTGATAATAATGGAAAAAAATACCAGATGAAGCAAAACAAGCAAATATTTTTAATGACCATTTTACTAGCATAGCTGAAAAGATTATTAATAAATATAACAGCCCAATAAATAGATTTTAAAAAAATAGTAGTAAAGAAAATAACTGAGCAAATATGTACATAAGGAAAACTAATAAGAGAAAAGTTTTGGAAATTATAGATTCAATTAAATCAAATTCAGCACCTGGTTTAGATGATATAAAACCAAAACAATTAAAAATAATCAAACATACTGTTAGCCATTATATAGTTTTATTAATTAATAAATGCATCGGCTCTGGACTATTCCCTATAGAGTTAAAGATTGCTAGAATTACCCCAGTATATAAATCTGATGATAAAAGTGATTTAAATAATTACAGACCTATTTCTGTTTTACCAATATTATCAAAAGTTTTTGAAAAAATCTTACAGGAACGGCTATTATGTTTTTTAAATAACATAAATTTTATTAGCGAGAACCAACATGGGTTTCAAAAGAAAAAAATACGGAAATAGCAGTTATAGAATTATTAGAATTTATTTATAAAGAGCTGGATAAGAAAAAATTATTAGTTGTTTATTTTTAGATTTTCGTAAAGCCTTTGATGTAGTGAGCCATAATATTTTTCTTGAAAAACTGAATAATATAGGTGTAAAAGAAAATTGTTTCAAATTATTTCAAAATTATTTACAACAGAGATATCAAATTACGCAAATTAACGGAATTCAAAGTAGTAGAAATTTAGTAAAATATGGGGTTTCTTAAGGGTCAGTCTTGGGACCACTGCTGTTTTTAATTTATATAAATGACATTATTCATTTAAATTTAGTTGGTAAAATTTTATTGTATGCTGATGATATTGGTATTTTTTATAATGGAAATGAAATTAACAATATTGAATATATGAAAAATGATATTAAAATAATTGAAAAATGGTTTAATTATAACGATTTTTTTTTAAATGAGGATAAATGTTTCTAATTAAAAATAGGAAGACTGGAAAATAATAATTTACCAGATATTGAAATAAATAACTCAAGAATTAAAACAGTTGAGAATTATAAGTATTTAGGATTAATTTTTGATGGTGATTTAAATTTTAATGAACATATTAATCAAATCATATGTATATTAAATATGTTTTGTAGCATGTTAAGAAAAATTTCCTATTATTTAAATACGCATACAAAAAAATTACTGTATTATAGTTATATACATAGCAATTTAACTTATTAAGCATCTATATGGGGAGAAACTAAAAAATATAATTTACATAAATTGCAAAGATGTCAAAATAAAATTATTCAAGTATTAAATAATTATCCATATGATACAAATACTGAACTCATTTATAATGAAACAAAATACTTCAATATAAACGACATAATTTTATACCAAAAAATAAATATAATATACAAAATAGTAAACAAATTTATTTTGACAAACATCAGCTTTATTAAAACAACAGATATACACAATTATTATAATCGTTCTAATTTTTTTTTAATTCTACGAGCACAACAAGGAGTGAAAGTGCTATAACTCATAATGGATTAATTGAATACAACAAAATTCCTCAAAGTTTAAAAGCAATAAAAAATATAGTAACATTTAGCAAACATCTAAAAGCATATAGATTAAAAAAAATATAATAATAATGAATAAAAATGAAATTAGTAGAGATTATAAATATGAATATATTTTTTAAGGAATCCAATATAAAATCTTTGTATTTTCATGAGATTCTAAAAATAAATATCTTTACCATCTTTTACCATAAATACATAAACATCTTTAGTAAGAACTAAAACCTGTCTAGAGTTCCGGCCTACCTAATGAGCTTAGGTAAATAATTAAAGAAATAGGGTCAAGCCAGTTTAGGTGACTTTCAATAGTAAAGGTTAATAAATTTCTGTATCCTAAATTTTTCTTTTCGTCGTGGATTGTAGAGGTATGATTTTTACCATATGTAGCAAAACAAGACTCGTTTTTATAAACATAACTTAGGAGCTTAAAGAAGTAAATGTGCGCGGAAAATATCTTTACATGAGTCTCTAAAATCTAAGTTGAATATTAACCTTAAAATTTGCTTTTGCACAACAAAATCTCTACCAACATCTACTGCCTGTCCCTACGTTAAAACGAGATAAGGTAAAGCTGGGTACACCATGCCATAGTAGGCCGACATAATGGCTGCATAGGAAAGACTATATTTTAAATTCAGATTTGAATAAATAGTTTCCATAAGCCTTGCGCACACCACATTTACTTAAATTGACCAGTCAACGTTATTATTAAGATGTAATCCCAAGAACTTAACTTTAGAATCAAAATTTATGATATTACCCTCATAATAATATACTATATTTCTCGGGCCCGATGTTCTGTGCGTGGAGTAAAATTCATTAATTACCCTCTCTTCAATATTAATAATTAAATTGTTTCAATTGCACCAGCAACGAAACTCAGAAGCGACACAATATTCCCTCCTACGCAAAACATCTGGGTCCTGGTCACCCGCAATGTGTGTCATCAGCATATATAAAAATACTAACATCAAAAGTTACATATTCTAGCAAGTCATTAATATACAATAAAAATATAAGGGAACCAAGAATACTTCCCTGACGTGTCCCCAGTGCAAGACACTGTGGATCCGAAAGTTTCGATCCAGATTTGATAACGAAACTTCTGTATTGTAAGAAGGATACAATACATATATTTAATGATTCCCTAATGCCCAGGCTATACATCTCAACAAAACTCGAATCCACAATATCAATTCTTTTAAATTTGTTTTTATAAACTACGTACTGGCAGCCCCCCTAAAATATTTTCGCCTAAATCCGTGCAACGCGCTAGATAACAAGCTATATTTATCTAAAAACGAAGCTAATTGATCACATACTACTCTTTCAAATATTTTGGAAAAACAACTAGGGAACGGCACACATAGTTCTTCATTTTTTTGATATCTAGTTTTTTAAAAATCGGTGAAACCGGAGCCTCTGAAAGCGAAATAAAAATACCGGTATATATTGATTTATTAATTATCAGTGGTAAGGGAACCGCAAACAAATCACAAAACTTTTTTATTAGAAACACCGGCACTTTATCCATTCCTGTAGGTTTTTTATTGTTTAGATTCTGTATGACTTGCTTTACATCTTCTCTTGTAACAGGAGGGAAACCCATAGAATTGTTGTGAATCTGAGAAGTGGTGCATTGAACTGATCTATCGTTTGAAAACGGATAGTTAAGTTGGTCTTCCACTGTATTGGAAAATTGTCGGGATGATTCGTTCGCTACCTTCCTATCTCCAGCAATAACCAACCCGTCAACATCCATTAGACCTATTTGAACAGGCATTTTTTGTTTTGCTATTATTTAAACACTGTTTTAGATGTATTTCTTAAGTTGACGATGAATAACTAATCAATAAAAACCTTTTTATAGTAGAAATACTATACTGCAACATCTTTTCTCTTTCCATATAAAGATCATTTAGTTCGTCCCTCCTTTTATGTAACCATCCGGGAAGTATGTATTTCCCGGACGAGAAGATTGTTGTCATTCTATTTAATAATAAACCAAATAATAATATAAAAATCTCTGTATGTATGCTTTAGAAGAACTCAGTTGATCATTACCATAGCAACGATTTACCAATTTAATAATAAAAAGACGATATTTTGCCTTTGATTTCTGTTCGCGATTATTGCAATAAATAAAGAAAAACAGAAGTAAAAACGAGTTTAACAATGTGTCTGTCGAGATTTGCACTGCAGCAGCTGCTGCCACAGAACAATTATTGCCTGAAAAATCAAAGTTTAGGAACGGAAATGTTTATAATTTATTCACAAAATGGATGGATATCAAGAAATGCAAAACTATTAGAGAGGACGTAATGTTGGCTTATTTAGCACAAAAATCAGAAAATGTTAAATCTTTTACCTTGTGTAGCATATACTCTGTGCTGAAAAGTACCATTTTAGAAAAGAATAATGTAAACATAGCCACGCTCCCGAAGGCTATCGCATTTCTTAAAAGGAAGAACGTTGGCTTTAAAGGAAAGAAATCAGAATTTCTTCAGTAACGAACAGATCAACAAATTCATTAGGGAAGCAGACAATGAAACCTACCTAATGCTAATGGTAATTTTACAAAAATCAGGATTGTAGGAAAAAAAGTATCAACTTTGCTTGTTTTTACTTTCAGGTAGCAACAATTATTGGCTTAGCCGGTGCATGTAGCTGAAGGAGATATAGACAATTCACTTATAAACAAAATTAAAATTGCCAAGATTATTCAATGATAGAAACAGTCAACATAAATCGGATACCTTACCTTCATGTTCGGACTTCAAAAACAGGCATTTACATAATACACCAAGCATTTCAAACAAATTGAATCCCAACAACCAATACTTTGCTAACTAACATACTCCCGTACAGAATTTTATTTTTTTGTTAAATTTCATTTTATTATTTATCCAATTTCGTTCTCGATTTCAGACAAAAATAGTAAAATCATATTATTTATATGTATCCTACGATGGCTCTAGGGCCATAGGCGTGTTAAAAATTCTAAATAATTGCCAGATACCAAGTGGAAATTTCCACATACTAAGTAGAAATTTCCACATACTAAGTAGAAATTTCCACATACAAAAGTAGAAATACCACATACCAAGTGGAAATTTCCACATACTAAGTGGAAATTTCAACATACTAAATGGAAATTTCTACATACTAAGTTGAAATTTCCATAAATTAATTGGAAATTTCCAAATATTAAGTGGAAGTTTCCAAATATTAAGTGGAAATTTCGAGATATTTTCTGGGTATTTGTGATTACTAGGCAAACGGCAGAATCAATTCATCAGTTCTACAGCAACACTTAGTCTGTACAGTGACCTGCGGTGGTTAACTCGTGATTCTCTTGCTCTGGTAAAAATAAAAATAATATGAACCTCAAAGATTGTATAAAATTTTATTATGACATGGGATTAACTCACAGCGAAATTCTATAATTTCTTGAAAGCAAGGAAAATTATACAATAAGTCGCCGAACTTTAAAGCGCATTTTAAAAAAATATGGGTGGTACAGGAGAAAATAATTTACTGATTTAAATATCATATACCGTATATCGTATATCGAAAAAGAAACAAGAAAATCTGGACAACTTCATGGATATCGATGGACACCTTTACTACTTACGTACACGTCGTAGCTTTAACCAAACTGACAAACAGACAAATATTTTATCGACACTCCAACTATACAGCCGCCTCATTAGCCACAGCCAAAACCTAACTACGGAGACCTTCTGGAATAGCGTATAATAGTATACAGGATGTTTAATTTAAGAAAACATTAAATTGTAAAATATTTGCCATTTTTTATATTAATTTGTTTCTTCTTATGATTTTTACATTTCTAGGGAGTACTTAAGGTAGGTGGCCGATCGCGCGATACATTAGTTTCGGTTTGAAATTAGCATCGGTAACTTAGTTTACGAATTTGCCGAAAGCTGCGCACGATTTCGAAGTGTGTTAAAAATACATAGGTTCTTATGGGCAAGATAGCTACTTTTATTTGAATTCGTTCTTTGAGGAACAAATAACGACTTTTATATGAATTTGAAGTTACTTTATCTTGTCATACTTAATTAACTTAATAGAAAATTCCTGTAGGTAGTTCTATACCAACGACGCGTGGTTTTTAAATTACATAGGGCATTAAATATTCAAGCTATTAAGGTCTTTTTCGAGGCTTAAACAACTTTACAATATTTTTTTTATAATGCTATCGATATCCAACATTCAGACGCGAGCCGACCTGTCAAAGTCGAGCTGTGACTCAATCGCAATGAATATAAGACCGTTTCCACCGACTGTTTAATACGGATGAGACTGTTTGCAGCAAATATTTCAACATTCAATTTTAAGATCCCTCTAGGGGGGGGGGGTTTAGACACCCTGCCCCCTCCCGTATCTACGTCAGTGACAGTAATATATTTAAGAGCACGTTTTGCAATGGTTGCTTTTTGTCTATTGATGCTGTACAAATGCGAAGTTTAGGTTAGTTAACATGATACATACCTATTTATCTAATAAATATAATAATTAAAAAATATTGTAATACTTAGCATGTATTATTAAAAACTACACTTTTTATTGGTTTTATATACCAATGATAATGTCGCTAAGTATAACCGTTTGTATATTATTGATCATAAATACACAGAAGATATGTAGGTATCTATCTACAAATTTCCACTTAGTATGTGGAAATTTGAACTTATTATGTGGAAATTTCCACTTTTTATGTGGAAATTTCAACTTATTATGTGGAAATATCCAGTTAGTATGTGGAAATTTCCACTTAGTATGTGGAAATTTCCACTTTGTATGTCGAAATTCCAGTTAGTATGTGGAAATTTCCACTTAGTATGTGGAAGTTTCCACTTAGTATGTGGAAATTTCTACTTAGTATGTGGAAAATCCCACTTGGTATCTGGCAATTATTTAGAATTTTTAACACTCCTATGGCCCTTCAGAGCCATCGTAGTATCCTCCTCCGAGAATATGTTATTTTTCCTCCTAGATACACACTATACTATTACAAACTATTGATTACTTTTTATCAGAATTTTTCTCTTGGGACACAATATACAATACATAGCTACGTGGTTTCAATTTAAAGCTTAAGCATAGCAAATTAGGACTTTCTGCTCGATTTCGCTAAAATATATCCCGTTAACGAACGTACCAGAATGCACAGAAATAAATTTCAATAGAGAATAGTGTTATAGGGAAGTGTGGTTAACCGATGTAGGTTAGAGCACACTGAAACTTTCGGGCTTAGTAATAAAGGGGTTGCAGTTATTATTAGATTAAATATTCTATTCGTACAAACATTTCATACAGATTATTTGTTCTATTTTCATATCATAAATTAAAGTTTCAGGAATGCTGTTTAAACATCTCTAAATACTAGTCGATTTTTTTGCAGCTAAAATTATCATATTAGAATGTAGCGATTCATATAATACAGTGAATAGAAGATACCTAGTTAAACTGTAGTACGACGAACTTCATACTTGAATATGAAATAAACTTAATTTAAATTAGAAAGTTCTTGTGTTCTCCACGCTACGCTATTACTCGTCGACTTCATGTGAAAAGTGCATAAGTCCAAAAAGGTTTCTTTTCAGAGGGCACGATAAAAACTGCCTTATGGCTTTTTTTTTACTATAATGGTATATTATTTTTTAATAACATTTATTTTTACATATGCTTTAGGGGGATGAAAGAATATTTGCGATTTTCTTTAGTTTAAGATTGTGAGAATAATGAAATTTTGGTACGTTTAATAATAACTATAATACTACCATTTTAGTATAAATTTTGGACTCTGGACTCTGGACCCTGGACTCTGGAAGTTTTTTTTATTATGGCGGCAGGACGCCATTTTAAATAAAGTTTTTAAATAGCAGGTTAATCTGATTTTTAAGCGATAGTAAAGGAACCTACGGGAGGTTAGGCGATATTTTTAGTATTTTAAACAATAAAAAAACTACCAAAATTACAAACTCTACTTAAGATTCTCAATATGTTCATCATTCACTTCTTGGCACATGTGTAGCCTATCGTGAAATTCTTCGCGAACATTATGAAAAATAAATTTTTCTTATTGATGCGCACACTTGAATTATTCTCTGGCGCTAATCGTCCAATGACTGCGGCTGGGTTATGAATACTTTGGACTTAATAAATCCCCACAAAAAAAGTCCATAAGAGTTAAGTCCGGTGAGCGAGCAGGCCATTTGACAGCACCTAGACGACCAATCAAGCGACTGGGATAGTGCTGATCAAGGTAGTTTCTAACATCTCTACTATAATGCGGCGGAGCTCCATCTTGTTGAAATATTACAGGCATATCACCAAATTCGTCAGGATTTTCCTCAACACACTCCATAATCAAATGTTCTACGGTATTTTAAATCATATCCACGTACATCGGTCCAGTTAAATTTCCCTGGATAAAAGTGGCCCAATAATATGGTTTCCCAAAATACCTGCCCAAACGTTAAGTTTCTGAGGGAATTGGGTATTGCATTTCTTGTAAATATGAGGATTTACATCGCTCCAATACCGAACATTTTGACGTTTAAATTTTCCGTTTAGAAAGAAAGTACACTCATCACTAAAACAAATACCTTTAAGGTAATTTGAGTAACGGTTTAATCTTGCACCCATTAATTCACAAAACTCTAGTCTACGATCCGGATCATCTTCTGTTAGCTCGTGTAACATTTTCAATTTGTACTACAAATTTGTAGGGATAAAATTTAGAACGTTTCAATACTCTCTGAACACTTTTAGTACTTACTGTGCACTTAGCTGCTACAAGCGATGTCGGCTGCATTGGATTAATAATCACAGCCACTCTCTGAATCTGTTCTTCTTCTTCTAATGAGGGCCATCCGGTTCTTTTAGCATTTTTGAATTAATTCCCGCAAATATTTCTTTGAAATTGGGCGATCAGGAAAACGTTGCGCCCCCCCAAAAATCAAAACTGCCTCTATTTTATCTTCCATTGTATGAAACATTTTAAATCAATTAAATAATTAACTTTAACGATCACAGTAATATAAGCTACAACTTACTGACAGATACTTATTTGACAGTTCAAAACAAAACAGTTTTTTTTGAAGAAGCAAGGCCTACTTTGCATTCGAAATTAAAAAAAAAATATGATCTATTGTAATGAAATGGCAGATACGAAACCTACCTACTTCTTCTCCTGTCTTCGAGGGTGTGGAACACAAAAAAAGAGTCACTATTCTTTTTACCACCCACAACCTCCGCAAACGGGCAAAAACCACCCTTTTGCCCCGCTGTCTAGTGGATATGAGTGTTTGGAGGGGTATGATTGGGATTGTTAAGAGGTTCTAGAGACATGGAAAGGGTTATGAGAGGTTAGTTTCCTTGGCCCTTGGCCCAAGGGTTGTTAAAGCCCTGACCCTATCATTGCCCTTTCCTTGTCTCTAAACTCTTATGAAAATCTCTATCATTCCCTCCCATTACGCATTACCACGAAAATATTGCAAAAAAGGTTGGTGTCGGGGGTAAAAAAGGTTTTGACTATTTTTTTGGTTTTCTTCACCCCCGAAAACAAGGGAGGGGGGAAGTAAGTTTCATAGCTGCAGCTAATATTCATCAAAATGCGGCAAGATCTCAACTCATTCACAGTTTTATTGCTTAAAAATCAAATTAAACCCACATTGGCAAAAGTGGCTGCCATTTTGAAATGAATCGATAAAATCTTTTCAAACTTGGGGATCGTTAATAGATTGAAAATATCTTCTCAACAAGGCATCACTCGACCCTATCTGCCATTTAAAAATTTTATTCAAAATGGCGCCCTGCTGCTATCTTTCAAAACTGAGTCCAGAATTTATACTAAAAGAGGTATATAGCTATTAGATCTGTGGTGAAACCAGAATTCAACTGTTTTGTTAGTCAACCATTTTATTTTTAAAAGAAAAAGGAAACCATCGAATGTAGTGCGGACTGTTTCGGGCTCTCCAAAAGCATGATTTTTCCACAGGGCGTATACCTCAGTCAAGTAAAACTTAATTTATTCACCTACATATCTATCTGTGTCAAATGAGTGAGGATTTTCGTGACTGTCACTGTCAAGTTTGTCACAATAGTTATTGGGAAGTAGGTACTCAATAGAATTAATTTAACTGGTTTAAAAAACTCCAAATTTTTTTCATGATAGTTAATTTTTAGTGATCAAATAGCGAGGGGTATTTCGATTGCAAAATTGAGTACACCAAACTTCCCCCAACTGCAAGTTATCCCTGGTTATCCCCAGTTTTCCCTGGTCATCCCAGTTATCCCGCAGATATCCCCGGTTATCCCGCAGATATCCCCGGCTACCTCCGGATATCCCCTGTTATCCCCGGTTATCCTCGGTTATCCCTAGTTATCATTGGTTATCCCTAACTGGAAAATGGAATATGACGCATTCATTGTTAATGAAACTGATATATGTTAAGAAAAATTAAAATTAAGTTAATAAAATATGTATAAAAACGTGGCGCGTTCTTTAAACCCAAATTTTTCCTAAAAATTAATTAGCTGAGTAGCTGATCTCGGGTTTAATAAAGCAGTTTTTTTTTCAAAACATTTTCATTTTAAACGATTTATTAAAGTAGGTATACATCTAAACACATAAAAGAATAAATAAAATAATTGTACAAAAATAAATTACAAAATAAAAATGTAACTAGAATCAAAAATTTGGAACGCATGTTAAATAGGATTAAATATTTTTTTAATATTTAAAGTGTCTTTTCGTTTCAACTGGAATGGCCCACAGCCACTTAGCTCTATAGGTCCATAGAATATATATTCCGACTTTACTTCAGCAATGTCGTCTTTAGTTGGCTATTTAAACAGGTTCGCAGTCTCTTTTAAAAACTTCATTAGTAATTTTCTTCACTGAGTTTTTGCATGATTTTTCCAATGTACCATTTTTGATTATACTGTACTGCATAATATTTGTCTACAATAATTTCTACCTTACTTTCCTCTTCTGTTGGAGTTTTGTCAGCATCAGAATTAAATGTTTCCGTGTCTGTTGAATCATCATATGTAACACATTCCTTGACTTTGTCTGAATCCGAGTCTGAATCAGAATTTAAATCAGTCGATTAATCAGCATATTCATCTTTTTTTTTCTTTACAACTTTCCTTATGCTTCTTTTACCAGAGAATTTACCTTTTTTGGTCTTAGGCTTCATGATCTTACTTGGTTTTCTTTTACTGGAAATAATAAACCGCTTTAATCTGTCTGTACTAACTCGGCCGTTGCCCTCGTCCAATAGCCAACAATAAGATGACTTCTTTACAACAATGGTTTTGGAATTTGGCAAGGTAAGTTTCAAGTACGATCCATTTTCCGATAGGTCTACATTTTTGTTTCAATAATCTTTTAGGTCCAAATCAGTTTCAATGTTATGTTCTTCCAGAGTTGGAGGAACCAACTCCTTATCATTCTCTACAAAATCTTTAAATAAATCTTTCTCATCACACGTTTTCTCTTTCTCGTCAACTATAATAAATTCATTATCGATTATTTCTTCTTCATAGTCGTCAAGCTCAACATTTTTAAGTCGTTTATGGCCCGGTACAATTTGAAAGTCAGCAGCTCTATTTTCATATAACGGACCAAAATATTCGGAATGTTGCTCAACTGAGATATTATTAATTAATTCAACCTTGGCAAAAGTTTCGACATCTTTTAGGTCTACTTCTATTATAGTTGCTATGACGGGTCCGGTATCAAAACCACTTATTAAAAGATTTTTAATATACTTGGGTATTGTAATTTTTAAGGCATATTCTGCCTGTTCAAAAACATCTTGAGTTATATTCTCGGTTTTGTCCTCGGTATTGTCGGACTCCATCTGAAAAGCCTAGAAAAAGAGAAATAGTGAATTCATTATCAAGCGCAATGTCTAAATCCTCTAACCAATTTATTAGTATTTCATTAGGAGTCCAGAAATAAGAAGATTTTCTATTTCTGGACGTGTAATGAATATTATTTTTATTAAACTTCTTTAAAAACAATAACATAAAAACCCGATAAAAACAATAAAAAAAGTAAATAACTAAATTTAATTGACCGAAAATAAAGTAATCTTGACAATATTATGTATCAGTGGAGCCTTGTGAGCTGTCAAAGAGTCAGAGAAATTATCATAATGCAACACTGCTTAAAACTGGCTAAACCAGTTTAACTTTTTATAAAATACAATTGAAAACCAAAAGATTATATATTATATGAAACAAATGTCACAATGGCAACGGCGCACCATCCCAAATGATTTTTTCGTAGTCGTTTCTATTTTTTTTTACTTATCTTTGCATTTGGGTTCACACTAAACACTGGACATTTAGTGAAAGGATTTATGAGAATCCATGATCCGTTCAATAGTACTGTATAGTTGATTTTACCAGAAAAAAAAAACAACAAATAGCAAACAGGCAGCTGTAGTATGTAAATATGCCAATTTTACTTACCTTTTTCTCGTTCATCATTTGTACGCTACTTTTTTTTTTAACACAGTCACTTTGCGTAGTATTATTATGTATTATAAAACTAATAAGCTATATTTTCACTATTTAACCGTTTTCAAAATAATGCTATGTATTTCTAACCAAACTTTTTATGTTCTTTAGCCACGTGTTTGACTATTATGTCTAATTAATAATTCGCGCCCAAATACATGTCCACCGTTGCCAAATGTGGCAGTTATGCCCTGGTTATCCTTTGGTTATCCCCGGTTATCCTTTGGTTATCCCCGATTTTCCCCGGTTTTCCTCGGTTATCCCCAATTATCCCCAGATATCCTTAGTTATCCCCGGCCATGTACACCAAATATCCCCAGTGAAATCCCCCTCGTCAAATAGTTAAAAAAAATATTAAAAAAAAAATTCAGATTTTTGATATAAAGAAAATTTTGTGATAAATCACAAATATTTTTTATTTTATTAGTAGTCGAGGGGGATTTCACTGGGGATATTTGGTGTACATGGCCGGGGATAACTAAGGATATCTGGGGATAATTGGGGATAACTGGGGATAATTGGGGATAACCGAGGAAAACCGAGGAAAACCGAGGAAAATCGGGGATAACCGGGGATAACCAAAGGATAACCGGGGATAACCAAAGGATAACCGGGGATAACCAGGGCATAACTGCCACATTTGGCAACGGTGGACATGTATTTGGGCGCGAATTATCAATTAGACATAATAGTCAAACACGTGGCTAAAGATCATAAAAAGTTTGGTTAGAAATACATAGCATTATTTTGAAAACGGTTAAATAGTGAAAATATAGCTCATTAGTTTTATAATACATAATAATACTACGCAAAGTGACTGTGTTTAAAAAAAAAGTAGCGTACAAATGATGAACGAGAAAAAGGTAAGTAAAATTTGGCATATTTACATACTACAGCTGCCTGTTTGCTATTTGTTGTTTTTTTTCTGGTAAAATCAACTATACACTATACAGTACTATTGAACGGAGCATGGATTCTCAAAAATCCTTTCACTAAATGTCCAGTGTTTAGTGTGAACCCAAATGCAAAGATAAGTAAAAAAAAAATAGAAACGACTACGAAAAAATCATTTGGGATGGTGCGGCGTTGCCACTATGACATTTGTTTCATATAATATATAATCTTTTGGTTTTCAATTGTATTTTATAAAAAGTTAAACTGGTTTAGCCAGTTTTAAGCAGTGTTGCATTATGATAATTTCTCTGACTCTTTGACAGCTCACGAGGCGCCACTGATACATAATATTGTCAAGATTACTTTATTTTCGGTCAATTAAATTTAGTTATTTACTTTTTTTGTTGTTTTTATCGGGGTTTTTATGTTATCGCTTTAAAGAAGTTTAATACAAATAATATCATTCATTACACGTCCAGACATAGAAAATCTTCTTATTTCTGGACTCCTAATGAAATACTAATAAATTGGTTAGAGGATTAGACATTGCGCTTGATAATGAATTTACTATTTCTCTTTTTCTGGGCTTTTCAGATGAAGTCCGACAAAACCGAAGACAAAACCGATAATATAACTCAAGATGTATTTGAACAGGCAGAATATGCCTTAAAAATTACAATACCCAAGTATATTAAAAATCTTTTAACTCTAAGTGGTTTTGATACCGGACCCGTCATAGCAACTATAACAGAAGTAGACCTAAAAGATGTCGAAACTTTTGCCAAGGTTGAATTAATTAATAATATCTCAGTTGAGCAATATTCCGAATATTTTGGTCCGTTATATGAAAATAGAGCTGCTGACTTTCAAATTGTACCGGGCCATAAACGACTTATTTTATTAAAGCAAGTAAATCATATACAGATTGTTCAACGATGACCGAAGTTGAATATATAGCGCCAACTTCTAACAAGAAACAAATTAGAAACATACAAAGCTGTTTAGCTGGCTCTGGTTTGGAAAATATCACGGAAAATACCAATTCGAGCTTCAGTTCATCCCTCGGTTCAACTTCAGATATTAACTCTGGTGTATTGTCTTTATCCAACGTTAATTTAACAGAACAAAATGCAGATATTTTCCGGGCACTGAAAAAATGGGCCAAGGGAAAATGTAATATACAGGATTGGTCTCAGTTAAGATTTGATGATATAAAAATACAAACATACGTAAGTTCAGATAAAGACTTGTTTTGTAAAGTAACTTGTTTTTGCGGCCAAACTTACACATTATCTCAAGCTTCAAAAAAGGCAACGTGTAAACCTCGTTGGATATATTCAACTTTCCATAAACACTTTTTAAAAGCACATCATCAGATGAAAGATCCTATCGTTTCAAATAATATTGAAGATAACGTTGTCGATAACAGTCAACAGCTAAATACGAAAACTAAATGTCAAAAAAATACTTTATTGAACTACAATTTCACCGAGAATTTCACTAATAACTCCACAGTTACTAATTCAGGATTAAAATCACCAACTTCAGCATGTCCACAAAATAAGATAAATATATTGCATACTGTTACCCTTAAGAATTTCCGAGAGAATTTCCAAAATCAAGAAGAATTACCATTGAAAAAATGCCCAAAAAGTTCTATAAACCAGACAATAACTTACCAAGATAGAAGCATCAGTGATACTCGAGGTGATACTCTAGAAAACTGTACTGAAGCAGTGAAGTTAAATGAATCAGAAGTAATGGAATCTTCGCCTGAAAATGAAATTCCTGGGGATATTTCTAACAATTTACCAGATGCTTTATCTCAAAAAATAACTGCCACAGACGACTATGAAGAAGAAATAATCGATAATGAATTTATTATAGTTGACGAGAAAGAGAAAACGTGTGATGAGAAAGATTTATTTAAAGATTTTGTAGAGAATGACAAGGAGTTGGTTCCTCCAACTCTGGAAGAACATAACATTGAAACTGATTTGGACCTAAAAGATTATTCAAACAAAAATGTAGACCTATCGGAAAATGGATCGTACTTGAAACTTACCTTGCCAAATTCCAAAACCATTGTTGTAAAGAAGTCATCTTATTGTTGGCTATTGGACAAGGGCAACGGCCGAGTTAGTACAGACAGATTAAAGCGGTTTATTATTTCCAGTAAAAGAAAACCAAGTAAAATCATGAAGCCTAAGACCAAAAAAAGTAAATTCTCTGGTAAAAGAAGCATAAGGAAAGTTGTAAAGAAAAAAAAAGATGAATTTGCTGATTCTTTGACTGATTTAAATTCTGATTCAGACAAAGTCAAGGAATGTGTTACATATGATGATTCAACAGACACGGAAACATTTGATTCTGATGCTGACAAAACTCCAACAGAAGAGGAAAGTAAGGTAGAAATTATTGTAGACAAATATTATGCAGTACAGTATAATCAAAAATGATACATTGGAAAAATCATGCAAAAACTCAGTGAAGAAAATTACTTAATGAAGTTTTTAAAAGAGACTGCGAACCTGTTTAAATGGCCAACTAAAGACGACATTGCTGAAGTAAAGTCGGAATATATATTCTATGGACCTATAGAGCTAAGTGGCTGTGGGCCATTCCAGATGAAACGAAAAGACACTTTAAATATTAAAAAAATATTTAATCCTATTTAACATGTGTTCCAAATTTTTGATTCTAGTTACATTTTTATTTTGTAATTTTTGTACAATTATTTTATTTATTCTTTTATGTGTTTAGATGTATACCTACTTTAATAAATCGTTTAAAATAAAAATGTTTTTTTTTTCAAATGAAAAAAAAAACTGCTTCAATAAACCCGAGATTAAACCTATGAGATCAGCTACTCAGCTAATTAATTCTTAGGAAAAATTTGGGTTTAAAGAACGCGCCACGTTTTTATACATATTTTATTAACTTAATTTTAATTTTTCTTAACATATATCAGTTTCATTAACAATGAATTCGTCATATTCCATTTTCCAGTTAGGGATAACCAATGATAACTAGGGATAACCGAGGATAACCGGGGATAACAGGGGATATCCGAAGGTAGCCGGGGATATCTGCTGGATAACCGGGGATATCTGCGGGATAACTGGGGATAACTGGGGAAAACTGGGGATAACCAAGGATAACTTGCAGTTGGGGGAAGTTTGGTGTACTCAATTTTGCAATCGAAACACCCCTCGTTAGTAGTGGAGTTATCTAAAGAAATAAAAATAATATATGTCCAATCAGGCGCGGATCCAGAGGAGGTAATAACCAAAAAAATGGGATACTACATAATATCACTATTATGAATAAACATTTTCTCAAACCTCCCTTTTTGCTTAGAAATTAGAAAGAATAGAGGTGAAATTAAATAATTTATCATATATAGTAGCCCGGTGATCTGATAGACAAGATAGCAAACGGATCTTCATTTTTCGAGAAAAAGTCATGCTCTATAAAGATTTTTGCTTGCTGAAAAAATTCGTATATCGATGCAAAAAAAATTGTATACAGGGTGTCCAAGAAGTTAAAAATTCAAATTTTTTACAAGAGTAAAATACCCCTATTCTAAAATTTTCAGCAAAATTATATTTAAGAGAATTGTTTCAAATCGTCACATCTTCTAGGTTAATTAGTTTTCATTAGTTTTGGATAGCAATAATATTTTTGTTTTAAATTTGCATGTCAGAGAAAAGTTTGGTAGGTGTACCTTCGATTTTGTAAACCTTTAGGTATCACCTTTGATTAGGTACCTCGGATATTAATTATTACAGTGTCAAGCAAAACGTCATTGTCAGTAACTTTTAAAGATTTTATTAGTTTACAATGTTAACAACGGAGCCAAAAATACTTTTAATGTTATGGTAACGGATATTTTTCAAACAGATACGTTATTCAAAAATTGTATGGCATGTTCCCAAATGTACCCGTAACCAAATGGGCTGTCTGCAAGAAATTTCGTAAAACGGGATCCACATTAGACTTAAAAAAAGTAAAAAAATACTAAATCGAAGATGATGCAGCGACTCAATTCGTACTGCAGTCTGTTAGAGAAGAACCCACACTGTCCATCAGGAAACGAGCTACGCAACTACAGGTGGTCCAAAAAAGTACTATTCAAGAAATTTTAAACCAAAATAAGATACGTTCCCACAAACCCTATTATAACCACACATTAGAAAAGAGCGATGATGTCAAAAGGTTGGATTATTATTTATTGGTAGGAAGTAAAATTTTAGGTGTAAATATGGGATTCCATAAACTTATCATGTTCTCGAATGAGTCCACGTTTTCGGCGAATGGAACTGTGACATCGCAACATGTTCGCTATTGGAGTGATGTTAATCCTATGTTCAGAATCCCAACTGACGTCAATATTTAAAAAAGTGAATGTTTGGTGCGCTGTTTCCTACTATGGTAGAATAATTGGTATTTATTATGGTATTTCCTTAAGAGTAGTTGTAATAGAAATTCTAATTTAAATATGTTTAATATTCAAATAGTATTCATTCTGGTTATTTGGAATAACTGCAATTAGATTACCTAAGCAACATGAACTTCCAGCAAGATGAATGCCGGGCCTATTTTACTAGAGAATGGCTTAATTTAGTATTTAATATCCCCCAAGATATCCCGACCTTACGTTGGCAGATATATACTTGTGGGGATGCCTAAAACAGCTAACTTATGCAAATCCACTGCTAAATGATGAGAACATTTTAAAACAATGGATTATACAAACTGTAGAAGTAATATCCATAAAAGAAGTATAGAGGAGTTATGACTATCTTATAGAACTGGAAAATTGCATCCTTCATAGTGAAGCGATATTTGAATAGTTATTGTTATGCTATCTGATTTTGGTCTATTACTTATATCTATCCCTGAGTTCTTAATAAAAACCTTGGATGGCGGATGGATTGGCGAATAAATAAGATTATATTTTTAAAGTTTTCTTTAGTAATATTCTTTATAAATGTACCAAATTGTAAGTTAAAATCAATTATTTAATATTTTATTTATTTACGCGTTAAATTTGCACGTTTCAGTTTACTTTGCTAAGTAAATTTAAACTTTTAATTGATGTGTAGGTAATGGAAAAACGATTTCAGTTCGAAACATACTTATTTGAAAGTTTCAAGATAAACAAAACATTTTCATTCCAAATGTGTTAAGCTCGTCAAATAAAATCTATTTGGTCCAACTAAGTTTTGTGCAAATAGTCATTACCCAAGTGATCGAGTTTTCGACAACAAGGGAATTTTGACAATGGGAAAATTGGTTTCTAGCGCAATTCTTGCTGTCTAAATTGTTTTGTTTTTCTTTCTTGTTTTCTTTAATAGTTAAGCAGAAAGTTGGTAATTTCGAAAATCGCGATAGTTTATACTTAAGTAGGGTGCGAGATTCGAGTAAAGAATTATTAGTAAAACTAGTTTAAGCTATATTGCTATTTACTATTAAGTATAGGAAAGTTTGGAAATTAAATGCTTCTCGCGAAGAAGACTAGTGGGTGATACTCTAAACTTATACAGTGACTACCAAAACTCCCGCATAAATTCGATATATGCCAAACAAAAAATAAATTTTAAAAACGCTCGGACGCATCAATCTTTATTTCTAATTGTCCGCTTCTAATATAATATGACGTCATCGATAATTTTTTTTTTAAATGGTTATTCGATTTTAGTGTTTTATGGGAAGTTCTAAACACATTCCATGTTATATATTATTATCCTATACCGATTTTCAACGGTTATGGAAATATTGACGTTTAAAGTGAAACTATTAAACAAGACAAAGCTGGCCAGTTGGTTTAAACCAGTGCCAAAAAACTCAGATACACACACACACAAAGTGAAACTAATGTTTGCCTTGAAAATCTACTCGACAAGGTTGCATAGACATTATTACTTTATATTTGTTTGCCTTTTTTTTAAACACGATAAATTTTTAATTTTGTAAGGATTTAGGAAATAACTATTTTTGAATTTGAACTTTTCAATTTGTATCCTAGTTAACTGTGTATATTATTTATCAAAAAATTACTTAACTAAATGTTCAAATTGCTTTCCATTTACTTCTTGATAGTGTCCATGACGGTAGGTAAACTCCTCTAAAACATTATGGACGGTTTTCATCGTTATTTATCTAATTTCTTGTCGGATCCTATTTTTCAGTTCATCTATACTGTTTGGTTTATTGAAATATACTTTAAATTTTAAGGAACCCCACAAAAAGTAGTCCATAGGCGTCAGATCAGGGGAGCTGGTTGGCCATTTTATTTGTCTCCTTCTACCTATCCATCTTCCTGCGAGCACCGTGTCAAGATAGATACGAACATTGCGATACAAATATGGCGGTGCACCATCTTGCTGATATAAAATATCACCAGCTGGTAAGTCCGGGTCTTCTGCGGAAACAAAACTGCTAAAGCGGGTAAAAAGGTATTTTCAAGAAAATTCAAATATCTTTGGCCAGTGAAGGTGTTTTCAAAAAAATATGAGCCAATTACTCGATTCCCCACAATACCGCCCCTGACGTTAACTTTTGTGGGCACTGTGTATGGGCTTCAGTCGACCAATAAGGATCTGTTGCTGACTAGTATCGATAGTTTTGTCTGTTTACTTCACAATTCAGACAGAAAGTTAATTCATCAGAAAAAAATTATTTTGTAAATAAATTCTCCATTATTTCGACATATTATGCTCATCATTGTTTCACAACATTCTAATCGTCGATTAGGGTCGTCTTCGTTTAATTCATGTATCAGCTTTATTTTGTAGGGAAAATATTTATTTGTTCGTAAAATTTTTCTTGTAGAAGACGCTCCAACGTTGTTATTAAAAGCTAATCATTCTGTACCTTTATGAGGAGTGTCTTCTACCGAAAGAAGAATATTTAGTTTCGTTTCTTCCGAACGTTTGGGCCTGCCTAATCTTGGAAGGTCACTTACATGTCCAAAATATTTAAATTTGTTGATTTGGGTATTTATGATTAAAAAGCTGACAAACCTCAATTTGTCAATCCTGTCCTCATTAAGATTTCAATTATTTGCATCTTACTCAGTTTAACCATGTTCAGTGATTACTACCTAACTCATTTTTTTTATATTTTTTATATTTCTAGCAAAATTATTCAAACTACTTTAATTACTTTTGACGACTTTTGTATTGACCTTGACTTAATTGTCAACAATAAAATACCTTAATCTACGACAGTGCCATTATGACGTATTTAGCATTATCATTTGGATGTCATTATGACCTTCATAATAGCACTCAGTGCCATTATGAATTCATAATAACATCCAAATGTTAAGATACAAAAACAAAAAGAAAGTCGGTGCAAACTATTACGCTTTGCGCGATATTTTCGACATCCGAAGGGACACTTTCGGATTCAGAATCTCCCATATTTAAATTATTTTTGGCCAACACTTTGCATACAATAGAAAATTAGACGGCAATAATGACGTTGTCAAAATCGAAATTGAAACAATCAAAAATGCGGTTACCATGATAACGACTATTATGAACACCTGAAAATTTTAAAAATTACGAAAACGTTATCTGATATCAATGAAATTTAGACGAATAAAATCTATTTGCACTGTCGTAGATTAAATTTTGAATGATACACGTTCAATATGAACTTTGTTAATGAAACTTGTGCAATTAAACAACTCGGCTAACGCCTCGTGGTTTAACGTTGCACACGTTTCATTATAGTGTTCATATCGAACTAGTAATAACTATAATTGATTAACACCTGATTATAATAACATACTCTATCGATTTAATAGTTATATATGTATCTAGGAAATTATAATGGTCTTAACTTAATAACCGAGGGCAAAGTTTACGTCCCGAGGGCCTTCGGCCCGAGGGGCAGCAATTGCCCGAGGTAATTGAGACCCTTATAATTCCAGTGATACATAGATAATTTTATTTCTGACCGATTTTAGTAACATTTTGTTCATTTTTAAAGTGGAATAAATGTTTCAATAGATGACAATCAAATTGACATTAGATGTCAATCGTTTGATTTTATGTCAAATTTTTCTTAATATCCCAAGGGAGTTATGACCCTTATAATTCCCGCGTAACTAAGACGTTATAAGCTAATAATATACCGGTCAGAAATAAAGTATTTTTTGTAACGCAAAAGGCTTAAACGTCAATATATCAAAAACGGTTGAAAATTATTATTTTTAATTCATAAAATAATTTGAAGACATAAAGCGAATACTAACAATAACTATTTAATATTGATAATAATACATGCAAACTTGAAACTGTAGTCGTAGGGAACCCATTTATGTATTGAACCATTATTAAATGCCCAAAAATTTGAGCTTAACTTAGTTTCAATTTCTTGAAGAGGCGTAAACTCTTGTTTTGTGATTGGGAGTTTTCCTGTCAGCAGTCTTGGAAATTCGTCAATTTTCTTTATATCCTTTTGGGGCGATGAGGAAGGGGTAGAAAGTTTCCATCAAAATATAATTTATACTGTACTATTTGATTTTCGTATTTAAGAACTCAAGTGTCGGTAATTGTTGGGTCATTCATTTGTAATGTTCTTGGTTCGTTGTGTAACAACGTAGTCAGGAAACGACATTATCTAGTTCTACCTAATAATACTATGTTTAATCATTCTTCAATTCTCATATATATATACAATGTTACAATGTACGAGGAACAACCTTTCAATTAGTTGTCCTCGGTCAATTACCGTTCATGTTATCAATAATATAATACTATTCATTAAACAACACATTTCTAATCTAAACATAAATGGATCAATGGCACTTCCGGCATTGACTCACTGATGGTCAATTGCCTAGTGAACTTGGTGGCGCCATTTAGCCATTACACCTCCCTGGGAGAATTAAAAGAAAATGTTTTTGTTAAAATATTTTCTTTTTCCTTGATTTATTTAACTAACACACGTTTTTGTTATGTGTTATGTTTTTATAATACATATGTTTGCATAATAATATTGTTACTTAATAATAATATAGGAACTATAAACAATGTTGCTTATAGTACGGTTTAATTAAATTTTTGTGTACTTCCCTAAGTTTATTATTTATACATATAACTAAATTTGTATTCCTATCTTCTAATACTGTATAAGGACCTTTATACAATGGTTCTAACTTATTATCTTGACTTGAGTTTTTTAGTAAAACTAATGCTCCCTTATTATAACTAACATGTTTACAATTTCTATCGAATATCTGTTTTTGCTTTGCTTTTGATACTAGCAAGTTATTTCTTGCATCATTCCATGCTGTTTGTAATCTGAATTTTAATTCTACTGGATAATTATCAAAATTATATACTGGGTCAATGGAATTGTCAATATTTGATGGAATTATACTCGGTTTTCTAAAAACAAGTTCGAAAGGTGTGTAACGTGTTGACGTATTTACTGTGTTATTGTACGAAAAACACCAAAAAGGAACCCAATCGGCCAATTATCGGTTTATCTCGACAATTTCATTCGTAGATACGAACCTAAGTTTTTATGCGAATTTTCTAACGCTCCTAACGTCTCGTGATGGTAAGCCGTTGAATTTAACTGTTTAATATTTAACAATTTACATGAATTTTTAAAAATTTCTGACAAAAATTCCGTTTCCTGATCTGTTACTATTTCCTTTGGTATGCCATACCTCAAAACAAAATTGTTTACGAAAGATTTTGCAACAGTCTCTGATTCTTTATCTGGTATAGCATAACATTCGACATACTTTGTAAGATCCCATTGTAATGTTTGAATATATTTATTACTAAATATATCGACCGGAAGTGGTCCTACTAGATCTAAAAAAATTTTTGAAATGCTAAAGTCGCCGTAGTGGTTACAACCATTGGCTGCTTTACACATTTCGAATGCTTATGTCTCTGACAATCATCACATTTCCTAATAAACTCTATCACATCGTTTTTTATCCCTGGCCAAAAATATTGTCTCTTTATGTTATTATACATACGCAGGACACCAGCGTGTCTTCCAGTTGGTAATGTATGATAATCATTGAGAATCAACTGCCTTAGTTCCCTATCATCTATACGCTGTACATTTCTAACAACATTTAGTTTTAATTTTATTTCTGTCATTAATTCTTTAAGTTCTCTTATTTTTCCTAAAATTTCAGTACTTTCGCATTTTTAATAACATACAGTTCCGGAACATTATTTTCTGCGCATATTTTTCCCAAACGCCTCAGTGATGGACCTAAGTCAATTACACTGATCGGTAAGTCTGGTCTAAAAACAATTATTTGTGAATTCACATCATAAACGAAATTTTTATAGTACTGTTTACATTCTCCTAGGAATTTAGCATTTTTAAACTCTGAATCTGACATCAGTCTTAACTCAACTGTGTCACTTGGGCGCCTTAGTACTTCCACTACTACAGGGTGATCAATCCTATCGGTGTCAGTATCGCTTCCCCTAACTCCTGTTTGTCTGTTCCTAGCTTGAGCACGCGTCATAACATTTATACTTTCACTTACTTTTGCGCTCATTTCTTTTAAGTCTTTCACATTCATGCTTACTCGTGATAACGCGTCAGCTGTTACATTATCCGAGCCTTTCACGTAATGTATTGTAAAGTCATACTCTTCCAAAATTAACCTGAATTTTGTGAGTCTACTTGAGGGATTTGTCATATTAAATAAATATATTAACGGTCTGTGATCCGTTAATATTTTAAATTTCTTGCCAAATAAATATGGCCTAAAATGTTTCTCTGCCCATACTATGGCTAAAAGTTCTTTTTCGATAGTACAATAATTTCTTTCTGCCTTATTTAAAGTTCTTGATGCAAAAGCGACAGGACGGTCATCGGAGTTTGACAAAACTACCCCTAATCCTGTACCACTTGCATCCGTTCAAAGTATAAATTCATTCTCGGCTGAAAAATCTGGATATTGTAAAACTGGTGGGTCGACTAATGCTTGTTTTAGTCTTTCAAATGACTTTTCGCATTCGTCGTCCCAGACGAAAGCTTTTCCTTTCCTAGTTAAATTATTGGGAGGTTGAGCTAACGCGGCAAAATTTTTTATAAATTTCCTATAGTAATTCGCGAAAGCTACAAATCGTTTCACTTCATCTGTACTCTTAGGCTTTGTGTAGTTTGACATTGCGACAGTCTTTTCTGGATCTGGTTATATACCTTCCGCCGAAATAACGTGTCCTAGATATAAAATTTCCTTTTTTAAAAATTCACATTTACTCGGGTTAAGTTTTAAATTTACTTTCCTGAGTCTTTCCAAAACTTTTACTAAATTTACATTATGATTTTGTAGTGAATTTCCAAATACAATTAAATCATCTAAATAAACAAAACACGTCACTATTAAATCCTGACATAGCTATTTTCATTAATCGAGAAAATGCACTTGGACTAATTTTTAACCTCATAGGCAAACGTTTAAGCTGAAATTGCCCCTTGTCCATTGAAAATGCGGTACAAGGCCTGCTCTTAGGGTCTAATTCTAATTGGTAGTACCCCTGAGCTAGATCTAGGTGAGAAAAATATTGGGCTCCGGATAATGAATCTAAAATTTCCGTGATATTAGGCAAAGGCCACTTCTCATCCTTTATCTGCTTGTTTAGTAAGCGATAATCCAAAACTACCCTTAACTTTTTTACCCCATTATGATCTGCCTTTTTGGGCACTATAAGTAATGGTGAATTCCATTCTGAAACTGCTCTTTCGCATATGTCATTTTGGATCATAGTGTCGATTTGTTTATTTATCTCACTTTTCTGTGCATGTGATAACCGGTATGGCTTTACATACACTGGATTGGCGTCATGTTTTAAGTGAATTTTTTGACGGTATAAATTAGTTACTGTTAAAGCATCTCCTTCTAATTGAAAAACATCAGCGTATTTCGCACAAATTTTTTCAATAGAAGTTTTTTCTTTCCTACTTGTTGACTGAGCATTTACCAACTCCAAAACCTTTTCTACACGATTTACAGATATGCATTCATCCTTAAAACTACATATCCTAAAAGATGACGAGTTTTCTGTTTTTGGTTGAAAATTTTTTAACCTGACTTCTCGTTCGTTTACGTTTAATATTTTTACTGGTATAAAATTTTTCTCGGGTTTTACTATAATACTGGCCACAATCACTCCTTCACACAATTCTTCATTCAAAATTACACATTCATCGGTGCTTTCGGTATAACAATATTTTATTACTTCACACAAATACAAATGATCATAATTTATTATTGCTCCCGTTTTGATGAAAAAATCTGACCCTAATACATCATGTATACTAGAGTCGAATTTATCAACGACACAAAATTTATGTTTAAATTTTTCGTTATTAATAGAAAATAAAATATTAGCTGCTCCCCTTGAAAATGTAGATCCCGTAACAGCTTTAATTTTTATTTTATTAGATGTGTCTATTTGACATCTTTCCACATAATCAGCAAAAATACAACTTATACTAGCCCCTGTATCTAGCAAAAATTTTAACTCATTCACTCCATATTTTACGTATATATAATTTAATGCGTTTATATTATAACTACTACCTATTTTGTTGTCATTCACACCTAGACACGAGAAAACTGCTTACTCGTATCACGTTCATCGTTTACAACATACGCTCGGCGCGTAAAATTTTCTTGACCTTGACCTCTACTGTTGTGTTTGTTTTTCTGATTTTGCCTAGCCATGTGATTTGGTTTGTAATTTGGTTTTTAATTAAATTTTCCGTTTTTTCTGTTTACACCGTGACCTCGCGTAAAAGATCTATGTGTATTATTAAAATGTTTATTTTTCCCGTGAGTGAAAAATAGATTGTTATTTGACTGAATATTAAAATTTTTTACTATTTCTTCCTCTTTGGCTGCTATAACAGCATCCTTTAAATTTAAATAATTTTTAGCTTTAACTATAGTTCGTAAGTCTTTGTCCCTAAGTCCGTTAGCAAACGTACTTATTGCAATTTTTAATACACAATACAACACTTTTTAATACGCTAATAGCATTATCATCGTTATCCGCCTGTGTTATAGAAAGGTCCAACATTAACTGCTCTATTATTTCAGCATAATCTTTTATACTTTTATTATTTTGTTTTGTACTATGCAACTGTGTTGACAAAACGGCTGTTGATTTTTTAGCAATTAAATGTTTGGTCATATCAATTAATAAATTTTTTACACTGTCATACTCCTTTTGTAACCTTATTTTCGCGGTTTGAGTAATTTTAACTTTTAATATATATTTTATTAAGAATACTTTTCCATTGTTATCCAGCATTTCACTGTATAACTCGATAGCATCAATAAGCTGTTTCGTAGCTTCCTCGGTACCGTCCATAGAGGGTAACAAGGACGCTGCGACCCTAATATCAAATTTTTCAGTCATTATGATTGTCTATTTTACTATTTTTACTAATTTGATCTGCAATCTCTCGTCGCGCTACAATAATTTCCCTAGATTTTTCTAAATACTTGCTTATTCTTAGAAAATATTCTCCTAACTTGGGCTCGTCTTGATCAGTGTTGATCTCATTTTTTAGCCAACCTAATTTGTTATCTAATATTTCTAAGTCACTATATAACTTATTTATTCTAATTAAATTTTCACGACGCTCTTTGGGTTCTCGTTGTAAATTTTCGTAAAATTTAATACAAATTTTGTAAAATTCGTCTCACTGTGCTAGTATGCTATCTATTAACTAATTATAATCCCCCAAAAAAAATGTTTATATTAATTAGTATCTAACCTTTTAATCGTCTCGTCTTGGAGCTAATTTTGCACACTTGGGCTTTCAGATGAGTTCTTGGCTTCGTCTGATTTCTTGCTGTACTTTCTTCTCTATATGCTTTTTGAATTTATGCACTGGATATGCCACCATTATGAGTATTACTGCTACAAAGGCCACTATTCCCAAAGCCTCTTTCCAAGTCACTGCTACTGCACCATTTTGCACGCCATTTGAAGTGCCTCCGCTATTGCCGGCTTGGCTAATGATGACTTCCTCCTTTGTTTGAGATGATCCCATTATTCCACACTGCAATAACTTTGTACCACACTGTAATTACTTTAACTTTGGTACGACTGGAATAGAATCGACTGGTAGGATCGCCATGTAATGTTCTTGGTTCGTTGTGTAACAATGTAGTCAGGATACGATAAGAAAACGACAGTATCTAGTTCTACATAATAATACTATGTTTAATCAGTCTTCAATTCTCATATATATACAATGTTACAATGTACGAGGAACAACCTTTCAAGTAGTTGTCCTCGGTCAATTACCGTTCATGTTATCAATAATATAATACTATACATTAAACAACACATTCCTAATCTAAACATAAATTGATCAATGGCACCTCCGGCATTAACTCACTGATGGTCAATTGCCTAGAGAACTTGGTGGCGCCATATAGCAATTACACATTATAGATTCATAAACAAGATCCAATTTATAGTTTTCGAATAACTCAAAAGTGGGTGACATCACTCCATAGTGTTTAAAGTTTTTCTTGGTTCTTCCGTTAGCTTATGGTAGTCATGAGGAATAGAAATTGTTTTATTTTTTATTTTTTTTCCATGACCAGTGTGTCCTTTGATGAGATATTTCTGAATAATTGCGATATTGTACGTTGTTGAAAGCGATGAAAGCAATGAAAGAGCATTAGCTATTGTGGAGTTTCTGTTCTGATAAGTGAAACATTCAGAAAAAATTATTACAGGGCGCTTGTCTTCCGAATTTTTTAAAAATTTAGGTAATTTACGAACGTAAACGTTGAAGCTTGTAGGTAAGTTCAGGTTACTTTTTGTCAGTGATATTCAAAGTGTAAAATATAGTTTATTTCCTTTCTTAAACCTCAGTCAAGGTTATTTTTCTTTCCGTTTCCGTTTTAGTAACCAAATTCATAACACAAACTTTTCTTTACTCTCAAGTAAATTTTTCCAAAATGCTTTAAATATTCACAGGTTCGACCCATTAGTCTAGAATTTCTTTTACGTAAGGTAAGATTTTGATTTTCTGGCCTCCTGTATCCCGAATAATTTTTCCCCTAACACAAAAAATTGGAGTTGTTTTTCCTTTTCTACTGCCATTCTTAACCGAATGATCCAAGTTGTCAGTTATTTCTAAATTTTCGTCTTCTGTCTCAGTTTCGTCACTATCTTTAGTTTAGGTTAATAATTACTACCCTCTTGACCACTGTCGTATTTGCTTGTGTCTTCTAGTGAAGGTTTCAAAACTATTGACACCGTCGATACGCTTCCTTCACGCTGGCGCCCGGTCTATTTCCATGTTTTTGCTGCAATTGAAGCGCACCAATGGCCCTTGGAAACTGAAAATATCCTCGGTCTAATAGGCCGAGTCAACGCTTTGAATACTCTGTGTCTTATGACCGAGATTTAAGAATTTGAACACGCATGTCTCGACCCTATAGACCGATATGGCAGTAAATGTTTATTTAAAAAAGAAGACGCGTGACATCCGCTGCGTGTCCTGGTCGTGAACTAATATGCGTTCTGCTTATTTAAATGAAAATAGTCAAGATATAAAAAAGACTGATGCTGTCAAAAAATTTGAGATTATGCTTTTATCATTTTTCTATATTTCTTCTGTTTTTTTTTTAATAAGACTTTTGATTATCCTGTACGTAATTTGCCTGCCAAAAACCAGTTTTCTTCTGTTTTCGACCTAGGTAGATTACCTAAAATTTTCTAAACCCAACCCTGCCTATAAGTTGTCAGAAACAAGTTAACAAAATTTCATAATAGAAACTAATACAAAAAATATACATTTTCACCTTGCATTGACAAGTTGTAATTATGTGATAATTTACACAAAGTATTTTGTTGCTCCATTCCATCACAAAATAATACAGTCCTTGAAACTGGATAGATTACGCGTAAGTTAACTATTACGACCGTGAGAGTCTGTTTTTAAAAACATTTATTTTTGTTACAAATACATCAATTGAAAATAAAGTACAATAATTAAAGATTAAGTATTCGGAATTATGGCTTCTGACTGACTGCCTTGTCTTCTCCTGGGTTGTATTCTATAAGTTACTTGAGATGCACACTCAGCACTATTCAGTGTCGGACCGTGATATAACTCCTCCCTCCTCAGATTTAACTACACCTAGTAGGGGGTAGTTCGATGGGTAGACTGCTGACATCAGTTGGGGTAGCATTCTTGTGTAACCATCCTTTTCGTACCATATATGTACATAGCAGGTACACACCAATGGCAATTAGGGCGACATATACAAAAATAGTCCATACGCTGGGTACGGTCGGAACTTCTCCAAGAATATGTGGTTCGTTCTCTTCGATTTTATTTCTAAGTTCATGTAGTTCATCTAGCTTTATTTTCGGTAAGTAAAAGCTCAAATTAAGTAAAGGAAGCTGCGGCAGCGCATCTTCGAGATCTGGAAAAAGTATTGGTTGCTTTCCAGAATCGATTATTTGTTGATCATTGGTAATCGATTTTCCATCAAATTTGAATCGGCATTCGATTGGTATGGTAACCAGAAAGGTACCATATAATTTGCGCCTTTCTTCTTGTAGTGGACATTTTAGTTCTACTATTTTGTCAATAGGGAATATTAGTAACCAACTGTTTGATTTGTCTAATTGGTTCATGACTGGTTGGGTTATTGTGACGTCAATTTGTTGACATGTGGAGGTGCTTTCTGTGGATTGAAGTAGCTGTATTTCGCATGGGCTTCTCATATCTATTTCTCGAAGTTCTTCTTCTTCGCATATGAATAAATTGGGCACCATTTCTTTGCAGGGGGTTCCCCGATATGAATAGTGTAATTGATTTTTTATTAAATATTTATCGCGAGGTATTACCACCTTAAACAGACTCTGATGTATAGTTGGTACAGAATATAAATGATAATATTCAAAATCGCTCGCCTTGCAGATTGGTACTCTTAAGAGATATGTTATTTTGTTGTTTAAAATGAAACAATCAATGTCAATAATTTTTTCGAATGAAAACATATTTTCTAATTTTATAAGTAAAGGCAATTGATTAAATCCTACTAATTTTTCAAGTTTTTTAAGTTCATTTAAAAGGTCATTTAATGCTATTATACTTGGATGCATAATTTTTAGTCTAGCAAAAGTAATAGAATTTTCAATATCTTGCAATATTGAATTAATTATTTCATATAGGTTAATAATTTGATTAAGTAGGTCCTTAATAAAATGCGCATTTTCCTTATAGGTTGTAGTTTGTACTATAAGACTAATTTGATTTATTTTCTTTTCTATTAGTTTTTCATTTTGACCTATTTGTTGTATGGTTGAGTTAAATTTGTTTATGACGCTTGTAGAAATGGAGTTTTGATTTCGTATATTACCAGCCAATTTATTTTGATTTTCTTCTAAGATTTTGATAATTTTTTCATAACGTTCTCCATCCGACGCATCTAGATTTCCTGTCACAGCTTTGAATACTGAACCTACTATATTAACTAACCCTCGTCTAGTTCTCTGAGGATGTGGTAAGATTTCTTTTATTTTATTTTCTACCCTATCTTTGGTTAAGTTTAATATTTTTAAATAGTTAGATGACTCGGTGAAATATTCTTTATGCTTTATGAGTGAATTAGTAATATTTTCCGATTTAAAATGCAATTTGTTAATTTCTATTAAAATTGGGTTTAGGTCGTAGTAATGAATCAAAGTGTGGGTGTATTCCGTAAGTTTTGCGTGTCCTAGCTTTAATGGTAATATTCCTGGGTTGCCCTTTAAAGATCTGATTGTAATTTTATCTCTGTCTCCGATAACAGTAGAAAACAACCTGAAATTAAATATAATATTTTAGTCAAAGCTGTATGTTTGTCTGAGTGGGCGTTTTAAATTGTCCATATGGACCTTAGCGCGGGATTGTGTTGTTAAGGTCTTACGGTTTTGGTTCACTGATTCAATTTTTGTTGGTTTTGCGAATTTATCGGATACTTTTTGTCTAACATGTTTTTTAATGTAAACTTGTTGATTAGGTTGAAATAATTCCGGTTTATCACGATTTTCGTTAACTTTAGAAATAATTTTTTGTTTATTTTCGGCCAATTTTTGGTTAATGTTGGAATACATTAATTTGGATTTTTCTCTATGGGCGTTAACATAATCGTTTAAGAATAATTGTTCTAATTTTATATCGAAAGGATCGCTATTAGAAATGTGACCGTTAATTACGTCAATAGGTCTTAAATTAGTTGCCGAATGGATAGTATGGTTATATGCTAATATGGCATATATCATTTTTTTAGATATTGGTGTTTTGGCAAAATTTTGATTATTTAATAAACGTATGTGTTCAACCAAGGTAGAATGAAGACGTTCCATTACTCCGTTTGATTGGGGGTGGTCCGGTGAACAAAAATGTAATTTAATTTTATGTAAATTAAGAAGTTCAGTAACTACAGTATTTTTAAATTCAGTTCCATTATCGATTGTAATTTGTTTCGGTATACTGTGGTGTGAGAAGTATAATAATAGTTTGTCAGCAATTTCCGTAGCTGCCAGCGATTGAAGTGCGTATGCCTGCGCATATTTAGAAAAAGTGTCTATTATTGTTAAAAACTTAGTTTGTTCAAGTGTATATGTGTCTAGGTGCAGGATTTCAAAAGGTTGAGATGCCGTTGGCGTTATATTCATTTCCATCTTTATAGGATGACGTTCATACTTACTTTTTTGGCAAATTTCACAGTTGTTGATGTAGGTTTGAATGGAGTTTTTGAGATTTGGCCAATAATAATTTTCTTTTATTTGTTGTAATGTCTCGTCAATACCACGGTGATTGGTTTTTGATTCATGATATTTTTGTATTACTTCCGGAATGTCGTTTTTATCAGTTACATCTATTAATTTCTTTAGGCACCGTTTTAATTTTAAAGAGGGCCATTTAAACGTTTTTCGGATCACTTCACAAAATGGTTCATACATTTCGGGTTTTTCAAAATATAAGTGGTATTGTTTATCAGGAATTATAAGTTCTTTAACAAAGTTTAATATGTCTTCATCGAAATTGTTTTGTGATATTTGAACATTGAAACGGCGTTTTTTCTCAAATAAAATAGTAATTTTTGGTTTTGCCGGAGAGTGTAATACTGGTGAAATAATTATCTGATTTGATCCATAATTTACAGGTATCTCGCCTATAGGAATTCCTACTATAGGGTCTTCGCTCTCGTTTGTATGTACGGTCATGTGCTCGTCAGGTGGTTCTTGATCAGCTGATTCGTCACTTACCTTATCGTTGATCTGCGCAAGGTCATTGTCTCCTGCTTGCGCGACTGTTGACATTTGGTCTATATTATCGTTGTATGTGGAATTCTCTCCTTGTAGTGTTTTGTTAAAATCTTCTATGTATTCCTTAAGAGTAAAATTTTCTTCTGTCTCTTTCGTATGTAATTCGATACATGATAAAGCATCTGCATTTGTGTTTAGCTTTCCTTTTTTATATATTATATCATAGTCAAATTCGTCAAGTTTTATACGCCATCTTAACAATTTTGAGCTAGGGTCTTTTAGCGAAAACAACCATTGCAGTGGTTTATGGTCCGTAATAAGATTTATTTTTCTTCCAAAAATATATGGGCGAAAGTATTTGGTGGCCCACACAATTGCCAAAAGTTCTCTTTCTATGGTTGAATAATTCCTCTCAGAATCGTTTAACGTTCTGGACGCGTACGCCACCGGAAGATCTTGGCCTATAGGTCCCTGTGAAAGCACTGCTCCTAAACTAACCATACTTGCATCGGTGGTTAGGTTAAACGGTTTGGAAAAATCCGGGTACTGGAGTATCGGTTCGTTCATTAATAAATTTTTACATGTTTCAAAGCACATAAGAAATTCTTGGTTATGTTCTATGGTTGCACCCTTTTTTAAACATTTAGTCATAGGTTTTGTCAGCTTTGCAAAATCCTTAACAAATCGCCGATAATAACCTAGTAACCCTAGGAAGCCTTTTATTTGTTTCGTTGTTCTTGGGATGGGAAAATCTTTGATGGCTTTAATCTTATCCGGGTTTGGTTTTACGCCCTCTGCCGTTACGACATGTCCTAAGTATGCAACTTCCTTTCTTAGGAATTCAGATTTATCTAGCTGGATCTTAAAATTGGATTCTCGTAATCGTTGAAATACACTTCTTAATCTTTCTAAGTGTTCTTGTAGTGAAGTTGAATACACAATAATGTCGTCTAAATAGACTAAACATTTTTCGTTCTGGATTCCTCGAAGAATGTTGTCCATTACACGCTGAAACGTCGCTGGCGCGTTTTTCAGTCCAAAGGGCATGCGTAAGAACTCATAGTGACCATTTTCGGTGTTAAATGCCGTTTTCTCTATGTCTTCTTCATGCATTTGAATTTGGTGGAACCCACTAGCCAAATCCAATGTTGTAAAATATTGGCATTTTCCTAATTTGTCTAATAATTCAGTTATGTTAGGAAGGAGATACCTATCGTCCAGGGTTTTGGAGTTCAAACCCCTAAAATCACAAACTACCCTCCATTTTTGCACCCCCGAAGCATCGGCTTTCTTTGGAACTACCCAAATCGGTGAACTCCAGGGTGAGCTACTGGGCTGTATGATTTTTTGGGCCAACATTTTCTTAATTTGTTTTTCCACTTCCTGCTTATGAACAAATGGATAACGATATGATTTTGAATAAACAGGTATTTCATCTGTGGTCTTTATTCTATGTTTTATTTTACTAGTGAAAGTTAGTGTTTGATTTTCATTATAAAAAATATCGGTATATTCTTTAATTAAATTTAAAATTTTTGCCTCTTCTTCATTATTAAGGTGGTCAGTTCGGAATTTGGAAAAATCTAATTTTAAATCTTTTGAATATTCGTCAAAATTATTTAAATTAATTTCTTGCATTTCTACAGTGCTAAATGTTTCTACGTCAATGGGTTCTGAAAAATCTAGCGTTACGGGCTCACACGTGTTGTTTATAATTGTTGTCAAGGCGTATCCATTTCTAGCGACAGATAAGCATTCCGGTATCTCACAATTATGCAATTTTTGATGCGGTATTATTATGTCACCATTTTTTATAGAAGTTTTAATCTTAATAACTTGTTCTACACGCGGTGCAATTGTTATACAATTTATTTCACTCTGCGTTTTATGAAATTGTAGTTTAATACGAGCATATGGTGTTACTAAATATCCTTTATTAAAGTCGAGATTCGCTTGTAAAATTTTAAGATTATCAAGTCCGAGAAGTCCATCAAATACATTGTGAAATTTAAATAAATAGAATTTTAGGCTTTGATTTTTTGGTAATTTAAACAGTTTTGAAGCCGGTATTAAGGCACTATGTTGATGGGCTGATTTTTGAAATACCGTTGAAACTATAAAAGGTTCATTTATTAATTGATTTGGGTATAAACGTTTTGCAATATTTGGGTCGATAAACGATCTAGTAGAACCTGAATCGATCAAAAATTTTAAATTAGTTTCCGGAAAAACAATGTATGATAGCTCGCTATGATTGGACATGTTGAATGAAATTATCTGTGGTTCTAAGTTATTTGGTTGTCTTGTGTAACCTCGTGAAAATTTCCGTTATTTTCGGAGTGTTCATAAGGGTTCTGTTGAGCTAGGTCATGGTCAGATGATGACGTATGAAAATCGGGTTGAACGTCTGTTTCATAATACACTTTGTTGGCGTATTGTTGCGGTTGGTCATGATAAGAGTATTGATCAAAATAATTATACTGATTTTCGTCAGTGGCAAAAATTTCCGATCGATTTACATTTTCAGTTTCGGCGTTATAAATTTCTTCGAAAGCTAATTTTGGTGGGTTATAATTTGACGTACTCTGTAACGGTTTAAACATTGACGTTTCTACGCCGGACATAGCTGTAGGCTGTGTTAATTGTTTTTGCTGGTTTGGTCTAAAAACGTTCGTCCTGTTACCGGGTTTATTAAAAACTTGAGAGTTTGTAAAATATTTTTGCTGCGGCCTATTAAATTTAGGCCCAATATTTACAGGCTGTGATGGAAAACTATGCCTAAACGCATTATTAGGCGTGTGCGCATTAAATGGATTATTTGGTCTTGCAATAAAATTTGGCTGCCAAGAATTGTTAAAATGTGCATTTTGTTGAATTGGCCTAAAATTATTGTTAGGTTTTTGGAACGCCGCACTCGGCTTTGTTTGGTTTTGGAAATAATGTACATTATATTCTTGGGTAACAAATTGTAGTGCTTGCATTAAACATGTAGGACGCATACATCTTATTGTAGTCCCAAGGGGTTCTTTTAACCCAGATAGAAACGTTTTTAAAGAAAGCTCATTATATAGATTTCTTTTTAAAATTTTTGCTGCATCGTTATTTTCGTGTGAATCAATAAACGAACACAATAAATTTAAAATATACAATACCCTATCATAAAATTGACTTGGCTTTTCATTAGGTAATTGTTTCATCATTACCAAATCTCGATTTAAACAAGCTTCATCCCTCTGGTCGGCGAAATTACGCCTAAGGGTATTTTTTAACTCATCCCATGTACCTACATTTTGAATATTTATAACAAGTTTAGCTTGGCCAGATAATTTACCAATAAGAGAATTTAATAAATAGATATTTTTAAAATCTTGAGGCCTAGTTGCATCGTAAAAAGTGTCAATAAGTGATTGACAAGTCGCTAAATAACGATTTAAGTCATTTGGACTTCCATCAAAATTCGGTACACAATTTAAATATTCCGGTTTAAATTGAGCCATTGTACTTATTTCTAAAGAACTATTGCTAGATTGAACATTACTATTACTTTGTCTTATATTAGGAGTTTCTCTTGAATTTAATGCTTCTAATTGATTACTAGAAACAGAGTCAGCCGAAGGTGTATCTAAATTTAAATTCCATAAATCACTAATAAGGTTATCGATCGACATAAACTTCTACCAATTACACTTACATAAAGAAAAACAGGTCTACTCTGGTCATTCCTATAAGGGCAAGCTCTGGTTAGGCGATTGTGGTCCGTCCCAAAATCTTGGTCCTTGCGAAGATAAGCTATATTGGTCCTATCCTCCGATGATTAGCTGGTAGATGGTAATCCACAGATCTTCTATAGATTGGGAATTTTCGATTTTCAGAAAAATCCACTCTGCTTTAAACACCTCCACCAACGTCACAACACTAGGTTCTTTTTCGGTTAATTCGTTAAAACGAAAAAATATCCACACGATCGATTCGTATCGATTTCCCGAAAGATCCTACCGACTGCGCCAGTTAACTATTACGACCGTGAGAGTCTGTTTTTAAAAACATTTATTTTTGTTACAAATACATCAATTGAAAATAAAGTACAATAATTAAAGATTAAGTATTCGGAATTATGGCTTCTGACTGACTGCCTTGTCTTCTCCTGGGTTGTATTCTATAAGTTACTTGAGATGCACACTCAGCACTATTCAGTGTCGGACCGTGATATAACTCGTATATGGCTAAAAAATATGACTCAGCCCGCCAAATCAGGGGGCAACATTTAATGCAAGAAGCTTTATATTGCACTGATGAGGAAGGCATGCAAGACCAGACTCGGTTTGGAAATTAAAAATAAATAGGTACCTATTATGAATTCCAATTGGCATATATTAAATTAATTTTGATGAAAAAATGTGTTTTCTTATAAATGCAGTAGGGGAAGCGGTGCATCCATCACTTCCATGGCCCGCACGCCCCTGGTGTGGTTGTATTAGTATTACGGTAACAGTATAATATCACTAAATGTTGCCGTCAGTCTCGCTGTCCTGAAACTTCGACACCGCGCGCTTGCGACTGTGATACAAGTTTTAGTGTGTGTACATGTACAGGTCGACACCTCAGTCTGTGGTTACGGGGAATCGGTAAGGGAAACGGAATCATGGGCGTGCTCGTGCTACACCGATATGTCTTAAATGCAATAAAAATAGGAAATTATATTTCTGCATGAAAAGAAAGCAGCCTTATGATTGATTCAGTGATAATGCTTCTTTAGTTTTGGTCATATTAATCTCAAAGAGGCATGAATTAAAGTTTTGCGACACGGCGCCGACGTATTTATAAAATGTGAATAACGTGCGATTGTTTAATTACTACTTCCCTGACACAGCACCCCCACACTCAGATATCGATAGGTTTTGGCACGCGGCACAAGTGAACCAGTTAAAATTAACAACTAACACGTTTTTCCCTTCATTGTACACTATGTTGCCATATTTCTATGCCAATTCAATATGGTGTGGGTAAATTGAATTTTGGGGTCCAATTTCAAAAACATATAGTTGCTGTTATTTATTCTCGACTGTTTCGCAGATACACGGGTTCCTAAATTGCATTTATCGATGTTGTCTTTTTAGTGTCTCACCCCTTTAATAAATAAATCTCTTTAGCTAAAAAACACATTTGCTTTCTATTAATTTTTGTCTTAATGAAAATGTTAGGGTAAACATACCAGTTATTGGACCCATGCGAGCTATTGGACACCCAATTATATCAGCATAAAACAAGAATTCTGTATTCAGTAGTTCGCTAAGTTTTGTTGAGATGTCGCCATTGTACTATTAGTATCAATATTGACATAAATTACATTTGATTGATGTTTTTTGGCGCCAAATGTGACATTCTTGAGTCATGCACAAGAAAGACGGTTTTCTTAAGCTTATATTAAGAAGTCTTAGGTGAATTTTAGTGTTATAATTAGTGGCGAAATTGTTCCAATGTGCTCCGCATAAATATACAAGGTACTGGTGTAGTAAAGCTAAGTATTTTTAAGGTTTAAATCAATATATTTAAATTAGGTTATGTCTTATAAGTGTGTCCAATAACTGACCTAAAATATGATTATTTTCAGTTGTTGGACACCTGTCCAATAACTGAATTTTGCAAGGCTCGTACAGTTTTGTGTGAAATGTTAGTGCGTGTTCTCTGTTTCCGGCACTTCCGATTTAAGTGTCACTATTCACAGTGTAGCCAGTTATTGGACGCCCGTCCAATAACTGGTTACAATCTGTCCTATAACTGAAACATGTGTTTTTTTATGTTGTTAGTTTTCAGTCATGCCCAAGAAAAATGAATATAATGCGGAATCGATGGAAGCTGCGATAAATAAAGTCAAGAATAACAAAACGTCATATAGAAATGCGGCACACAAATACGGTGTACCCAAATCAACACTGGAATTTAAAATAAACATGTTCTTAAAGAAAGTGATGAGGATTTATTCATGTGTTACATGTGTTATAGTGAGGAAAGTGATGATGATGATATTTCAGAAATAGAAAGTGAAGAAGACGGCGAAATGTATAATGAAAACGAACTTGACCGCAGAATGTGTAAAAGATTTAAAGAAATAAAAAGTGAAGAGGATATCGAAACCAATTATCAAATAGAATCCAACATCAAAATATATGAGGAGACGAAAGAAATAGGAAGCAATGAAGATAACGCTGATCAAGAACTAAAAGAAATTGACAATAAGAAAGGTAATGAAATAAACGCACAGAAAAAAAAATGACAGTAATTTGTGCGATGAATCGAAAAAAGTAGAAAGTAGCGAATGTTATGAAGTAGATGAGCAAGATGAAACCAACAGCACAATTTGTGAAAACTCGCCGGGAAAAATAGAAAGTGAAGAGAGAATCGATACAGACGATCAAATGAAATCTGATAGCAAAATCTGTGAGGAACCAAAAATGGGAAGTGACAAAGATTTTGAAGATGGAACAAAAGTGGGCCAGATGTCAGAAAGTAATGCAAATGACGACCTGGACGTCGAAGAACTATTTAGCATGTACCAAAATGAAATGAAAAAATATAAGTGAATATAGTTTTAAGTTAATAAAAGTTTTTGAACATTGATTTTATTAATTAATTTAATTTAATTATTTGCATTTAATTATAACTTTGCCAGTGTCCAATAACCGACAATGTTGTGTCCAGTAATTGAATTTTTTGTCCAATAACTAACTTTTTGGAACCTTTTCAGGTTTTTTCAATTTTTTTAAAAGAACTGTAACGTTAGGAATATTTAAAACCTGTTAAGTTAAAATAGGATATTATATGTACTAGGATCTGGCATAGGCAGAATAATGTCCATTAAAAAATACTCCAGTGGCAGCGACATGAAATTAAAAAAAAGCTTAACTGTCCAATAACTGGTATGTTTACCCTACCCCATTTATTTAAAGTATAATATGATATATATAGTTTTACATAGTTCATTTAAACAACAAGAAACAGGATATGTTTTTGTTCAATAATTGTGTTAAATTTGTATTATTAAGGTCCAAGAAGTAAAGTGAATAATAATTATTAATATAATGGTTGGCTTTGAACAAAAGGTTACGCGACCCCTTCTAACAGTTCTAGCATACTACCGCCACTTAAAATAACAAATCATTTTAATATTTATCATACTATTTTACGCTCTCTGGTTTATTCCGACCAACTATTGGGTAAGGTAGTAGGAAAAGTAAAAAAAAAACGGAGTTTGGCGTGACTGAAATGATTGGGATTTGCTATTGCACTTCTCGTTGAAGCCTTATGTAGCAAACAGAAATTAAAAAAGCAAGGAAAAAAAGTGTTTTAACAGTAATATATCGATTGAAGAGGCGTCTTATCGATAATACTTCTGTTATTCGCAAGAAAGTGGTTTTCCGAAATTTTCTATGAAATATTATTTTTATTTATAATCTGATATGACGCCAAAAGCTTTAGCTCTGTGAAAAATTTCCTGTTTCCTAATAATTTAAGCTCGAGGGATATTCGGTAAGAAAATTTCATACTATTTAATATTTTATTGTTATCAAATTTTATATTTTTTTATCATAATAATACATGAACATCAGCATCAAAATAATGTTTTCCTGCATCTGCAAATTATTTTAGTCAATTCCGTGGGTATGTAGGTATACTAATTTTAACTTCTATGTTATTATTTTGACATTTGAAATGTCAAAAAATGTCCACTTATGAATTGCATGTAAGTTGATAGGAATATGAAAATTTTTCCTGTTGCTATAGGTAACGTAAATAAAAATGGAGACCTCTAATTGGCTAAATATAAATGTATGAAATTTTCACTTATAATATCACAAGAGCTTAAATTATTTCCAGGAAAAATTTAAGCTTGCGTGGGATTCGGTAAGAAAATTTCACACCACCTCACACCATAATTTGGAAAAAAAATTATTAATCCAACCTGACATTTTAAATTAATTTCACTGCTTGTCAAGTTGGCCAGGGTTTTGTTGTTTTTGACATAATAATATGTTGATTTGTCATTTTTGTTTAACCGGTTCTGTCACAAAGCTTAATAATTACTAGTTTAAAACGTCTGTACGTTGAGTTTAATAAGTCTATAGCGAAATGTTGCAATTTGGTAAAGAAAATCAACAAGTAATTAGACAAGAAATTCAAAATATAACACCAGATAACACCCGAAAACCAAAATCAACATGTTTATATTTATATAATATGTTTACCTTTTCAACTGTCAAAAAATTTTCGGGTATAATACCACTAGTGCATCAAAATTACCGATAATTCTGATTGAAAGCGTGTTGTATTGTAACTGAATGAGTTTATTTTCATTTTTGATTAAATCCGAAAGAGCCCGACTTCGAAGAAGGAGGGCTTTTTCGAGATTTAATCAAAAATGAAAATAACCGAATGCAGTTACAATACTACAACACGCTTGAAAGCAGAATTATCTGGTTATTTTTGATGCACGAGTGGTATTCGGTGGAATATTTCCCGAAAAATTGTATTTCATATTAAAAAAAAAAAACATTATTGTACAATAAATTACGTAATAAGTAACAAATTTATTAAAAATATACTTAAAATTAGGAATAAAATGTGTTTCCGCTAAAAGTACAATTAGAATAATTTAGAATGTGATTTTGTTTTGATGTGGCTGAGGTTTTTGTCATAGACATCCATGAAGAAGATTGCGGCTGCTGTAGCTGAAAAGATTGTTCAAAGTTATTAGGACTACTATCCCTCATCTTTGCAACTATGTTTTCATGGTGGTTTTTATCCATTTGAAGATAAGATGAAATAGATTTTGCACTTGAATGGCCGGTAATTTGAATTAACTGTTGTTCGCCGACTCCGCTCTTAGCTAATTGGGAAACTGCTGTGGCTCGCAGAGAATGATTAGTAATTTTTTTTGTTGCTGTGTCCAGTCCAGCCTTTTTAGCTTCCCGGTTTGTCCATTTACCTCGTTTTTTCCGACAGGAATATTCTTGTACCACTTGCCGCTACACTCCCAGAAAGAATTGGCTGTTAAAAATAGACGTTCATTTTTAATTTCAAGACGTTTCTGTTGATATTTCAAATACAAACGTACTGGGCACAAATCTGGAGCTGCTTGGTTTTTAATTAACCATTTTGAAGTTGCGCAGGGCTTTGAACCCCCTTTTGTGGTTTTAGTAAATAACGGGTTGTATTCTATTCTCCCAGTTTTATCCCCTTCGTTATGCATTTCTTCCTTAAAATAGGTCATAAGGCATGTACTTCCCTCACCGCCTCTCCATGCTAACTCATAAGATAATATAAGAAAGAGTTTTTTTTGTAGTCTATGCGGAGTCTCTTCATTGCAGTTATTTACCATCATTTTAAATTCATTGTATTTTAAAGCAACTGAACTTTCTTTCCTTTTTTCGGGTTCTTTCTGAAGTTGTTTTCGTTTTGAATTTTTTGCTTCACGTGCGGTCTTAAACTCGATATCTAAAAATGGATTAAAAGTAATTCCAAATTCGTCATGAAATTTTTCCATTGGCGGTAACATTCCAAATGGTTTTAATTGTATGTTCCTTGTATTCATCGCCGTTTTGTTTCCGCATGTTAAAGGCCCAGTCTGTTAAAATTTTCGCTACTTCATTTACCGTAGTGTTTCTTTCTAGCGTGAATGATCTCTTCTCACAAAAAGTCACAAACTGCCTCCATACAAAGTTTTTATTCTTGACTGTGTTCACAGGCGTGCTGTTGGTAATGCTTGTATAAATTTCTTTTATATAGTGACTACCAAAACGTTCTATATCTTTAAAGAAATCTTGATTTGTAATCAATTCACTTTTTAAATGTCGCAGATTGACATAAGTAAGTTCAATAATAAAAGTTTTTGCGGTAACCGTGGTTACACTTAAATACCCATATACCAGGATATGCAAAAGACGTCTCCAATGTTGGTAAAGAAAATATAATATTATTATTATTATTTTTTAAATATATTTATAAATATAATGTAAAGTATTAAGTTAGTATTAAAATTTAAAAAAGTACATAATAAATAATATATTTATAAACAGTCAAAAATTATGGATTTGTATGATTGTTAGTACACAGTAGTAGTAAAAACTTGATTATGATTGATAGCTACCTACTGAGGGATTATCGCTTCTACTGTGGAATTATCGGGGGTAATACCACGAGTGCTTAAAAATTACCGATAATTTTCATGAAAGCTTGTTATTTATAATTCCACGAGTTCGAAGAACGAGTGGAATTAGTATAACAAGCTTGAATGAAAATTATCTGGTTAATTTTTATGCACGAGCGGTATTTAGGGAGAATATTTCTAGAATGAAATATATATTATTTTTTCATTTATGCCATAATTATATCTTTGTCGTTATCTGTTGAGAGGGTTTGTTTTTCAAAAGCAATGAATTTCCCGAAGGGAAATCATAACAATAACGATCACGTTTGCAGTAAAAAGGTAAAAAAAAAAACTGTCTCGTCAAATAGGTTCGATTGTTGTGTGTTGGATATACAACGTTGTCTAGGCAACGTTGTATATCCGCTGATATTTTTTTATTTTTAACGTTTCTTATGGGAAAATTTATACATGAGTGAAATATTCGCTGTAATTCTTGCGAAAGACCACACTTCTTATGAGATTTTTTATATATAAGGGAAATATTCACTTAAATATCGTGGCGCCTCGAAAAAATTTCCGGAATTTTTTTTAGTTCCATGGTAACTAGTCAAAATTAAGGTATCTTATTAAGTAGAGGTGTGAAATTTTCGGGTATAATACCACTAGTGCATCAAAATTACCGATAATTCTGATTAAAAGCGTGTTATATTGTAACTGAATGAGTTTATTTTCATTTTTGATTAAATCCGAAAGAGCCCGACTTCGAAGAAGGAGGGCTTTTTCGAGATTTAATCAAAAATGAAATAACCGAATGCAGTTACAATACTACAACACGCTTGAAAGCAGAATTATCTGGTTATTTTTGATGCACGAGTGGTATTCGGTGGAATATTTCCCGAAAAATTGTATTTCATATTAAAAAAAAAAAGTCACAAACTGCCTCCATACAAAGTTTTTATTCTTGACTGTGTTCACAGGCGTGCTGTTGGTAATGCTAGTATAAATTTCATTTATAGAGTGACTACCAAAACGTTCCATATCTTTAAAGAAATCTTGATTTGTAATCAATTCACTTTTTAAATGTCGCAGATTGACATAAGTAAGTTCAATAATAAAAGTTTTTGCGGTAACCGTGGTTGCACTTAAATACCCATATACCAGGATATGCAAAAGACGCCTCCAATGTTGGTAAAGAAAATATAATATTATTATTACTATTTTTTAAATATATTTATAAATATAATGTAAAGTATTAAGTTAGTATTAAAATTAAAAAAAGTACATAATAAATAATATATTTATAAACAGTCAAAAATTATGGATTTGTATGATTGTTAGTACACAGTAGTAGTAAAAACTTGATTATGATTGATAGCTTCCTACTGGGGGATTATCGCTTCTACTGTGGAATTATCGCTTCTACTGTGGAATTATCGCTGTAATTCTTGCGAAAGACCACACTTCTTATGAGATTTTTTATATATGAGGGAAATATTCATTGTTTTTTGTTTCGTTTTACTGTCGTTTAAAAATTAGCGAGTAAAAAGTAATACAATTTATTTAAATAAATTAAAAATGACGTTGTATCTGTCACTTTTAAAAATCTGCCGAATTTGATTACAGCCTAGACAGCTCGGCCACAGGATATTATGTTGCTATGAAAAAATTAGGGTTTTCATTTCGAAAGATCTATTTATTAAAGGGGTGAGACACTTAAAAGACAATACGATAAAGGTAATTAAGCAACCAAGGTATTTACGGAATCGTTTAAAATAAATATCATCAACTATATATTTTTATAATCGGATCGCGAAATGCAATTCGATCGTGCGGTTATGAATAATGGTTGCCATTTAAAAAAATTTGATATGGCGACATTCTGTCAAATTTGTGAAGGCATGTTTTGACATTAAACTTGACTTCCTTGCGGAGAAACATTGAGAATTGTCTGATTTGTTTTTTATTATAGTCAGCAGGAAAATCGCCAATTGGGTGAGACACTTCAAAAAATGTCCCTGTACAGGGTGTCCATTTTTCGATGTAATTGCAGGGTATTTCGGTAACTAGGAAAAATTGATACTTACGGTTGTTACATTACTGCGCTACTTCTTCGTGAAACAAGATGCCGTAAACAGAATCGTCATACCTTTCTTAATCTTTAGGCTACAAGGTGTTTTCGAAAAAATTTGCTTTTTGACCACGCCCTCTATATTTAGGTTATCCATTAACTTATCAGAAAATGGAAAACTGTTTCTAAGGCAGCTTTTTAAGTAGAATTCAGTTTTTTCTCGAAGTTTTACTTTTCGAGATTTAATGCAAGCATATGATTTTTTAAATAGAACACCCTGTATATTTTTCTCTTGTTTGATTGGGCTATTTATAGGCTTTTTAAAAATATATAATAGTTGATCTTTACTATTAACAATAAACGCATCAAGCGAAAAATTCAGAAAATTAAGGTAGTATAGGCCAGGAAACCATTGAAATAAATCAAATAGTATCAATCGGGTATCTCTATTTGTCAAAATGTATAGGCAAAAATAATGTTTCAATAAAGTTTAAAAAGTGGCGAAAATGTAGTAGTATGAAAATCTTGAAAAATATGACGTGTAAGTGTGCTTTATACAGTGCTACGAAAAAAGGTAAGTTCACAATCTTGTTTTAAAATATCTGACTTATAGAGTTCTTACTTTCATAGATATCCAGAAGGAAGCCCAATCAAGTAACTTTTTCAAGTTTAAAAATTAATTTAATTAAGAATCGATCATAAATAAAGTCAACACCTAAATCATATATAATAAAGAGAATCGTGAAAGGGAGGAAATAAACGTTATGGCTTTTGTAGAGGCACTAGAAGAAAATCTCGTCTAAACAATTATTAAATAAATATCATTTGAAACCCTACGAAGTAAATATTGTGCATAATTTATTTTATGAGCTCCGCACAGGCATTCTCAATTGCCATACTACAAGATATGGGTCCCCAGTTGTAAATGTATATTATTAGTGCATATTTACATTTTATTTTAGCAGTAATGACATATTCTTTTGTTTGTTTCAATGGCTTCATAGTCTACTAACTAAATTTTTCTATTTGTGCGTTAGTTGTTAATAGTAACTATCAATTATTATATATTTTTAAAAAGCCTTAAAATAGCCCAATCAAATAAGAGAAAGTATACTGGGTGTCCAATTTAAAAAATCATATGTTTGCTTTGAACCTCGAAAAGTAAGACTCCCAGAAAAAAAGTAAGCGCGTCATTGAATTCTACTGAAAAACTTTCTTAGATACTGTTTTCACTTTTTTGATAAGTTAACGGATAACCGAAATACAGAGCGTGGTCAAAAAACAAACATTTTTGAAAACACTCTGTAGCTTAAAAACTAAGAAAGCTATGACAATTCTATTGTAAAAACTGCAAGTCTCTATCTTTCCTAGTTACCGAGATTACATCGAAAAATGGATACCCTGTACAATATCGCCAAAAATGCGTTTCTCTGTCTTTGTTAAATTTTATTTCTGATCGAATTTAATAACATTTTGTTTATTTTTAAACCGGAAAACATATTTAAATTTTTAAATTTATTCTTTCCGGTATACGCTTCTGCATTGACAATCATAGGAGTTTTGGTTGTTGCTATGTTCTATGTTTATATACTAACATTTGTTGTCGATCGCTTGATTTTATATTAATGCAAATCCTTAATTATCTCTACTTTTCAATAATATCCCTCTTTATTGGTCGCGCTATCTAGGCAATATAATATCCCGGTAAGAAATAATAGTACGGAAAATTATAATACGGAAGGAAAACCTGTCTCGGAAATACCGGGATTAGATCTGTTAATCCCGGGATAAATATCGACACCGACGCCGATAGTGAGTCTGAATGCGAGGGAACTGAAAACTTGGACAGGATAGAAGTTTGTGAAAACAATGACTTTTTAGAAATCACGAATGGTCGTAACCTCTATATATTGGTATCAAAAGTGTTCGCATTTGTAGAAAATCGCCAACGAAAAATGATTTACTACAAAAGCAACTTAGGAACGATTATGGGAAATATTGAAATTTAAATTAGACTGTAAAACCAGATGAAGCAGCTTACTTGACATGCTTACATGTTACCAATTTTGGACTTCAGCCAGTAAAATTAACAGTCGAAGCCTTATGCCGACGTAACATAGATTTATACATACATAGAACTATCCAAAATTAAAACAGCACTCAGCATAAACCTACAAGATTCATTAGGAAAGAGAATTAAGCACTGCAGAACCATTTATTCTGAAACTCTCAGTTATCTCACAAATCCCGACTTTATAAACTCTGAACCATGTGATTGCTTCAAAGCATCAAATATTTCTCTAATTAAATCTGAATTAGAACAACTTTTAATTAGGCTAGAGTCAGACAATAAAGATGTATCTGGAAGAAAAACCAGTGACGGCAGCGACGAGGATCTGATTCCCATTACGGAAATTTCGAGAGCAGAAAATGAGCCCTTAAAGGTTAAATTGCAGAAGGCATTACAACATTGTTCAGAGTCAATACAAAAGCAGACAAAAAAATGTAATAGGACGCGACTACCAGACATCATTACTCAAGAAATTGATTTATACGCAAATGGTGATAGTCGGGGACGTAATCTTTAAAAAGCCTTTGAATTTTTATTAACCATTAAGCCCACAAGCATGGAATCTGAGAGATGTTTCTCTTCTGCAGGGTTTTTATCTAATAAAGTACGTTCGAGGCTGGGAGATGAAACCTTAGGCGCAAGCAGTACTTTTTTGAAAATCTATAAACCTTCGACACACTTCTTTAAGTTCCTTTAGGAGTTTTTTTCTGTTAAATTTTGTGATTTAAATTAATACAATAAAAGTTTTTGAATGTTATCTAATTCTTTTCGGTACATCTAATCCCAGGATCAGATCCCGGGATTTAGAAAACCTTTCAGAATTGACATCCCTAATTATACAGGGTGTTTTCTAACCTCTCTGAAAAAATTAAGGAGGTGAATCCTCACCTTATTCTAAGACGAAAATGTAGTATAAAAGTTTTTCGCATGTCGCTTCGTTTTTAAAATACAGGTTGTTAAAAAAAAATTATATTTTTTTTTTCATTTTATTAATTAATGCCAAACGATATTCTAATGATATTTGTTAAACATAAGGGATTAGCGCACTTTACTTTGGGTCAATTTTAGATTTTACAATTAGTTCATTAACGGGGATCTGGGTACAAGAGTACCTTAATTTTTTAGTTATTTTTCGTATTTTTATCATTCTGTTGAGTCAAATAATACGAGTAGGCTTTGCTTCGTTCCATGGCAACCACATTTGTTTTCTCCGTAACATTTGTCTCCTGTTTAACATCTTTCAAATAATATCCTTTTGAATTGTTTTTAATTTTTATTTGTACTACATTACATACTTTTCAAAATGGCTGAGTTTACCAATCAAGAAATGGCTCAAATTCATTTTATGTACGGTTTGGCAAATGGAAATGCGCTAGAGGCGAGACGTTTGTATGCAGAACGTTTTCCTAATAGACGAGTATCGTGTTCGGAAACATTTACAAGATTGCACCTCAGGTTAGAGGAAACAGGTAGCTTTGCAAAAAGCAGAGTAGGCGGCCAACCACTTACAGTTAGAACCGTACGACTTGAGGAAGAGGTCTTAAATATGGTGGAAGAATCTCCAGGCACTAGTATGAGGAAAATCGGTAACGAGTTGAATGTGAGTTACAAAACAGTATGGAGTATCTTAAAGGACTATTTACTTTATTCTTATCACGTACAAAGAGTGCAAGCTTTGTTACTTAGAGACTTTCCAGCTCGAGTTAATTTTTTTAACTGGTTTCAAGAAAATTGTTTAAGGGTCCCACATTTTTCGGCAAAAATACTGTTTACAGATAAAGCGAATTTTTCCAGACAAAGCATCGTAAATTTTTACAATAACCATATGTGGTTCATCCATGACGGTGTTCCCCCTCACTTTGCAGTACGTGTTAGAAACTATTTAGATCAACAATATCCTGCTCGTTGGATAGGTAGAGGAGGACCTCACCCATGGCCACCCCGTTCGCCGGATCTGAATCCATTGGATTTTTATTTCTGGGGTCACCTTAAACAACTCGGTTAAACTACTCCTATTGAAACTGAAGAAGACCTTCGACTGCGTATTATTGATGGTTTTCCAACACGTAAGAGACAATTTAGCACGTCTTGTACATGGGTGTTTACTGGCTCATGGAGGACATTTTCAGCAATTTATTTGACTTCTGTTCATGTGAGTTCATTATTAAAAGTTTTTGAATCAATTATTAAAATGATTATTGTTGCTTTACTAATTTTTTTTTAACATCCTGTATTTCGAAAAAGAAGCGACATGCGAAAAACTTTTGTACCACATTTTCATCTTAAAATAAGGTGAGGATTCACCTCCTTCATTTTTTCAGAGAGGTTAGGAAACACCCTGTATACCTAGGTTAATAAGTGGGCTGTTACATAGTGAGCGCTATGTGTGCGAGGTATATGGCAGCTTTCTCAACTGAGGTATATTTAGATCTTTTTCTACTACTAATACTAAAATATTACATATTTACTTCCTTTAGCTCTTTATATTAGCAATTTCTGCTTGGTTCTTAAAAACTTTTTTGAAAATCAAGTAGCCTGGGAAAAAAAAAACTATAGAAATGCGATTTTAAATATCAGTTTGCCCAAAATGTGTTGTAGTGTTGACATTTTTAAATATGACAGTTTTCTTTTGAATTATCGTCCAATTTATAAGGTTACCTATTCGGTCCAAATATCCAATCTGTAAAACGTCATTTTTTGACACAATCAGATAAAAAGTACTTTTTCTAATTTGGTATCATTAAAAGGTGCTTTAATATCGTCTTCAGTATCGTAGTGAACTATTTATGAAACAGTTTTCTTTATTTTTCTAAGGTTGGTAATGATGTTCACAAATGTTTTATTTTGCTGTAGTGTATGTTTGGTTGCATTAATTCTATGAAATAGAGATGAGTTAAAAAGATATCAAATAATCTTACAAATTTACTATATTATAAAACGTAGAACTATAAAATTTACCGCAATTTCCCTTAACTTTGGGAGAGTTAAACTAAACTCATCTTGTTCCATATTTTAAAATTATGTAGGTATGTTAGAAAAATTAGACAACTTCGTGACAAAATGGATGACGCGGAAATAAAACTATTAGTTGATTTCAAGACTAGTATGATAAATAATTTGATTGTATTACCAATGTTGTTATTTTTATGTGAAGATGGTTTCACGTGTGCGTCGAAATATAACCTTTTATCTTTCGGCAGATGTATATTCTGTTGGGCTGCCTTTTTATTCGATTTGAAATGTTCTTTTAATTATAGACTCTGTATATACAGAGTGGCAAAATAGTCACGCATAATGCCTGTAACTTTTGAATTACCTCGTATACGAAAAAGTGACCATTATAAAAGTTGCTCAGTAAATTATTCCCCGCATTTCTACCTGCATGAATTTTTTCTGTCATTTCTGGTTTGGTTGCCATACAGACTAACTTACTTTTTTTAAGTGGAACACCCTGCATAATATGATTGCATATTAGGATTCTTTGGGAAAACTCTAAATTTTCTGTATTTCCAATGTTCACCTATCGTTTCCGAGATACAGACAGCTTAAAAATGAAAAACTTCTTAAATATAATTATTCCTACCTAATACCCACCAGTTGAGTCGAGGTGTTTTCATGACAGCGACATAAGAGGTGTCAATTTTGAATTCCTGTTTAATTTTCTGTTGTCTGATTTCCAATTTGTTTAGGTACACTATGGTTCATCTAAATGAGAAAAAACGAGTTGAAATTTTAATTATGAGAGATTACGGAAATATGAAGAGATCGCAAGATCCGGTTCGTCAATTTTTGAATGAATTATATTCAAATATGCCTCCAATAAATCAGTCAACGGTGTGTCCAGTGGTAAAGAAGTTTCGAGAAACAGCCAGTGTTAGGGAAGCCGCTAGATCAGGTCGACCTAAAACAGCAACTGGGGGAGATAAAGCTTTGGATATCATGCTCTCAATACATGAAAATCCAACACAATCATCCAGGTCAATGGCAATGGATTTTAATGTGTCTCATCAGTCAGTGAAAAATTTGTTTAAGCAGAAGAAGTTGCATCCCTACAAAATAAAGTTGGTGTAGGAGTTGAGCGAGGACGATTTTGATAGAAGAGCTAAATTTTGTGAGCAGATGATGTAAAGATGCAATAATAATAATAACTTCGGAAAAAATATCATTTTCTCGGGTTAAGCTACTTTCCATTTAAATGGCATTGTTAATAGACACAATTATCGTTATTGGTCTGCTGAGAATACTTACTGGTTCCAGGAAGGTCATACTCAGAGGCAAGAAAAAGTTAATGTTTGGGCGGTCATAGTTGGTAGACATACTGTGGGAACTTTTTTCATAGACGGTAATTTGAATGGCGAAAATATCTGGAACTCCTAAGGAAGCACAGAATTCCTTCTTGCAGAATGGTTTTACTGGGTGTAATTAATGGCATAAACGAACAGGTATGGTTCCAGTAGATGGAGCACCTGCGCATTATGCGACAAATATTAGGCAATACATAAGCGAACCATTTCCAGGACGTTGGATAGGCAGAAGAGGTGCTATTGACTGGCCAGCGCGATCCCCGGACTTAACCCCGCTCGAATTCTGTTTGTGGGACACTTAAAGAACAAAGTCTACGTTAACCGTCCAAATGACTTAGAGTCTTTAAAAGTCAGAATTAATGCTGAAATTCGGGCCACTCCAGAGGACTTTCTTTTAAACATTGTAGACGGGTTCAGGGATCGACTGGTTCTCTGCTTAGAAGAAAATGCTGGGCATTTTTAACATCTGATCCACTGAAAAGGTTTCACCTGTTTATTATTCCGATATTAAGTTGTTCAATTTTCTAGGCTATTCACTTTGTTATTGTGAAGTTTGTTACAATTTTAAATAAATAAAAATTTGAAATAACTACAAAAAATTCATAGATTTTCCAGTAGAATCCAAATATGCAATCATATGCAAGGTGTTCCATTTAAAAAAAGTAAGTTGGTCTCTATGGCAACCAAACCAGATATGAGAGAAAAAATTCATGCAGGTAAAAATGTGGGGAATAATTTACTGAATAACTTTCGTAAAGGTACACTTTTTCGTATACGAGGTAAATCAAAAGTTACAGGCATTTTGCGTGACTTTTTTGCCACTCTGTATAAAGGATTTGATATGGTGTGTTAATATTTTGGCGCTGATTAAACAATAATTAATAAAAAATAAGGTATTTAATCTGCTTATTTTATTTTAATATGATGTTGTATGATGGTTATAAAATTAAAAATTTTTCATATGCTTAAATATTCCAATAGAGAAATACGAACTAATAAGGACAAGAACCAAGAACCACAGAAAAACAAACACAAAAATATCACTTTTTTCCAGTGTACGTTTTAAATTATTTATATTCTTCGATATTTTACAACTGTTGTTAGGTTTTATTGACAAGTGTCAACTTCGATAATTTTATATACGATGCTATTTAAATCTATCTGCTTCCAATTTATTAAACATTCTAAAAATTTAATTTGTACCTATGTTATTGCTTTTTATTGCTGTTTGTTGAAAAAATATTGTATGATATTTGTGTTAAAAGTATATTTGAGGCACTCATTTGAATTGCAGAACGAGCAAAGCGAGCTGTCAAATACGTGCCTTAAAACTGTACTATTAACACTTTATATCATAAATAACTATTATAGTTTAATACGTATTGACTGCTACTAAATAGTTTTTATCACTTGATATAAAATATCGGAAATATTAACAAGGTATATATTTTACCTTTAGCTTGCCGCTTTACACTTACTTTACTCTTTCTTTCGTATTTTAACTCTTTTTTTATTTCCTTGCAGACGCTCAAGTCTCCGGAGCCACTTTGAACATAACTCGCGTGAATAGAGACCACATGGGAAAATATCTCTGCATTGCCGATAATGGGATCCCACCATCAGCTAATCAGACTTTTATTCTGGAAGTTTATTGTAAGTAAAATCGTAAGTTAATGGCATTAAGTATAATTTATTAAAGAGAAGAGAACATTATTCGAATATATTTAGGGACTTCTTTGTTAAAGCCAACCAGACAAGGCTAATAAAAATTACCCTGTAAGCATGGAAAAAGTTTGCCAGAAAAATTAGCCAGAAAAATACGTCTTCTGAAACTTTGAGCTATTAAAATCAGTAGGGGAGGGTGGTCCGCAATGAGACACTTTTTGTAAAATGACCCATAGTTTGAAATTATTTTATATTTAAATGCGACCTATACGCCTGTATGTTAGTCTGGTCAGTTGCACAAGTACTGATGAAGCATATAACATTTTAAAATAAAGCATTTAATATTGAGATTTTTTTTAACCCTGCATTGTCTCATTGTAGACCAAAGCATGGTCAAAATTGAGACTATGAATATCCACAATACGACAAGTTTGTTGTTGTTTGGGTTGATTGTAATAATGAAAATAATGTATAAAAGTATAACCCTTATTATATTATACATCAACTAGAAGTTAGAAACAAATACAAATGTGAATCTGTGGCCTCTTTGGTAGCAGAACTTTCGACAAAAAATAAAACTAAACATTCTAAAAAATAAAACAGAAAATTTCTAACGTTCCCAGCGGATATCATGTTCACCGAATTGAACGTCGAATTGTAAAAAATTCTGTTGTCTTTTTGTTCCTGATAATCGTGGCTTAGGAAAAAGGTGTGCAACATCCGAATTTTTCACAATAGAAATATGTTCGTATTGGGGAAAAAATTATCTCGCACCTTATTGCTTTTTCTTAAAAAAGTTACCTTATACTCTTTCTCTTTAACAGTTATTATTTCTCCAACATAGAAAAAATCTTTTTTATTTGCTTGAAATCTGACTAATACAAAATCTTCAACTTTAAGTACTTTGTCTTGAAATCTTCTTTAAATTACTGAATTGCTTCATCAACGTCATATTCTAAGCTAGAATCGTCGTTATTATCATGGTCGCTGTCCGAATCGCTAGAGTCTAATTTCTTTTCATTTTTGAATACTTTTTTGCAAACCGTTTTAATCTCTTTAGTTTTCTGGATATTTGAGTCTCTTCCAAAATAATTTTTTTGGGGGTATCGGTAGGAATTAACCTTTTTCTTCGTTTCCTGGTATTTATATTTTTTCAGACGATCGCGTTGGGAAATCCTTTAAATATTTCAGGTGGTATAAATTGAGAACTTCTTTGGGGGTGCGATGCCGCAAGTACAAGGTCACTAATAATATTAATTTTTGACGAGCCACTTTGGTTATACTTTCTAGCTTTTTTGGTGTTCTATGTTTACACAAGAAATTTTCTTTAATTAAAACGGGTTGACCAGGGTGCCTAGTCATCCAGTTTACTGAGTTATAAAAGTTTTTAAAAGAAAAAAAAACGCTTACATCTAGAGGCTGTAACTTATGAGAACAATGAGGCGGTAATGTATAATTCTCTTTTGCAATGTTAATCGCTTCAATACACATGTGACTCTCATGATTATCAAAAATCAATAGCGATGGATTTGCTTCGCTAGAGTTAGAATATATAACAAAATGTTTCATTACATCTGGAAATAGCTCAGCTGTCATCCAGCTGGGTCATTCTGACGTTAAACTTTTTAGGAGGAAATATCATAACCGGGGGGGATATGGTTGCCAGAAGCTGAAATCGTGCAAAATGTTGTGACAAGGACGCCGCGTTCACCACTAGTAGCTTTGGAGACTTGTTTAATGCCTTTGGTTGCAATAATCTTAGTGGATCTTTGTACAGTTATTGTAGCGGTTTCGTCTATATTAAAAATGCGTGTTCCATCAGAGAACTTCTCGGGATATCTGAAAAAATATATTTTGTTAACAAATTTATTTCAGTACCTATTGATAAAATTAAAATTTACCTTTCTAAAATTCCACGTTAGTTATCAAGAAATTTTCTCACGTTAGCGGCATTGAAGGCGGTCATCCTCGATAAGCTGCAGTTTTCTGGTCGCCTAACCGATACATCTAAATGACGTTTTAAAAATCCATGAAGCCACACTACGCCCGCCCGTTCATTCTCTTTCCACGATTCTGGGATATTTATATCATTAACTTGTGCCATTTCATATGCTAATGTTCTTACTAAGAAAGTACTTGGTCCATAGCACATTTTGGTACATTTTAAAATGTAATTTTTAACAAATTCTCTTGTTCATTATTAAACATTTGGCAACATGAATAGTTAGGGGTCATTCTAACATAATCATCTGGTTCCATTTCTTGTTGCTTTTTAACATATCTGGCCAAAGTTTGAAACTTAACATCAAAGTTTTGGGCCGCTGCTTTAAGTTTAAGACCGCCTGTTATCACGGTGCGGCGTCCACTGCATTTCTCATTTGCTCATCTGTAAAGCTACCTTTATCACTTTTTCTCTTTCGCCCGCGAGCCATATTTTACTAGAGAAAATAATAAAATTGAAAATAAACAAAATGTAGCAATATTCCACCAATTCGGCTGTCTCATTGTGGCCATTACAGTTTGTCTCATTGTAAAACAAAGTACATTGCAGAGAAATTTTCTTAAAAAAAAAACACAAATATTTACGATGAAATCAATTTTAGCGAGAATAAGATAGATTTTTCAGTACAGACATTTTTAAAAAACAGTTTTATTAAATACACAGTCTCAATTTAAAAAAAAATACTATACATTTTTTAAAAAGGCTAGAAACTCACCACCGTTAAAGCAACGGGTCACATCTAACCTGGGAACTCTGTTACTGAAATAAACGATGCGAAATCTCTTAAGAGTAATTTTTAATTGGGAATTCTCATTGTGAAACATGCCTCATTGTGGAACACCCTCCCCTATCCAAATATGCAATATGCAATTATAAAATTTAAATATCACTCAATGGAAATTAGTTTACATAATATAAGGTACTGGCTAATAAGCAGTTGTCTTATTTTCCAATTAATATCTCATTAAATTTTTGGTTATATCTCATTACGGCGGATATAAAATAAACGCGTAGCATAATCGGGCAACATCGCATATATTGTTCCTCTGCGTCTATTCATTATTTTTTCCACTACTAACCTATAACATCGCCATTATTGACCGATTATTAACATTAGAAATCGTTTTTCTCTACCTTATAAGTTATTATATACCATGGTCAATAATAAGGCATTGAAATCCATTATTGACCGATCTTCAAGAATCTATTTGAAGGCAGGTAACTTGATTTTTTGATTCTACAACATGAATTCATAAACATGAATGTGGTTAGGTAACCAGATAATTATCAATACATATTAGATTACTTGATATTGTAACATATCGATACAATCAACATTTTTTCTGCTTCCATCCTTAATTCTGGAGGTGTACACATAATAATATCACTAACATTTTCTTCGCTTATTTTTTTAAAAAACGGAAAACTCGTGAAATCTGATGACATAAATGAACAAAAATTGACATTAACAAAGCCACCTGACAAAACAACAAAATATTTTGCCAATTCCAAAGCACAGGTAACTTGATTAAAAAATATACTTAAACCTACCTATCATTTTTTATAATTATTAATACTATAAAGATAAATGTCTGTAGTAGTGGAAAAAATATTATATTAACCACGGTTTAGACAGCTTATAGCCCTCGCGTCTTAAATCCCTCGTCGCTCCGCTCCTCGTGATTTAAACTTGCCGCTCGGGCAATAATGATGGCTGTCTAAACCTTGGTTAATAATATACTATTATGTGCATATACAGGGACGTTGTAAAAAAAAAGACGGCTAAATCCAATATATCGGGTCAACATCTCTTTACGCGTATTTGGAAGCGGACGTCCCTTCCGATTTTAATTTAGGTTTTTAATTTAAATGTTCATTTATTCAAAACTATAGTAGAAACGAAGGCTGAATTGTATGTAGAACATTATAGTTTTGTCTATAAAATATAAATCAGCGTGCCTCTTTATAATAGTTATTAGTAAGTATCTAATAATAACACAACTTAGGTACTTTGCATTCAGTATGTAAGGTAAAAGGTATGGACACAATGTTAGGATAATTTTCTAAGGCTAAAATATGACGATCTGGCCTAACTTCATAATAATAATAAAAAAAAGAGCTTGTATGTGATTGATACGACAAGATTTGTAGGAATGCAAACAGTGAAAGGTTTCTTTCAGATGTTAGAACCAGAAGGTATTTTGGTTCAGGTTAGTTGTGTGGTAGAATGCAGAATGGTAATTAGATGGAGGAGTCATTAATTTGTTCTACCAATTTATTCTGACAAAATTGTGTTAGAAAATTAAAATTACGCTAGGACCCCTTATAACTATTATAAAAACCCCTTCACCGTAACACCTTATACGCACTCTCTCACATTCGTACGCCTCCCTAACGCTGCATTTCTGTTCCTTTATTCAATACATTTGTGACGGTCTCCTCACTCATTTTTATGCTATAATGCCTTAAGTAAACCGGTTGCTAGCTCTGTGTCTATAATATACGATATATTTTCAGTCCCACCCCTAATAACTATCCAAAGTCAAATGGTCGGGGTCGGAAACGGATCAACAGCTTTTCTTGAGTGCGAAACTGAAGCATTTCCAGAGCCAGTACGGTAAGTTTAAATATGAATATAGAAATGACACGCCCTAAAACTTCTCTATTATCTTATTAAGCTTAGCAAGAGGAGCAATTATTGTTAAAATTATCATTATTATTATTATTATTACGTAGCTATAACAATTGGGAGATAACGTTTTCAGCGTTCTAGCCCCGCACGTCTATTCTCGAATCAGGGGAATGATCATATAATAATAATATTAGGTTTATTTCAAATAGTTACAATATAATAAACATATTAAAATGATACTCTTGAATAAACTTATTCATAAATTTCCCAGAAGACGTGCTTGTTAGGGGCAAATCTTATTTATTTAATTAAGTATTCAATAAACGCTACTTTCTTGATGATATATTATTAAATTTCTGAAAAGGATTAATTATCATATAATTGATTCACAATAATATTAAATAGCATTAATTAGTTATAGCATTTCCAAAAATATTTTTGAAGCGTTTGTTTCCAATATAAATGTTTTTTTCCACTACTAACCTATAACATCGCCATTATTGACCGATTATTAACGTTAGAAATCGTTTTTTTTTTAAATCGACCGGAAAGCAACCACTTTCTACTCAATTTTTTAACCGGAAAATGTCATTTTATCGGTCTAGACCAGAAAGTCATAAAAGAGGGACCGGTAAAGTACTTTACCGGTCCCTCTTTTTACTTTACCGGGCCCTTTTTTTACATTCCGATCAATATTTGAGAAAACGAACCAAACCCATAATAAGTAGGCTTTGACTTGATTGTTTCTTTCATGGCGTTTCATGGCAACGAACTGTCAAATTTGATACTGCTTATTAAAAATTGTGTTTAAAAGTTAAAAGTTAGATTATATTATGGAAATGAATGTGGATGAAGGTGAAATTCCTCTTGAAATAACTGAAGCGGCTGCTAGAGCTACTCACAATTTGTTGCCGCATAATGTCAGAAATATTTCTGAGGATGTTTTGTTAGCCTATTTTGCTGAAAAATCCGAAAAATTAAAATCATCTACATTGTGGAGTGTGTACTCGATGATTAAATTGATGTTAAATTTAAAAGAAAATTTGGATATAAGCAGATATTATAAACTTATAGCATTTATCAAAAGGAAGTCGGTTGGATACATACCCAAGAAATCGAGGGTACTAACCAGAGTAGATATTGACAAATTCCTGCTGGAAGCTCCTGATAATGAATATCTTTTAATCAAAGTAAGTAGGACTTAAATATGTATTTTTTTCATTTTCTTCTCTCCTTATATTTTTTAACAATAATTATTAAAAACGGCTATTTATTTTAATTATTTCTTATTTTTTTTTAGCTTTTACTAATATTGGGATCGGCTGGGGCCTGTCGCCGTGAAGAATTAGTTAATATGACAATTGACGATGTTGAAGATAATCAATCGATGCTGGTGATAAAAATTCCAAATACAAAGACAAATCATCCCAGGTCATTTATAGTTGTTGACGAACAAAACTTAAATGTATATAGAACATATGTTTCTTTACGCCCATCCAATGTCCCACATCGAAGGTTATTTATTTTTTACAATAAAGGAAAGTGCTCTATTCAACCAGTAGGTTTGCATTCTGTAGGAAAAGCGCCATCAAAAATAGCATCCTATTTGGGATTATCAAACCCAGAGCAATTTACAGGGCACTGTTTCCGACGTAGTTCGGCCACATTGTTAGTGGAAGGTGGAGGCGACATCCTTAATTTAAAACGACACGGCGGCTGGAAGTCATCACAAGTTGCCGAAGGCTATATTGAACAGTCTCTACAAAATAAGATTGACATAGCCAGCAAAATTCAGGAAGCAGGAGGGTCAAAAGTACATATTACATCACAAACAACCCATAAAGATGTATCAAAAAATGAAGCAGGAGGGTCAAAAGTACATATTACATCACAAACAACCCATAAAGATGTATCAAACAATTTTCCATCAAGTCTACAATTTAATAACGTACAAAATTGTACTTTTAACATAACAGTTCAAAAATAGATATTATTAATTATTAGAATAATTCTAATTTTAATTATTTATTAAGTACCTATTATCAAATAATATTTATTATAACTATTATAAATAAAAAAATTCCTGACTATAGAGTTTTCAATCTGTTTAAAACTATATTAATGTAGTAAGCCATTATCTAAATTTTCTTGTACGCCACTGGTCTTGCGTCGATTTAAAAAAAAATATTGTACGTTACACAACCGGAAAGTACGTTTACAGGACTCGCAGGCTTCCAGGACTCGCCTGGCGGCTCGCCCTGGAAATTGCCTGCTTCGTCCTGTAAAATAGTACTTTCCGGTCTTGTAACGTAATATACTATTCTCTACCTTATAAGTTATTATTGACCATGGTCAATAATAAGGCATTGAAATCCATTATTGACCGATCTTCAAGAATCTATTTGAAGGCAGGTAACTTGATTTTTTGATTCTACCACATGAATTCATAAACATGAATGTGGTTTGGCAACCAGATAATTATCAATACATATTAGATTACTTGATATTGTAAAATATCGATACAATCAACATTCTTTCTGCTTCCATCCTTAATTCTGGAGGTGTACACATAATCATATCACTAACATTTTCTTCGCTCATTTTTTAAAAAAACGGAAAACTCGTGAAATCTGATGACATAAATGAACAAAAATTGACATTCAAGAAGCCACCTGACAAAACAACAAAATATTTTGCCAATTCCAAAGCGCAGGTAACTTGATTAAAAAATATACTTATACCTACCTATATTTTTTTATAATTATTAATAATACTATAAAGATAAATGTCCTATAAAAGTTTGTAGTATTGGAAAAAATATTATATTAACCACGGTTTAGACAGCTTATAGCCCTCGCGTCTTAAATCCCTCGTCGCTTCGCTCCTCGTGATTTAAACTTGCCGCTCGGGCAATAATGATGGCTGTCTAAACCTTGGTTAATAATATACTATTCTTAATAGACATCGTGCTTGTTGCGTATTGATCGGCAAATAAACACTAAATAAGACGCAAATTTCATATCTCTTCCAAACATGTACAAACAAAATATAATTGGCGGCCTTATGCAAAAGCACTGGCGGTATAAATATTCTTTGTTCACGTTATAGAGGCGAGAAATTTTTGCCGTTTAAGTTTTAGAATGGCTGAATACCAATTTGGCTGTTCACGTTTAGGGATGTTCATGTTACGGGATATTCACGTTATCGAGACTCTACTGTACTTCTAATTTTTTAACCAAAGTTCCGTTTATTCCTCCCCAACCTAAAATTCCGTAATTTAAATGAGTTTTGACTAATGCATAGTATAATATTTCTAGATGTTTTATATCCAGAAATTTTTTAATATCGAGAGAAGTGAACTGTCTTCTGTCAACCCTTTCTCTTAAAAATGTTTAAACCGTATTCTTGAAAGTGAAAATGACTGTTCGCATCCAAAAAGAGTTAGGAGAACGCGTTCTCTCGGAATATTCTAAGAGAACGGGATCATATCGTGAGAACTGCATTGACAAGCATCCGTAATTAGTTAACAAAAACATATGATGTTACCATATGATGTGAAGAGACACTTCTATCAAGAGAGTTTTCACTTCTCTTAAGTTGGAGAATAGACGTCCTGGGCGCTGCTATATTTCTGATAAAACGTTATTTCAAATTTTCCTTTCTTTTTATTCTGTAATAATAAATTTACTTTGCTTGATATTTCTTTCTTTCTTATATTAAAAAAAATTAAGAGTTGGTAAAACCCCTATTTATGACAAAACTGTATTTATTATTAAGATTTAAAATGTCGGTTAAAAACTAGTTAAATATTGCAGGAAAATAATATATCTACATTATCTATTGTTTTGTATTTAAACTCTCTACTAAAAAGAAAATGCCGAAGTTCTTATTTCAGGAACAAAATCTTAATAATTTTGGTATTTCCAGTACAGAGTGCCAAAAAAGTCGTGCATAATGCCTGTAAATTTTGAGCTACCTCGCATACGAAAAAGTGACCTTTATAAAAGCTGTTCAGTAAATTATTCTCCACATTTCTACCTGCATGAATTTCTTCTCTCATTTTTAGTTTGGTTGCCATGGAGACCAACTTACTTTTTTTAAATGGAACACCCTGCATATGATTGCATATTTGAATTCTACTGAGAAAACTCTGTGAATTTTTTGTATTTCAAATTTTTATTTATTTAAAATTGTAACAAACTTTATAATAACAAAATAAATAGCCTAGAAAATTGAACAACTTAACATCGGAATAATAAACAAGTAAAACCTTTTTAATGGATTAGGTGTTCAAAATGCGCCAGTCGCTCCCTGAACCCATCTACAACATTTAAAAGGAAATCCTCTGGGATGGCCCGAATTTCAGCACTAATTCTGACTCTTAAAGATCCTAAGTCACTTGGACGGTTAACGTAGACTTTGTTCTTTAAGTGTCCCCCACAAAAAAAAGTTGAGCAGGGTTAAGTCCAGGGATCGTGCTGATCAATCAATAACACCTCTTCTGTCTATACAACGTCCTGGAAATTGTTCGCTTATGTATTGTCTACCATTTACCGTATACTCCGCAGGTACTCCATCTTGAAGGAACCATACCTGTTCGTTTATGTCATCATTTACACCCGGTAAAACCATTTTGCAAGAAGGAATTACGTGATTCCTGAGGAAGTTCAGATATTTTTCGCCATTTAAATTACCATCTATAAAGAAAGGCCCCACAATATGTCTACCAACTATATCCGCCCAAACACTAACTTTTTCGGGTCGCTGAGTGTGACCTTCCTGGAACCCGTGAGTATTCTGAAAAGAGCAATAACAATAATTGTGCCTTTTAACAACGTCATTTAAATGGAAAGTAGCTTCATCCGAGAAAATGATATTTGTTGCGAAGTTATTATCGATATTGCATCTTTTCATCATCAGCTCACAAAATTCAGCTCTTCTATCAAAATCGTCCTCGTTTAACTGGTGCACCAACTTTATTTTGTAGGGATGCAACTACTCCTGCTTAAACAAATTTTTTACTGACTGATGAGACACATTAAAATCCATTGCCATTCGCCTGGATGATTGTGTTAGATTTTCATTTATTGAGACCATGATATCCAAAGCTTAGTCTTTCCCGGTTACTGTTTTAGGTCGACCTGATCTAGCGGCTTCCCTAACACTGCCTGTTTCATGAAATTTCTTTACCACTGATACACCGTTGATTGGAGGCCTATTTGGATATAATTCATTGCAAAGGTGATAAACCTGATCTTGCGATCTCTTCATATTTCCGTAAGCGGTCATTATTAAAATTTCAACACGTTGTTTCTCATTCAGATAAACCATAGCGTAAACAAATTAGAAATCAGACAACAGAAAATTAAACAGGTACTCAAAATCGACACCTCCTAGGTCGCTGTCAAGAAAACACCTTGACTCAACTGGTGGGTATTAGCAAGTACTAGGTAGGCATAATTATAATTAGGAAGTTTTTCATTTTTGAGCTGTCATATCTCGGAAACGCTTGCAGATAAGTAAAAATTTGACATACAAGAAATTCAGAGATTTTCCCAGTAGAATCCAAACCTGTAATCACATGCAGGGTGTTCTATTTAAAAAATGTAAGTTAGTCTCTATGGCAACTAAGCCAGAAATGACAGAAAAAATTCATGCAGGCAGAAATATGGGGAATAATTTACTGAACAACTTTCATAAAGGTCACTTTTTCGTATACGAGATAATTCAAAAGTTACAGGCATTATGCGCGACTTTCTTGCCACTCCGTATAATAACTAAAATTGTACTTTTTAAGGGTAGATTTTTGACTCAGTTTTCATTTGGATATCGGACAGGGCGACATTTTAAAAACATTTTTTTTTACTTTATACGACAAAATTATCCCTTACCCTCTTGGGGATCATTAACCTAGAGGACAGTGTTTTCACGGGTTCTTAAAACTTTTTGGCAAGCATCTTTTAGTTAATATTTTATTACGGTTACAGGCATTTGCCTAAAATCTAATTTCAGATCTATTTGATATTTTACCCCTAAAGGGGTCAAATATATTTTCTGTGATTTTCAGTCTATTTTTTATACACGACCAATTGGATTTATATTATTTGTTATAGTTACTTAGGCAAATACCTCTTATTCATTGTTTGATTCGAGGTTAAAGTGTAGATCTTTTCTCCCGTTTTTGTAGCCTTAGGCCCGGTACTTTCGCGTCCTGTATATCTTTATTCTCAGAATAATTTCTATAGTTTCAGTTGTGGCGACAATTGTTCCATAGATATTGTTCGACTAATAGCCCTATCCGTAGATTCAAATGGCTGTTCAGAATAAATCATTATTAGCTATTTCATGTGATTTTTCAAATCTTCACATCCAACGGTTAGTTAAGTTAGGATAGTGTTGTTTAGGCAGTGATTCTGATGAAAAATACAAGTTTTCGATACGGGAGAGTTATGCTCCGCTATCTTGAATGAAAGGTCAAGAAACATATTTTCAAAGAACTAATCGGTAACGGTTTATATCATAAGAAAAATATTTAAAACAGGGACTCAGATACAGTCGAGGTAAAATGCAATAATATTACATGTTTTAACGAATTTATTTCAAAAATTGTTAAACAGAAGGCGAGATGAACAATGAACTCTTGGAAGTAATACGCAACAAACGTTTCATACAATCAAAAACGGAAAGTAAACTTAATCTTGCTGCCTTACCACCTGCAATAGATGTTGCACGGTATCATGCTTTTAGGATGCAATACCAAGTCCAAAATGGTACCTATAGAGTTGAAAAAGATCCAAAAGTCTGGAAACTTGACCCCAATGGTATTTTTCTAGTTGCAGTGACAAAGCAACCAGCTTTGCACGTTAATAAATCTAATTTTCTGCAGCTACAAAAAAGGATGTAATGTATATAATGTGTTAGTAATGCATGTAGCTATAGGAGAGCTGTACTCAAGTGCTCTCGGATATGTCGAATTTGTAGTGGCGAAAGCGAGATCGGAGATAATGGAAATTTACCGGCAGCGAAATTTCATTAAATAAAATTACGTATGTCTTTTACTATGATCTTCGGATATCCCCGATTTAATCGGATTGACAACGTTTGGAGTGAAATGATGAAGTATGATACCGCATGATTTCCATTTAAGAAATCAAGATTAACTGCGTCAAAGAACAAATCAAGCTGGTGATAAAATAATGGAGGAATATACAAGAAAAAACTCAGTGTTAAGTACGCCGCGAGGACTTCAAGAAATTATATACAAAAATGGTGCAATGACCAAAAATTACAAATCATGCGTTACAACTATTTTGTAAGATTATCTAGAGTTACTTTGTTTTGTGATTGTGTGCGATGTGATTATTTAAGTTTGATTTTTCATTGATTTTTATCATTAAATTTATTTTTTATTTTATTCATAAAAAAATGCAGAGTATATTATTTATATATTATAAAGTTATAAGTATACTGTCCCATTACCTCAAATAACACACCACCCTTTTGTTATCACGCCACTGGTTGCAATGTGTCACTTGATATTTTAAAGACGTGACCTCCATTAACACTAACGTTCTGTGTGAAAGCATTTGAGGTCCTATGTCAACGTTAACTTCTTTTCATATTTTTTTATGTACCTTAGAATTTGTCATCGTCATTTTCACGCACCCTGTATATACCTATTAATTATCAATTTTAACAGAATAAGAAGATATATACTTTATGATATCCCCTTAGGATGCAATACCATGATATAAAAAAGTAAAAAATTGGGTAACCATAGTTACTTTTAAAAGCTTGTCTGAGATTTCTGCCTTCAGATCATCTTTTTAAATTCTAAAGCTGGCAACTCACGTTGTGGTTAGGCGAAACTGTGCAGGCAGGCTGGAGCACAGAATACAAACAAAGTCTATGACCGGCGGCCTGAAGAGTCCACATACGCTACGGTAAATTCCAACGATTCTTCTAGTTCAGTTCGATAGCACTGAAAGATAACGACACGTTGACAATGATAGGACACGTATTGGCTTTAACTAAATGTGCGAACCGCAAGAAAATACATAAAAAATGGTGTACACTTTGGTAATACAGCAAGATAGTAACAATAATAATTATATTCATTTATTACAAGAGTTGAGATTTAAATCTTAAGGTTTCAAAAACTATTTACGAACGGATGAGGGAACATACTTTAATAGGGGCATTTAGAATTTCTTTTTATTAAACTTTCTGTAATATTTAGTAATTTTAGTGCTAACTGCAAGAAAATTTTAATTCTCTGTGGCCTCTAAATCCTTTAAAATAATTTACGATCATCGACTCGCAGAAGTCACTGTGTGACGTCACTATCTCCTATAGCAAGTCGGGTCACACTCGCTGCGGCGGTTACTTGCCGTTTACGACTAGAAAGATAGGAGGCCAGTTACATCACCCGTTACCCAGCAACGGAGTGGACTTTGACAGGAGAGAAAATAAAATGTTTAATAAGTTCTTTCCCTCTTTTTAAAATAGTAATAGATCGTCTAGAACTCGTATGGAAAGGCATTTCCAACTTGTTATAGAATATACTATTAAAGTACTAATAATAAACTGTAGTAATGACGTCACCGCCTCGCGAGTTTTTATTTGATTTTGATCTTATGTATTTCGAAACCTACTTATCGGATTGACATAAAAATTTCAGGGCTGACCATTCCTTATAAATGCTTTTTAAAAATTAAGTGAAAAGTGTAATTTGAAGTTTGATAAAATGACATCCTTATTTCTAATTATGACCGCATATATATTAGCAGCAAAGTCTATTTTCTTTAGTTTCTCCAGCAATTTCTTGTAAGCTGCTTTACTGCTTCCCTTTTTTCACGATCATGGAATTTCTTGCATTTAATGCGCCAAAGACAGGGCTGAAATTTATAGGTTTCTATAAACTCTCCAAATACTCTACGAAACTCTTCAATATTTAAGTGCACTATCTTCGTAGCTAAAAAACCCCCAGTGAGAGCCTCCTGGAGCATCCTGCTTTCAGTGCTCCTAAACATAAATTCAGAACTTGTACAGGCAAGTCCGCATACACAACTTATCCAAGCTAGTGTGACATATGAAAGTTTTCTTGGTTGCTTGAAACCAGAATAAGAACTCTTCGGAGGAAAAGAGAGGCATGATCGAGCGACCGATCGGTGTTGGTGCTTCTTGGATAGTATAGTCCAATTATACCGTTCTTCACTCTATGAAAGTCTCGATATTCGATATTCTGATATATCTTATATATATACCGTGAGGCCGCCCTCTGGCGCACGTATACCAAGTTGATTTTCGATACTCGGTCGCCTGTACAGGTCCTTATGTGCTCGTGGCCGCCTCAAGGCCGGTCCACATTATGTAGCATTACACCATATCAGATCATTATATCCACATCATCGAGACGTATCATGATTGCTATGTAGACGGGCCGTGATACGCAGTCATTTGATACGCCGGAAGGACATGATACGCGATACGGATCTCGAGTCGGTTATTCTGGTTATTCTCCGATCATCAAAGGAGCTATGGATACGATATTGAGCCTATATGTGTCCCCCGGTCGCATATCTTGTCTGCCAGCACGTGTGTTTGACTATTTGTTGACGGTACAATGAGTTGAACTAGAAAGAATACATTAACGTTTATAGATTGCAATGGGGGACAAAAATGTTTTATGGGACCCTAGCTATGGGTACTATTTTAATGGAAATACGAAGCAGGAAGGCTGGTCGCAAGAACAAGGGTGTCCTGTCTCAGAGTTAAAAAGCCTCATTGTAGACTTGTATGATCAATGGTTGCAAAAAGTCTGAATTGAAATCGCTTGTCTATATCATATTATGGCTTTTTGAATCTTGGAGCCTTACGCATTCATTAACCATTCGATGTCTCGGAGAAACACTTCGAGTGAAATTTTTATACTGTCAGGTGACGTGTTGGAATTCGAGATCTCTCATTAATTAATTCAAGGCCTTCCGCCGAATGTGTTTCTATTTCTAAATAATTCGGTTTCCTATCACCGCCTTCGTTCGGCCATTTGTCGTTTCCTGATAACTCTGAAAATTAGTATAAGACAAGCGCACAACAGCACTAAATTATCGTACACTTCCACAGCAATTGGCAATGATTTGATCGACGATCATGACAAATTAAGATATGATGCGTGTAAAAATAAATGACGTCCATAACTCGGTATCATCATACGATGATCTGACACGCAATACTGAAACATAATGTAGGTCGACCTTTAAAAGCTACGATATTAATGTTCTAGATTTTTTTTTCGATTCCATCGTACTTACGCGGTTTTGTTTGGTTGGATGTCATAAATTAGTGTTTAATTAATAATTGTCTGCATAAAGGCACCTTTAGAATTTCGCAAACTTTAATCTCCCTAAAGTAAACTTAAGTGGAAATGGTGTTGCATATTTGAAAATCAGTTGACAGCGGTTTTAATTAGTTGGGTGTCACACTCTTGGTGAATGTGTGCCCGCCTAAATGAGTTTGTATAAAGAATAAAATTAATTAATGTAAAATAATGCAAAATTCACTTAATTTATATTAAAGTACAGCTAAAAGAAAAGTGTTTGGGTATAATTTTCCTTCAACTTATTACATCCTTCCTTTGTGTGATTAATGTTTCAATTTTTAGTGTCCTTCTCTAATCATTTGTTATCAGAAAAAATACCACCTATTTATTGGAAAAGCATTTCCAGTGTAAAAGTTGCGTGAGCCAATACAATAGATTTCGTTTTTTTCTTCATCCCTTTCGCCTTAATTTCGGTGAAGCAATCCATCTAGTGTTAACCCTTATATATAATATCTTGACCTCTATTACAAGGGATAATGAGAAAATGTAATTTAACCTGTACAAGATTAAGTGGTAGTTAGTATAATTTGTTCGTGCTTTCCATAATATAGGGTATTTAATGTTATACTCATTTTAACAAGTGGTATTATATTTTTAGTAGTAATTGCAAATGGCTTTACTGTTGTATCTACTTACTTTATAACATCGTTTCGCAACTTTCTAGTATCGAGACTTCCAGAATAGATCAAAATAGTATATTCTGAGAAAGAAAATAAACTTTTTACTTTAATCCTACTATAAAAATTCAACTAGTTTCGCTAACACTGTAGCTTTTTCAATAATGAAAATTATTTAAATGTAAAGATGTATAAAATATATAAATTCTGGTTTTTTTAACAAATATCTATACGGGGTTAGTTGAAATAACCGGAACGGCTAATTTGCTTTAAAGCTACCAAAGCTAAATCAATAACTTTTGGTATAAGTAGATAGCTTGAAAAATTTAATTCAAAATTGACAATTGCGACGTTGGCAGATTTTTTTCCGTCACGTAAGCAATTTTCTTTTTCAAATGAAACACTTCTTTTTTTTTATTGAATTTGATTCCTCTCATCAACATAACTTTTTTCTGACAGTATCAAATCTTTAACCTAAATAGGTTTATTAGAATAATCTGAACTACAGTAGAGTCTCGCTATAGTGAACATGCTATGCAGGGTGGCCATATGAAAACTTAACAAAGTCAATTTTAGGCTCCACAGGTTATTAAAGAAAAAAACGCTCGGACCCGTCGAATTTTGATTTTAGGGGAAACATTCTTTTTTTACATTTTCGCCAAAGTCAAACCCCTAGCGGGGGCGACAACTACTCCCAAAATTTTAAATCGAATGGGGGGTCGAGTGATACTTTGTTTTAAAGGTATTTTTATGTAGAGTATAACCCTAGAGTTTAACATCGCTACTATCTACCTAGCCTGTACAGTGGCTCACCAAATGTACAAAAACAGGTTGTTTTTACCTTTCTTGTTACAAAAATTGACAACGATTTGCTGGTGGAAAACTTTGCTTTTTTTGACAATTCTAGTTCTATTCCTGTGTCCTTCAATTATTGTTGCAGATTATATTCTTCGGTCGCGGTAAAGTAGTAAGGTTTAGTTAATTTCGTTACAAAATCGGCATAAAAGTGATAATGGTTTACTCAATTGCTAAAAGAGTGCAAATAATTTCATTATTTTTTTCGAATAATGAATGTGCTAATAGAACTGCCCAACTGTTTAACCATCAACATCAAAATCGACAAGTCCATTGAAAGTACATTTTGATTGGTCCAATAATTTCGGAAGACGGGATCAGTAGCTAAAAAAAAAACGTGAAGTGGAAAATCCAGTAGTAAATGAAGCTACAATACACATGTTGATCCCACACTGAGTACAAGAAAGCTGGCGACAGCATCTGGTGTTAAAAGAAGCAGCATTCAAAACGATATTAACAAAACAGAAGTTTCATCCCTACAAAATACATCTGGTACAAGAACTTAACGAAGACGATTTTGATAGGCGATTGCAATTTTGTGAAATTATGAGTGAACGGGCAATAAATGATCAGAATTTTCTTTTCAACGTATGCTTTTCTGACTAATGTTCTTGTTTCCTAAACGGTACAATGAATCGTCACAACTGTCGTTATTGGTCTGATTCAGATCCCAGAATTTTGCATGAGGTGCATACGCAACTTCCGGAAAACCTGAATGTTTGGGCTGGCATTTTTGGTTACGATATAACAGGCCCCTTTTTTTTACCTGGCAATTTAACAGGCGAATTGTATCTGGAATTATCCAGCGTTAGTAGAAATGATTAAGAATGACGATTAGTACATGGAAAACCACTTAATATTTCAGCAAGAAGGTGCGCCACCCCACTTTGCACTCACTGTTTGTCACTATTTGGACCAAACGTTTCCAGAACAATGGATTGGAAGGAGAGAAAGTATTGAGTGGCCCCCACGTTCTCCGGATCTAAGCCCGTTTTTTTTTATGGGGCCACTTAAAACTAAAATTCATGCCACCCAGCCAACATCTTTGGATTTTTCCACCAGCAAATGCTATTTATCGTTGTCATTTTTTATAACAAAAAAGGTAAAAACAACCTGTTTTTGTACATTTGGTGAGCCACTGTACATGCTAGGTAGATAGTAGCGATGTTAAGCTCTGGGGTTATACTCTACATAAAAATACCTTTAAAACAAAGTATCACTCGACCTCCCATTCCATTTAAAATTTCGGGGGTAGTTGTCGCCCCCGCTAGGGTTTAACTTTCAGGGGGCGAAAATGCCAAAAAAATGTGTTCCCCTATAATCAAAAATCGACTAGTCCAAGCGTTTTTTTCTTTAGAACCTGAGGTGCCCAAATTGGCTTTGTTTCGTTTTCAAATGGTCACCCTGTATAATGAACTATCCACTTCAGTGAACGCACAAATGTTATTATCAACCTCTGAATAGTGAACAAATAAAACGTCGCTAGCGCGAAATTGCACACATACAAATAAAGAAACGTAAAATCAATAACGTCACACTCGAAACAAACGATTCTGATGAGAAAGAAGAAAACACCCCTTTAAGTATTTTAAAATTACAATTAAACGACGAAGATCCGGAATATGCAGAAGCTGGAATTATGAACACCTTGAATGTCATGAACACCACCGTAAGTTAAAAAATAAAAAGTATATGTAGAGATGTATGTATGTTCTTAAAATGACAATTTATAGGTATGGGATCGGAAAGATGTTGAAGTTTGGAATGAGGACTGCCAGCCAGAAAATGTGAAAAATGAAGAAATACTATAAAGCCTATACGTCGCAAATGGTGTAAATCAACTTATTAGACTATAAATAGTTTTTGTCGATTTGTTGAGTCATTAGACGTTTAAAAAAAAATGTATGTACCCAAATAAGTGGGAAAATAATTGTCGTCAGCAATGGATCGATTAAGTGTAAAATACTTAATACATTTTTTCTTGTTTTCTTCAGAAATTAAAATACATTACACTAGCGTGTAGCTTGAAGTAGAGGATTTTCTTCAAGCGTTCACAAAAATGATAGATGAAAGAATAAGTAATAATGCTCGTATCGTGTCGGGCTTGTTATTAAAATAATCTGCAGCATTTATAATTCTTTGCAAAACCTCAGCTTCCGTAGCGATGGGGGAAGCATACACTATTGATTTAAGTACGCCCCACAGGAAAAAGTCTAGAGTCGTTAAACCGGGAGATCTTGTTGTTCAATTGGCGAGTGCATTGTTGCCTCTTCCGATCCATCTATTAGAATATTTCATTTAAAAATCTTCGAACATTGATACTAAAGTGGAGTGGTGCCCCGTCGTGCATAAACCACATTTCGGTACCAAGTTGAAATGAAAGATCAAGCAATAAATCGGGTAAAGTGTTTTGCAAGAAGAGTAGATAGTTATCCCCATTTAACCGATTTGGCATTACAACTGATTCAATCATAAACACGTTGTAAGTATCCGTGTTGTATATTCTTATCTGCACTGTGAATAGTGAACGACCTCAGAAGAGTGATAAAGACGTTCATAAATTAGGTCACTATATCGAGACTCTATTGTATTTCCATATAAAAACATTCCAAATAATGTAAAAAGGAATGTTGGTAGAAATAATATAACTAATAGTAACGATAACAATAATATCAACAAGCAACTACTAATAATACCATAGCTAATAAACATTGCTTACATATTATAAGTTTCTTAATCAAATTAATGTATAAAATATTTCATGAATTTTTCTTTTCCCAAAATTATTGTATTACTGGCTTTTCACCTATACTCCAATTAAGAAGTTAATTTATTTGCATTTAAACCCACTAAAGTAATAAATAATAAGTTATAATTATTACCCATTAAGTACCTACTCCTTAATAAACATTTCTCAAATTTATTGTCTTTGTCTACTTTGGCTTTATTATTTTTTTTAATGTGCCTGTCGAATTACTAGTTTTAAAAGCGATATTAACATAAATTTAGCGGTTTTCGAAAGTAGCTGAAAAATGTAGTTTAAATTAGAATTAGTGTTGTTCATTCGATCATTTATGTTTTACTATTATGCAATTTTCTCTTTTATTTATACGACATATATTAATTTTATACGTCAGTTTCAAAATCGCCGCATTGGAAGATGACAGTCTGTGACGTCACATCTTCACTTTATATTAACTGAACCAGGCTTCCTATCCTATATTTGAATTCATAAAACTTTCGCATATGTTTACCTTTGTTTTACCTAATTTATATTGGCAATACTTATTTAATGTAAGCGTTTGAAGGTACAACCGTTGAATTGTTAGTCACCGAATTATTTAAACTAAAAATACCCTTATAAAGCTAGTTTCATATAAACGCGAATTGCAAAATGCGAATCTCGAATTCCGTTTTTCTCAGTTCGCAAAGTTAGTGGCATTTCATAATATGATATGAATATTATATTTGCGAACTTTCTAGTGATTTAAGTTTTTGCTTTCAGATTATTTTGCTTATTTTGAAAGGCCATATTCGGCCGCAATAATAATAATTTATTCCACTGGCACCGAAAACGTAAAGTTGCTATTTATATGTTGTTAACAAACTGACAAAAAAGAATATATAGATCAGTAGGAACTTGTGAATTTTTTAAATTAAGTAAGCAGCAAGGTGCATATCACAATTTAGTTCAAGATATTAGTCTAGGGACAAACAAAAATTCAAATATTACCACAGAATGTATATACAAGATTTTGCCGTTTTACTGGAAAAAGTGTCTCCACTCATTTGTAATGTGTATATTTTCCGTCGATAGAGAAATTAAGTGAGTAATGGTTTAATTACTGCAGTAAGAATGCGAGGATATGCTTATGCTCAAGGGGCAAGTGTTCTGCGGTCTACTCTCTCTGAATACTTTATTTATACAGCACCAATTGACTGTCAGTGGTCAAAATAAAAGTATTTATATATGATTAATCTTTTTTTATTTCAACTATTAAATAACAAATATATATCTAATAGGGCTGGTCTTGTTTGGATTGCTTCAGCTAATTTTAAAACTAGATATTCTTCTTCGTTCAGTTCTTTTCCTTCAGTTGTGTCCTCGCTCACACCTTCTATTCTACAACAAACATAAAATTGGCACCTCTTCAAGTTCCACGTCTCTCAACACTCACCACATTCAACTCGAAACATTAGGTAAAGAAAATTTATTAGTTATACAGAAAATAATAATAAATGCATACCTCTTAACTGTCCTCCATTCTGAAACGATTCCTTGACTCACAACTCACAATTCTAACAAACCAAAATGAAACAATTAATCTGTAGACACACGATAGTTGCACTAACCAAACAATTTCTGCTAATATTCGCTAAAAATTAAAATTATTTCAATTTTCCCGCTCCCCAGAATTTAAAATTGACGAATTCGTTAAAAATTAAATATGATGCTGTCACTTTTTCCTTCACTAAATTTAATTTAAAATTGGCCAATGAGAATAATATTCGCGATTCGCATTTCGCAATTCGCGTTCATATGAAACCAGTTTAAGATATTCTTTGGATTGCGACCTTTCGTTTACTTATCTGATAAACTGATATTTGCCGGATAATATCAAATTATTCGGAAATGAAAGTACCGGGCGTAAGACGACAATCCTATCACTTTTTAGGGAAAATAAGATCCGTACTCCAACTTCGATTTTTTACTAGAAACAGTTCGTCCAGTTTACATAAACCGATTTAGGCTTGTGGGGCCCTTTGCATAAAAATGTTATATAATCATCCGCCTGCACACAACTAGCGGTTACTTCTTTTGCTCGCTTTCGAAGAAAGGTCAAGAGACTATCGGTCGATGGAGAATTTGGTAATTATAATTATAATAAACATCAACCATAAGACATAAAATAAACTTACCTCACTTATAGCTTGACCAAAAAGGGATGACCAAAACGACATATTTTCGAGCCGAATAACTGGATTACACACGGTTAGTTAAGTCGCGAAATTTAAACTAAATAAAGAATAAAACACATTATACAAGCAAGCTTTAACCACATTCAGATCATGAATATTCAAGTATTTACCAAACCTTGATTAGAAATATTTTTAGAAAGATATGTAAAGCAACGATAAAAAATTAGTTTTAATAGATTTTCTGTTTTTTGCAATAAAGAAAAAGGTTTTCCATCAATGCTAACATATACATTACACTACGGTGTTTTTTAAAATAAGGTGGTATAAAGACTAACGGGATACGACTAAACAGGTTAATAATAAATTTGTTAATGGTTTTGTGCTAAAAAACTTACAAAATTAGTTTTTTGATCGATTAGAATATTGTTTAGTTGATATTAATGGAGGGTAGTTTAAACATTTAATTAATTAATGCTTTTGTAAAAATCTACAGTCTTAGGTATGTTATGCTAAATTAAAGGCTTAGAAAGAAAAACAAAATGGTGTCTTTTATTTTGGATGTGTGATTGCCGGCTTGGTGAAACGAAAATGATGTGAAATAATCTTTATGTCCCGCTTTACGTCAATTCCACGGAGTTTTATTGTAAATTAAATCGAAAATTTAGTTCGTTAAAGTTGTTGAAATCTCTAAATACTTTGAGTATGTCTTCTTTTTTTTTCAGATAAATTTACAGTTAGTATGCAGTAATCTGATATTTTACGGGTTAAATGCACTGTAAGAAGCATTGACTTATCATTTGTAATAACCAAGTCAATCATTGTTTTTGAATGCTCGGTAATGTGGGTGAAATTTGAAACATTTTGATGTAGACCATATTCTAGTGTTAGTGTTCTTAACTTTTTTGAGTAAAATGTGTTCTTTGACCTATCTATATTATAACCTTCAATGAACTTTCCCTCTGTGTTTATATATTCATCAAAAATGTTGTTCAAAAATTGAGCATCATAGGCGAGTGGTAAATACCAAATATTATAATACATTTCTTTCGCTTCATTATTGTTTCTGCACCGGTAATCCGTCGATTCTTATTGATCGCTTATTATTATATTATGTATCGTATATTATTCAAATATATACACTTCTATGCAATATTGCGTATTGAATGTAATGTTTTAATTTTTATATTTAGTTTACTTCCCCAATGACTTTTAGCTATTTTTTAACAAATAAAAAGTATCAAATTTTCCGGAAATTTTCTATATTGTCGCATCAATAACTTTAATAAGATCCCCATTAATGTTTCTATTTTCTTTGGTGTAGATACTGGGAACGTTCGGATGGCAGAATATTGGATAGTGGAGATAAATACAGAATAGACAACTTAAACGTAAAACACGGATACAAGTCACGGATGCAACTAAACATTTCGAAAGTAACGCATTATGACAGGCAGTATTGGTATTATTGTATAAGCAAGAATGAGTTGCAGACGACAAGGGGAGAGTTTACACTTTATGGTAAGCGATGTGCATAATTTTGTGTTTATATCGACTTCTCCAAGAGTAAATAATATAATGTATATGCGAGTGTACAAATTATTGCCACTGCCTGATCACTCGCATGATACTAGGCAATCATAATGCATACCGGCTCCGCCAACGAAACGGGAATGAGAGATTACATCCTTATCGAAGAAATTATCAAAAATGCTGAAACAGCATGAGGTCTGGAATTAAAAGTGGCATATTCTAAAAATAATTTACATTAAAATGCTTTAAAAAAGTAAGGCGAACTAAACTTTTATTTTGTTAAATAGAACACCCTGTATATTATTGGCCTAAAAGATGGCATAGAGCCGCTGATTATTTTAATATAGGGTCATGTGAATTTACTTTTAGTAGTTTAAGAAATAATTACGATTTTATCTAAAAAATTGCCTAAGTTTAGTAACCATTTCCAAAGTACTAAAAGCAACTGAATGAAATAGTACACAAAAATAATATTTTAGAACCTTGCCCATCTTTATATTAGAAAATATTTGGTTTAGTACATCTATTTTACAGGGTGATCATATTATGCAAAATATTAAAATTCTCTTTTTTTTTCAGATGAAACACCCGGTATATTTTTTGATTTTTAGAAAGTTCTTTTGTTGTCTTTTCTACTGATACCATATTTGATACATCTTAGAGTTTATGGGCAACGTTCTAAAATATTATTTTTGAGTGTACAATTTTATTCAGTTGTTTTTAGTAATTTGGAAATAGTTACTAAACTTTTGGGCCAATAATATACAGGGTGATCCATTTAAAAAAAATACAACACGACCAGAAATTGGGTCTCACGGGAAGGATACAAGGGACAACTCTATTCACCAACTTATTTTAAAAACAATGCAAGACAATGAGCTACTGTCAATACGCATTGCTACAGAGAGTTGCAATTTCAGGGCCGTCAGTCTCACAGTAAAAAATATCCACCTGGTAAAAATCATTTCAGGAGTGGTAAAAAAAAGTAGTGTTAATGTTAACACCCGGATCAACATAATTTACCACATTTTTACACCCATATGAGACCAAAGTTGTTGTATTAAATTTGCCTATGAATTTAACTCTCTAAAAATTTAATTTTGTTGAATGGGTGTTATTTATTTCATTTTACACTCTCATCAGGAAAATTAAATACAAGGACAATTAATAACACCATATTAGCGTGTAAATAAACCCCGCTAGAAGGTTATTTTAACACATTGAGTGTAAAACTTATTCTTTAATTGTTTCTTTACACGGCCCCGGGTAAAAATACCTAAACTCGTGTTACCGAAAAGACAGGCGGCAACAAGTGGTGTGAAATTCTAGGAATTGACAGATGACGCCGACGCTATATGCAAGTTCAACTTTCAAGTGAGTCTGATTGTGTTCTTTGAACGTGATATAGAATAATGTTTTATTTAAATTAAAATATAGAAACAAAGCAAAGTTCTGTTAAGTGCCAAATGAGAGTGCCTCTTATAATAATCTTGTTAAATTGGATAAGCATATTAACGAAATGTAATAGAAACCTTAGTAATAAGTACGCCATTTTTAAGAAATAAAGTAGGTATATACATTTCTACAGTTTTACCTTTAGCTTTTAACTTATTCTAATATAATATAAATGTATTCCTTTTCTGTATAAATACTTAGGTACCTACCTACATATTTTACTTCATAGATCTCTAAATAAATATACGATTAATATAATACTCGTCATTTTCATTCTTTTATATTGTTCCCAAGCATACTTTTATTTAGTTGTTCAGTGTTCTAAGTATACATATATTTATTATGTTATTTGTTTTGTTAAGCTTAACAATAAGGTACATTAAACGTAGGTATATATAATTATGTTTAATTTACTAAATTGTAAACTATATAACAGGTGTGTCATTTTGTTTAACTAGTTATAATAATAGGTTTAAAAAAGATCACAGGGTTTTCCAGTTCTGTTGTAACCATCATTTTGTTTATAAATAAACGATAAATAATACTCAATATTTTTATTCATTTAAAAAACCTTTTCTAAGCGATCTGAAGATTTATATATATTAGGGGCTACTACTTTCGGCTTTGATTAAGTCGTTCAATCATGTATCAAACTAAGCAGAGGTTACAATGTAAAACATCTTGAATGCATAATTTTTTACATTTTAATCATAAACGACCGGTAATTTTGATACGGGATTAAATGACTTAAACAAGGTGGAAGGTATTCTAGCCCTGTGCAGATTATTTTATTACACTCACTATAGTTAAGTCACACCCAAATAAAGTAAAATTTACACTACAATAATATGATATTTACACTAATTAATCACCAATTACCATTAAAAAATGATTTACTTACACCTCTCATTATTTCTTTTACACCCTAGAAGGATAGGTTTACAATCTGTGAGTTTAATTTATAGTTGACAGTGTAATTGTACCTACCCAAAATAACAATGTGTTAAAATAACCTTCTAGAGGGGTTTATTTACACGCTAATATGGTATAATTAATTGCCATTGTATTTAATTTTCCTGATAGAGTGTAAAATGAAATAAATAACACCCATTCAACAAAATTAACTTTATAGAGAGTTAAATTCATAGGCAAATTTAATACAACAACTTTGGTCCCATATGAGTGTAAAAATGTGGTAAATTATGTTGATTCGGGTGTTAACATTAACACTACTTTATATTACCACTCCTGAAATGATCTTTCCAGGTGGATATTTTTTAGTGTGTAGGTCTGCACAAGCATACGTCAAACGGTAAAAATTAAGTAAAGTTTTCGCAAAATGACTTTCAAATTCTTTTTAGAGAATTACCCTTTCTTATACTAAGAAACATAGTATTTCAGCAAGATGGGGCAGCACCACATAATGTGCGTGTGTAGTAACTGTAGTAACTAATCACCTTGTAATGAACGATTTTCTGAATGAATTGGAAGAAACGGGCCAATCAAATGGCTAATAGCCGAGACCCTGATCCACTGGATGCATTTTCTTTTTCGAGATATTTAAAATATGAAAACCATAAAAACAAGATTGACAATGCTAGTCACCTTGGGAAGCTTATTCAAAATGAGATAACTAAGTTTGGATTTAATCTACTAAATGTTTCAAAAATGTGAAAAACCCATGTATTATTATCCGATCTTCATCTGTTTTCAAGTTACACCGTAATAACAAATAAACAAGATTTCATACATTAACATTTTCTTAACCATCGCGTTCTTTGAATAAATGTTCGAAAATTCCGCCATTGATCTCTAAACATTTTCTGCTTCGTTAACGAAAAGCGCCTATTGCTTTCCTAATTGCTTCACACCTAGTTGCACACCAATATTGAGAAAATATTTTAACAGGCAATATATATTAATTTTAACAAATATTTTCACAGCATTTTGACCACAGATTTTTTTTTATATTACAAATATTTATTAATATATTTATAATATATAACAGTATTATCATGTAGAAATATTAATTATATATAGGTACTTTAACAACATTTAACGTTGCCCTAAGCCCTAAATGTGGGCACCTACCTACCTATGAAATAACTGATACTTAATTAACTTAGTAAACTTGTTAGTAAATACTAGTAATCTTTAGCCACCGAACTAGATGATAAGATGATCTCTTAACCCTTACACCTTACACCAAAAAAAATGATGCTTAAAACCTGCAGTTTGGAACTCTATTACTTTATAGTTCACACCAATACAGGACAAGCACGTATGTCTATGTTTGTTGTAGTAAGGTGAGCCCACCTTGAAGGAGTTATCGGGGGCCCGGGCTATCACGAGCTCTGATCTCCGCTTACTCCCCCTAGGCTTGCCTGCCTCGCCCCCCTGCGGTCCATTCCGCAGGGTCTCACCAAAAACAGCAAACTCCACTGTTTACATGGAGTCGGGGGTATGGGTTTTTAAAAGGTTTTGGGAGAAATATCTGCGTGGGTGGCAGTGGGGGAGGAGTGGTGTGTGGCTACACCTATAGGAGTTGGCGTCGGAGGCGTTTGTGTCGGTGTGGGGCCCCTATGTCATATTCGGAGACTTGCCTGATGAGCGGGTTGGGGTGAATAAGGGTGGCGGTGAGGATTTTAGTTAATCTTTTACGGAGGTATTGGGTGAGGGGGATATGTTTAATATCTCGGTGTAGATCTACGGTACGGATGAACCATGAGATGTCCATGGCTGTGCGAATGTAACGATTTTCAAGGGATTGGAGACGGTTGAGGTTGGTTGGGGCTGCGTACTCCCAAGCTGCTGTACTGTATGTGAGTGTGGGGCGGATGATTGAGTTGATTAGGAGTTTGTTTTTATGACTGACGGCGCTGCGTCGATTGAGCAGTGAGTATAATTGGCTATAGAAGAGCCTGGCTTTGTTGGCGGTGCTCTGAATATGGGGGCGCTAATGGAGGGTTTTGTCGAGGGTAATACCGAGGTATTTGACTGTGTCGCGCGAGGGAACGTCGCGTCCATCCAGGTTGATCACGTCGAAGGGTGGCTGCCTTCTATGAGCAAACTGGATGGTTTAGGTTTTATAGGGGTTTAGATGAGGTTTCCAGTTTACACAGTAACTGGACAATTCATTTGCTGCATCTTGCAATTTTCGCGTGACTATGATGTCTATGTTCGGATAAAATAAACTCCTTAAACCGATGTCATTTGACCACGTAGGCAGTGCAATAGATGCAGCGCCATCTTTTAGCAGTTTCGAGCTACCATTATTTTGTGGCAATAAAAAATAGATAGGTCAAACCAATATATGCTCAAAATATTCGTATACGATATAATATTAAACATATTTACTTTTACTTAATTTGCACAAACAGGGACAAGTTATATATTATATATCTGCAATACTACACATAACGTTAAATATAAAGGATGCACTAAAATATTAAAGAGATGTTTTTAAAATATTTATTTTTTATATTGCAATTTTACAAAACCACAATATTTTATAAATATTGCGACTATGTTGACAATATTGCCACAATAACCAGTATTGCATGGATGGTACCTTAATATTTTGTCAATATTAGTTGCTACTATTGATGTTTTATTTTTTAATATTGGCTGCAGTATTTATATTACGTCGAATTAGTGCATCCCGAGTGTCCGCACTTTTACTTTATACCCTTCATGTTTAAACAAGCCCCATAGACAATAATCTAGTGCTGTGAGGTCTGGAGATCTTTACTTTTAACAGGACTACCGTGACCAATCCAACGCCTTGGAAATCTTTCGTCCAAATGTTGCTTGACCTGACGAGCGACTGATAGTAAATTTGCATTGTGATGTTTACTGGAACATCCTCTAATAGTTCGTTTAATTCATTTTAATTACTGAATTATTATGAATTGAAGTAGTGACCTCCTGTGCGACGATTCTCCAATAACTATCTAGCATCCACACCACACGTTTACCGAAAACTTTTGTTGAAAATTACTCTCGTTGCGTGGGCATTTTCGATTGACCATACGAATATTATTATTATACCGTCATGGGCGAATATTGCTTCATCCGTAAGAAGGGTACGCGATACAACATGCTGATTATTATTTATCTACCGACAAAATTCCATATGTTTAGAATAATCTTCCGCTTTTGGGTGCTGTACTCTCTGTACCGAGTGTTTTTTTTTCGTTGACATTATAGAGTATAGGCTAAACGAACGGTAAGAGATATCTACGCTAACTGGATTGGTTTAGAAGATACAGGGCGATTCCCAAAATCTGCGGCTTTTATTATCTCTTATGACTCGGTTATTTATGGAGATAGAAAGAAACTTTCAATACGAAAGTTTTATGACTTTTTACGTAGAATCCAGTGGTGTATTTAAAGAAAATATAGATGTGTTAATTTTTGAGGTATTATCAAAACTAGCATTTTCCTAAATGGGACACCCTATATCTGGGTGTCTCAAAAAATTGAATTTTTTCCTTCGATAGCAACAATATATAAATGCCAAAAAACAAAAAAATTTTTAGTTGGCCATGGATTGAATCATTATTCTTTTATTTTATAATATGTATATTAAAACCCAAGTTAACAGGAATATAAAAAGATTAATAAACTAAAACAACAACAACTTCAAAAAACAAACAAAAATTTGTAATTACAACTCAACAATTATCTCATATGCTTATATATAACAATTAGTGGTGTGTGTGTGTTTTGGTGTATGGCACTGGTTAAAACCAAATGGCCAGCATCCTCCTGTTAAACATTAGATTTTTGACTCAAATTATTGTTCATTTGACTCAATAAAATAATTTTATATTTAATTAATTTTTAGGTTTTTTTTTTAAGTTTATCTGCGAAATTCAAAATTCTCTTTTACGGTTATAAATAAAATTTGTTTTGGATTAATGAATTTAAGATTATTTCGATATAAAGAATATCGATAAGGTTATTAGAAATAGACTATTGCAACAGCTGGCATCCAAGTGTAAACGAATTTTTTGAATTATTGCTCCAAATTGTCAGAAAAACAAAAGAATATTTCTAGTTATGTTCAACAGAAGTCAGTTTTACTTTAATGAAGCTATTACAAAGGAAAAATATGGAAATTTTTAATTCGCTAAAAAAATATTTACAAAAAAATTCGATTTTTTGTTTTTTCAAGTAGATATCCCAAACATTGTATGTAAGGTTCTAATGAAATCCTAAACACATTTATTCTTGGAATTTTTTCGATATCTCATCAACTAATTTGATTTCTGATGATTTCATATTCGTTTTTTCAACTTTCCCGCCATACCAGTGGTCACGTGACGTATGCCAAAATCGATTTTAAGGTTATGGGACATGCACATCCGATCCCCCAGAATAGATTTTTCAATATTCCGCTAATAAAATTTTTTCCTATATGTTGCGAACTCTTTGCCGGTCACTGTATAGGTTATTATGGTTATTTTTGTTAATTTTCGAAAAAAATAGACTTTTTCGTATGAATCTAAGGCAGCGGTGGAAGCCTATACGACCACGCTGATTTGTTTTATCAAAGTAGCCATGGATAATAAAACAAAGAAATTTATTTCTTTGACACAACTACCATTTAATTTAAGAGTTGCCTTAAATTCTGAAGATATAATGATATATTCTGAGATAGAAAAAGTTAATATTATGTCAGTTTTTATAAAAAGTAATCAAAATCAACACTAGATGCGACAAGCATATGGACGAATTTATCGTAACAGAAGAACTCCTGATAAGAAAACATTTGTTAACTTACATAAGCGTTTTAGAAATACATGTTCGTTGAAGTGAAAACCCAAAATGGTTCGACTAAATGAAAATCAAGAACTAGATATACTTCTATATTTTCAAGATAATATATTTAAGATATCGTTTGTGTAAAATTGTAAATAGGGGCCATTTTGAAAAGCTACTTTAATGTGTAGTTAATAATTAAATTATACTGAATTTCTTTGTTTTATTATCCATAGCTACTTTGATAAAAACAAATCAGCATGGTCGTATAGCCCTCCACTGCTGCCTTAGATTTATACGAAAAAGTCTTTTTTTTCGAAAATTAACAAAAATAACCATAATAACCTATATATATATTTGAACTCCAGAGAACAATATCACGACTGACAATACAAAATACGGGGTGTTTCATTTAAAAAAATACCAGGTAACTTGAAAATTTAAAGTTTTTGTTGCTTTTTTGTTTTTTCCGATAACTAACCTGAACTAACCCGTTAAAAATGCTTCAAAATTAAAAAATTAAAACTTATTTGTAAGACTAATATTAACCGAGATATCCATCTAGTAAAATATAAACAATTACCCTGTACATGGTATAGATATATAAACCTTGCTTGTGGAGTGTATTTATTACTCTTTTTTGTGAAAGTACCAATTCTTCGTTAGCTGCTCGTTATATCTTTCTCTACTAAATCCAGAATATTTTCTACTTCTTCTAAACCTTGTCGAGTGGCTCGTTCAAATGTTATGTTAGCACTGGGAATCTTACCGGTCTCGCACAATTTGTTGAGAATATTGATAAATACGTTTCTATTAGGATATCTCTAATGGGGAAACCGTTGACGATATTCTTCAACAGCAGTTGTAGCACTTCCATAACAGAAACCATAAACAAGCACCATATTTGCATATTTTAAATTTGAATAGGTGTTTGGCATTTTGTATCACATCAATCATTCGAATTTGGAACACTAGATAAAATTTTTAATTACGCTATAATTTGAAAACAAATGAAAATCGGGTAAGAGTATATGGGTTTTTTCACGTTATTTTCACATGTATAATACACTACTGGAGTTTGGTCCGTTCCTCCCGACTCAGTCTGAGTCTGTATACAGGGTGTTATTTAATAAGTGTCGGATATTTTACAGGACGATTCCTCAGTTATTTATAAGGTGAAAAGTTTATATAAGCATGGGTCCGCGAGCTTTTTACTTTTGAGATACAGGGTGTTAAAAATTAATTTTTAGTTTTGTTTTTTGTAAATAATTTTTGAAATAATGTCCATATTTAGACGAAAATTGGTATCTAGGGGTTTTCTAAAATGCAAAACTCGAATTTGATGTTAGTATGGCTCCCACATGTAGAGGACGCCACCTACGTATCTATTAACTCTTTTGAGAAGTAATAACTTTTTTATACGTGCTTGTATTATATTTTTAAGCAAAAAAATGGATTTCTTCATCATCATCAAATATTTGGTAGAAGTCGCTACGAGCAATCGTTCTCGAGAAAAAGAATAATAAAGAAATAAATAGCATTTATTTGATAAAATAGCATTAATCTCCTAAACAAAGCGAAAATAAAAAAATTATGAATATGTACTAGCCAATAAAGTGCCTGCATAACAGTATTACCAAAAGAGAAAACGGCAGTGGCGTACATATTTTTGTTCCTGTTAAAGATTGTAACACCCTGTATCTCAAATATGAAGGGCTAGTGGACCCATACTTTTGTGAACTTTTAACCTTATAAATAACTGAGGAATCGTCCTGTAAAATATTGAATACTTATTAAATAACACCCTGTATAGGGTGTTTTGCTAAGCAAGTATAGCTCTATGCTCTATACTCTATGCGGTACCCGTGCACAAAGCATTTTAAATATTTTTTATGCCAATGTTTGTTATTTGTACTTAGCATGAAAAATAATAAATTTAAGGGGTTGGGACATTATGGTGAATAGTCATTTAGAAATATTCATTCCCAAAATTTGAAAGCAATAGTTGTAAATTTTCCGAAATTTGTTTTTTAGAAATTGATCCGAGGGAATCACAAGCCACAAGGACCTCATTTAAGCCAACAATCTTCGGAGTGCAACCTCCGGAAAAGGTTGCGGTAGAAGATATTTGTGAACCTCCAGTTCCCTGTCGTCCGTGTGTAAAAGTTGAAGAAACTAAATGTAGTCCTAGTGGAGTATCACTAATAGATTTAATTAGCAGATGGGAAGTACGCCCCTACGGAGATACCAAGTATTCTACTGTCAATCTTACGAGATCAACAGGTAAGCGCTGTAATACATCCATATTTGTATTACGGTATACAGGGTATCCCAAAAAGAATTCCCCAACCATCGATCATTTTGTTGCAATCATTTTCGCAAGTCAAGTTTTCAATTTTCCAAGCAGAAAAAATGTTTATTAATTTAAATTAATTTGTGTTAAAGCTCCATTAATTCATGAAAGTTGAGTTGATTTAAATTAATAAACATTTTTTTGCCTTGATGGACGCATTATCGACACTTCTGCATAAGTAATTTTCGTCATATTTTTGATTCTAGAGTCTACCTCTAGCGGCTGGGGAATTCTTTTTGGGGACACCCTAATTGTTTATTAAATTAAGTTGAATAAAATAGAATAAAATAGAATAAAATATACTAAAATGTATTCACAAATTCCAACGATATACAGGGTATTACTTAATGATAGGCCGTAATTCCAAGGGCGCATTCTTGAACAAAATTTAAGTAGAAAAGTTCATATAAACATGTGTCCTAAAAGTCTGGGTTTGAAGAGGTCAAAGTTTAAAAAAAAAATCGGTTTTTTATTAATATCTCAAGGATCCTTTTGCCGAATTTGGTGAAATCTGGCAGTGTTGTTCATTGTGATAAGACGCTAAGTTAGCATTAACCGGAACTAACTAGATGATAATGATGAGTTCCAGTGATGTTCCGGGGGTCAGTCTCAATAATATTGATAAAAAAATGTACGCCACTGACTTGTTTAAAAATTTTATATTGTTTTCTGATTAAGCAGCTAAAAATACAACTTTTTTGTCTCTTGATATTTTTTTTAATCTTACTTCATTTTTAAGAAAAGAAATAAAAGCCGCTTCATTGCATGTCGAAAAATTTTTATCTCGAAAACGAAGTAAGATACGAAAAAATATCAAGAGACAAGAAGTTGTATTTTTAGCTACTTCACCCGAAAACAATATAAAATTTTTAAACAAGTCAGTCGCATATATTTCTTTTGTCAATGTTATTTTTGAGACTGCCCTCCAGGACGCCACCGGAACTCATAATTACCATTTAGTTAGTGTTAACTTAGCGTCTTATTACAACAAACAACACTGCCATATTTCACCAAGATCGGCAAAGGATCTTTGAGATACTAATAAAAAAATTATTTTTTTTAAAGTTTGACACCTTGTATCTTAAAAACCAGGTTTTCTAGGAAACAAGTTTATATAAACTTTTCCACTTGAATTTGGTGCAGGAATGCGCTCTTGAAATTACGGCCTATCATTAGGTAACACCCTGTATTAAACAGGTTTGTTCCAACACGACCAAAATCCATACCCATCACCGTCCCCGAACGATCATTTCCAGCACGTAAATTAAATCTTGAACTTGGCAATCGATTGTTGCAGTGGAAAATTAGTTGAGCTACCGCGACAGTTCGAGGACATTTCTTGTACAACGTGTTTACGTGCTTTTTGCACGCATTTAGTTACATTGTTGGAATCTATAAATAAATTTTACTATAATGGTATACGTACGAATGGCAAGTTCGCTCTAAAGAGGAGTAGTTCAACGACTGGCCAAAGAAGATGGTATTTTCGCCAGGCCACGCCCTCTTTAAAATAAAACTTAAGTCAAATTTAACGGTTATTACAAGTTAAAGAAATGAAATCACTTACGTAGTGATATGTTGATTGAAACTAGAGACAAAGACTTATTGAATTTCTAAAGATTAGTTTTGAAAAGTCAGACGGGCATAAGTTTCCCGACCACTTACTTTATTTGAAAGAATTTACTTTTCAAAACTATTTTTAGTGTTTATAATCCTTACTTGTTAGAAGAAGTGATTCCCTTTTGGCTTCTTCAATCTTGCAGAAACTCGCAGAAGCTCACTGGAGGAGAATTTTCAGACCGCTTTAGCCAAATAGAACATTTTGTCCCAATCTTTTAAAGAACATTATTCCTTATCATCTATTACATCCAGCTATTGCACTGTTTTAATAAAATAATTTTTTAATAAGCTCCATCACTATTAAGACTGTATTAAGAGTCCTAGTACCAGAAACAAAATAATTGCATTATCTAGCCATTAAGGATACCAATCCGACAATATACGTTATGCAATTATGCACACAGTAATAAAATGTAATTGATTTGTAATTGATTTGTGATGAGCTACATTGCTTGGTGAAATGGATATTCCATGGTAGAGAAAGTATATGTCTTGTACCCCTTCGATAATGATCCGCAAGGGTCGAAACACGTGTCAGGCAACTGAATTAAAATTGTGAAATTTAACAAGTAAGACTTTCATTTCCTCTACCAATAAAATGTAAGTTTGATTTACCCCACGTTTTTGACTTACCCCTTAAAGATTTAGGTATTTTTAGGGTATATCTTTTAATAATCTGTAGAACTTTTGTATATGAACTTGTCTAGAACTCGACATATCTCCCGTTTACGCAGTAATGGGCGACCCTGTTTACCTATACCGAATGACAATGAAATCGTTGGAGAGAACCCCACCTCATTATCGTTCAATATGGGAATTTTAAATTTTAGTAGTAAATATGGTTCAGGAATATGCAAATTTTGTACTAAAAATATTATGAATAAGTATCGCTTCCCGTTTAACCAGAAGTGAGATCACGTGTTAATTTCCTTAAATTGAAAATGGCCAGCTTGTTTGCCGCCTGACATATTAACTTTTATTTTTATAACAACGCTGTAAAATCGTAAAATTAGATTATTTTCTTCGAGTTTTTTAATAAAAATGAGCTAAAATGGTTATTTGTAGTCGACTTAGTTTCAAAATAGACACGATGAAAACATATCAACATCATCGGCGTAAAAATCGAGAAGAGCCGCACTTAGAATTATCCAAAATTTACTTTCGCAATAACCATTGTCAAATTGAAGTTAAAATATTGGGGACATTATGATATATTATAAAATATTGAAACCATAAGAATAGAAAAAGTGGTGATGTCCCGCCTATTTCGTCAAGTATACATCTAATTTTTATTAAAACTTGGAAATAAATCCATTTTATCATTGTACAGCATTGTTAAATCACACGTGACTATTTTGAATGTCAGGAAATTGTATCCTACGCCGCCAATTTACAAACAAATGACAACTCATGATATGTCATTGGAAAAGGAATTTAGAGCTCTATTCAAAAGTTTAAAAAATATGCAGGGTAGCATTTAGAATACGCGACCTAACCATAGTTTTTTAAATGGCATATAAATTAGCTCACCTCGTCGTCATATGAAAATTGCCTGCATTCTCATCTAACGACGATGTAAGTTAACTTGTTACGTTTTGCACTGGTATTATCAGTGTAGAATAAATGTATTTCTGTCTTTGCCTTCCTTATTCATTTGGAGTAGAATAAAATAGACCCGTGCTATACTGGATCTACCCATTGAAAACTAATAAAATTTTTGAGCGGAGCAATATGTTATCGACTATGTTTCCTCTTTTTCGCCAGTATAACAAAAAAAACAGGAAAGGAGAACGGATGACCACTGATGTTTTCACCCAGTAGAATAGAATACTTTAACACTGGCAAATTGCCATCATAAAATAGGTAGGGACAGTCTTTTTTCTAGGACTGGTATCAGTGATATATTTGATAATTAGGATAACAGAACAATCGCAACACTATTGATATAGTCGGATTCACGGCTCGTCTCGTCGTTCGACATTTGACAATAGGCAAATGACAGTAACTAGCTGGACCAGTAACTTTGAAATATCCCCAACCCATCATAGAGCCGTAATTAGCCCAAAGCCCACTGATACTGACATCAGTGACATCGCCACGTGCTTTTTTTTCTCGTTAAGTGTTTTGCTGTGTTTTTAATTGTTCTCGTGTGTTTTGTATTTAAATAAGTTTATTAAAGACTTCTATTTTGGACGTACCTACCACCTACGTGTTTTGGTGTTTATTTGTTACTGAACGGTAAGTTAAATACATTAACCGCAAACTACTTTTATACGGTATTTATCTTTTTTAGGCGTAAAATGATAATGGATCATAATAATTGTCTTCCAAGTACCTCAATGGATAATATTCCTAAAGAAAACAGGGTAACGTTTATGCCCTGCAACTTTTTGACTCTTCCAAGGGCGTTATCTTTTACCCCATTATTTATTAATAAATAAAAATAAAAAAACAATCATTATCTTGATAGGATTAGGGAGGAGAGTTTTCCATAAACAATTAATGAATATATTTTGTTGCATGCTACTCCACCATATATGTATATATAGCTATATACACCCAATATGCTTACCCTATGGCCCTGGCAAAGTCAAAAAGTTTTAAATACCTAGTCGTAAAATGATGTATAATTATTATTATAATTTTTAGAAAAAGGCGTTTTCTGTTTTACATGGCAATGAGTTGGCCCAAAAATGTGTGCAAAATGTTTATAATTATTTTAAAGACGTACATCCTCAAATAAGCCCCATTCAAGTAAGTATTTTTTCCAATTTTTTTCTCCACATTTTATTTCTTAGTCCATTTATTTGCAAAAATGATATATTTGCGCATACCATTAAGTACTAAGCATAAATTGGTGTATCTATTTCTACCAGTGTGTCATGCGTCTGGATGAAACACGTGTATTTTTCTGTAATTTTAATATTTAATATAACGCCATATATTGTTCGTAGGAAAACCAGTTAGGTACAATAAAGAAACTGCAATACCAACTCCATCGCAAGGAAATGTATCTTGGAAGCATAAGCAGTCTCTTAAGGTTGGTAAAAAGCTTAGGCTTGTTTTATAAGAAGGAAGACAATCGCCGTGCGCTTATGGAAAAGCCATGTATTGCGGATAAACAGCGAAGATTTCTGTCTACGTACATGGAAAACGCTGAGCTTGTCCCGATAGAAAACCATGTGTTTTTCTGGTCGAGACTTGGATTTTTTCTAATGGAACATTTAGAAAATCTTGGCAGGATGATAACATTCTGTCAGGAAAGAATCTGGAGAAGGGTACAGGTCAATATACGAATTAATAAATATAAGTTAACCTAAGTAAAGGTACAAAAAACCATAGTCTTTACTCTACAAGACCAAAATAAAGGCCCCCCCTTCTGGAAATAAATTCTCTTAGTGAACACTAATCGTCATTTAATTTATATTTTTAGATACATTGTTTTGCATGCAGGGGGCGAATGTGGATTTATCGAAAATGTCAGGCTTATTTTTAAATCCAAATGCAAAACTGGTGACTACCATGGAGAGATGAACTCTGACAATTTTGAAAAATGGCTGTGCGAAACCCTGCCAAACTTAGAAGAGCCCTCCATGATAATTTTAGATAATGCTAGTTATCATAGGCAAACGGCGATGTGGCCCACAAAAAAATGGTTAAAGGCGGATTTACAAAGATGGTTAGAAGAGAAAAATATTTTATTTTCACCGTACGATACCGTCCAGGTTTTATGGCAACTCATCAATACAGTACAGTAATAATGTATAGTAACATTGCATAACATTTTTGCATTGGACTTAAACTCACTGAAGTTCTTTTCTCGCCTTTTTCAAAAAATGCCGACAAAAAGTATAAATCGATTTTATGTTCCAAGAAAAACAATATAGAATGAACTAATATTATTTCCTTATATAAATGAATAGTAATATACTGCACTGAAAATATATATCAGCCCTTAAAATATAACAATTTCTATGCCATTGCAGCCTATATTAATTTAATTTATAAAATTACAAAATAGCCTTGGTAGTACTAGTATTTTTTACTTGTAGATTGTAGATTTTTTATAATTAGAAATAAAAAAGTACTACATACACCTTTTTTCTTTCCCTTTGCTCCTACGCTGATTTCACTAAAAGATATATTCCAATCCTCCAAAAAAAATTGCACATTTAATGTGGTTTACGTGCTTAATAAATTTAGCTTAGTCCAATCCTGATAAATCTGAAATTTAGTACAAGTAACCTACCAACCTACAAAAACGAAATAGACTAGAAGTCGACAGGGTGCCATTAGTGACACGTGACTCGTCCACCATCTTGCGAGACGGTTCAAGAATCCGACTTTAGTACAAGAAATATTATCGATTAATTTCGATAGTCAAAACTATCGATAAATATCGATAGACTATCGATAGCTCTCTGCCTCTAATATAATATAATTGTCATGGGGTGACACCAACCAAGTAGAATTTAACGCTAAAAAAACCCAGGCGGCATATTTTTTCTAAAAACGTTAATGTTGAAGAACCGGATATAGTCATGGCGGTACACTCGATTTCCTTGGCTTTATCAATTCATTTATTGTGCGTCAATTTGAAAACTCATATGTCTTGGCATAGTCACGTTGCTGCCATTGCTAAGGCAGCCTCACAGAAGCTTGAAATACTTTTCCGAACTAAGAACCTCTATACACCCCAACAACTTTTGATGCTCTATAATGCCCAAATTCGACCATCGCTGGAATACTGTTTACATATTTGTGGCTCTGCTCCTAAACATGCCCTAAGATTGCTGGATTTCATTCAAAGGAGAGCTATTCGCTTGATCGGTGACCATGATCTGACAAGAAACCTTGGAAGCCGTGAACATCGAAGGCAGGTTGGCGACTCGAGTATATTTTACAAATTTGTTCATGGCAAGTGCTCAACTGAGGTTGCCCGCTTAATTCCACCCGCGGTGCATGGTAAAAATGCGCTACGATCCACTGCAGCCCACCCTTAAGTGGTTTAGCTTAGTATCTCTCGAAACAACACTGTTTCAAAATTCCTTCATCTGGAAAACGTCATCACTCTTGAACGACCTCCGATGCCCAGGGCCGCCGAGAGCCGACACGGGCCCTGGGACTGGACAGCCTCCAGTGTCGCCAGGTATGCGCCGAAGGCACCAAAAAAATGCGCCGTATAGGCGGGAAAAAAATAGCGCCGCAGGCAAAAAATTTTTGGGTGCCACGCCCTATTTTGATGATAGTGCTTGCTTTTCAAGTAGATAGTGCCGCATGCCACTTTTTTTGCCTTTCATTTAAATTTAAAATATATATTTAAATATATTTTTTACCGTGCTTGTAGTAGGTATATTTATAATGCGGATCAATTCGCGATTCATGCCCGGGCCCCGGGAATTTGTCCCGTCTGCCCCCCCCCCCCCCCCCTTCTCTCGTCGGCCCTGCCGAGGTCATGTTCTCCAACTAATATAATCCCCAAAGATTCAAGACCAACGTGAATCTTTCCGTGCGCACGCGCACCGCTCGCAGAGCGCCATAAAGGATTAATCCTGCAGTGCTGTGCCTTATCATAAAAAAAATATAAAACATAATTAGTACGTTAAAATTTCCTCCTGCATCGAATATTAAAGCGCGTGTACAAATTAATAGAGTTCGGGTCGTCCGGTCCGGTGAAATTCCTCCAAATGCAAAAAACGCTATGCTGAATGTGTTTATTCTTTCCGGGCTAAACTTTGCCGGAAAAGGACCATGGCCTAACCTCACTTTCGGCTAAATCAGAAGTAATATTCATAATTTTGTATTTTTTAATTTGCATCTCCCTAAACCGTATTTACTTACTACTCTTCGAATTCCTTTATAGAACGATAGTGAAGTGGGGTTCTGTTCAACGATTTCATTATATTAGTAAAATTATTATTTTTAGATTGTGTTCTGTATGCAGTAGGAAAACCGGTATATAACAGGTTTTCCGATTTTACATACGGTTGTTGGATGACCGACTCGTATCCAGATTCAAAATATGCAAGTTTTATTTGGGTCACTAATGAAACGAGCTCGAACGAAGTTATTGGGTACCAAAACAAGACTGCGTACAGAAAAAATGATTATACGGTGTAAGTAAATTTTTAAAATATTTGTTTGGCACTAATGAATTTTTTAACTTAAAATTATTGTGGAGAACAGTTAGTTGTACAGCAAAATAAAGTTTGCGAGTCTTCAGGTTAATTGAAATGAACAACAAAAAAAAATGATTTACTTAACAAGTTAGAGATTTGATATGAAATATTAGATGAGGTGTATTGAAACGACTTGTGAAGCAAGACCTGGAGGCCTTTAAGCTCTATATAGTATATATCTGTAGGATTTATTTATACTTTACTACGAGAAACAGAGGAATACATCTTGTGTTACAATACCTGAATGAATGTCGCACAATGACGGGAAATCAACAGTTTACTTGTTTGGAAGGGTTGAAAAGAATTTTAACGCGCCTCTGCGTTAAACACACGAAATCTTTACCAGAACTTGGCAAGAGATAAACAGCTTACTAGCTGAATAGCACTAGGAGAATTGTCATTACAGGGCGAAGTAACAACACTCTTTTTGTGCCTTGAAATAGAATCGGTCCCGTAGAACCCAGTCGCGAAGCGAGCTTCTTTTGTCAGAATTTTTTGGCGAGCCGATGCCGAAATTCACCGTGCATTGAAGTGGCCAACGTACTTTTGGAGACGACGACGAATTATAGAAGAAATTGCTGTTACTTCAATGTATCGGCGCTTCACATAGGCCCTTATTAGCATATAATAATATCCGATATCCGACAAAATTATAAATATATTTACTTTAAGATATTGTATATTTTTATCTTAACTGAGAAAATAATAATTCCTAAAGTCTGTGTATTAGCAACTGGCAGCGGCAGTGAACAATGATCGATGAGCGATTTTAGTGTTCGAGCTTTGCTATTGGTCCCACGGCAATTTAACATTCGACGCGACCATCCAGGTGTGTGGTGTCCACGTGCTGCCTACGCGTCTAAGTTGTGACTGGCTGCCAATATAAAATAAATATATTTTGAAACCGAACTTAATATTGGTAGTTTATTTCTGGAACTATATCGATTCTAATGGTCTTCTAAAACCGTTAGCCTATTTTTGTTGATTCTTAAGTGAAGAATATTCCTAAAATAGAATTTGTCAGAGGCGAATTTCTTTGTCATCATTTCATTTAGATTGACACACGTTTCTCCACCAATAGTTATTAATATTTTTTCTCTTTCTGTTTTCTTTCTCTTTTCTTTATTTATTAATTAAGTTATTAATACTTTTATTTTATTTTTGAAATATACATTGAAGACGCATTTATTGTAAATCCTTCTTGGTGGTTAAATAGAATAGCTGTACTGGAACTCCACCACCACTTCATATACACTTTTAATAAAAAAATACCTTTATTGTTATTATTGTGGTGGTAGAATGATATCTGCCATCCTTCCCTACGTGTAATTAAAGTAACCTAAACTTAAACTAACTGAATTAAATTGTACTTTCTAGTGTGTATCGACTAGATCATCCATTCAGTGGCAACGCCCACGTCGTATTAAACGGCTCCTTCTTCTACAATGTCAAAGGCACGAGAAGAATCCTTAAATACAATTTGGCTAACAGAAACACGGTATCGCTCGATCTACCTGGATCTATGGATCAAGTCTCAAAACTATATTCTGGGCAGTATAATTACGTAGACTTTTGTGTGGACGAAAATGGCTTATGGCTCATTTTTTCAGTTCCTGAATCAAATAATACAGCAGTAATGAAGGTAAGTAATTTGTTCAGTAAGTATTACAGGTTTTCTTTTTATATTTTGCACCCTACCTAGACGTTTTATTTTGAATACTAGAGAAAAACTTTAAATACAAAAATTAGAGGATTTTTCGTGTGTTATCTTTTACGGTTACTATTAAAACAAAAGCGCATCGTAAAGTTAAGAAAAAGGTGCACATTGTATTTTTTTTTAATGGAATTTTTCTATATTGTGCACTAACATGAAAGATATTTGTATCCTAATTTCAAAAATACAGGGTCGTTGGTATGTATGGAAACGGTCGATTATTTCCTAAAGTAAAACAGCTAGCAAAAAATAGTTAAGACAAAAGTTTTAGGGTTCTTTGAAGTCAATTGGAATTTTAAAAAAATAAGTATACAGGGTGAGTCAAAAAGCCGTAGAGAAACAAAGTTACTTTTTTTTAATAAAATACCCTATATCTTAGAATATTTTTAGATTCTACTTAAAATTACAATTATTTTTTAATAAGTGTATTATAAGTCTAAACCCAACAGTTTCCGAGATATCGGCTTTTGAAAAATTACATTTTTGAACTTTGACAGATTCTAGCTTTCTAATGTTATGCCATAGAGCAAAATGGCTTCCATGTCCCTATCTTACTTTTTTATTATCTTCCCAAAAATATAAACTTCCGGTTAAACCGGAAGTACTATATTTCCGGCATTTGAGTTACATCCGGTTTAACCGGAAGTTGACACCACTAGGAAGATAATAAAAAACTAAGATAGGGATATGTAAGCCGTTTTACTCTAAGACGTACCGTTAGGAAGCTAGAGGCTGTCAAGGTCCAAAAATGTAATTTTTCACTAGTCGATATCTCGGAAACTATTAGGTTTAGACTTATAATGTATTTATTAAAAAATAATTATAATTTAATGCTAAATCCAAAAATATTCTAAGACAGAGGGTGTTCCATTAAAAAAAAGGTAATTTTGTTTTCTTACGGCTTTCTGACTCATCCTGTATACTTATTCTTTTAAAATTTTTATAAACTTTAAAAAACCCTAAAACCTTTGTCTTAATTATTTTTTGCTAGCTGTTTTACTTTAAGAAATAATCGACCGTTTCCATACATACCAACGACCCTGTATATATTTTGTTAACATTTTGAAAAGCCGTTTTTGACATTTGACTATAAAACATCTATACATTAAAAGTTTAAAAATCAAGGCTGTCTGGAGAACAATGCTTTATTATTATTATTATTATTATTATTATTATAATATAACTACTAAAACTAATTTACATATTTTCTATGTATCATTCGGGGTTATTTACACAATTAAACACATTTAATATTGATAGATTGATAGATATTGATAGGTTTTGAAATGAAATCTGGATGATCTATGTTGAATAAAAAAATTCATGTTCGAGCCTTTGCCTTGAAACTTATATAATTTCAAGACTATTGTAGTAAATCCTGTTTTTTAAATAGCCCCGAAAAAAAAGGTCTAGTAGGCTTAGATCGGGACTATTCGCCGGTCATCTAAGCGTGCCAAGCCTTCTTATCCAGAAATTATAACGATTTTCTAAATATTTCGTAATAGGCATAGGGTTGTGTGGTAATGCGCCATCTTGTTGCCAAATAAGATTATTATAATGGCATAATGGAATATTCTGCAAATACTTTTCAACGTCATTTCTATTCATTATCACGCAACATGCCGCACCAAATATGGATAGATCTGCGTCCCTGTACTTTTACTACCTGGATTTTGTGGGGATTTTCCATTGTCCAATAATGTTTGTGTGAAAATGATCTTATTTAAAAAGTCTGCATCTACTCTTAAATGCCCGATTACTTCTGGGCTATAATGCAACCGCTGCGTCATGTTCTCTTCAGTTAAATTCTGGACCGGCAAGAATTTCTAGGTATGATATTTATAATATTTTAGACTCGTGTATATTTTGTACCAAGATTTGTTGAAGAATAATGCTGCATGAGGTATAGATCTTTCGGAATTTTCAAAAAATTAAAATCGATTGAAAAAAATACAATCTGGTTTTAAAATATTTTAAAGGATATACTTTACCAAAAGTAAAATATTTGAATCATCCTCATCATTTCTTGCAATGGTTCTCTTTTTTCGCTTTATACTTTTGGTTTCATTCAATTTTTTAAGAATATATCTGATTGTATTGGCTGACGGTATGCGTCAGTATATACCTGATGATATTCGTTCTAAACGCTGTATATGCTATTATTATTGTAAAAGAAAAGTCGAATTATTTAATGTTTTTCTTTTTGGGAATATCCCATACTTACAAAATCTATGCAAATAGTCTTCTAATTACCATTAGTAAATTGAAAGCGGCGATTGAACTATTTGAGACCATATTGAAACGTCACAACGCAAATTAAATCATGAAATGAACATTATGTTCTCCAGACCGCTTTGATTTTTAATATCTCAAATATGTCAAAAACGGTTTCTCAAAATATCAACATATTATATATATTTAAAATCAGGACACAGAGATCTTTCATTTTAGCAAAAAACATACAGGGTGTTCCATTTGAAAAAACACATCATGTGCATCTTTTTCTCAATTTCACGATGCGCTTTTGTTTTTATAACAACTGTAAAAGATAATCTAATTCTCAAAATAAAACGTCTAGGTAGGGTCAAAAAAATAAGAAAAGGAAACCTGTACGTGACGTGGCGGGCTGGGGGTGGCTGCATTTTCTCATTCCTTAGAGGGGTTCACTTTTTGACTTACTCTCGAGCGCTCGTTAATAAAATAATGTTTTAATGAAAATTGTTCTCAAAATTTAATTTATACCACTTCTGAAAAAATTAATTTTGCAGCCGTATCGCTTACTTATTAAATCCTCCTTTTAGGTTGATCATGAATTAATGGTGCCTCAATACATTTGGAACATCAGCATCGAGCATCATAAAGTCGGCGAAATGTTTATAGTGTGCGGAGTTCTTTACGCAGTGGACAGTGTTATCGATCGAACTACTAAACTTCGATTTGCACTTGACCTGTATAAAAATGTATTACTTGATGTAAATCTGCAGTTTTCTAATCCATTTAAAAGGACCACTATGTTAAGTTACAGCAACAAAACTAAGGTAATAGAATTAGTACTTCCTTAAAAATATTAACTGTACAGAAAATATTTAAAATAAAAATGGCTAGGTAGTACAAATTATTTGCGAGATATTTAAAACAGAAAACCTTTATAAAGGGCCCTACAGATTATCAGTTGATCTTTCGAATATTATGACTGAACCATTTCGACTGATCTAATAAACGGATGATGTGTGGTGGTCAGGGTTAGCGCGTAGAAAATTAATTTCTACATACGTGTCAAAAATGTAGAAAATGTATGCCATAGAATTCGGTTCTAGCTAGAGGTGGGCTTATAAGTTATTTTGAAATCACCGGTATACCGGTGACTGTTATTTTAGATTAACTGTTATTTTAAACAGTTACCAGTTATTTCCAATAAGTTTAGTTTCAAGGTGTTGATTGTCGAATAAACAATTTTGTCTATTATTTAAATATTTTATGAAAATATTATTACTATAAAATAAACAGAAAACTAAGAGAGAATAAAAAATAATTTTGTGATTTAATCTCGGATTTAATACAACGTTTTAAATCGCTCATTTTAAATGTTTACATATTACATACCTAATGCACTATCTCTATACTCTATAATCTATCTCATTTCTTTAAACTTAAAAATTAAACACAAAAACAAACAATACACAACGCCACACTTTACAACAAAACAAGTAACATCAACAGGCGTCGATCCGGTCGATCGTAGGGGAATTACAGAATTTCTAAACCTTAAACACTACCGCCCTGAACCACAGATATGTCGATATTATTATAATATGTGATCAGTAAGCTCAAATACTTGATAACGCGATTAAAGTATCTCGATATTTTCATCGTTTAAAATAACTCCGAATGCATACCGCACACAGCGATATGAAATAACCTATAACATAATATCAAAAAACATCGAGATATCAGTGAAATATATTAGCGGTTATTTGTCTACCAGTTATTCAAAAGAACCGTATACGGTGTAATACCACGCAGGCAACGTGTCACTTGGCGCCGCGCGCTCTCGGCTCGATATAATAACGCCAATAACTGGTAACTGCTTCAGACAATATTGGATAACCGGCAGCGCCAGTTATTTCTCAATAACCGGTTATTTTTAACCGTAAAAGCTATATTGTCACACCTCTAGTTCTAACTTATTCTTTTCCGTTGAAGTAAACTATTTTTTATTTAAATATAGGAAACGATTTGAAATAGTATATTATACAGGGTCTCCGGGTAAGGATACGGAGCGGCCATATCTCGGAAAGGATACCACACACAGCAAAATCATGTTTCAGAAATATTTAATATTAGTTTCTCCAAAAGATTTTAACTATTGGCGAAAATATAAAAAAATATGAATATGAAAATATGCCTAAATCTTAGAACCAGAAATAATTAGCAATTTAGCGAGAAAAAATCTTAAAATGCTGAAAATATTTTTCATCACTTTCTGTTTCCCTAGCCGGCTCGTTCAGCAGATCTTACTTCACTCGATTTTTACCTATTAAATATCTGGTTTTCCAAGAGAGACGAACAACCAGGTAAGACACGATGGAAAAAATAAGAAATGCCGTCAAAAGCTTATCCACGGCTGAAATTTAGGCACTCATCTTTTCTACTAAAAGAAGAATAGCTATGTACTGGAAATAATGGAAAACATTTTGTGATTTTTTTTCTTGCTAAATTGCTAATTATTTCCAATTCTAAGATTTGTGCATATTTTCACATTCATATTTTACTTAGCCTTACCGATGTTTGTTTGGTCCCTGGACTTTTATTGTACTTTTTATAGTTTATGACACTGTAGATCATGAAATTAGTTGTTATCTTACATATTGCGGGTATACCGGGTACCGGTAAATGGAAACTGAATAATTTTTTTACGACAATCAAAATAACTCTTAAACCGTTGGCGATATTGATTTGCGGTTTGGACGAGTCGATTTCACTGCAAAGTATCTCCCATACTACCAAAAAAAGTTATATTATCCAATTTAAAAACAGCCAGAAAAGTCAAGAAATAAGTTAGATTGAATAACAGCGCTACCTTAAAATAGAGAACTTGTGACAATTCCTGAATCATTTAGTTAAACTCCAAGGAATTCCCTTGTAAAGAAGTCCAAGTACAGGAAAATTCTATAAAGGATTAAGACACAATAATAGTTTGTTTAATATGCCTAAAAAGCTTCCCCCACTCCCTTATTAGGCGAGATTCGAAAAAATTTCAGTAATAAAAGTTGTAGTTGACGATCTACTGATTTTAATTATTTACTTGTTTTCTACGATCAAGTAACATTTATTGCCGTAAAATGAACTTTTAACAAGTAGTAAGCCGTTACGCCCTTTTGCGATAATTTCCGAAACTTGATATTATTTTTAATGAATTTCCCTTGGCAATTTTCATAAAAAAGACTACCTTTTTCAAATCTATAAGCCAAATCTTTGTCAAGATGTGGCCGCTCCGTATCCATATCCGGACACCCTGTATGCCATCGAAAGCAAAAAAAAAACGTCGTTTGCTTTACTTACAATGTTGATGGTAACATAGCTTTTCTGGAATCCTTTAACTTCACAGGTGAAAAAGAAACTGATGATAAAGTGCAAGAGATTGTGGAAAACTGTGCAGTTATAGCTAAGAAAGTTTACGATAAAGAAATTTACGCCGTCTGCTCAGACAATGCAAGCAACATGAAAAAAATTGGTGCACAGATAAATATGTGATACACAAATTGCAACAGCCATAGAGCGAATCCTCTTGCAATAAAATTGGTTGCTAAAAATATCGCGGGAAAGTTCAATCAGTATTAATTATTAAAGAGTTTTCGTCACCTGACCTTGAGAATAGCCTATTAAAATTAGGTGGTAAAAGAGTGATCCTATAGGGTAAAGTACGTTGGTGCTCTTTTCGCGACTCATTTCTAAATTATTTGGAGAATTTAAAGCCAATGCGAACAATAATTGCTGAAGCGACCTTATTTAAATCCAATATAACAAAAGTGGTATTTGACGAAAAAAAAAAAACAAATTGAAAACAGTCTTAAATTGTTTGACCCAGTTTGCAAAATTATTAATGCATTACAAATTACTCAGGCTTCTATTGCAGATGCAGCTGAAGAATGGATAAACTTGCAACTGCCGGGGGGTTTTGATGATTACATTCTGTATGTAGAAAAACGCCAAAAGAACGCTTTAAATATCTTTTCCGTGTTCCCTAACTTCTTACATCTTGTTTATCGAGGCAGACTATTAAGCGAAGATGAAATAAGAGATGTCAATGATTTCTTAATAGATAATTTAGATGCCGAAGTGTTGGAGAACCTTCAAGATTATAAGCGCAGTCGCAATATATTTGACAAACTCAGCGATAAAAAATTACGAAAATCACAACTTTTTGAGAATTAGCTGAAAAGTTTCATATATTATCCAGTCTAGCGATTAAGCTAAACAGAATTCCTGCGTCATCAGCACAACTAGAAAAGCTATTTTCAAATTGGTCTGTTGTTTATTACTCTATCCTTAACAGGCTCACTTCTGAAAATTCAGAGATGCTGACTTATGTCTATTCTTACGAAACCATAGCAAATCCGACAAATACTAACATTCTTTGTATGTACTTATTATTTTTATTTTACCTAACAGTCACATTTTAGTGTTTTCTTAATCGCTAATCGTTTTATTGTTTCAATTCAGGTTAGTTCATCTGTTTTATTATTTTAGATGCTGTGTAGGGTGTAGTAAGAATTAGTAATTAATAACGATATGTTTTCATTATTTCAATAAATATTTAAACAAAAATAATGGCCGAAAATATAAATAAATCATTTTTTACATCTCAAGATGGAGGTGTTGGGATTGGTTGGTATAGAAAAATAATTTTCTACGCGTTGAATATACAGTAGAATAATAATACTGGAGAACTAAAGTAAATTCCATCGATTTGCCTGTGCGGTCAACAGAGCGAAAGTAAAATTCGAGTTTGTGCTCGCCTAGAGTTAAATCGTTCAGCTGTCGGCGGGTATTTGTTTACTACCTACGAGCGGAAATTAATAGAGTTACTATTGATAACAGCTTCAAATATGTCTCCTCATCCATCAAATAATTGTACCAATCCTTCGGATTTACTTCCAGTTTATGGAACAAATTAGTGTTTGGAAAACAGTGTCTTTTTTGTAATCATTCCTTCATCCATACTCTCCGTTTCTTTAACCTTTTTTTCTGTTCTTTTTGGATGGCAATAGCTAATGCAACATACCGCAACAATTGGTACAGCACGGGGTCTTAATTGGGTTTTTACGTCACGATATTATTTTGATATCTGTTCTTTGATCGATGACTTCTTATGTCTTGTCGCTTACGTTTTTTATTTATTTATTTATTTAGCTGTTCAAGCTATACAATTACAAGGTAATCATACTTACGTCATTGCAAAATTTATATAATACGAGTTGCAATTAAAAAAAATCACAATAATAAAACTTAATAAAACTATACAATAAAAGCTAAATTAAAATTAAAATAACAATTAAAAAAAGCATAAATCTTTAAAAACCATCTGTGTCTAGGAATTCATCTAAGCCGTAGTGAGCCCTTTCAGCAAGGTGCTCTTTTAGGCAGCGAATGAAAATCCTTTCTGGTAGGTTTTTCATTTCATTTGATATTTTATTATAAAACAATGTACTATAATAATTGACCGAAATTCTGGTTCGTTTTATTCTATGAAAGTCTATTCTGATATTCTCAGCCGTCTTAGTTGGGTAATTATAATATGCAGCGTTTGTGGTGTAACGGTGAGTATTTTTATAACAATAAATAATACATTCATATATATATCTCTACCCGGAATTGTTAGGATTTTTAAATTTTTAAATGTTTGTTTGATATCGTCTCTATATCCCAGACCCGCCACAATGCGCAAGGCCCTTCTCTGGAGTGCAAAGATTCGCCTCGCATGAGCCGAGTGCCCCCATGCCATAATGGCGTAGACAGCCACCGACTGGAACACAGCATGAAAAGTCTGCAACAGTGTACTACCTGGAAGTATACGAGACAGGTTTTTTAAGAGATAAATATTTCTGGTTAGACGCCCAGCCATATTGTTTACATGTCTTTCAAATTTAAGTGTGGGGTCCGAGTAGACACCAAGAAACTTCACCTCTTCTATATTCTCCTCTATTTCCCTCATTACAAATGTCATATTTACGTTTTGAATTTTTATTCGGCTATTGCTACATTTATTTCTGTCGTGTGTCGTTTATGAAGACTGAAAAGCCGCATAGTTCGTGACGCCAGCGTTACCTATCTATTAGACGTTGATAGTGTGCTTCTCACTGTATATTCATAGTGCTTCTCTATACTGTTTTAGTCTTTTTAGTTAGTTCAGGTTAGAGATTTATGGCAACGGGGAGTCAATCTTTCGGCAGTTTGTATGTAGAGCGTGGTCTGGCCGTTATGTACGAATCCGTTATTAGTATATTGGTCCATACGTCCCTACGTCTGTAATACTCTGTGATTATTTTTAAAAACAATTCGTTGATTGTCGATATACAAAAGTCCTGATGCAAAACACGGTTCATTGTATATTTTGGGGCATTTGCAATAAGTTTTAGCGCCCTGTTTTAAATCACTTAGAACTTTTTCAGCTTGGACTTACTTATATTGTACCAAGATGGCGCTCCATAAGTAAGTACCTACCAGCCTAAGACCTTGTAGATGAGGTTAACTGTGGTTTGATTACTAAGTCTACTCCACCGGTGAAGCAGGGGGTAGATTGAGCTTAATTGACGCAATGCTACCTTGATTCTATTAATTGAATTGAAACTCCAATTCAGCTTTTGATTGAAGATAAGTCCCCGGTACTTCACTTCCTGGCACCAATTTACTTAAACCCTACCGACTCTGGGCCTTGTTTCGGGCCTTCTAACGCGACTTTTAGAGAAAAATATGACTTTTTTCTTGGAAGGATTGAAACGAATCTTCCAATTAGCAAGCGATTTTTCCAGTTGGTTGTCAGCGAAAATATAAAGCTGCGTCTGCCTGTGTCGCGTAATGTCGTCCGTGTAAATGTAATAATGTTAGCATCGGGGAGAGAGGTGACCCTTGCGGCACTCCTGCCCTGATGTGTTTATTCAAAGAAAGTGCGTTCTCCGACGAGACTGTAAAACCTTTATTCTACAGAAAAGAGCCTACCGTCTTCGCTCATTACTTACACTACTTGATAGCTAGTAACTAAACACCATCAGCAACGCAGGTATAGGCTAAATAGAGGGAATTGCCAAAGTAAACTAATAAAATATAATAATGGCACATGATCACATCAATTTAAGCTGATTCGTTTTAACTGCAAGATTTCACTGAAGGTTAAACTGATAGTCCGTGCGGTCCTTTAGGATGGCGGTGTAAACACTTTGACAACTATTTCACAGCTAATAAATTCTCTTGTATTTTTTGTTAGAAATGGTGTGTACATGCCGAATATACCGATTCTGCTATATTCATCCCCAGATGAGCTTATTAAGAATTTTAAAATCTATAACCCCAAGGTTTGAGGAAACCTAGACCGCTTTTACTCTGTTTTGAGAACAAATGCCTTGTTTTATGCATCAGGTCCTACTTTACAAAACAAGCCATACATGCTTGACGAATCAGAACTTTTTTAATTATCATACATTATAGAACAAAGTTTGTTTCTTAAAACATGGCCTGTTTCCTAGCCAGCGATGTCGGGGATTTTAAGATATTAAGCGGATGTAGGTTGCAGAATCCTGAATCGGTACATGCATTATTAATTCCTACTAATAGTACAAAATAGCAAAAATAAAGGGAGGTACCATCTTGAATTTTTCCAATGATAAATGGCGTTGAGTTACAACTGAACCTACTGTATAGTATAGCCACATAATATATCTATTACTTATAATATTTGCAGGAGCTATACTCATGGGATAAAGGAAATCAGCTGATTTACCCTGTAAGATCTCATGATATAGGATACAACTACAATCAAACTTTAAAAGATGAAAAGCAATTGGAGACCGCAGATAATCCCGTAACGGCGAAACAAACTGGCTATGAAGTGTTTCCTTAAATACTGTAAAATTCTCAAAATATTATAAACTAATTTGTAAATTAAAACATTAATACTTTTATCTAATTATCATATTAATGTTTAAAATTTAGCATTATTTGTTATGTAAGATTTGTAAAAACTTGTAATAAAAATGTTCTTTAACTTATGCCTTCAAATCCGTTCAAGTCGAAGTAGGTGAACCAACTTGGATTCTAGACCGAGACGGTGATTTTGGTAGTCTGTTCGATTTTTTCTTAACTTCAAGCCCCGACTTGTACCGGGTGTCCCACTAAGAATGGCTGTCGGCCGTATCTCAGAAAGTGTTAGTCGTATGGCTTGCGGAAAAACAATATATTAGGTAAAGTGGTCATGAGAAATTGCTGGAAATTATTTTCAAGTTTCTCAGGCTGGCACTAGAGGGCGCAACAGTAACGGTAATTATAAATCACGACGCTTCCTCAAAAGTCACCTAGTTAAGTTATCCCGAAAATAACATTTTTGTATATTTCGAAGACTTATTAATGAAATTCACCCATAGAACGTGTTCGTCACTTTTCAAATAAAGGGGTGGGGGAAGGTTAAACATTATTTGTAATAAATGCTGATAACTCCGGTCTAGCTTAACATAATTTAGTAAACTTACTTTTGTTAAAAAGGGCTTTTCTCACTCTATATATCGTCTTATTAACTACGACAATATGTGTTTTACACTAGGCGCTACGGGGCGCTGTCTTACAACTTCACAAACACAGCGTTTTTTTCCATAATGGCAAATATAATAGTATATTCAATTTTACCTGGTTACAAGGATGACTAAAAGTCTAAGAAGTCAGCGAAAACCGCAAGTTAATATCTATTTTCAATCCGGAGATATCAACAACAATAATCACAATTACGGAACATTATGATTTTATTTTCAAGTTGCTATTGTAAAGGTTTTTTTAAGAGTCAAATAGGCCTTGGAAAAACAAAATGTGAAGGTACGTATGTTTCAAGCAAATATATTCGTTACGACAATAATTCTCAGTGGCGTCCTAAATGTTCAAATTGTCGCCCATCGTTCTGTATACACGACTCCAATCTCTCCCTGGTTGATAATACTGCAGTTTCCACCTCTGCCATAGTGATACAGCGGCTGCTCTCCATTATCCTTTCTATTATGTTTTCCCTTGTGGTGGGGCTGGTAACGAAAACAAGATCCTTCAATCTCCCCCATAGATAAAAATCTAGGCATGTTAAGTCAGGTGATCTAAAATAGAAATTACCACTTTTATTAACAGTATCACAATATATCCTATAACATTACCTGGCAGGCCACGAAAATATACTCCCTCTTCCTATCCACCTTGCAGGAAATGTGTCGTTAAGAAATTGACGAACGTTTGCCTCAAAATGTGCAGGACTCCATCGTGTTGGAAAACCATAATTCTGCGAATATCCAAGGGCACATCTTCGAGAAGAATTGGAAGCTCGTAATTTAAAAAATGCAAATATCTTTGCCCAGTAAGCGAATCATTAAATACAAACGGTCCAATTATTCTGCCACCCAAAATGACGCACTAGACATTGACACTCCATCTTCCTTGATGCTGCACCTCCCGCATCCAATGGGGATTATTCTGCGACCAATAATGCATATTATGGCGGTTTACTCCTCCATTACTATGGAAAGTAGCTTCATCAGTTCACAAAATTCTGGAGAGGAGATTTCTACCTTCTAATATCATACTGAGCAACCAATAGCATTTATCCAATCTTCTATCATAATCTTGCGGGGTCAAAGCCTGGTGGAGTACAATATGGTAGGGATGTAGCCTAAAGAAAAACAAAATACTTATTACATTGACTTGAAAACTATTAAGAGAAATATTGGCATTATTCTAAACTATTATTAAGTTATAACATATAGATATAATTACTTACCTTTCTTCTAATAAAATCCTATGCACAGTAGAGCGAGTAACGCCCAAGTCTCTAACAATTAATCTAATGCTAATTTGTGGAGTAAATTCCAACTATGCCAAAACATTTACAATGTTTTCCTCGGTTCGACCTCGGCGGCGTCTGCAATATACAGGGCGACGAATACTTCCAGTAGTACGAAAACGGCTAGCTAAACGATTAAACATTCTACTGTCGTATCGGCGCCTTTGAGGGTATCGTACTGCGTATACCCGTTTAGCAATTGTTGCATTTCTCAAACATTCAAAATACACCGCAATGATGTCAACCGCTTCTTCAAGTAACAGAGGCATTTTGAAAATCAAATACGACACAACACTGTTGGCATGACAAAAATTTTGACGTAATAATTAAAGGTGACACGCGTGCACATTTCAATTCATATTTTGTTTTTCCAAAGAATTTTTGACTCTTAAAAAAACCTTTACAATGGCAACTTGAAAATAAAATCATAATGTTCAGTAATTATGAATTTTGTTGTTGATATCTCCGGATTGAAAATAGATATTAACTTGCGGTTTTCGCTGACTTCTTAGACTATTAATCATCCTTGTAATCAGGTAAAATTGAATATATTAGTATATTTAAAATTATGGAAAAAACACATATATTGCCGTAGTTCACAAGATGATATATAGAGTGAGAAAAGCCCTTTTTAACAAAACTAAGTTTACTAATTTACGTTAAGCCAGACCGGAGTTATCAGCATTTATTACCAATAATGTTTAACCTTCCCCCACCTACGAACACGTTCTGTAGGCGAATTTTATTAATAGATCTTCGAAATATACAAGAATGTTATTTCCGAGATACCATAACTAGGCGACTTTTGAGGAAATTTCGCGATTCATATTTACCGTTACTGTTGCGTCCTCTAGCGCCAGTCTGAGAAACTTGAAAATAATTTCCAGCAATTTCTCATGACCACTTTACCTAATACATTTTTTTCCGCAAGCCATACGACTAACACTTTCTGAGATACGGCCGACAGCCATTCTTGGTGGGACACCCGGTACACTGTCACCGTGAAGCCTCCGTTAGGAACGTCTTACCACAACCTTATTTTGGCACTGAACAACTATCAATTAGTGCCGAACAGCCTATGATTGGATGATCTAAAGGACCATTTTCGAATTTTTCCTTGGTGGGACGTTTGTTCTACCTCTGACGATCCATCCATCTGTGCTGGAGAAGTATCGGAGGTTATCCTTGCTGGCATGGAAGCCTTCATCTCTTTCTCAAAAAAATGCCCTTTTAATGGCAAGCCTTGGTTTACCAAAAATTTCGAACGAGCTATAAAATCAAAAAATTATTCTACCGACAATGGCGTCAAAAGCCTACCGCCGAAAACCGTACCGAATCCATACAAAAAAGAGTCATTCGCTTGATCAGTGACCATGTTCTGACAAACAACCTGGAAAGCCTTGAACATCGAAGGCAAGCTGGCGACTTAAGCCTATTTTGCAAATATTTTCATGGTAAGTGCTCAACTGAGGTTGCCCGCTTGATTCCACCAAGAGTGGTTCCAGCCACTGCAGCTCCCCATACGTGGTTCAACTTAGTGTCCCTCGAACGACAGTCTTTAAAATTTTTGGATGAGATTTTTCCACCAAAGTGTTAAGGGGTGTACACAGAGTGGTAAAAAAGTCACGCATAATGTCTGTAACTTTCGAATTACCTCTTATACGAAAAAGTGACCTTTATGAAAATTGCTCAGTAAATTATTCCCCATATTTCTACCTGCATGAATTTTTTCTGTCATTTCTGGTTTGGTGGCCATAGAGGCCAACTTACTTTTTTTAAATAGAACACCCTGCATATGATTGCATATTTGGATTCTACTGGAAAAACTCTGTATTTTTTGTATTTCAAATTTTTATTTGTTTAAAATTGTAACAAACTTTATAATAACAAAATAAATAGCCTACAAAATTGAACAACTTAACATCGGAATAATAAACAAGTGACACCTTTTTAGTGAACAGGTGTTCAAAATGACCACCATTTTCTGCTAAGCAGAGCGCCAGTCGATCCCTGAACCCGTCTACAACATTTAAAAGGGAATCCTCTGGAATGGCCAGAATGCCAGCACTAATTCTGAATTTTAAAGATTCTAAGTCATTTGGACGCTTAACGTAGACTTTGCTCTTTAAGTGTCCCCACAAAAAGAAGTCGAGCAGGGTTAAGTCCGGGGATCACGCTGGCCAGTCAATAGCACCTTTTCTGCCTATCCGACGTCCTGGAAATTGTTCGCTTATGTATTGTCCAACATTTGCCGCTTAATGCGCAGGTGCTCCATCTTGCTGGAACCATATCTGTTCGTTTGTGCCATTATGTACACCCGGTAGAACCCTTCTGCAAGATGGAATTTTGTGATTCCTGAGGTGGTTCAGATATTTCTCGCCATTCAAATTACCATCTATGGAAAAAGGTCCCACAATATGTCTATTAACTATGCCCGCCCAAACATTACATTTTTCGGGCCCCTGAGTATGACCTTCCTGGAACCAGTGCGAGTATTCTCAGCAGACCAATAACGATAATTGTGTCTATTAACAATGTCATTTAAATGGAAAGTAACTTCATCCGAAAAGATGACATTTGTTGCGAAGTTATTGTCGTTATTGCATCTTTTTATCATCAGCTTACAAAATTCAGCTCTTCCACCAAAATCGTCCTCGTTCAACTCATGCACCAACTTTATGTTGTAGGGATGCAACTTCTTCTGCTTAAACAAATTTTTCACTGACTCATGAGACACATTAGAATCCATTGTCATTGGCCTGGATGATTGTGCTGTGTGGTTTTAATGTATTGAGAGCATGATATCCAAAGCTTTGTCTCCGCCGGTTGCTGTTTTAGTTCGGCCTGACCTAGCGACTTCCCTAACACTGCCTGTTTCTCAAAATTTCTTTACCACTAGATACACTGTTGACTGATTTATTGGAGGCCTATTTGGATATAATTCATTGAAAAGTTGACAAACCTGATCTTGCGATCTCTTCATATTTCCGTAACCGCTCATTATTAAAGTTCCAACTTGTTGTTTCTCATTCAGATGAACCATAGTGTAAACAAATTAGAAATCAGACAACAGAAAATTAAACAGGAACGCAAAATTGACATCTCTTAGGTCGCTGTCATGAAAACATCCCAGTCCGCAGGAGCACGTCAAAATGACGGAATATTCTGGTGACTTATTACTATATATGACAGGACTATATGACGATAATATGACGTAAAAAGGACCTCCTAATGTCACAGACCGATGACGTCAATATCTCACGTTATTTTTACGTTTCTAAATGACGTAACTTTCACGTCTTAAAATATTTTGTGTTCACCAGTTATCCAATTTGAATGAACTAAATACATTGTGTAAGCGCTTATTAGGGGTAAGTACATCCTTCAACCAACGAAACCAAATCAAAGGCACCTACTATTAATTGAAGGGTATTGCTGCTGCATGACAAAGGATTTCTGGATATCTAGTATTGTACTTATGTAAGTGGAGTTTTATAGACGAAATCTCTAATTTTTAGTGTATTTGTGCTTAGTTTTCTAGTTAAATTTATCCTTTGTTTATTTTTGCATATTCTTATCGCCATGCTGGATTTATAAATTACTTTAAGCTTTACCCCTTTATTGACTTTAAGACCATTTTTAGGTTAACTTGATGGGTATTTTAGGTGGATTTACCACAATTCAATATTCAATTCAATTGCCAATAAAGTTCACCCTCGACCTAAAAATGGCCTTAAAGTGCATGTTAAAGTTTAAAGTAGTTCATAAATCCAGCATAGCGATAAGGATATGCAAAAATAAGCAAAAGATAAATTTTACTAGAGAATTCAGCACAAATACACTAAAAATTAGAGATTTTGTCTATAAAACTCCACTATGCTTTGGTTTCGTTGGTTGAAGTATGTACTACCACTAATCAACGTACAAACACAACACTACCTAGACCTACTTATGAAAAAAATTGCGTCAGCACACACACACACACACACGCGGAGAGGTGAGCCCATCTGGCGGAAGTCCCTGTGGCCCTGAGCTTATTTGCTCAGAGTCTCAATGCCTCCTTCCAGACTTCCTTCCAGACTTCCTTCCACGCCCCCCTGCGGTCCAGTTCCGCAGGATCTCACCAAAAAAGTACTTATGGTACTTTTACTCTGGAATCTAAGAGAGGGTGTATTATTGGTTTTGTGAGGTGTACCGGGGGAGGGCTTTGGTGGGTGGGTGGTGCTGCTTGGCGCACCTAGAGAAGTTGGTGACAGGGACGTTTATGACGATACGGGGCATCGATGTCATAATTGGAAGCTTGTCTGATAAGGGGGTTTGGCTGTTCGGGGGCCGAAGTTAGAATCTTCGTGTTTCTCTCGTGGAGAAACTGGGAAAGGGGTGTGTGTTTGATGTCGCGGTGTAGGTCTACGTTACGGATGAACCATGGGATATTCATGGCGGTGCGAATGTAATGATTTTCAGGGACTTGGAGGCGGTTGATGTGGGAGGGGGCTGCGTGACCCCACGCCACTGAACCGTATGTGAGGGCGGGTCTGATGATGGCTTTGATGAGGTGGATTTTGTTTTTGTGGCTTAGGGTGCTGTGGCGGTTGAGGAGGGAGTATAGAAGGGAGTATGTCATTCTGGCTTTATTGAGGTTGCCTTGGATTTGGGGCTGCCAGCCAGTTTTGTCTAGGGTGATACCGAGATATTTCACTGAGTCTGACCAGGGAACATCGCGGCCATCCAGGTTGACCGCATCGAAGGGTGGTTGCCTTCTGCGGCCAAACTGGATGGTTTGAGTTTTGTCGGGATTGAGGCGAAGTTTCCAATTTACGCAGTAATGGGAAAATTCGTTAGCTGCTGTTTGCAGCTTTCTGGTGACTAGTCGGGGACTCAGTGACCTTACGATGAAGGCGGTATCATCAGCGTAAAGGGCCAGGGTGCTATCGGGGGGTTTGGGGATGTCGTGAGTGAAAATATTAAACAGATGGGAGGATAGAACTGCTCCTTGTGAGACTCCCGCTTCGAGGGTGCGGGGGGTGGATAGTGACTGTCCTATACGGACTCTGATTTTGCGGCGGGCGAGATAGGATTGGTTGAGGCGGACCATGTTTGAGGGGTAACCCAGGGCTATCATCTTGTGAATCAGTCCATCGTGCCATACGGTGTCGAAGGCCTTTTCGATGTCGAATGAGATCATCCCGACAAACTGATTCCAGTTAAAGCCCTGAGTTATAAACTCAGTGATTCGAAGGGCTTGGAGTTCGCACTTGAGGTTTTCCCGAAAGCCGAACTGTTCGTCCGGGAGGACTTCCAATTCGGTGGACTTAGCTTTGAGGCGGGTGAAAATTATAACTTCAATGATTTTGGCCATTGAGTTAAGAAGGGATATGGGGCGATAGTTTTGAGGGAAGGTGTGGTCCTTCCCGGGTTTGGGGATCATGATGACGGTGGCTTCTTTCCATTTTTTAGGAAAGTAGGATAGCCTGAGGGTGGCGTTTGCAATGTTGGACAGGGTGGCCATGCCTTTACATGGGAGGAATTTGAGGATTTTGTTTCAAATGTTATCGGGGCCAGGGGCTTTTTTTGTTTTACGCGAGAGAATGATTTCTGCGACTTCGCGGGGGGAAACTGGTCTGAGGATTTCCTCAATTTCATTGGAGCGTCTGACTGTTCTGGAGGTGCGCTCCACCAGTTCTTCATTATCTGGGTCGATATCATGGTTGTCGTTTAGTCTGCTGTGCCTTTCGTATGTGTCTGCAAAGGCTTCCGCCTTATCTGCATCTACATACTTGAGGCCGTGGGCAGAGTGAATGGGGGGAAGTTTGCGGGGTGTTGAGAGACGGAGAATTTTTGCATTCGCCAGATGCTTTTGTCTTGGGGGTTTAGTTCGCGTAGTCTGTCTGACCATTGTGATTGTCTAAAGTTGAAGAGGGCGGTTTTGAGTTGTCTGCATAAGACGTTGCGGGCTCTGCGTTTGTCACGGTAGAGTTGTTTGATGTCGTCGGGTAGGGTGGTGTGTGGAGGAGTGGGTCGGTGAGGGGGGATTTGAGAGGTGCTGGCTTGGATGGCCTGGGTGAGGTCGTTTTCCAGTCTGGATACGGCCTCATCCAGTTCATGCTTGGAGGTGATGGGGGTAATGGGGGAGAGGTGGTGTTGGATCTGTCTGTTCAGTTGGGACCAGTCTAGTTTGATACGAGGGGGCATGTCGGGGGGAGGGTTGTTGCCTAGTTTTAGAATAATGGGGTTGTGATTTGTGGTGCCTTCCTGCAAGGTGGCGATGTCATAGGGCATGTTGATGTTTTGGAGGAGGGCGATGTCGATAGTGCTGGGTGTGTGTTGGGGATTGCCAGGGTAGAACTTTGGCGTTAGGGGGGCCACTATGACCGCTCCTAGGACCTCAGTCGCAGCCAGCAGAGTGTTGCCATCTGCTAGGCTCCGAATGCAGCCCCAGGCGCGGTGTTTAGCATTTAGGTCCCCAATAGCCACCGTGCTATTACTGGGCGGGATGATGTTTGATATATCGAGTTGGGTGATTGGGCGTAGGGGGCTTTTGTAGCAGGAGTGAATGGTAATTGATCCGTTGTGTCTAGTATGGACTAGGATGCTAGACAGCGTGAAGTTGTTGGTCTGGGGGGGGGTGTATGGCATCAGCGTCACAGCAAAAACTTAAATACGGATTTGCCACTTACTGCCCGAGCCGCGAGCCTCCGTTCGTCCGCAAGGTTGCCAACAGGTTACAACAAAATTACTGGCAAAACTTATCTGTATTCCTGGTAAACATAAAATAGCATTTTCACTACAGTAATAATATAGTCAGCACAGTGTAAATATTATTGTTTTTGCTTTTACCTTACCGGCTGATTATTATTATCAAAAAAAGTAAAACTATTAGACATGAAGCATGACGTGGATAGAAGTTCCGGAAGTTCCTAATAAACTGGCAACCCTGTTTATCCTTGTTGCAGATGGCAAGATGGGCTGCGCGCGCCGCTAATGCACGATTATGAGGCGATTATTCTTTTTTTGCGTCAGCAGAGAGAATGTCGTGTAAGTTATTATAGTTTTTGGGTAGAAATAATAAAAATTATATCACACCAGATATCACCAAGTAAAGTCGATAATATGACGTGAATTAAATGACGTCAGAAATTCGGCAACTAACTGACGTCAAAATGTCGTCGATTTTTAGTTGACTGACGTCTATTGACCAGTAGTCACCAGATACTGACGTCATCTTGACGTGCTTCTGCGGACTGGGGTGTTCCATTTAAAAAAAGTAAGTTAGTCTCTGTGGCAGCCAAACCAGAAATGATAGATAACATTCATGCAGGTAGAAATGTGGGGAATAATTTACTGAACAACTTTCATAAAGCTAGCTTTTTCGTATACGAGGTAATTCAATAGTTACAGGCATTATGCGCGACTTTTTTGCCACTCTGTATAAGACAAGGTAAAAACCAAAATGGCGTATTCCCACATCATGGCTTTTGCCTACGACTGGTAGAAAACGAGATCCGTTTCAAAGTTTTTCCAAAATGGCGGCATAGGAATACGCCATTTTCAGATTCGTCTTGAAGTCTTGACTCATGTGTCTCCACACACAAAAAAACTGATCCATAACTTTTTGTAAGGTGAAAATGTTGTCTCGACAATTTTACCGAAGCAAGGCTCTCCAATACGATTTGTATTCGAGGTCGAACTGTGTGCCCTTGTACACAATCTAGGCACGTGCTCAAATGTAACCACTCGTGTGCTCGTATCCCTTGTATGCATTTGTTTATTAGTTACTGTGCGGATTAGGTGCGAAAGTGATACAGGTTCCACTGCACTTTGTTCTACTAAAACAATTTCTAGGCTAAGCGATAATTACGATTGTAAGACGATTTATATTTATTTTTATTTAATTTTGATTTGTATTCGTTAATATTAAAGTAATCGTCTTTAAGATGATTGTAATTAGGAAAACTCTAATATTTTAAGTCATACCAGGGTCACCCCAGTTCCTGTTTTAGTATTTATTTTCTATCTCGAATGGATGCCAGCGTACTCGGTTGCTCAAGGGTAGAGGATCTTCATAACGTAGTCATCACAACTGAATATGACCTATAAATAAAATCTCACATGAGCGTCCAATTCTTTAACGGGTTTCTTTTCATTACTATTTAATCTTTAGATAAGGATTAATTAATTGATTTGCTTCAATGATGGCTTAGTTGATTCTGAGATAATTCATACGAGTAAACAGTTTACTTTATATCACCTAGGATGGAACTCAGAAGTGCAATGGGCACACAGGGATTTACCTACATTGTGCCCCCTCAAACGCTGGCCTTTTTACTTTAACTTTGATCACCTACGATAGAAATCAGAAGTGCAATGAACCACAAAGGGATTTACCGACAATGTGTCCATCTCCAGTTACCACCTGACTCAACGCCGACGAGTGCAATGAACACAAAGGGGATTTACCTACATTGTGCCCTCTCAAACGCTGGCCTATTTACTTTAACTTTGATCACCTACGATGGAACTCAGAAGTGCAATGGACCACAAAGGGATTTACCGACAATGTGTCCTTCTCCAGTTACCACCTGACTCAACGCCGACGAGTGCAATGGACACAAAGGGGATTTACCTACATTGTGCCCTCTCAAACGCTGGCCTATTTACTTCAACTCTGTTTGATAGACCCTGAGGTGTGCAATGGATCACAAAGGGATTTACCTACATTGTATCCCCTCCAGAAGACTATCGTAAATGTTTATTTACATACGAATCTTATGATAACTTCTCAGTGTAAGGTCTAAACGTCTAAACCTATTTACAGCATTATTAATGCTTTAATTCTTTATTTTCATTTATTTATGATACGGCTATCTCTGGCACTATTTAAAATACAAAAACCAATAAATTCAATCCGTAAAAGAAACGACACTCAGTGAGATAACTCACCTGATTCCAATATTGATTAAAACACTTTAGTCACCAAAATTATACAACACAACACTATTTTCACTTTCACAGACAACATATAACTAAAACATAGTGTGAAAAATAATATTACTTTGGTAGTTTCTTGGTATCTCTATCGTTCTATTCGGCGCGAGTTAGTCTAAACATTGATATCGTTTCAGGCGAAGAAAGCAAAGTAAACATAATTGGTTTTATTTTATTCCACTTCACTTAGCTTGTTTGTTTCTCTGGGTTTTAATTTATGAATAGGTTAATATTAAGGAGGTACTTGCACAATCTTTAATCGCGCTATAGTTTTGTTGCAGCAATATGATCCATTTAAGTTGCCTCCAATAAGTACTCCGAGCCAGTGGCGGCTCGTGGATTTGAAAAGTACAGGGGCACACTGTGGAAGCTCGGCGGAGGCACCGCCGAAGGCGAAAAATTTTTCGGGGGCCGCGCCCAAATATGGCTATTTTGAGGACCCAAAAAATAAAATTCGCCTCTTGAGCCTTAAAAAAAAATAATAAAAAAAAAATACTTTGTCCGGTGCACGGGTGTACCTAATACCGTGAAAAAATTGTGCGAATAATTTAAAGAATATAGACTCACCTAAATTTACTATTTGAACTGCAACTCTATTCTTCTCGATTTTTGACAAGCAAACTTGTCTATCACTTTTTCGTTAAAGTTTGGAATGTTGTTAATCAACTGTTTTTCTATGGACAACATAGCCAACGCGGAAAGTCTTTCTTGGGACATAGTATTTCTTAAAAAAGTTTTTATTCTTTTTAAGGTCGAGAAACACCTTTCACTTTCTACAGTTGTTACGGGAATCGTACACAAAATATTCAGTAACTTAATGGATTCAGAAAATGTTTCAGACAAATTATTTTTAATAAAAGTCTGTAATAGAGCAAGTACACCACTATGTTCCTGGAAATCTTCACGAGAGTAAATAACGGCTAGCTCATTTTTTAATTTAGAAAAATTTATATCAGGAAACACTTCAGAAAGTTTTTTTACATTTTCATGGGGAAAATTTAAACGATATCCTTGAAATTTTTCAAATTCAAATAAATTTGCTATAATTAAATGAGTGGTAAATTTAAACCTTTCAGATATTTGCATTAAAATGATATCGCAAACTTCTTTCGAAATTCTTATGTTATCACCATAGTCAATCTTTCTTCTTTTAGAACATATCTCTGGATTTTCCAAGGGATTTTTACTATGAAATTCTTGAGTTATGTATACATCAATGTTATTTCTAACCTGCTGAATTGCAGTAGTAAAATTATTTAAATTCTCCTTCGCTACAGAAGCAGTTAGGCCTCTACGCTGTAGTTGTTGAAACAAAATGTCAACGTGGGGCATTATTTTATTAAAGAAAAATAACCAAAAGTTAAAATTATTATTTGTCAAAGTATTAATGAGGCCTTGAGTTTGATTAATTGAATTTTGATCAGTTTCAGAATCAAGAATTTCTTCCAAACATGTCAATAAATCATTTTTGTTCGTGTAAACTGTTGTTACTGACCTTGAAGTAAAATTCCAGCGCGTTGGGACAGACCGTGGTAGTCGTTTTTGGACAACTCTGTCTAAAATCGCAGTTCTTTAGGCAGATCGCGAAAAGTAGGTCGAAAAGCCAGATAAATTTGCAAAAAATATTCTAAGCATTTTATCTTTAGATGTACAGTTCTGTATTATTAGATTTAATTGATGTGCGTAGCAGTGAATAAATTTTGCATTTTTATAAATCTCATTAATTTTTGCTTGAACTCCTCCTATAGAACCGCTCATGACAGAAGCGCCATCGTAACTTTGCGCTATTAGTTTTTCAGGTTGTTTTGAAACTTCTATATCATTTAATACACTAAAAATTTCTTTAGAAATACCGTCAGCAGTATGGTTGGCAGGATTTGAAAACCCCCAAAATGTTTCAAAAATATTACCGTTTAATGTGTAACGAAATACTAGAACCATTTGCATTTTATTGGAGGTATCAGTGGTTTCATCTGCCTGAATTGCTAGGTAGTTAGCGCTATTAATTTGTTTTTTTATTTCTTCTCGACATACATTTAGCATACATTCCAAAATTTCATTTTGAATAGTTTTTGATGTGCCTTGAAAAACTGTTTTTTCTTCCAAATGCTGCTTTAAAATGACATCGATTTCGGCGACAAAATTAACAAGTCCTTTAAAAATTCCCGGGTTTTCGGATTGTGAGGTTTCATCATGGCCGCGTAACGCAGGCTCGAATGCCCCACAAAATTTTATACAGTCAATTAATTTTGATAATACGTAACGATTTTTTTTTACTTCTTCATTATGTTTTTTAATTGAATCGCGATAAACACTACTTAACTGACTACCTATATCTACCCTTCCTAACATATTTATTTCAAAATCATTCGCTAAATGTCTTTCAGAAATATTGTGCAATTTAATTTTATTGTCTAAATGCTTAAGATCGCACATACCTTCTTTTGTCCACCCCGTATCACTCTCTTTTTTAGTTAAAATGCATGGAAAACAAAATAATTTGTTAGTTATTTCACAGCCACAAATCCACTTGCACTTCGCGTAAATATTTCGATTAAAGTTTCTTTTAAATGTACGATTTTTGGTAACGTTAGTTTGTGTAATAGTTAAATCTGGCAATGGCCGTCCTAGGTTTTTTATCCGTACGCGGTCTTCAAACGATAAATTATTATTTATTATATAGTTCACAGAGTTCATAGTGATTATGTATAATATTTAAATTCGAAACTCGATAACCAAACTACTAAAAAATGAAGAAATAAATCGATTTTTATATTTTTAGACACCTGTTTCTATTTACAAACACTCAAATACGATATATATGCCGCGGCGCCGGTCACGCCACGCGGGTTAAATCAGTTAAACTTAACTGTGAACTCTGATCTAAGAAACGAAATGCGGGATGACACGTGACGAATTATACGTCATAGACAGAGGGCTGTGCCCAGACTTGCCGTATAATGCTGAACGAATAGCCACAGGCCACAGTAATTTACTATCATCCAGTACTCTGTCCTTATTTCGCATACGATTTAAAACAAAGAAGCATGCAGGGGCTCACAATAGTGTGCCAGGTGCCTATGTTCGTTCGTTGTACTTTGCCCGGTTGCCGTTCGTTCATAGTATGTTGCCCGTTCAACAAATAATGTGCGAAATATCAAGAGTTTACTTAATAATAGTTATACCTTTATACCTCGGGAATTTTCTAGGTGATTTTTCTAGATGGGGCACGTGCCCCAGTGCCCTAATGGACGAGCCGCCACTGCTCCGAGCTGCCCTGAACGTTGCAAAAACATCCAGTTAGGACGCTAACTACGTGCGAACGCGGTGAGAGTCAGATCATCAAAGAAAAACGTTTGCTACAACAAATTTAGTTTGGACGTATTTTGTGCATGTGGTTTGCACGTCGAATATTTTATTAAAAATGTACAGGGTATTTACTATTCATTTCAAGGTACCTACCCACACAGCACAATCATGTTTCAAAAATATTTCATATTAGTTTATCCGAAAGATTTTTAATATTCCATAAATATTTCAAAACAATTTATGATATACTGGTGAAATCTTTCAGAAACCCAAAAATGTTCCATAAAAGTAATATTTCATTTTATGTTTCTGAAACATTGCATTTCTGAAGTATTTCAAAAAAAAATCCTTGTAATATTTCTGAAATTATATAAATATATCATTCAATACCAAGAACATATTAATTAAAAAAACAGAATTTTTTATTAAGTAATAAATATGAATATACAAAATAGGATGCTTATTTATCTTTGAAATTCTTCTTTCTATGGAGCCCTGTAAGTAGAAATTTAAAAATAATTTTAAGTATAAATCATAATTATATTATGTGGGTATAAAGGTGCATTTATATTTATAAAACTTTTCGTCGCCGCTCCCGCTCGTCACTACCGTTCCCGTCGGAACTTAACTTAAAAGGGAATAATGTATGCATTTATAAAAGCCGCCACCGCTCCCATTCGTAGTTTCAACATGACCAATTTTTATCTCGCTGACCTTGTGCTGTTTGTCGTTCGTGCCTTAACCAAGGGAAAAAAAGAAATTTGACACATTTAATAAAAATATTTTTCATATTCCTACGATTACAGCATTTATAGACAATAGACAGGGGCCTAACTAATCTCATAGTTTAATAATATTAAATACTGATTTAACCGCATTACCACCTTGTTACAACTCCTGGTTGCACCAATATGGTCAATTATTGAGTCGTTTCGATGTCGGAAACCGACTTAAAGTTGTGGACAAGGGCAAGTGACGATCAACATTTGTGGTACAAAAAATCAAAACATGTCGTGCAAAATTTTAGGTATTGGTAGTAAAGAGTCGGCGTGTATATACCAATTGGTTATATTATTGCTACTTCGCTAACCAGGGTTGAAAAATCATTATTTTTTTGAAAAACATCAAAAATTGCGATTTTTGACTTTTTCGATTTTTTTCTATTTTTATATTTATCTATTTTTTCCTATAAATAAGTTGCTATTTTCAACACGTTTTTGATTTTATTCCCACCGTTCTTCAAATTTTAATGAGATAGTTCCTGTCGAAAAACGCTCAGAGCTGCAAATTCCTGTCAGAACAAGAAAACCCTCCACTGTTTATATAAAGATGCGTCCATAACTCGCAGTATTTGATAATTGGCCGTCTAATAAGCAGCGCGACGCGTGATTTCTGCTGTCAATTTCTAAAAGTTACCTAAAATTCTGCAAATAGTGAAACAATGTCAACTCTTCATAGAAGTGAAAGCAAAAGACCCTATTTGGATACATTTCATAGAAAAATCTAAGACACTGGTGCAAAAAGGAGGGAGGCAGCTCCACTTTTTGGCAATATTAAGGTTTTTAGGTTAAACGATTACATATTTAGTGCCGTATCATCTAGTGAATAAACGAGGCAGCTCCAGATAGTATCAAGGTGTTTAGATAGTAAAAATAGAAATACCCTTTTAACTTGGTGCAAAAAGGAGACAGCTCCGGAGCTGCCCCTTTCTCGCACCGGATGTTGTTCAAGTATTTGCCGCTTCGATGCCGCACCGTGTAATAAACAAACCGAATATACAACTCTTTATTATTCACTTGTTTTAACCTTAATATTGCAAGTTGGATCCAAATAAATAAGCCAAAATAAGTAGTTTTACATGGCAAATGAATTAAGGTAAGTGTATAAATCTATTTCTAAAAAATTAAAACCAAGAATTTATCTAAGTTGTTCAGAAACTTGCTGATGTGGCATATTAATAATTACGTTGTTTTTTTTTGTAGGAGGATGTCAAAAGGTGACTCATCTGATGGAATCGATGATTCCGATAAAGGCGCTGACTTTTTTCCCAGATAAAAAAAAACAAAACCAACGTCTCTCCGTCTTCGATGCGTGTGCAAACGTTTCTACGGCTATGGATAGCGATAGTTTTGATAGCGATACAGAAGAAAAGCCACAAGAGAAAAAGAAAGTTGAAAAGAAGAGTAGCCGAAATCTTGAAGAATGGAAACGAAACGTCGCGAAGAAGAGACATGCAGAGGGGAAATCCCATATGGGCGAACATATGAAAAATAAAATATTAAAAAACAAGAGAACAACAGGACCAGATTGCAAATGCAGGTTCAAATGTTTCAGATTTGACAAAATTGGAAATATTACGTATCTTTAACAATATTAAATTAAAACAACACTTCTGTCTTCCTCCACAAATAATATATTATATTTTTGAAAAATTTTAACGATTGTCCCTAAATGTTTCGACTATATATACAGTCATCTTCAGGGGAACTATATCGAGTGTAAAATTGGATCCAATAGTTGTCTCAAATTAATGAGTACAACATTTTATATCATAGCAAGTGAAATTTGTGTAGTTGAAGACTAACTTGAGGTAACTCAGAGTTGTGGATATGTAAGTAAGCACATTTTAGTTATTTAAAAAAAAATTTTTATGTTGATAAAAGTCAGAAAATTTAGTTATATTTAATGAGCATGGTGTGAAAATAAATTTTAATAATTAATATATTTATAGGAAAGAAAAACAAGGTCTGTCTATACCACCAAACTGTTTTTCTTTAATAATCTCGCCACAGAAAATGGACTACTTCTTGATACTAATATATTTATATTATAACATGGTTTATGTGGAGAAACCAAAAAGAAAAGAAAGAAAAAATTTTTTAGTTATTTTATAAAAATATGAAATTTCATGTTCTTAGAATACTATTATAAAAAAGAAATAAATAAAGTAGAATGGGGGCTAAACCCCTATGGGTTTAAATAGAACCGCATTGTGATGTTAAGAAAATAATTTTTTAAGTTTTTTATAAAATTTAAAAGAGAAACGAAATTTCGTGCGAACCACTACCACGTTTAACTGTTAAATGTTGTACTCATTAATTTGAGACAACTATTGGATCCAATTTTACACTCGATATAGTTCCCCTGAAGATGACTGTATATATAGTCGAAACATGTAGGGACAATCGTTAAAATTTTTCAAAAATATATATTATTTGTGGAGGAAGACAGAAGTGTTGTTTTAATTTATTACCTACACTCCACTGCAAGTATGGACTACTTCTTCAAATTTAACAATATTGCCAATAAAGAAAAGCAAGATCTATATCTTGGGGGACAATTTCGCCGTAGCCGTGCATGTTCATGTAACTATGTTCTAAAAATAGGGTCAATAGAAGTTAAAGTTTGCAAAAAAGCCCTTTGTTCTCTACATGGCGTAAGTAAAAAAAGGGTTGAACGCATTGTATCGAAAGTACAAGAAAATGTTCCGGCGCCAACAGATATGCGAGGAAAACACCTAACTCGTCCGAACAGAATACCTGAAGACAATATACATCAAGTTGACTCATTTATACAATCTTTTCCGAAACGTACCTCACACTACAGCAGAACTAAAACGAAAATAAATATTACTTGTCGCCTGAATTAAATATGTCGAAGCTTCATAAAATGTACATTAATAAACACTAACCTGAGATGGTCACAGCTATGTAAAATGATGAAAAAATATCACCTCGGGTTACCAATAATTATTTCTGTCGTCATTATGTCACCAAATATAACTATTCGTTTGGCAAACCCAGATCAGATACGTGTCAAACATGTGACCGCCTAAAGAACCTTATCGATGCTGAAAAAGACGAAGAAGTAAAGCAAAATCTATTGACTGAGAAAGCTGTGCACGAGAAAAACGCAAAATATTTTTACAGCGATCTAAAGAAAAAAATGGCAAAGAATAGCAATGAGATCGAATTACTGGTATTTGATTACCAGCAAAATATACCTCTTCCAAATGTACTAACTGATGATGATAACAAGATGGTGCTGGGGCCTCACTCTCAGCTGGACTTCACAACTTAGGTAGAATATAATGAAAAAAAAAAAGAAAAAGGAAAACCACAGGGGGAGCTGTACAAATAAAACAAAATCTCCTTTCTCTCTCCCTCTCTCTTGCGCCTGGGTCGGTCGTTGCCTCGCTGAACCAAGATCAAAATATTAATCTACATCTTTAGGTAATAACAATTTATACAGATATTAGCGCTAGTATCTAATTAAATTGGGGCTATACTACACAGGCACAGCATATCTGTGCCATGTGATACCGGTTTTATATAATCAATCGCTGTATAGTCCATTTTATCTCTTAAAACTAACATTATTTCATGTATTAATTGATTGTTAAATCGATAAATAAATTTGGTTTGAATTTGAATTTGAATTTGAATTAATTAAAGTTAATGCTGGCTTTTATTTAAAAAAATAAAAAAAGAGACATACCTATATATATATATGGGGGTTAGTGCTTAAAAATAATAAACCTGATATAAAGGCGTTCTAGATGGGCTTCTTCCGAGGGGAAGAAGACGATGGTGCGTCGAGGGACGTCAACGAGACGTCCGTAAGACGAAGACAAGGGAGGATGAATTAGAAGAAAGATAAGAAAAGAAGACAAGACGAAGGAAGAGAAGACCCTATTAAAAAAAAGAAAAGCATTAGCTGAGGGCTTATTAATAAAAAAAATTACCTAGTTCATTTTTAAATTAAATTTGAATTAATTAATTTTGAAAAAATGTAAATAAAAGGAAGTGACGTAATAAGTCAAGTTTCGGTTTGAGATAAAAAAAAAGAATTTATAAAATTATATTCAAGGACGTTAGTATAGTGATCTTATATTTTATTTAAACTTGAAGAGCCAAAAACTTAAAATAAAATTAATCTATCAAGCCAGCACGTACGCCTATGTACTAAGGTTACATCATAAAAAAATTAATTAATTATGTACACACATAAGGGAAATATACAACTATATAAAATATAGCACAAGTAATGTCAACATATTAGTTATCAATTAGCAAACCAATCAATAATTTATTAAAGCTAGAACATAATAAAAAAAAATAATTACATATTCAGGATATGCCGCTATTAAAAAGAGAGCTCATCAGACTCTAGTGTTACTATTCAAAATTAACACCACAAACTAAAATGTCCATTCAAGAACCATCTTGACAAATTGGTGGATTTACAACAATTATAAACAAACAACGCTTCATTATACAAGATAACACTAAATATCTGGAAATACATCATCTCAAATTTGATCAAATAATTTATTTTAATTTTGTAGATGTTAAAATGATTTAAATTGTGACAATCAATTATATTTAGTTTGATTTTAAAGCACTTAAAATATTTATTCGATGAGGAGTGAATGCTGTATAACTACATTGTTTAAGTTACTTTACGTCTGTAGACATTAAAAGATTTACATTGTATCAATAGGCAATAGCCTGAAAGTCTGCTTGTTAATCTCAACGATAAAGTATATGTGATTTGATTTCGACACACTTAATAATATTTTATATTTCGGGCACACCCTGTACTGTATGAATTAAGATACCATGTCACACTGGCCTTCAAGCAAACTTGTGCTATATAAAACAAAGAAAACGTACCAAAATAAAGCAGTAAGTTGGAACCCTTTATAAAGAAAAAAATTATGGAGTTTAAATAAAGTTAATTAAATTTCAAGGTCATGATTAATTAAATTTAAACCAAATTAACAGTAAACAGGTAACAAAAAAACAAATCCTGTAGCATGGGTAAAATGGGGTCCACTTAATCGTAAAACAATAAAGAATATTAATTACTTAGCTAACGAGACCAATTATACTCGGTCATAAGTACAAAAGCACATTTATCTGAACAAAGTATGTGGTATTAAATTATAGCGATTTGGAAGCAATATACAAGGACAAATAGGAAAGAAAAATGAATTACGCTTACCTAAAGGGAGCTGTAGGGTCTTTAAAATTGAAGGGGATCTCAACGGTGATGGATGCTCCTGATGGTCAGCCCTTCACGGTCTTAGTGACCCGACTTAACTAAAAGAGAGCCCCAGATGGTGTTTTAGGAGAAAAGTTGAAAAATCGACAAAGAAACGGCATGGTATATAAAAAGAAACTCACCTCCGACAGCGAACAACTGTGACAAAAAAAAATCCCACGATGTGGCTTTCTGCGGCCCCGCAAACCAAATCAAACTAAAGCAAACTAAAGGGGCACAGAAAGTAACGTTTCCAGATCCAAAATCCTGGACAACAGATGGCTTGAATAGCCCTGGATCCAGAAACGCCTGCTGCCTCGTTGATCGCTGGAAGTTAAGTGAAATCACTGAAGAATTTCAGGTTAAAAGTTAAACATTTGCTGTTAACAGGATGTGAGAGAGAAGAGAAACGCCAGAGAGAGGTGGAGAGAGATAAAGCGAAAGGGCGACCCATTTCCGGCCAGATCTACCGTTCGCTCCGAGAAGAGAGAGGCCAGTTCATACACTGGCGGCGACACGGAATGAAGTCTCCAGAGCCATGCCCAATTGCCCATTCAATTGCAGATACTCCAAGCCAAAAGAAATGAAACAGATGTACCCAAATTTAGTTTTACATAAGAAGCCAATTCGTAATCTCTGCAATCCATTAAAAATTATTTAAAGAAAACCCAAGTCCCAGAATATCCCTGCCATTCGAGAAGCAAACGGCCATTGAAGTTTGGGTGGCTGAATATTATTGCCCAAACATATTCAGAAGAAGAATATTAACCTAGAAAATTCATTAGTCAATTTGACAGGTGATCATAAAAATTGTAAACAAACAAATATATTAATGAAGTTACATAATGACACTAGAATAAGTCTCCGATAGTGTATTCCAGGGAGATATGTGATTTAAAACAGGGGGATAATGTAGCCCGCTTCGTCAAAGACAACGGAAACAGAGGCCGTTGACCTTGGGTATGTATTTACTTTATACAGGGAACCAAACATCGCTTTAAAAAGCAAAATACAATTTTTTAAAAGACACAATACAAGTCAGACGTGTGATATCAGGCATTAGAATAATAGTTCATTTGTGGCAAAATCGGATTGTCACAACTCCCCCTCTCCTAGGAAAGGAGGGGCATTTCCTAAAGAAAATTGACCGACGATATTCAAGCACAAAAAGCCTCATTAGCTAAGTAAAGCAAATGAAACAATAATAATTTAAGTATTCATACACAAAAAAAGAAATAAACAGGGACCGAAACACTCCCGGAGTGTTTATCAAATATAGTTACAAATAACGCAAGAATAAGTAATAAAGTAAGTAATACAAATAATTAATAATAATTTCAAGCACTGTTCCGCAGCTGACAACCCATGGTGACTCCGAGAGAGAAAAGGACGTGACCCCGAGCTGTTTGTATGGTATAGAGGTCAAAAAAAAAACGAACTTGATGGATATCGGACTTAAGTACTCACACTACAGCAGAACTAAAACGAAAATAAATATTACTTGTCGCCTGAATTAAATATGTCGAAGCTTCATAAAATGTACATTAATAAACACTAACCTGAGATGGTCACAGCTATGTAAAATGATGAAAAAATATCACCTCGGGTTACCAATAATTATTTCTGTCGTCATTATGTCACCAAATATAACTATTCGTTTGGCAAACCCAGATCAGATACGTGTCAAACATGTGACCGCCTAAAGAACCTTATCGATGCTGAAAAAGACGAAGAAGTAAAGCAAAATCTATTGACTGAGAAAGCTGTGCACGAGAAAAACGCAAAATATTTTTACAGCGATCTAAAGAAAAAAATGGCAAAGAATAGCAATGAGATCGAATTACTGGTATTTGATTACCAGCAAAATATACCTCTTCCAAATGTACTAACTGATGATGATAACAAGATGGTGCTGGGGCCTCACTCTCAGCTGGACTTCACAACTTAGGTAGAATATAATGAAAAAAAAAAAAGAAAAAGGAAAACCACAGGGGGAGCTGTACAAATAAAACAAAATCTCCTTTCTCTCTCCCTCTCTCTTGCGCCTGGGTCGGTCGTTGCCTCGCTGAACCAAGATCAAAATATTAATCTACATCTTTAGGTAATAACAATTTATACAGATATTAGCGCTAGTATCTAATTAAATTGGGGCTATACTACACAGGCACAGCATATCTGTGCCATGTGATACCGGTTTTATATAATCAATCGCTGTATAGTCCATTTTATCTCTTAAAACTAACATTATTTCATGTATTAATTGATTGTTAAATCGATAAATAAATTTGGTTTGAATTTAAATTTGAATTTGAATTAATTAAAATTAATGCTGGCTTTTATTTAAAAAAATAAAAAAAGAGACATACCTATATATATATATGGGGGTTAGTGCTTAAAAATAATAAACCTGATATAAAGGCGTTCTAGATGGGCTTCTTCCGAGGGGAAGAAGACGATGGTGCGTCGAGGGACGTCAACGAGACGTCCGTAAGACGAAGACAAGGGGGGATGAAGTAGAAGAAAGATAAGAAAAGAAGACAAGACGAAAGAAGAGAAGACCCTATTAAAAAAAAGAAAAGCATTAGCTGAGGGCTTATTAATAAAAAAAATTACCTAGTTCCTTTTTAAATTAAATTTGAATTAATTAATTTTGAAAAAATGTAAATAAAAGGAAGTGACGTCATAAGTCAAGTTTCGGTTTAAGATAAAAAAAAAATGAATTTATAAAATTATATTCAAGGACGTTAGTATAGTGATCTTATATTTTATTTAAACTTGAAGAGCCAAAAACTTAAAATAAAATTAATCTATCAAGCCAGCACGTACGCCTATGTACTAAGGTTACATCATAAAAAAATTAATTAATTATGTACACACATAAGGGAAATATACAACTATATAAAATATAGCACAAGTAATGTCAACATATTAGTTATCAATTAGCAAACCAATCAATAATTTATTAAAGCTAGAACATAATAAAAAAAATAATTACATAATCAGGATATGCCGCTATTAAAAAGAGAGCTCATCAGACTCTAGTGTTACTATTCAAAATTAACACCACAAACTAAAATGTCCATTCAAGAACCATCTTGACAAATTGGTGGATTTACAACAATTATAAACAAACAACGCTTCATTATACAAGTTAACACTAAATATCTGGAAATACATCATCTCAAATTTGATCAAATAATTTATTTTAATTTTGTAGATGTTAAAATGATTTAAATTGTGACAATCAATTATATTTAGTTTGATTTTAAAACACTTAAAATATTTATTCGATGAGGAGTGAATGCTGTATAACTACATTGTTTAAGTTACTTTACGTCTGTAGACATTAAAAGATTTACATTGTATCAAAAGGCAATAGCCTGAAAGTCTGCTTGTTAATCTCAACGATAAAGTATATGTGATTTGATTTCGACACACTTAATAATATTTTATATTTCGGGCACACCCTGTACTGTATGAATTAAGATACCATGTCACACTGGCCTTCAAGCAAACTTGTGCTATATAAAACAAAGAAAACGTACCAAATAAAGCAGTAAGTTGGAACCCTTTATAAAGAAAAAAATTATGGAGTTTAAATAAAGTTAATTAAATTTCAAGGTCATGATTAATTAAATTTAAACCAAATTAACAGTAAACAGGTAACAAAAAAACAAATCCTGTAGCATGGGTAAAATGGGGTCCCCTTAATCATAAAACAATAAAGAATATTAATTACTTAGCTAACGAGACCAATTATACTCGGTCATAAGTACAAAAGCACATTTATCTGAACAAAGTATGTGGTATTAAATTATAGCGATTTGGAAGCAATATACAAGGACAAATAGGAAAGAAAAATGAATTACGCTTACCTAAAGGGAGCTGTAGGGTCTTTAAAATTGAAGGGGATCTCAGCGGTGATGGATGCTCCTGATGGTCAGCCCTTCACGGTCTTAGTGACCCGACTTAACTAAAAGAGAGCCCCAGATGGTGTTTTAGGAGAAAAGTTGAAAAATCGACAAAGAAACGACATATGGTATATAAAAAGAAACTCACCTCCGACAGCGAACAACTGTGACAAAAAAAAATCCCACGATGTGGCTTTCTGCGGCCCCGCAAACCAAATCAAACTAAAGCAAACTAAAGGGGCACAGAAAGTAACGTTTCCAGATCCAAAATCCTGGACAACAGATGGCTTGAATAGCCCTGGATCCAGAAACGCCTGCTGCCTCGTTGATCGCTGGAAGTTAAGTGAAATCCCTGAAGAATTTCAGGTTAAAAGTTAAAAATGTGCTGTTAACAGGATGTGAGAGAGAAGAGAAACGCCAGAGAGAGGTGGAGAGAGATAAAGCGAAAGGGCGACCCATTTCCGGCCAGATCTACCGTTCGCTCCGAGAAGAGAGAGGCCAGTTCATACACTGGCGGCGACACGGAATGAAGTATCCAGAGCCATGCCCAATTGCCCATTCAATTGCAGATACTCCAAGCCAAGAGAAATGAAACAGATGTACCCAAATTTAGTTTTACATAAGAAGCCAATTCGTAATCTCTGCAATCCATTAAAAATTATTTAAAGAAAACCCAAGTCCCAGAATATCCCTGCCATTCGAGAAGCAAACGGCCATTGAAGTTTGGGTGGCTGAATATTATTGCCCAAACATATTTCAGAAGAAGAATATTAACCTAGAAAATTCATTAGTCAATTTGACAGGTGATCATAAAAATTGTAAACAAACAAATATATTAATGAAGTTACATAATGACACTAGAATAAGTCTCCGATAGTGTATTCCAGGGAGATATGTGATTTAAAACAGGGGCATAATGTAGCCCGCTTCGTCAAAGACAACGTAAACAGAGGCCGTTGACCTTGGGTATGTATTTACTTTATACAGGGAACCAAACATCGCTTTAAAAAGCAAAATACAATTTTTTAAAAGACACAATACAAGTCAGACGTGTGATATCAGGCATTAGAATAATAGTTCATTTGTGGCAAAATCGGATTGTCACAACTCCCCCTCTCCTAGGAAAGGAGGGGCATTTCCTAAAGAAAATTGACCGACGATATTCAAGCACAAAAAGCCTCATTAGCTAAGTAAAGCAAATGAAACAATAATAATTTAAATATTCATACACAAAAAAAGAAATAAGCAGGGACCGAAACACTCCCGGAGTGTTTATCAAATATAGTTACAAATAACGCAAGAATAAGTAATAAAGTAAGTAATAAAAATAATTAATAATAATTTCAAGCACTGTTCCGCAGCTGACAACCCATGGTGACTCCGAGAGAGAAAAGGACGTGACCCCGAGCTGTTTGTATGGTATAGATGTCAAAAAAAAACGAACTTGATGGATATCGGACTTAAGTTAGCATTGCGTACAACCAAATGTGTCTTGGCGAACCTCGTGTACTAACCTCATACAAACATACTCGCGGTACAATCTCGCACCCACAAGAAAGACCCAAGGAAGGCAAATACACAGCAGTACTTGAAAGGTGGAAAAATAAAGAATAACCAATATCAACAAAAAAAAATAATAGTTGTAACCCAGATGCTCCACCAGTCAAAGGGAGTGTATTTTAGTACACACCAAAATAAAAGATACAAACGTGTCGATGACAACTAAATGTACCACAGCCTTCAACAGGAAAATTTAAATAGGGTGATCCGAAAGGCGGCACTGCTCCTGGCCTGGCGTATCACACGGGACCTGCCGACGAGGTCATAAGCAGGCGGCCCCGCAAACCAAATCAAACTAAAGCAAACTAAAGGGGCACAGAAAGTAACGTTTCCAGATCCAAAATCCTGGACAACAGATGGCTTGAATAGCCCTGGATCCAGAAACGCCTGCTGCCTCGTTGATCGCGGGAACTTAAGTGAAGTCACTGAAGAATTTCAGGTTAAAAGTTAAAAATGTGCTGTTAACAGGACATGAGAGAGAAGAGAAACGCCAGAGAGAGGTGAAAAGAGATAAAGCGAAAGGGCGACCCATTTCCGGCCAGATCTACCGTTCGCCCCGAGAAGAGAGAGGCCAGTTCACACACTGGCGGCGACACGGAATGAAGTCTCCAGAGCCATGCCATGCCCATTCAATTGCAGATACTCCAAGCCAAGAGAAATGAAACAGATGTACCCAAATTTAGTTTTACATAAGAAGTCAATTCGTAATCTCTGCAATCCATTAAAAATTATTTAAAGAAAACCCAAGTCCCAGAATATCCCTGCCATTCGAGAAGCAAACGGCCATTGAAGTTTGGGTGGCTGAATATTATTGCCCAAACATATTTCAGAAGAAGAATATTAACCTAGAAAATTCATTAGTCAATTTGACAGGTGATCATAAAAATTGTAAACAAACAAATATATTAATGAAGTTACATAATGACACTAGAATAAGTCTCCGATAGTGTATTCCAGGGAGATATGTGATTTAAAACAGGGGGATAATGTAGCCCGCTTCATCAAAGACAACGAAAACAGAGGCCGTTGACCTTGGGTATGTATTTACTCTATACAGGGAACCAAACATCGCTTTTAAAAGCAAAATACAATTTTTTAAAAGACACAATACAAGTCAGACGTGTGATATCAGGCATTAGATTATAATAGTTCATTTGTGGCAAAATCGGATTGTCAAATTGTATGACAAAACAATGGCTAAGAAAGGTCAAAATGATGTTGTCAGTATGCTGGATTATTTTATTAAAAATTTTGTGTCTGAAACTATAAAAACCCTATATATTTTTTCAGATAACTGTAGCTCACAAAACAACAACCAGACCTTGATCCACTACCTGTATATTGTTGCTCATACTAAAAGATTTTCAAACATCATACATCGTTATTCAGAACCGGGCCATAGCTTCCTACCCTGCCATAGAAGTTTCGGTCTCATTGAAAAGGAGAAAAGAAAGAGGGAAATAATCATATTGCCAGAAGAATGGGTAACCTTAGTAAAAAATACTAGTAAAAATTTTACTGTGATACCGGTGTCCCAAAATATGTTTTTAAACTATTCAGATTATTTTAAACCCCAATTTAAGAAATGCGTCATCAATTAGCATAAAGTTAAATTTGCTGTGTCTTCATATCGAAAAATAGAATATTCTGGTCTGGTCAATCAGGTGCAGTATTGTAGCTATTGCAATGTTATGCGAATAATTTGTTTTGTAAAAGCCAGGAGTTACCTTAACATTACCAGGTCCCGATCAGCTATTATACCTTAGACCTCTTCCAACAAAAAAAGCAAAATATTTACAGGTACGGGAACTTTCCCAAAAATATGTTTCACCAGACTGCATGTGGTTCTACGATAACCTAAGAAGTGATAAAGATGATGGAAATGCAAATAATTCGGATGGAAGCGTCACCGATTAATAATAATTAATGCTTTACTTGTTTACATTTTCAAATAAACATTTGTTCTCAAAGAAATATGTAGTTTTTTGTTAATCTTGCAGGTACGGTGCAAAATGGAGGTAGCTCCACAATTTTTTTATACAAATATCATGCAGTTCGAGAAATTAAATTACGTATAAAGTACCGAATTTAGGATAATAAATATGGGACTAAACGACTGATAATTTAAAATAATACAAAAATCTATAATGTTTGTAAATAATCAGTTTTTTGCATCTCCTGAAAAATTTATAAAAATGGAGCTGCCTTCTTTTTGCACCAGTGTCTTCAATTAGGGAATAGAGCTATGTGCAAAAAATGTAGACATGAAATGTAAGGTCTTGTCGAACGGATGAAACTTCACTGGCAAATGTGTAGTGAAAGGGAATTCAAGAAAATAGCCAATTTTCCAAATAAACCTATTTCCGGAAATGCGTCGTCTCAGAGATACAGAGTTTGACTTTGAGTTGTAAATTTTATTTTCCATTTTTTAAAATAACTTTTACAAAAGATAATTTTTTTGCACAAAACTTGGTAACCGAGGGTTTTTTAAGGTGTCCTTGTAGAATCGTAGGACTTTCCTCAAATCACCTTAAACGAGGTAAAGGCCCTAATTATTAGCGTGTTGAATATTAGAGAAGCTCCGGGTTTTGACAGTTTAAAGAATGTGGCGTTGCGAAATGTACCAGACAAAGCTTTAGTAAGTATGTTGCAGGCGCTCATAAAAGAAGGCCATTTCCCGTGTGCCTGGAAGCATGCAAAAATCATACTTATATTCATGAAAGGTGAGGATCCTACGGCGCCGGCAAGCTATTGGCCGATCAGCCAGCTGCCGAGCGTGGGGAAAATCGCAGAATAATTAATTTTGTGTCCACTGAATGACTTTGTGTTTAGACAAAACGTTCTGCCTGCCGAACAGTTTGGGTTCCGGCTCGAACATTGCACAGTCAGGCAGACTACGCGACTGACTTCGAATATAATTAAAGGTTTTAATTAGAAGACACACACGGGAGCGGTTTTGTTTGACGTAAGCAAAGCATTCGACAAGGTCTGGCACAATGCTCCTTTGTTTAAATTTTATTGATAAGGCTCGGAACTCCGAACTACTTAATTAAAGCGCTACTACTAAATTTAGAATTATTATGATTTTACAAAACGTCATTCTGGCCAGCTAGATTTATTTGTAGCCAATTTTCTAACTTTAATTGTACTTGTAGGAAGATTATCAAAATAGTCCTTAGTGTATCTAATAAAAGGAACAACATATTCTCGAAGAAGGATGCAAATGTGCCCGAAAGCGAGAATATGATTTTCTTTGATGCACATACTATTTTCTGCGATCGAAAATAAAATAGAATAAATTGCAAGCTTACTTAGCAACAGTTAACAATACTTGAATAATAACCTTTGTTTTTTTTTTTTTTTTTTTTTTATGATAAGGCACAGCACTATAGGATAAATCCTTTATGGCGCTCTAGGAGCGGTGCGTGTGCGCAGGAAACGATTCACGTTGGTCTTGAATCTTTGGAGACTATACTCGTTGGGGAAGACGATCTCAGGGAGGTCGTTCCAGAGTGATGACGTTCTCCAGATGAAAGAATTTTGAAACAGTGTCGTTCGAGGGACACTAAGCTGAACCACGTACTGGTGGGCTGCAGTGGCTCGTCGTGTATTTCTACCATGCACCGCTCTGGGTGGTATTAAGCGGGCAACCTCAGTTGAACACTTGCCATGAAAATATTTGTAAAATAGACTCAAGTCGCCAACCTGCCTTCGATGTTCAAGGCTTTCCAGGTTGTTTGTCAGACTATGGTCACCGATCAAGCGAATGGCTCTTCTTTGAATGGAATCTAGCAATCTCAGGGTATGTTTAGGAGCAGAGCCCCAAATATGCGAACAGTACTCCAGTGATGGTCGAATTTGGGCTTTATCAAAAGTTGTTGGGGTGTATAGAGGTTCTTTGTTCGGAAAAGTACTCCAAGCTTTTGCGAGGCTGCCTTAGCAATGGCCGCAACGTGGCCATGCCAAGACATATGACTATCCAGATTAACGCCCAATAAATGAATTGATGAAGCCAAGGGAATTGAGTGTCCCGCCATAACTATATCCGGTTCTTCAACATTAACTTTTTTAGAAAAAACTGCCGCCTGGGTCTTTTTAGCGTTAAATTCTACTTGGTTACTGTCACCCCAAGACAAAATTTCTTCCAGGTCTTTGTTGAGATGTGAGACCTCTTGCTGCCTATAGAGATGTGCATTAGCAGCCGATGTCCGAGCATCCAAAGTAAAAGTTGAAACAAGTGTGCTGTCATCAGCGAAGCTATATATAGGATTTTTAGTTTTTTCCAAAAGATCGTTAATGTATAGTAAGAAAAGGGTGGGCGACAATATAGAACCTTGAGGGACTCCGGCGTTGATGTTAAATGTGTCTGAAAGAAATCCGTCCATCGCCACTCGCAGAGAGCGGTCTTGTGGCGTCAAAACATGCCAGAAAGATATCAGTTTATGAACGAATGCAGAAAAAATAATTTTTTTGAAAGTGGTTAATTTTTTCGAGTTAAACAAGAAGTACATTTTTTAAAGGAATGTAAGGTGGTGTGAAAGCTAGACCCTAAAAGGTGAATCACTAGGCACTTCTCGGGGCCACGTCTGTTGGTATTGCAGGAATATCGATAAGGGTGGCTACTTTCATAATGAAAGCACCCTCTGCAGACATCATTACTGTAACTAAAATTATAAAACCGTTTTGGCACTTTTATTAAAGTGATTTTAAAGCAAACAAATATTCGGTTACTCAACTGAAAAACTTAAAAATCCAGATGCAAAGGGTTAGGAAAGAATGTATATAAAAAACTAGGTTTGTTTATTAACCTATACTTACCGGACACATTGTGTATTATATAAAGGTAATATGAGCACAAGTAGGATTTTATTATAAGAATAATTTATGAAAAGATTGTAACGTTCATGGAATAGGGAACGCTGCTGTTATGAAAATGGAGCAGTATATGTTTTGCTAATTAAACAGAAACCAATATTTTTAATTTGATGTTATAATTATAAATTAATTTACATTTAGTTTTCCTTTCATTTTGCATTAAATTCAAATACGAACATAATTAAAGATAGTTCAGGTTTTTCAGCAAGGCCGTAGCCAGGGGAGGGGGGGGGGATCAAGGGGGAAATTAAAAAAAAAGATATTTCTTTTAGTAAGTAGACACCCTATTGTCGCCACTGTGATCTAAGACCCTAACGTAGATAGAGGCGCAGCGACATCTACTAGGGAGCGGCGAAACTACGTGCTACGCCAACTACACAAGCAAATCAAGCAACGGAGCTTCGGGGACGTGCTTGAACTGCATTTCGGGAAAATTCAATAGGCATAGAATAAGACGGGTTATTCTCGATGTTTCGTTGTGCCGCGTCTGCGGAATATATAAGCGCGCCGTCTAGCACGGAGAGGCAGTTCTGTCTTGGAAAGTGATCCAATGCGACTAGGGCGATGTAAGCGAAGTAATAGTGCAGTGTGTGAAATCATAATGGAACAGTGCTGTGAATTATTAGTAAAGTGAATAATGTTATGATTTTTATAATTATAAAACTCGTATTCATTTTCTTTTAAATCTTTATCGAAGTAAAAATTTGCGTAAAACAACGATAAATCTCACATTTACCGAAACATCTTTAAATTTAAATATAAATCTCAAATTCAGTAATACTACCGCCACCTGTTGAGACGAGATTAAATTTCAATTAGGGTATCTGCAACCTGGCTCTACCGGTTTTATTTTTTTTAATTAGGATGGCACTGGTCAACCAGGGTGATCTCATTTTTAGTCCGAGTCATGACTGTCTCTTTCTACCATTAAAAGTATTCATGTTTAGCATTCTTCTTCTCTTTCTTCCGCACTGTTAAAATTTATACAGTCTACCGTCCCTTTAGTGTCTTTTATAGTCACGTTCATACTTACATAACCTGTTATAATTTAATGAAATGTCATTCTAGTGCGAAGATTGAATTTTGATTATTTTTGTTTAATAAAGTAATAATTAAAATGGATGTTCTACCCGCAAGCGAATCGAGCAAGGTGTAGACTTTTTTGTGATAGTGCGTGACCTAAATAGTGATCTCTAATTGGTCCATGTGAGGTTGCAGGGATATGTAGAGGGGATTTTCCTTCGGCAGGAGGGCAAAAAGGTAATTTTTCTCGCTTTCTAGTGTTGAGGCTTTTGCACAGGCAAGTACTTTGAGTTTCATCATAGAACCCCGAGCTCAATTGTTTTATTCATTTTAAAATTATCTTTCATTTTTACCCTAAAGATTGATTAATCATTTTACCTACATATCTTGTCTTAAAGGACATAAATTGTTTATTTAAAGACTTACCTGTTCGCCATTTTGTGCATATGCATATGGGCACCCCTATCTTTGGTTTTGAATCTTAGAGGTTCATTACCTATTTCATATTTTGGACAACTTTAAAAAAGCTTCACTGCCCTGGTTTTTATTTTTTTTATATATTTTGGAAAAGAGTCTAATTGCTCTTAATATAGAGCCGGCTTATGCCATTTTTGTAGTTTCTTCCCAACGAGTCTAATTTAGAGAACCGAGCATAAGTTTTAAGTTGCCATTATACATTACGCTATCTTTGGTGATTGATCACTGGGTACTGAGTTTTTCTTTGTGTTAATATCTGATGATTTGTCTCGGGGGTTCTATGATGAAATCTCACTGTATATCTCTTTAAATTTTCATTTATCTCTTGCTAATCTAGTACCTATTACCTGCCTTGCCTGTGCAGTAGTTTCCACGTACACCATTTCATTTTGTGTTTCTATAAATTGGATTGTATAGTTACTATTTTTTTTTATAAAATTACCATTGATTCTTTTTTTATTTAAACCTGGTTCTGTTGCAATAGTCACCACTAGCCCACAATTTTATTTTATGATCTTATAGCTTTTATCTTTTTTATAAAATTTCTATTATTATCAAGTTATTGATTATTTTTATTTAAATCTGGTTCTGTTAAAAAGAAGTATCACTGCAATTTGACAAATCAGTTTTATTATTTCATTAATTAATTAATTAAAATTAAAATATATTTCTTTTTTTTTGTTCTGTAAATATTCCTCTTCAAGCAGAGCAAGGGAAATTATAAGGTTTTATCTGGTGAGTCTAACACCTTGTCTTTTCTCGGTACCCAACTTCGGAACTTCATTATTGGAGCTGGACAACGTAGCTGACGTGACGTCACGACAGTGGCCCAAAGTCTGTTAAGCTCTACTCGCCTATACCTGTAGAGAGTCGATTCCTAAGCTTCACCCGAAGCTCTGACATAAACTGGTTATATCTCTACAGGGATCGGAAGACCACCATTGAAGAAAGGGTAAAGGTAACTGTCGCCTTGTGTGTGAGTCACCATAAAAAACCTGTCAAAAATCTTTATTTCACTTTTGTTATTTATTAAATATGTTTATATATATTTATTATATATTAAATATATCAACATTGAAATTACTAATTACTTCAAAGTCATTAAAACTATTATTTTAATTTTCCTTCGTAAAAATAATTGTTAAATTGAGAAGAAAGTCATTCAAACTATTTTTAAATTTTCCTTTGTAAAAATCTTTGTCAAATTACACTTATGTGAATAGACTAATTGTTAAGTTGAGCCGAAAGTGTTTTTATTTCATACGGGAAGGGACTGTTAAAATTTATCTCGAACTTACCACGCCCTGCCCTGAGCTAGCAAAGCAACAAAAGGTAAGAAATTGGCACTCAACGACAAATTTTCATTACAACAGATGGAATTAATACTTGGCTGCTTTTTTTAATTGTTGCAGGTCGGTTCAACATTTGAAATGGAAAAAAGGACGCAAGAAAATACATTATTCAAATATTTATTTCAAAAGTCTAAACGTGGTAGTCCTGGTACTGGTAGTGAATGTTCTACTGAAAAATCAGTGTTCAAGAGTTTTTGACAGTGATACTGCTACAAGTAGTTCTGGTACTTCTGGTGCCGTTCCTGGAACTGTGGATGATGTTTCTCAGCATATTTTAGATGTAAGTTATTATACGGGATCAAACACCAAATTTGATGATGATTTGAAGTACCGATTGTTGAAATCTCCTTGCATGCCAAGAAAGACATCAAGTTTCCAGTAAGTGACGATAAAAGAAAGCTAAAATTTCAAATGCAATGGCTTGAACACTTCTAGTGGTTGGTTTACACGAGTACAGGGCAACAAGGTGCTTTATGCAAATACTGTGTATTATTTGCCAGAGATTGCGCCGGCAAAGGTTCTCATCAGCAGTTGAAATCCTTGGTTGCTTAGCCGCTCACTAAATGGAAAGATGCTGTACATAATTTCAAACATCACAGTAAAAGCCAATACCACAAATCTTCTGTATTATTTGCTGATCATTTTCTAAAGTGTATAATAAATCTCAACCGAATATAATGAGTCAGATTGATAGCAGATATTTAGCACAAAGAGCTGAAAACCGGCAACGGCTCATTCCGATTATTGAAACAATTAAATTATGTGGACGTCAGGAACTGGCTCTGAGAGGTACGTGCGACTTAGGTCCAATAAAAATCAATGATCCTGAGCTAGAAACAAATGATGGAAACTTTCGTGCTATCTTACGGATGAGAAACAGATGTGGAGACTCAAATTTAATAAAGCACACGGAAAATATGACGTTGAACGCTACCTACCTAAGCCCGACCATACAAAATGAAACTATTGCAATTTGTGGTGAAATAGTCCAGAAAAAAATTGTTCGAAGATTGAATTCTGCGAAATTTTTTGTCTTTGTTGATGAAACTACTGATGTTTCACGACAAGAACAGATGTTCATTTGTGTGAGATATGCCGAGCCAAAAGATAATGGGTTTATCTTGCGTGAAAATTTTTTAACTTTTGACACAGTTGAGAATACAAAAGGAAAGTATTTACCTAATGAAACTTTATCTGAATTATAATCTTTGGAAGTAGATTGCGAATATTTAATCGGACAAGGATATGATGGAGCTTCTTCGATGAAACGAAGTTTTAAAGGTGTGCAGGCAGTAATTTAAGGAAAACTTTAAAGTTATTGTTGATACACTAGACGACTTAAGTACTGACATGGTTTCTGAAACATCGTCAAAGGCTTATTCTTGTCTGAGATCAGTCATTTCAAGTGGTTTTCTTATAAGCTTATGTTGCTTAGGAATGTTTTTCCCATACACACTGACACTATGCGAAATACTTCAATCTCCCCTATGCGATTTGGCAGCAGCTTTACAACATGTCGATTTAAATATAAAGACAATTGTAGATGTTCCCCAGAATATTGATTCAAAATTTGCTGAACTTTTCAGGAATGCACAGAATTTGCTCAGCACTGTAAACGAGGAAATAAAAATTCCGCGAATAATGTCACGCCAAGAGCATAGGACAAGCTACAACACAAAAGATTCTGAAACTTATTTTAGAATTCCTATAATGATTCCACTTTTGGATGATTTCGTGGATCAGCTTTAGTCGAGATTTCAAAATCATAAAGCCTCGTTATCATCTCTCGACATTTTAGTTCCGTCTGTGTGTTGCAAAGAACAAGTTAATCGTAATTATGAAGAAAACTACTTTAGCTCTATAAAAAATATTTGGAATGAGACTTTGTAAAAGCTGAATTAGACATGTGGCGGATAAAATGGAAAGAATCTGAACTAGATCGACCAACATGTGCTTTTGAAGCTCTCGGAGAATGCAACCAGGCCTTATTTGCAAACATTCACAAATTTTTTAAGATCTTGGCAACACTGCCTGTTTCCATATGTACCCCTGAGAGCAGTTTCTCTTCTCTGACACGCCTCCAAACTTATTTAAGAAACTGCACATGCCATGTCGATACACCGCAGAATTGACATCGACACCGAGGAGGTAATTGATTTGTTCGCTGCAAAGAAAGCTAGAAGACTAAATTTAATTTTGTAATAAAGTGTTAATATTTCTGTAATGGTTTTCTAATAAATATAAGTAACACCATTTTCTTTGTCTTTTATTAAAAAAATTTTATGTCCTTCCACTGTTCCACCAAACCACCAAATCGTGAAATTGCCTTACCAAATACCATTCATGCACAGATTTCGGACAGGATTATTTTTACACTTAGTATCGAATACTAACTTTTAGGAAATTTCACAAAATCTGTTTTAAAGAAATCACGAGAGAGTAGCTTAGTTTAACTGCTCGAAAATTTTTAAACGAAATACTCCAGGTATTTTTTCCCATGTGCGAAAAAAGAAGAGGACTGCAGCTTCAATCATGGCTGAAAATGCTCATTTCCAGCAATTCATTTGACATGGTAATGTGTTTTATAAAACAATTACAAATGTTAATATAATAAAAATGTTGTACTTACTTTGGAAACACCCAGTGTATTAAATTAAGATTGTTCTGAAGACCAAGTCCGTCAGTGTGCTAATAAAAAGCAAAAATAAATAAAAACAACAACAGCTCAGTCATGGGCACTTTCTTAATTTTCCAAGTAATATATTAATAACGCCGAAATGGTTTCGAGGTTACACTGAGAAAACCCCTTGCAAAGAAATCTTTGCTAAGGTTATTCTGGCTGCGCCAATCAGATTTCTACCTATGCTTGCAAGATCACTTTTTTTTCACAGTAAAGGTCACTTTGCTGAAACCACTTTATGGCTGTTGTAAAAAACTTTCCTACTGTAACAAGGCAAATATTTTAGCCCAGGCAAGTATTTCTTTAAAAAAATATCTTTACTGCTATTAACATATAGTTCGCTGTAGTAGCAAAATACTTTGTAATGAGTAAAATAAAAAGTTTATAAAGAAATTTGTGCAACGGCAGCTAAGTAACTTTGCTGTGCTGGCAACATTTTATGCTAAAATCGTCTCATCGGTTGTTCTCGACTCCTGTCGGTACATCTTTCGGAAGCCCAATTCTGTCGAAACCGGCATTATTTTCCAGTTGGCGCATTATTGTTCTGTGAGGTAGTGGGTTTGATGTGCGAGTTGGCGGCGCAATAAGAAATACGTGTGATTGGTTTAAGGGCCGCAGAATTTAAGTAGTGATTTTGTGTTGGTCTGTGAAAAAGTAAATAATGGTAATATTTAAACGCTAATATACCTACTTAATTAATATCGAGATTAATATGTTAAAAAGAGGAGAGGATGGCAGGGTTTAAATTTTTAAAACACCCCCTGCATAATATGTTTTAAAAATGTATTATTTAGATGTTAAGATGTTACGTTTTTCGATAAGTGTTAAAAAAGTTTATATCTATATATCTGTATCTAAATGCTCTAAATATTTTTATAACATAGTTAGGTAGTTTTACTATATTTATCATTTCTTAATAAACAAATACTTACTAACAATTATATATTTTTTTTTATTTAAACACTAAACACCATTAATTGGTCCTACTTTTTTATCGATCTTACCAACACAACTGATGAATGGTATTTCAGGTTAGGTTAAATTTAATATTTTTTACAATGTGACTATATAAAGCTGTTTACTTCTAATAATCCATTCTTCCTTGCATAGTGCATTCTAATGTGAACACTCAGTATACCATGCACCCTTTTTAGGTAATTTTGTTGCAATTTAACAAATGCAGTGCATGTATCTTAAGGTGAAGTCCCCAGCCATTGAACATATTTCTTTATCTTGATCAATTTAAGCATTTTTGGCATAGAAAAGTTTGGATTTATTTAATTAGCAATAATTCGCAATGTAATGTAAAATTATCAGGTCCCTATATAATGTGAAATAAAACTTCCATGCCAAAAATACTAAAACTATCAAAATTCAGAAATATGTCAAGTGACTTAAGACTTTGCAAACACATTGTATTTGTTTTGCACAACATAAACTATTTGCTATTACAGCCAAAAATATACCTATGACTGGTCAAAACCTTTATGGCACAATTAGATTTTTTTGCTATCTGAGCAAAGGCACATTACTGTTATAGCTTTTAGGCTTTACAATGATAGGCAAGTGAAGTAATAGTCATAACAAAATAAATTTACTATCATAATAAAAATACTAACCTGTCGCAGTAAAGAAACTTAGTTGTCACTATAAAAAATATTGGTGGCGTTATAATATATATTTCTGTCTCAGGAAAGTTTATTTGCTAAGACAGGTAGGTAATCTTCAAGCATAAGAAGTTTCCTTGGCTCGCGCAGCAATGTTATATTACTGTGCCTGTCAAGTGATACTTTATAAAGTAAACTTAGTATAGCAGCAAAGTCAATGTAGCAAAGTGGATTTTACTCTCGTAGCAAAGTTCTTTGCAAGCGCCTATGCAACTAGATTTTTTTGCTGCAGTAGCTAATTTTTTTCATCGTCCCAACAAAAATCTTCTCTCAGTGTAGGTTCGAATTCGGCAGAGCATACTAATTCTGCCCACTAATAAATATATGGTGCATTTATTAAGCCAAACAATAAGGTTATAGTACTCCGTTTATTGTCCGTCGAATGTTCCAAGTGATCTTCTTCCAATACTATTGTATTCTCGAAATTTGATAAAATAAAGAAGTCATTTCCAAAGATGTAAAATAATAACGGTTACTTCTTTCACATGCTAAATCCCGCAAAGATATTAAATGTTGAATTTTAGAGTAAATTGGTCAAAAATAAATATTTTTGAAACATGTATTTTAAGGAAGGAAATATTATTTCTGGCGGGGGGACCTAGTTCGAAAAAATAGTAATACAAGTTCATGTAACATTTTATCTTATCTGCTTAACTGGGATCGTCGTTTTCAGTTACGTAAATAGTATTGTGTGGTCAAGTTTAACCCCAAATACAAATTTAGCATGTAGGGTCGTGCATGAGAGCAAAAACAAAAATATATTTAATTTCTTGAAATCATTTAATTTTTTCGTAGCTCTGTTCCTATAAACAGAATTGCATAGAACTTCTAATAAACAAAATTTAATATAACAAAACCATAATGCAAATTGAACGAAACGAGGAGAAAAAAAGTATTGTTTATAAAATGGGGATGAAGCCAAAGGAACGCTTCTCCCAAAATTTCTGTGGAATTTCATTATGTTTATTCATCAGCTGAAATAGCAGCTATTGCAACTGGATTTTTTACTAAAAAATGGTATAAAGTTTTTGGGGTTGCGCATCCCTCCAATATTTTCAAAACAAGCGGCAAACCTTAGGAAGTTGCTAAATATTTAATTACTTTTTTAAGAATGCTCCGATGGAGGTGGTAAGTAAAATTTCGGGAACAGCCTAGCCATCATCATCTGCCATACAACCAGTAATAACTAATCTTTTTTTATCGGCACTAAATAAATTAGAGCTAATCTCACTAGTACTACACGAATGAATACTGTTTGGGGAACAGGACCTCAGGGAGGTCGTTCCGGAGTGATGGCGTTCTCCAAATGAAAGCATTTTTAAACAGGGTCGTTCGGGGGACACCTAAGTGAACCACGTACGGATGGGCTGCAGTGGCTCCTCGTGTATTTCTACCATATACCGCTCCGGGTGGAATCAAGCGGGCAACCTCAGTTGAGCACTTGCCATGAAAATATTTGTAAAATAGACTCAAGTCGCCAAACTGCCTTCGATGTTCAAGGCATTCCAGGCTTGATATTTTTGTCGCATGTATTGCACTTTACACAATATTAGACTACTTGCATATTTTTAAACAGTTGTCCAAACAAAATCCGGAAAAAGTACGCACCATATCATATATCTCGGACTTTAAAAGGAGCTCAACCAGAGCGCTACACGCCAACACGTTCGAATATTTAAACTATTGATCGCATCAGTCACTTTTTGTGTGTACCAACTTAATGTCGATCCTAAATAGTTTTTATTCAACTTTAATTTGGAAAAGCTTGTAAATGAAAGATGACGAGACTCGTCGAACGATAGAAATTCCCCGTTCATTAAAAAACCGATTTAGTTGCGATCAATATCCCCTGATCTTATCTTAAATCCAGTATTTTACAGAAGCAAACTAACCTAGGGGAACTGTACCTGAGTCTGACAGCAGATATTCTGCGGCTACGAGAGAGGGAAGGGGAACTCACTCATCCACTATAAATGCACGGTTATTGCGGCCTTTTTTTGCTCTTCGCCGAAAGAATCACCGACATTTTGCGAGTGCAGCCTCAGTCAGGATTGGGATTACTGACCGTTAATTTTAAATCCAAAGTAATTAAAGGTACAAAGATATACCTATGGTATTATTTTAAAATTTCAAATAAATTAGTGGCATACCAGACAAAGAATGAAAATTCAGAAAAAGTGTTGATCTATGAGCCGAATTCGAACCAATGACCTTCGGTTATATACACTAATGCTCTAACCAATTGGGGCATATCATAAATATGTCCGTTTGTTTGCTTTTTGCTTGCTTTTTTGGATTTTCATTCTTCGTCTGATATCCCACTAACGTATTTAAAATTTAAAATTATTACAGGGGCTAATGTACCTTTGTACTTATAATTTAAAATTTTTAAGGTGACATTTTAGACCTTGCATTTTGGCGCCAGGACATTAAAACGCCGGACTTTTTTTAGGTATGTACAAATTCGGCTGAATTTTCGCTAACCAGCACCAACAAATCCATCTTTTTGTTTCCAATTAGCCCATATTTTGACATACAAAAAGTCCAGTTTTACCCTTTGGTTTAAACCGCTCCTTACTATTTATTTCAAAAAATTTTAACCAAATAGTGTCTTCGATATTAACCATCATACACGCAGTAAAATACGTACTTATTTTGAGTTAGATATGGTGCATAAGATTTTGTTATTTTTTTAAATGAATGTCGTACAACATTCGTCATGCCATATACTAGAGATTCCTATTCACAAGTTCTATCAATACGGCAGTTAATAAGAATTTAACATATTTCATAACCTATAATAAGATTCATTATTAGGTATTTATGCCAGAATCACGTGATACACAATACCTTGCGTGATATGCATGGTGTCAAATTTAGCTTTAGTAACTTCTTAGCCGCCTTATAAATACAACACATATATTGTAAATTTCTTCCAATTGATAGTTAACGCAAATATTCAATTTTTGACAACAACAACTTAAAAATAAAATTGACCTCTTGCACTTTCAATTCTTATTTTCCTAACTGTCCTTTCTCACTGTATCATAATCCTGTCTCCGTTATTTCACGTCAATTAAGAATCAATATTATAGCTGTAGATAGGCGACTCCTAATACATTTCTACAAAATCATCATGCTTCGCGGGCTTTAAGATGACAGGCCTTATTGATCATTTTCATATTCATATGACGTCACATGCTCCGCGGCCATTTTGCTTGGAGGACAAACAAGGTAAACAAACACAAGCGTTTGGGTTATAAATTCAATTTTCTTTACAGTTTGCTTTGAAATTTAAGATCTGTGTTCGTTGTGTTAATAATTAAAGTGCCCTGAATAAAATGCTGTCTTTTTTGTTCAGTGGTTGAGGAGAAATAGGGACAATATACGATCCTTTGGAATTCCTGCAGTTCTTTAAAATGCTACAAGAAACCTTAATCGACTCTCATAAGAACGACGTGAAATGTGGATAAGAGCTTTTAAAAGGGGCCCTTTAAGTAACAGCCAACGAAAGTATGGAAGAATTTACTCCAGACATTTTATAAGTGGTAATATTTGATTTTATGTATAACGACCTAATAAAATGATCTAATGTAAACATTTCTAGGAGCTCCAGCAAAATTAGCAAACAAAGACAAGCCTGACTGGATCCCTAATTAAAATATGGGACACTTTCTTCCAAAGGAAGCAACTTAGGCCCAAGATAACAGAAATGAGAGCGTGCAGAAATGCAAACGAGCAAAGTATCAGATAGGTGTATTATTGTAAATATAGTTGCAGAGTTAATTGTATTATGAAGTAGACATAGTGTTGATTTAGGTTGAATTTTTTTTTTATTAAGTAATGTATTCTTGTAAATAAAACAGCAAATTGAAGCACCTGACGGAGATACTCCGGGAAGTAGTAAAGAGTAAGAAAATGTTGAAATTATTAGGTTTGTTCCAACACAGCCAAATTACCGTCCCCGAACGCTCATTTCCAGTCTGTCAATTAAATTTTGAATTTGGCAATCGATTGTTGCAGTGGTAAATTAGTTGAGCGACCGTTTGGGGACGGTCCTAGTACGGTTTTTGATCAGGTTGGATCAAGCCTAATGAAAACTGTTGCCGCACAGAGTGAATTAAGTATGAATGATTTATGCAAACTTTTCGAAGACTGTACTAATAGTACTGTTAGAATATATTATGGTTTAGAGAAGTGGTTAAAAGAATGTGAAATAAATATAAACTTCATCTACTTAATGTGATTTTTTTATTTATTTATGAATATATCTTTCTTTAGGACAGTAGAGGATCTACCAATGAGGTAAAGGAAAGAGTGAAATATTTTCTGGCATCAAAAGCTTGCTACTCGTCTAACAAATATTTTTTTGCCCTATCATAAACTTGATTTCATATAACATTTTAATTTCTTAAATTGTTACTGTGGGTTTCGGCCTCAATGAAATGGTGAGTTATTCAAAACCCAAACCTTATTAAAACTTAATCTTACCTTGCCGACTACAACATAAGCGTTGGAATTTACTTCCTTCATAAGATTTGAATGCTTGCAAGCCTTTGTACGCCTTCAGCCGCTGGTCGGTGTAAAAACTATGTGTTAATATAAGTATTATACGTAAACTATTTTTAAGGCTCATAATAATAATATTTCTTGTAGTAACAAATTTTATTAAAACTATCCACAAAGAATTATCAAAAGACTCTCCTTGAAAAAATATCAAACACGGCGTTCTACCCATTTAACGCTGAATCAGTAGTTATTTAATACTCCATATCAATCGAAGTGCGTCGCATGGCTAGCACGTATCTTAGGGATCGTTTACATAAGGTAGTTTACCAAGTCCATCCTTGCTACTTCTGACAGATATTAAGTTTCCAAAATCAGTCCCTCCAAGCAGGTAAGGATCAATATGACCAATAATTTTAAGTTCTGCATCATATCTACACTTAACATCGCCACTGAGAGTCTTTAAACATTCACTTCTTTCCATGTTTTGAAATTTTTAATTGGACACTACAGAATGTAAACAATAGATCGGAGCACACACTAGGAAGTTCAAATGAGTATTACGATAGGAATATATTTGGGACGCGAAAAATTATTTAAGTCCAGGTAGCACAGGTATAGATACATCTAAGAAATAATCACAAATGAATCCTAAAATGACTTTGAAGCTTATTAAATTAAACCGAAAGAGACTAATAAGCCATTAGCATAAGCGGTCATAACCCTTTGTTTGCCCTCCAGGCAAAATGGCCGATCTGTCAAAGCCACGTGTTTGAGAATGGTCAATTACGAAATTGCTGTCTGAATTTTTGGGGTTATACAAATAAAACTTGAGAGCTCTCAGGTGCAGGGTGTACATTTTTCGATGTTATTGCAGGGTATCTCAGTAACTAGTAAAGATAGAGGCTTGCGGCTTTTACAATTTTTCGCTACATTTTCGTGGAACGAAAGATGCCGCAAACAGAATTGTCATAGCTTTCTTAGTTTTTAAGCTACAGGGTGTTTTCGAAAATGTTTGCTTTTTGACCACCCCTTTATTTCGGGTATGCTTTAACTTATTAAAAAATTGAAAACTGTTTCTAAGAGAATAAAACCCCCTGTATATTTTTCTCTTGTTTAATTGTGCTATTTTTGAGGTTTTCAAAAATATATAATAGTTGATAGCTAATCTTAACAACAAACGCACAATGCGATAAAGTTAGAAAATTAGGGTAGTAAGTATAGGCTATGAACCCATTGAAACAAACAAAAGAATATCTATCTGGAATGTCTATTTGTCAAAATGTATAGGCAAAAATAACTTTTTGTTAAAATACATGTCATCATTTCACTAAAGTTTAAAGAAATGACGAAAATGTAGTAGTATGAAAATTTTGAAAATTACGACATGTTAGTTTGCTTCATAGAGTGAGTGCCATGAAAATAGGTAAGTTTACAATATTGTAATTTAAATATCTAACTTATAGGGTTCTTACTTTTATAGATATCCAGAGTGAAGGCAGCCCAATCAAGTAACATTTTCAAGTTTATAAGTTAATTTCATTAAGAATCGATCATATACAGGGTGTTTCAGAATAAGATGCTGATCCTTAACGGTGTGAATCCTTAGGTGATTTTAAGAAGAAAAGTTTAAATTAACAAATATCCTTAACCTATCAACTTTCGAACTACAGGGTGTTAAAGTTTTAAGAAAAAAATCGTTTTTCTATCATAACATTAACAACTTTCTAGCTATTTTTATGAATTTTTCACACGTGCCCTCTAAGCATCAATAGCCATTTTTTGGTGTAGAAAAATTTTAAAATTTTTTAACCAGTGGCGTCCTGAAAGGGTTTGGACTAGACATTTTGGAAAAATATTATGTATGCCACTGCTTTTTCTCAAGATAAAAATTATTTTTAAAATACTCATTCATTTTAGGCCAAATTTAATATCTTGCCTTTTTATCGTCCGACAAATAATTTCCGACAAAAAAAATAAAAAGCATTAAATGCGTATTCGCTATGTGCCTATGGTTTCTGACAAGTAGGCTATGAACTTTGTTAAGGAAACAATGACAATAACGAAATATTTAATGCCAAATAGTTTTGACAGCTATTTATTTATGTACACGGCTTTCCACTTAACTTAAATTTTAAAAACGTAATACTTTTTAAACGTATAAGTATCATGGTAAATTTTACAAATGTCGAGTTTGCGGGTATGCATTACCTGTACGGGCTTGCTGACGGCAATGCATTCGAAGCCAGACGATTATACCAAGAGCGTTATCCAAATAGAATAGGTCCGGATGCACGAACGATTTCAGGAACTCACAGAAAGTTATGTGAGACGGGATCTTTTGAAACAAAAAACTACTTAAAATGGGCGCACCAAACTACACGAACACCGGAAACCGAAGAAGCTGTTTTAAATTTAGTGGAACAAAACCCTAATATAAGTACCAGAAAAATTGGGAATATTTTAAATATTACTCATGTCCTAGTCTGGAGAATTCTTCAAAGTTATTTGTTATATCCGTACCATATTCAACGGGTCCAGGCCCTACTTCCTAGGGCGGACGTAGCGAATGCGCATTTAATGCTTTTTATTTTTTTTGTCGGAAACTATTTGTCGGACGATAAAAAGGCAAGATATTAAATTTGGCCTAAAATGAATGAGTATTTTAAAAATAATTTTTATCTTGAGAAAAAGCATGGCATACATAATATTTTTCCAAAATGTCTAGTCCAAACCCTTTCAGGACGCCACTGGTTAAAAAATTTTAAAATTTTTCTACACCAGAAAATGGCTATTGATGCTTAGAGGGCATGTGTGAAAAATTCATAAAAATAGCTAGAAAGTTGTTAAAGTTATGATAGAAAAACGATTTTTTTCTTAAAACTTTAACGCCCTGTAGTTCGAAAGTTGATAGGTTAAGGATATATGTTAATTTGAACTTTTCTTCTTAAAATCACCTAAGGATTCACACCGTTAAGGATCAGCATCTTTTTCTGAAACACCCTGTATAATAAAAAAAAATCGCAAAAGGGACAAAATGAACGTTATGGCTTTTGTAGAGGCACTATTCAAGTTCGTGCAAAATCATAGAGAAAGATCTGGGAGTAATGAAATTTTGTCTAAAAATTATTAAATAAATATTATTTAAAACCCTATAAAGTAAAGATTGTGCACCCTTTACGTACTGAAAATGCTGTGCGACGACTCATGTTTAGCAGTAATGACATAATATTCTTTTGTTTGATTTAATGGTTTCATAGCCTAGTACCCTAATTTTCTACATTTTTTGATTTATGCGTTTATTGTTAGATATATTTTTCATTTTATATATTCATTAAAAGCTTAAAAATAGCCCAATCACATAAGAGAAAAATATACAGGGTATATCATTTAATAAATCATTACCTATATGTTTGCTATAAAACTCGAGAAGCAAGGCTCCCAGAAAAAAAAGTAAGCACGCCACGTAATTCTACCTAGAAAACCCTCTTGGAAACAATTTTCAATTATTTGATAAATTAAAGGGTAGCCGATATACAAGGGGTAGTCAAAAAGTAAACAGTTTCAAAAACACCCTGTAGCTTATAAACTAGGAAAACTATGATAATTCTGTTTGCGGCATCTTTGGTTTCACAAAAATGTAGCGACAAATTGTAAAATCCGCAAGTCTCTATCTTCACTAGTTACCAAGATACCCTGCAATTACATCGAAAACTGGACACCCCGTACATAGCCCTTTTTTGAAGTTATTAGCGGCGGTATTGACCTGACGAGAAATGACTTAAAATTGGTACTTTTGTCATTAATTTCCCTACTGGTTAAAGCAAAACCTTAGAAACTTTAACCTTTAATAAAATGCATGTTGACCGGACACATCTACTAAACGGCATATTGAGAATCCTGCAGTGGCAAAACTGTGTTAATCGTGTCTAGAATTCAAGATATCGGCCATCCGCGTACATATGGGACATGCATAAGACATTATAAGGTTCTACTTAGTGAGAGAAAATATATTCCTAAATACGAAATTCTCTAAATGACTAGATAATTATTTTGTTTGTTTGTTTCGAATTTCCACAACCCTTATAATTCAATTTTTTATTAACTGGAAAAGGACATCAGACAAAAAATTACCAAAGTGATAAATATTATATTAATTATAGTTAAATAGTAGAATACTAATCTCTAATAATAACATCCTCCCATTGTCAACCAATTTATGCTCGATAATCACTTTGCTCCTCCATTATGCATAAATTATTAATGTCCTGCTACTTCAAACTCCTAGATAACGTCTAGGGATAGTACTGCTGAAACAATAATTATTTTCATTGAAGGTATGCGGCACTAACAGGACGCAGATAATTTGAGCTTTATCGTTATTTCGAACCTAAGGTCATGGTATTTTCCTTATTTATACGAAACACGCTTTCTTAATCTAATAGTATCATAATTTATTCATCATAATTATCGTATATAACGAATATAAATAAGTCAATATTACAAATAAAATGTATTTTATATTTATTTCCAATAGTTCAAGCTTAGAAGCAAGTACCTACATAAACAGAAACACCCTTTCAACTACAAGTGATTTTTAAAGGTTCTCCGGTCATGGTAAAGAAACGCCAAATACTTTATACCTACGGTAGGTCGGTTGATGATTTTTTTTATTTGCCTATCTATGAACTGAATTATATTAGTTTACATTTGTACAGGGTGAGTTTTTTAAAGTGTTACAAGGGAATATCTTGAGAACAGTTTTAAATATTCTCGTGAAATTCTGGTGAGGTAATAGGGATATGGAAGTACATATTTAACCATTTTCTTGACCTTTTACCCATTTCCCAGTTTTGAGGGGAGGGGAACAAGTTTGAATTTTATATGAGATGAGTAGTTTTGTTGCTAAAATTTGAAGCTACGTAAAAAAACAATGTATGTTATCAAAAAACGTCTTGACTTGCTCTCCTGGTTATAGAATTACTATTTATGATGGTATTGCAACAATGAAATATCTTACAACCTAATTTCAAATTTTAACGTCTATCATGCTTAAGAAGTTGTTCCAAAGTTTTTCTCGCTTTTCGTCTAAATGAATTTAGTAATCGGGCAGAACGGATTAGGTCTGTCATATAGTAATAATAAAGTTATAGGTGCAGTTGCTATCACTTCGTCTTTTATAAAACCCTACAAAAATAATTCAAGGGAGTTAAAATCTGAGGACCGAGCAGCCCACTTGATCGGACCAACTCGACTAATCCACCCATTTTCAAATAATTCATTGAAATAGTTGCGGGCCTGTACTGCATAATGTAGTGAAGCCCCGTCCTGCTGAAACTACATGTTAAGATTTATGTGTTGGTTTAATAATTGGTGTCTTTGGTTTCTTAAAAAATATGTGTACTGTTTAACCAACAGCTTTATTATTTAATTTTTAACTCATATATATACATAACACAAAACATTAAATTAAACAACAACAACCTCGCTGAGAAATTACGCCTCGGTACCGGCAATATACCGGATAAGGTCGCAAACATGCAGTCTACAAATGGCATTATAAATAGGAACATTTTGGATTTAATAAATCAGTATTCAACCAACTACGGTTATACTCATCTACCTTAACTTATCCCCTGCAATAGAGGTATATAGAGATGCCCTATTGCACATGGTCCTTTGAGCAAACTGAACACAGTCTATGGTGAAGCAAGAACACCAACCCTTCCTGGGGAGCTCAGACCTCAAGAGGAAATAACCAACTACATCAACCCTTCACGAAGAGCACAAGACCTCACGTGAGAGCAAAGAACCAAAATCAACCATTCCCGAAGAGCACAAGACCTCAAATGGAAACAATCAACAAAATCAACCATTCCCGAAGAGCCCAAGATCTCAAGCCGAAACAGTCAAGAAAATCAACAATTTCAAAAGAGCACAAGACCTCACGTGGAAACAATTAACAAAATCAACCATTCCCGAAGAGCATAAGACCTTAAGTGAAAATAGTAACAAGTAATCAATCAATCAATCAAAAAATATATTTATTTTCTACATTTTTAAATAACATTTATATTGTTAGCTAATTTAATAAATATATTAGGGGGGTCTCTTATTAACTTGTAGAATTTGTTAAACTATCCACAAAAAAGGAAAAACGATTTAAGAGCAAAAAAAAAGAAATAAAAAAGATACACGACCAAGATTTACAAAGCTAGAAGCTTGTCTGCAATCTTGGGTGTACGAATTAATTTTTATCCGGTGCCTTCCAATACAAATCCAACCACCCTCACCCCATTGTCAAATATTCTTATAATGGCAAATAAATCGAATTCAAAGAAAAAGAAAAATCGTAGGTAAATCACATATACTTAATATACAAAACAAAAAATTCATTCCTTCTAACAGAGAGCTGTAGGGAAACTGAAAAGTTTCCCCAAAATCAAAAGAGAGTGACCCACGTACTTAGTAGTAGGTCAAGAAAATTTAGATGTATATATACATTCTTGCATTCCTGTATATCTCACAAGCACCAATCTCACTTAGTTCAAAAAATAGATGATTTTGCCTTTTAATAAACTAACAAATTTATTTGTCACTAAATTTTATTATGAAATTATCAATACAATTCACAATAATATTCTAAATCTAAATCATGCAAATTAGATAAATTAGAAGCAAAAATGATGGTGATGCGGTCTAAATGTAGGTTTAAATTTATGATGAACACAATGACAATTTGTTTTTGTTTTTACAATACAGATACCTACGTCAAAAAGTAAACCAATTCATTTTAAAGTTAGACAAAGAAACCTAAAACAACATTCTCTGCCTTGTGGGTAGTTATAAACATGAGAAGGCTCTTAAGTCAGCCGTTTTCAGTTATGTCCAAAATTAAAATGATCACCCTTTGCAAAAAAAAATAGAAAGTGAAATGAATTTATTTACCTAATAGAAATTAAATTTAAATACCATGCTTTACCATTAAGATCCAAATTTTTAACCAAATTAATGGGAGCATCTATATTACTGTTAAAATGAATATGTTTTAACAAATTATGCATTCAAATTAGCCTAGAAATGATTGATAATTACCACATACCTTGTCAAAAGGGCGTAATAAATCTTATCCAAAAAAGGATATTAAGTAAATCCTTTCCTTATCATCAACTTTTAATATTTTCTACTTGCTTTGATCATCTATTTTAAATTTACTGCAATGGACAGGACATTATTTCAAAAGGGGGGTCATCTTATTATAGTCAGGAACTTTAATGTTTCACTATAAATTCTTTGACTTCTTTTTCTATATATTTGGAGAGAATATTTTGAAATTTACCAAATTTTTATATCTTTTTGTCAGCACGATTATGTTGCTAATAAACATCACAGAACAATAAAGGTTAAAGAAATGTTACAACGATGTTAAAGTTTCGAAACATGGGCCATCTATGAACCAACTGCATCCCTAACCCACCGGCAAAATAGAATTATATTTTACCGATAATGTCATGATGGCATTATAGAAATCTGACATACCGACTGAAGAAATGCGCGGGAATATTTGAAAATATATTATAATTTTTAAATAAATTTTAGTTTTAATTCGATTTGACTGTAACATTACAGTTGGATTTCAAAAGATATATGTTTGGCAGGAATACACAAGCTGCTCGCCTTATAAGTAAATGTGAGCAGCTTGTGATAATTTCTAACCAATTTAAAAATATATCTTCTGGAATACAATTAAGATATAGTAATGTTACAACCAAATTGAATCAGAACCTTAAAATTTATTACACATTAATTGTTTTTATTACTGTTTTTTTAATTATAAAACAATGTCTAGTGAATTATCATAATAAAAGAAAATATGATCAAAATATATTTATTTAGAATATTTAAATTAAAAAGATACCTACATATGATTTAAGAATACAATACACAACACTAAAGTCATGATATTTTTAAAAAATTAGATTTTATAATTATTACAGCTAAGGAAGCCTAGGAGTGTGGTTAAACTGAAACAGAAAAAAAATTCTTTTCAATTAGGATATAAGGTACAATAGGTACGAAAACTTTTATATTTTGCCCAATTAGAGTGAGGAGAGAAACATTGGCAAGTTAAATTGCATAGCAGGTGCAATGTAGTAATGCTGGTACCGGCTGTACCCTCCCCGAGACACATGTAAAAGCTTACACTCTTAAGGACTACATTCGAGGACACTGTATATTCTACTGTATAACCCCATACTGTACGAAAACAAGTAAAACCCAATTAAAGAAACATATTTCAGTAAAATACTCTTCATACCTATCACTAAATTTGCAAACAAATCCATGGAAAAAATATAATACCTATGTTATTCTTCCTATATTGGATTTTAATTTATTAAATGTCATTTTTTTATTAACTTATTAACGCCCAGGTTTATAGGTTATAGTTAACTTCATTCTTCAGTTCATCTCAGGCTAAACTGAATTTTTTAAAATAAACCGAACTAACCTAAACATCAGTAGACTAAAGAATATCAATAACGGTATACATATATCCAATGTTTAACTACAAACAAAATGTTTGTCCTGTACCTAGACACAGACTAATTTAATAGTATTTATACCAAAAACATTTTCTAAACTTGTATTTTATAGAAGGCAATGCAGTAAGTACTTAAGTGAGATACATACCTATAAGTATTTATTTCAGTTAGTGGGCGACTATATTATGCAAGTGATATCAGTATATTGATACATTCACAGACAGTTATTAGAAACTACAAGCTACAGAAAAATAAAGATTACTACAAGCTGTTAAACATAAGGGATGATGTAGGTATATGTAAAAATATTCATAATTTAACTGCAAAGAAGGTAGGTAAACAGAAGTTATTCACCAGTTTTGAAAAATAAGGAAGGAACTAATTAATAACATTTTTACCCAGACACACTTCAAAAGATCATTATTAGAAAGTTGTGAATCTAAAACAATACTTATCAACTTACTTTAGTATAATACCTACTTACAATAAATATACTTCCAAAAATCATCAATCCCAAAGCATGGCCGACAGCGAAGTTTCAGCTAAAAAATATCCCAAGAAGGAACTTACTTGCTCATGAAAAAATAAACCAAGGATATATCACATCACATCAATATCACTATAAACTTACCAAAAAGCCCAACTAATTCATTCCAAGATCAAATTAAATCCATTTTATAAAGAAAAAAGTCGTGGAAAAAATCACAAACGCGTCAGAAGACCAGACGAGAAGTAAACTGTCATTTTCATAAAATAAATCAGTGTTGCAAAAAAAAAACACTAGCTTTTTAATGTTTTTGTAAGATTTTAACCGAAAATGATGATAGTATGAACTTAAATTAATTACATATCCAATTAAATCATTAAAACTTATTAAAAATGTTTGATTAGCGAAGATTATTAATGAAATCTTAACTCGAAATAAGAAAACCAAAAGTTACTAGCAGATATGTCAAACCCTCCCGCCCCCCTGACATGAACCGCCCATAAATTGTTTGTTGCCCTACTCGTATTTTAGTGACATGCCCCTGATAAACATATCACTTGTTCTTTTTTTTTTTAAATTAGCCGCCGCGTGTCTTTCCTACACATGACACACCCAACAAAAAGCAGGAAAATTTTACGATTTATGGCAGGTGTTGACGTTTTCTTCTTTGCGAGGTGAACAATTAAATAAAAAAAATAAAAAGATAAAAGAAATAGTAAATGTTAGACATATTGTTGGAACTAGTTTTCCAACAAGAGCTATAAACTGTTTGAATGTTGAGTTATAAATAGGATATTATTTAATTTATTTCAACTAATTCTACATTACTTTTGATCTACAACATCGCCGGAGCATTTTCAATAAGCCGTTTGGACAGTATTTTTTTAAAATTTATAGTATTCAGTTTCATTTTTAATTCTAGGGGAATTATATTATACCGGGTGTTGCATCGTCGAGCGGGACATAGGAAATCCCATGTAATTTTAAATGGGGTCAATTATTGGCTTCCCTAATTATTTTAGAGAAAAATTCTATTTAGGTTTATTAAAGAGCACTAAAACCCACATTCAAAAGAATAACTTTAGATATTTTTGATGAGCCCGTTTACGGGTTATCGCCGATTTCTTTTTAACTATTTCTCCTTTTTATGGCCCCGTATTGGCGGGCACCAGTCAAGGTAAAAGATGACTGTCAAATAAAGTTGTCATTTTGAAATGTGTGCTTTATTGTTATAAAAACTCGTACATCGAAAATATTAAAGGTGTATTTATGAGTACAAATTAATCTGAATAAAACTAAAATAAAGTATTACAATTACCAGGTTAATTATGACATTTTACATGTTTCAATATTTTACTAATTAATAGGTAGGTACTATTAAATTGTTAAAACTTTAGGATTTAAGAAGATGTTCAAATATTCCTCCATTTACTGCTAGACAATAACCAAGGCGATCATAAAATTCTCTTCTTACATTCGCTAGTTGGTAAACTGAAATTCTATTGCATTCGGCAGAAATAACATTTTTTAACTCGTCTAGATTTGGGTATTTTTTATCTTTGTATATCCTGTTTTTTAAATGGCCCCAGAGAAAGAAATCATTTGGCGATAAATCAGGAGACCTGGCTGGCCAATTTACTGTATGATTTAAGCCAATAACATTTCCATTAAAAGCACGGTTTAAATATTCCCGGACAGCCAGGGTACTATGTGCCGGGCAGCCATCCATTTGGTACCAAACTTCCTGATTTTCCCTGGCGGCATCATGTAAAGTAGGTAAAATATGATCTTCAAGTAGTTCCAAAAAATATTCTGCATTTAAATTTCGTGTAAGAAATAATGGCCCGATAATATTTTCTCCGAAAATCCCAGCCCATACATTAACTTTTTGTGGATATTGGGTCCTTGTTTCCACAAACCTGTGTTGGTTTTCTTTGCTCCAATATCGATAATTTTGAACATTGGGTTCATTGTTTAAGGTAAATGTGCATTCGTCAGTGAAACAAATGTTTTTTAAAAATTCCCTATCCATGTTTGCTCTCTCCATCATACCAAAACAAAACTCCTGTCGTCGTATTTCGTCCCTATCTCTTAGCTCTTGGTGCTTTTCATATTTGTATGAATAATATTTATGTCGTTTCAAAGCTCGTAACGCTGTGGTGTGATCTAATCCTATGTCATCCTCAAGTTTCCTTGTGCTGATCTTCCCATCATTTTCTTCCACGCATAATAAAACTTGCAAGTCCCTATCATTTCTTGCATCTCTTCTTTGTTCCTGACTTTCTTCACATCTGCAGTTATTTATTACAGTGCCTTTCGTCTCAAATTTCTTGATAGTCCTTTCGACTGTAGATTTTGCAGGTATCGGTCTATTCGGATACAGAGCAGCAAACATGTCTGACATATTTTGATAACTATTTCCTTGATAATACCATTTAATCATCAATATTTTTTCTTCAGAAGTGTAATTCATGGCTAATATTTTCGATGTACGAGTTTTATAACAATAAAGCACACATTTCAAAATGACAACTTTATTTGACAGTCATCTTTTACCTTGACTGGTTCCCGCAAATACGGGGCCATAAAAAGGAGAAATAGTTAAAAAGAAATCGGCGATAACCCGTAAACGGGCTCATCAAAAATATCTAAAGTTATTCTTTTGAATGTGGGTTTTAGTGCTCTTTAATAAACCTAAATAGAATTTTTCTCTAAAATAAATAGGGAAGCCAATAATTGACCCCATTTAAAATTACATGGGATTTCCTATGTCCCGCTCGACGATGCAACACCCGGTATATTTTTTTGCCAACAAATATATAACCTCTCTGTCCAATAACTCTTTGCATTCTCGGCAACACTGTATTTTTATTTGCTTGAAAGCGTGTTCGATAGTTAACATCAATAATAGAAGAAAATTATTTATTTTTAATTAACTGTAATAATGCAGCTCTATAATAAAGATTTCTAATATCTAAAATATTCGAGTACTAAAAAAGTTGCTCAGTGGGAAAACGTGGATTGAGGCTATAAATTATTTTAATAATGCGTTTTTGTGCTATTTCTAAAGGTTTCAACGTATTTTCATAGGCACCGCCCCAGCCTACTATTCCATATAACAAATGCGATTGAATCATGGCAAAATACACCATGCGTAAGCTGTTCAAATCTGATATATTTTTTATCTGCTTAAACAAGTATAATAGTGATCTAATTTTTTTTGTCAACCTTTCTATAATGATAATCCCATTTTATGTGACTATCAATTATTATTCCCAAATAGTTGACATACTTAGCACTTCTGATTGACCAATTATTTAAATGTCTAAAAGGTAATGTTACATGGATTTCCTTATTTAGTGGTAAGCCACCAGAATTATTCGAAAAAGGTAGATATTTAGTTTTTTCCAAATTAATTGTCAGCAAATTAACATCTAACCAATTTACAATTTTTTGTAAACTTTCTACAATTTTAAATTCTACCTCTTGCCATGAATTACCCTCAACAAACAATACTGTATCATCCGCAAATGATATGAAGCTGCCAGAGACTTTCTGTGCTAGTAAGTTATTTATATATATGATAAATAAGATCGGACCCAAAACCTTCCCCTGCGGTACTCCATATTCTATGTTTTGATATGAGCTAGAATCGTTTCCAATTTGTACCCTCTGTAAGCGGTCATCAAGGTAACTACGCAAAAGGGACAATGCGGGTTCTCGAATGCCAGTGTTCTCAAGGTTTGTCAAAAGCATCCGACGATCAACAGTGTCGAACGCCTTTGCCAAATCTATGAAAACAGCGGCACAGGGACGGCCGGAATCAAGACTGGAATATATTATCCCTGATAATAAGGCAATCGCATCATTAGTGGACTTATTTTTTTGAAACCCAAATTGCTTACTTGAAATAAGATTATATTTATCAAAAAAATCTACAAGTCTTTTTTTAACTGCTTTTTCAAATACTTTACCGATGTTTGATATGAGACTTATGGGTCTAAAGTTTTCAACAAGATTTTTATCACCTTTCTTATATATTGGCTTAACAACAGCTATTTTAAAATGTTTTGGGCAGATCCCCTTTGTGAACATCAGATGTGATATTGTCTACCCCGGGCCTAGTACCGTTTTTTAGATTGCCAATTAAAGTTCTAATTTCTAATTCATTTACAGGATAGAGAAAAAATGATTTATCATTAACAGTTTCCATTTGAGGTGTATGATTATTATAATCTGTCAAATAAGCGTATTTTATCTTGATGGCCATTTTTTCACCTATTGATACATAGTGGTTGTTAAAAATTTCACAGACACTTTGTATATTCGTTTCTAAAAAATTATTTTTGTTATAAATTTCATACGTCATTTGTTGTTCCTTCTGGAAATTTTTTGTTGTATACTCACCTAAAGTTTTCCATAATTGTTTACTATTGCTTTTATTCTCCAAAAAAATTTTTTTATAATGATTTTCTTTCGATTTTTGTATAAGTAAAACTAATTTATTGCGATGGATTTTATACTTATTAAATATTTCGACATTCTTAGTTCGTTTACATTGCTTATATAATAAATCTCTATTCTTCATAGAATTTACTAAACCAATTGTAATCCAGGGTTTTCTTATATGAATATTTATTGTTTTAGTTGTCTTACATTTATTTATAGCTTCAGTAATTATGTTTACAAATGTATTTGTTATATATTCGATATCCTCAGAATTATAGATTGATTCAAAATTTTCTTGCTCTAATATTTGATTAAGTTTTGTATAGTTCCAATATTCTTTTTTAAGTTCTGTGGCGTTTTTAATTTTTGGTAAGCTTAATTGTAATATTGTAGGGTAATGGTCAGTGATTTTTGAGTGTAACACAATTAGGATTAAAGTGGTATTATTAAATGATGTAGTTTTTAAAAATATATGATCTAAACATGTTTCGCTATTTCTGTCTACTCTTGTGAATTTATTGATAGCCGATTTGAACCCATGCTCATATAAACTATTCAAATATTTATTACTATCAATAGAGTTATTAAGGATAATATTAAAGTCTCCTACCAATATCTCTGTTTCAGATTTCGTTACAGAGTTTAAGTATTCTGATAAGCCCAAAATAAAAGTATTATTGTCTACTTCATGCGATTTGTATATTGCTGTTAGTGACACTGTTTTGTTGGTAAAATTTATTCTTACACAACAAACACCAGCAATGTCAACCAGACTTGACGAATAGTTGTACTCCTTCCTTATATATATCATGACTCCGTCATTCTGGTTGATGTTGCCGTTATTATAAATTTTCGTATGTTATATAAATCCTCATTCCTTATTTTCCATGTTTCACTAAGGACAATCACATCAAACACGCTTTCAAACTCATTTAAAGTAACTTCAAGGTGGCTAAAATTTTTTTGTATGCTTCTTATATTTGTGTGAAATATTGTAAAATTATTATTTTTATTCAAAAATTTGCTTACCTCAGAGGTATTACCCATTTCAAATGTGAATATTTCATTTTCACTAAAATCCCTAATGTAATCATTCATTGCAACAAGAAATAGTATACCATAAAAAAAAGAGAATTTAATTAATTTTTATTTATATTATTATTTACCGTATGCAAACCTTAATTGGAATTCACAGATGATAAGTAGTGTTTACTTTTTTGTGGATCGTGTGTATTTTGGACTGTAATTATAGACCTTCCTTCCTTTCAGTCTTTGTTGCTGGGTCGAGTGTGTTTCCACCAGCGGTTTATTGGTATTTTTGTTTGCTGACCTTTTGTTGATTTCTTGGTTTTCTCTAACAGTTTTGGTATTTTTTTGTTTCTACTCCTTTCTCCACTTCGTCATCTGAGTTTTCTGTACTGCTGTATTCGCTTTTCCTGCCTTGGTCAGTTTGTTTTTCTATGTTTTTTAGATCAGTTATTTGATATTCTTGGTCCTCAATTAAAAGTTTATGTCCCACAATTTTTGCGTTAAGATTTTAGGATCTTGCGATTTTCAAATGTTTGTGTAGGATCTTTTGAGCTTCCCTATCCTCAGTACACAAATCGTTTGCAATTGACAGACCGTGGGTTTTTAGTGTTCTAAGTTTCTCTTTGTTTTTAAACAAGGTTATCTTCTTGAGATATGATACAAACTTCAATACTATGGGGGGATTTTCTGACTTACCAATTGGGTAGTAGTTATTTACATCTTGTTGGCTAATTTCTGTTCCTAGTAAATTGTTTAGTTTAGTTAAAATTGCAGTCAGAATATCGTTGACAGGTACAGTATTTTTTAGGCCGAATATAATAATGTTATTTTTTCTTGTCGTGCGTTCTAAGCGTAGACACTTATTTGTAAGTATTTTAACTTCTTTACTAATATTTTCCGTCTTGGTTAGTATCTGTTGAAATTCTGCTTTAATTTCTTGAGTCTGCTTTTTATTAGCTTCTAGGAGTAGTTTATAAAGCTGTTGTTGATCATTTGAGAGGTCTGCTGTTCCATCCATATTGTGTTAAAATATTAATTTTTAATACCAATGGCGAAAAGCAAATACTTCGTTGAATTCTGACGTATCCAATCTATTGTTCACACAATTTTCTTTAGTTCTATGCATACTAATGCACAACATTTTAGTTCAACTCGCACATCGGAATCTTATCCGCACTAACTACATATTATCATCAAACTTTTAACAAATGTTGACCATTTTTCCACGGTTTTGGAAGCGTTTTGTTAGAGCTCACTGTAGAAAGGGTGTTGCTTGTTGTTCAGGCGGTTGAATTACAAAATCAACTATTCTTGAACAGCACAAGAACTGAAGTATAGTCAACAAAATTAACGCTGCCTACATCAACGCCAACAGCCCTTACAATCATAGAAACGTGCAACAAATTAGTCGGCGAAGAAGAAAAGTTGGGAACGAAAATAGTGCAGCTCCTGACCAACTGCGAAAATTATTCAACATGAAGAAAAACAGAGGTCTATTTACCATCGCTCATTATAACCCTCGATAAAATAATATGGGACAACGCAAACAAAAATAACGCAGAAATCATCAGATTGGCCATCGACGAACACGCATACCATACAACAAAATATTTTAAGCAGACCAACACAAAATATAACGAAGCAAAATAGTATCTTCGTGACTGCACCAAGGCAGAAGATATAACCATTTCCACGCAAGGTGGTCAAAGGTTACTGTTGAGAACACGCTGAGTGTTAAAGCAAAGTACGCCACTGATGGCATTCTTGGAAGTCTAATTGATGTATATAGTGTATATATAACGCTTATGTAGCTATCGCACGATGCAATAACAAACGCTGTGCTGTCTGCGTTTTTATTAGTTCATCTCTTTTCCTCACGTATAGGTACGTAAATATCCAAGATTCATCATTAAACCCACATAGTAACAGCGCGGCATTGTTGTCATATGTAATCAGGCGCTTCACCAAAAATAATCACCTACCAAGCTGCGTGAGGAAGGGAGACAGACGCGAGAAGGGATGAGGCAACGCAGCCTCCAGACGGTCGCCAAGCAGAGTTTGGCTAAACGCATAAAATATAAGTTTATCAAGGGGACTGTTCCCCGAAAGTTCGGCGGTGCATGTCGCACGACTGCTTTTAAAAAGTAAAGCACGTCACCGAGTGGAAATTGTCCACATTTCTTGTACTATGTAGTTAAAGTTAACAAAAACAAAGTTCAACAAGTTAATACAATGTGAAAGTATTGAGTATTATGGAAACGTATGTGTGAATGCAATTTGAAGTGTAACTAGTAATTTGATGTAGTGTATTCTCAGATAGTGGGAAGTTATTAAGTGAATATTGTATATAAAACGTTAGTGCTACCTTACGAATAAAATGCTGTTGGAATTAAATACAGTGTTTTATTAAATCGACAGATCTACACAAGAGCCAGCTACTCAGCCTACGGATACACAGTAATAATAAAATAAGTATTAAAGGCTGAACCATAGTTGCTTTTATAACAGTTACGACTTACACGATCTCAGCTACGCAACCAAAAGCATTCAACGAGAACTTTCCCTAAACAAATCAGCCAGCCGCTATGAAGTACTAAAAAACGAATTGCAAGAACAATGGACTCTAATAGAACAGCTTCATAACGAAATTATGAGCTACGTAATTTTCAGAGATGAAAATTACCTACAAAATCATAGGGATACAAAAGAAAATTCAGCACAGTTCATATTGGACCAGAGGAATTAGGGCAGCAGGAATGTTAGCCGCAATATTGTTCATATTGTCACGCCCGTGTGTTTGGGTGCGACTAGGGGTGTATACCTAGGGTCGGAAAGAGAAACTAATATTTAGAAAACAAACAATTAATTTATTCAACATCAGTGTCTTTCATTTGTACCAAGTATAATGATTTCAAATATTCATTCAAATAGAAATTAATATAAAAATATTAGAATTTGTATTAATGCAAAAATGTTAAATTGTCATTACAATAGTTTATCAGATGTATATGGTTACAAATACCTATCGGGAGGATAAATACTAAACTACTGTACTTTTAGATTATTATTTTCTCGCCCGTCATAGTACACCGTGTCACAAAAGCCTAAGTCTTAAGCCGTCGACCGAACGCGTCACCCTCTTGACATCGAGTGTCCTTTTTGTTTTTCAAAAATGACCCCTCGACGTGATGGCTCGGTCGTCTACCTCAATTTTTGCTGACCTCGTACCTCCGCAAAAATCTTTTGCATGTTTTTAAATAATTGATTTTGCTTAGGTGAGATGATATAAGCATATAATATATCTGCAAGTTTGTTTATTAAACATTTTCAAGTTTGTTTATTAAATCGACTACCGGATTTGATTTGCAAGGTAAATGACTTTATTCTATTGCAAGGGTGCAATGAACTATTTTACTTGAATATAGAAGTATGGAATATTATTTTTTAGTTATTTCTTTTGTGACAATATGTTGCGTACGACACATGTATACAAGGTTATTCCGTCAACCATCCAAAAGTAATCGATGTCCAGAAGCCAATCCCAAAGACGTTGGTATTATGGAGCTATAGCACATCAAGCGAGACTGGGGTGAATGTTTAACCAACATCTTATTTATTTAATTTTTTTACTCATTTTTAATATTTTACCTAAATTAATTATTTATACATCCGTGCATATAATAACACCAAATAATAAACTTAACACTAACACCCTTGCTGAGCAAGGACGTCTCGGTACCGATAATATACCGGGTAAGGGTGCAAACTTACCTCAGCCTACCCCCGCAATAGATGCATGTAGAGATGCCCTAATAAACACGTACAGGGTGATTCTTTATGTTTTGCTCACTCAATATGATCTTACAAAGAAATTTAAAGTAACAATTTTGAAGCATCTTTTACGAACATTCAGAATTCGTTATCAGACAAAATAAAAAGGCATCAAAATAGAAAAAAAACTAACTTGACATTTTTTAAATAAAACATCCTGTATTTTATTTTTGTAATAGCTAGAGCTCATTCTCTTGATTTCAAGTATATACAGTGAAAACGTAAAGATTGGAACAAATTCATTTAAAATTCATGTTTTTTTTGTCAAAAAAAAAACGCTCGGACCGTCAATTTTGTATTTTTGTTGTGCATTTTTCGAAGCTTATTTCATGTATAGGTACAGGTTGTCCCAAGAACAAGTTATGACGGTTTAATTTTTTTTAAACATATTTCATGAAAGATATCATATACTTAAATTCAGCCGTTTGTGAGAAAATCGATATTCTGATTTTAAAATATGATTTTTTTATTATTACTTAATCATGAACACTGTTGTAATTAAAGCCTTTGGTTGTTAGGTTGTCACACTGACGGTGACGGTTATTCTCTGATTTGAGTAGTTTGGCCTCAAGTCTCTGGCAAGAGATATTTTGATAATCTTGTAATTCTAAACAATGGTACGCTTAAGTGAAAGAGAGCGAATAGAAATATTATTAATGATTGGTTATGGAGATAGAATGCGCACACAAATGGAAGTTTGCGAACTCTTCAATAACAAGTATCCTTGCAGAGAACCGATATCTTGATCTACTGTCAGTAAGACAGGGAAAAAATATAAGTAGAGATTTAGTTCACGTTAGGGACAATTATAAGAGAGGTTGACTTGAGGTATTAGGAGATATACAATTAAATGTGTTATTTTCGGTTCAAGAATACCACCATTAGGCGAGTAGTACTATTGCTTTGGAGAATTGTATCTGCAAATTGTCCGTCTCAAAGTATTTAAACAAAAATAAATTCCATCATTACAAAGCCCAATTGGTTCGTGAACTTAATTGAAGGTGATCCAGACAGAAGAATTCAATTTTGCGAGATAATAATGAATATGTGCAATAATCACCTACAGTCTTCAAACCGAATTGTATTTTCGAATGAGGCACCGTTTTGTTTGAATGAAAGTGTAAACAAAGAAAACTGTCGGTATTGGGCTCCAGAAAATCCACGCTGAATTATGGAATGACACACGCAATATCCTCAAAAAGTTAATATTTTTGCCGGCATTGTTGAAAATAGAATCTTGGGACTTCTTTTATTGTCGGAAATTTGATAGATGAAACATATTTACAATTCTTAGAAAATAATCAAGATCCGTGCCTTGGTACATTATATCCTAATCCAGGAGATCCTGATGCACCGAACAATTTCTTGTGATATCAAGCAAGACGAATTTCCAGCCCATCGCACCCGTGAATGGTCGGCTAGATCTCCAGATTTAACCCCTTTAGATTTTTTTTGTGGGGTTATCTTAAGTCTAAGGTATATATTAACCGATTAAACAATATTGAAGATTTAAAGAACAGAGTAGGAGGTGAAATAAGAGACCTTACGTCGTTAATAACGTTTTGCAAGAATTTCAAGATCGTCTCGGGTACTGCCAGACTGTTGATGGAGGTCATTTCCAATATTGATAATGTGACCTTTAGTTACTTTTTAATTTTGTTTTCGCTAAAAAATAATGTGTTGTTGTTTTAATTTAAACGCAGTTTTCTATCAAACGACTGAATTTAAATATATGACATATTTCATGAAATATGTTTAGAATTTTATGCAGAATCCCAAAAAATATTATCCATTAAAAAAAAATAAAGAAAATCGTCATAACTTGTTTTTGGGACAATCTGTATATATGAAATAAGCTTCAAGAAATGCACAACAAAAATAAAAAACTGGCGGGTCTGAGCGTTTTCTCGAAAAAAAACACTTGAATTTTAAATTAGTTTGTTCAAACCTTTACGCCATGATTATTTTTGTTAATTTTCGAAAAAGATAGACTTTTTTTATATAAAAAAAATCTATTTTTTTCGAAAATTAACAGAAATATACATAATAGAGTATCATATTTGAAATCAGGAGAATGAGCTCTAGCAATTACAAAATAAAAATACAGGATGTTTCATTTAATAAATACCAGGTAATTTAAAAAATTAAAGTTTCTGATGCCTTTTTTTTTATAACGAATTGCTAATATAATCTTATTTGCAAGATCAATATTAACCTAAATATCCATTAAGTTAAATAAAAAGAATCACCCTGTACATTTCTCCATTTAAATGTCCTTCAAGGAAATGCGGACCAATAACCCTAGCCCTGATAATTCCACACCAGATATTGATTGACCAGGGCTGTTGATCTGGATTTCTCACCTTAAGGAAAACCACCAAACAAAAATAAGAAATTAAACTTCTAATAATGAGGAATAACTTAAAGTCCTACCTGCCCACATTTATAGAAAGTGGCTTTGTGAGAAGGTTTTACATTCTTTAAGAACCTGTTATTTTCTTGTATATGCCTTGTGACCCAATTGCAAGAGATAACGCAATATTCAATATCTTGCCCATACAGCTCTCGGTGCAGAGTAATATGGTTTGGATGATTTTTGACTCAGTCCAGCGTCTATACCAGATTGCCTAGAACCTTCATGATGGTCAATAGCTACCACTCCTAAAACACCAACGGCCATGTTTTCGTTCGTTTGAGTTCTACTGCGAACTCGTGGTATCGCCTTCAAACTTTCAATAGTACATCTGGTTTCCAGTCTTTATAATGCCATGTGAGATCTCGGGTTGTTAAAACCTCTTTGCCCACACTAGTGCAGCTTCTCGGTAGTTTTTCTGCAATCCTCCAAAATTAACACCATATCAACATGCACATAAAAATGTCTTCCAATATCCCTATTACCTCACGAAAATTTTATGAAAATAGGTATTTAAAACCGTTCTCAAGATACTGCTTTGTAGCACTTTTAAAAACTCACTTTGTATATCAAATAAAGAGTGTCTTTAGGTAAAAGCATAAATAAATCAAAAACTATTAGCAACTAGATCGCAATTTATTCCCACCACTTAAGTGTCTATGTCGCGATTTTACAGGGTCCTCCGATATTAAGAGGCTTTACTAAGAAAAATTAAATGAAAAATGTTTGTCAAATAGAATCGTTTATTACAATTATTATACGCGTGTAGGTACTTACATATACATATTTCATAGTATTAACTTTCAACTAGTATGTTTTTGTCGTCGAACCTACAACTTTGTACGTATGCATGGTGTGGTTCGCCATGTCAAATCGACATTTTTTACATTCCTTTTATTTTGTCATAAACGGTTAAAGGAAGCGTAATGTAACTTTTCCAAGAATCGACAATCTGGTGCGATACAATTCGATTGTACAGGGTGTTTGAGAAGTAGAATACGTAACTTAAGGGGGCGATTCCTTATGATATTTTGAGAGAAGAAGTTTATATGAATATTTTGATATACATACATGATATACAGGGTGTTAAAGTTTATAACTAAAATCGGTTTCTTTATAATTTTTTTAAATATCCTTTGCCCGAATTTATTACGATTTGGTACCGTTATTCATAATTATAAGGGCTTAATTAGCCCTAACTAGATTAAATTTATTAAGTCCAATGGCGTCCCGGGGAGCACCCTAACGAATATTATTGATAAGAAAATGGCCGCCACTGACTTTTTCTAATTTGGATATTTCTTTTCAGATTTACCAACTAATAATACAGCTTTTTTGTTTCTTGAATTATTTTCGTATCTTACTTCGTTTTATTGAAAAAAAAAGAAACCACTTTATTGAATGTAAAAAAAAATACCTATGTATTTCAAAGTTAATTAAAATATTTTAATTTAAAATAAAATTATTTTTTTAAATTATGATACAAAAAACAGTTAATCAAAGCAAATGTTGAAAATGGCCACCCCCTAATAAAACGCACGATTGCAACCGGATGTTTAAAATTTCAACACCCTGTATATCAAAAAGCGGGGCAACTCCGGAAACATGTTTATATAAACTTTTTCTCTTAGAATATCATAAGGAATCACCATTTTACGTCACGATAGGGTGTTTCGGAAAAAAGTTATAGAACGTCACAGTCAAAAAAAATCGAATTACACGGATACTGCAGCGGCCACACCAAAGGACACAATCGATTAAAAACATTCTGCGTGCGAAAATAGCCATATCTTTTTCTATAAACATATATCAAGAAATATTTTCAAGCCAAAAAATGGTTTTCTGTAATTATCAACCAAACTGTTCATGTTAGAAACTTCAAATTTTAGTATGATAGTTAACTTGATGTGCCTAATCTAATTTTAACTAAATTCTTACACTAAATGTATTGATATTGAAGCTGCTGACCTTTACAGTTTTAAAAAGGGCCTCTTACTTAATATAAATAAAGCTATGCAGTTTTCGTACACAATTTAATAAGTGTAAAGACAAATAAATAGTTCTCTGCATGTTTTAAATGCTTAAGCGTTTATTCTCAGGGGATGCTAAAAAGTATAGTACAAAGTTAGGAACGACCAGTAAACATAAAGTAAAAGTTAAAGTAGGATTTACCTAAAATCGAGTTGAGTGAAACTGTTGATGTAAGTTGTTTCAAATTAATAAGCACAACTTAACAGGATGAGGAAAGACCTAGTGTACTAACTAGTCATATTAATTATGTTAACATCACAATTGTATTACGATTCAAATATGAGTGAAATTTTAATTATAAATGTGAAATTTTATTTAATGAAACTGAACGTCCAGTGACGACAACTTGCTACGCTTTTAATTCGCCAATAATTTATTATTAATTATTAAGTTATATAAAAAAAAATTAAAATAATAAAATAAAAGAGGTAAACAAAAAAAAAAGAAAAAGAAGTCCAGCCGAGGGTGAGAGGCTTAGCGTGCGAGCAAATGCCCTAGCTCAAATGCCGAAGAGTAGGGGGGGGGGGGGGTTAAAGAAGGGCGCCACCGTCTTGCAGCCGGGCCAAAACGGAAACCTCCAAGATGAAGCTGGGACCTCACTCTCAACTGAACTTAGCGATGAATAAAAAAAAACACAAAAAAAGTAAGGGGTGCTGTGGGACATCTTAAATCAAACAACTGAGATATCGAGTATCGAAAAATTACATTTTTTAACTTTGACAGCTTCTAGCTCTCTAACGGTATATCTTAGAGCAAAACGGCTTACATGTCCCTATCTTACTTTTTTATTATCTGCCGGTTAAACCGGATGTAACTCGAGAACCGGAAATATGGTACTTCCGGTTTAACCCAAAATTGACATTTTTAGGAAGATAATGAAAAAGTAAGATAGGGACATGTAAGCCGTTTTGCTCTAAGATATACCGATAGAGAGCTAGAAGATGTCAAAGTTCAAAGTTCGTGTGCTTATTAAAAAATAATTGATATTTTATGTAGAATCCAAAAGTATTGTAAGATATAGGGCGTTTCATTTAAAAAAAACGAAAGTTTTGTTTACCATGACTGTTTTAGGCATCCTGTATAATTACAGGTGTCCTAGTTCTATAGATTTTTTAAAGACCTACAACTTTTATACCGGAAGTTTTTTTTATATTGTGCGCCATTTTCTAAATAATTGACCGGTCCGGGACTTTTTAAACACAGTGTATACCTACTGCTGTGATCACACCTGTAACATTATACCAAAAACAGTCAAAAGAATATCAATCAAAAATACAAGGAAATGCTATGCGTAACACAAAAAAAAAGAAACCTGTATTATTCCTTCGGGACAGTCTCACCGATTCCTCTAGGATGATACGATCTCGTGGGAGACTCTAGTTGTTCTAGCAGGGCAATTCTGGGTGACTTTTGGTACACCCTAGGTGGGAAACTGGTGTCCTAGATGCACCCTAACATAAAACTAGTTGGCGACTCTGGGTATGCCCCGTGATAAAACTGGTAGGCGCTTTTAGGTACCCTAGGTAAAAACCCTCAGAAACCAAAACAGGCGCGTCAGCCTAACGACAATATTTGTACAAAATTTAAATTCAATGAGTGACTGAAGGCCCAAATAATGCAGTAAATGAACTAGAATTGTGCAACCACTAAGAGAATTACGAAAAACAAAAATTTACGAAAAGTTGTCACTGCACATTGTGCCGTAAAATTACCTTTACAAGGCAACTTTACGTTCCATGGTGCGAACGGCAGCTCTTGTGTCGGAGGCTCGGAGTCCTTGCCTTAAGCAGTTGTACACTTTTTTGATGTCTTGAACGCCACCTATTTTAAATGGTTAAAAACTTAATACTTACAAAGAGTTTTAAAATAGGAAAACCGCTTGCTTCTAAAGATGGTAATAGTTCGTATTGCAGTACCGTGAGTAACAATAAAACACAGATATGTAAAACAACAATTGGGGTAATTTATTAGGATCACTCAACTGGATTCCACAATGAGATGAAATATTGAAATCAATTACTAAATTAAATATTAAAGTTAAAAAATTATATCCTCATGGGAAGACCTGAAGGGTTTTTACTCGCCTGGTAACTGGTTATCACCTATAGTTGTTTAAAAGGGGAAAAGAGAATGTTCTAGAACCTTCATACTTGTATGGTCATAATACCTAGATTCTTTCTAAATGTTACCAAGGTGGTATTACAAATTTAAAGTTAGTTTTAGAGTGAAATTTATGGTGTTAAGGTTATAAATAAATTTAAAATTATTACAATACACTGGCCTTGTTTCCCAGATGTTCCAAATCCCATGTGGTTTTTGCTTCAAATTAATAGGCACCCTGCCTCCAGTCTGGTGGACCCGAAAAGTACAAGACAGCACATATATATAGGTTACAGGCCATGTGGTCTTTCAATGAAGAGCCAATTTCAATCCCAACACGTGGTCAGAAGAAATGTGCATATATAACGTCTGTTATATATTGAACTATAAACGCTTCAATAGAAGCAAAAGGAATATTGCAACTAAAATATAAAATGTAAAACCCTAAAATCGAAACAGCGAATTAGATACCTGGTTAAATTAAATCGAAAATATATCCTACCTCATTGGTTGTCTGGTGCTACCATCTCAAGAAAATTACAAAGAAATGAGGCCTCATGTGCAAATCTAAAATTAAATTGCACATGTTGTAGAAAATTGAGGTTATAAAAAAATTGAGGAGACAAAAAGAAAAGAATTAGGGGAGAGTCGGGTATTGGTGCGCACCTAAGCAAAAATTGTAATATTTCTGGAATAATGAAAGATTGGACTTCTAGGTTTGCTATCAAGATTCTTGAACGATTTGGCTGAAATATTCTGTAGTCAATTTTATATAAAAATGCACATTGTGACTTTAAAATACGAAATTTGAAAAAATGACACTGCGCACAATTACCCGACGTATGCGGCTAATGGTGCGCATAAATAGGATAATCGTGCGCATTAAAAAGGGAAACGACTAACAAAATTTACTGAAACTAAGAATATACATATTTATTTAATAAGTCAAAAATAAATTAACCCATGATTTAAGAAACTAAACTAGGTATAACGAAATATAATAAAAAAGGTTATTATGTGTCGCAAATATATCCCTCAGGAGTATCAACTCCTGTGCATAGGGCATGTGCCCATTTCTTACAGACCGAACATTTGAACCACATCTCGTTTTTTATACTGCCTTCCCCGCAAATAACGCATCTCTCACTCTCATCCGATTCAAGATCGTCCAACTCGTCATCGTTATACAGCTCCCTCTCTGAAATATCTTCGAATTCACTACTCTCTTCGAAGACTTTCCTTTTTGTACTACTCTTTTTAATTCGACTGCCTTTAGTGCCTTTTATAATATTTTTGCCTTTTTACTTTCTTCTTGTTTTTCTTCTAAGTTCCTTTGCCTGAGTGCCCTTTTCGCTGCCGCGATTTCCAATTTTTCTCTGTTTGGTGTATCTGTTAATATTTCAGACTTCTGTTTCTTGTGAGTTTGTCGTTTTGCTGTGCTTGGTTTTGGAAGAGGACTCAACTCTTCTAAAATAGCAGATGTACTGGGGACAGGACCATCACTATTTTCGGTACAGGGTAGGCCATTTAAATTATTTTTCTCAGTAAGGTTACCATGTGAGCTGTCTAGTTGAATAGAAGCTGGTATACAGTCTAAAGAGGAAGTAGAAGGTAATTCGTCATCAATTATAATTGGGAGGTGGTGAGTAGCCGGTAGAAAATCTTCATCGGTGAACTTATCTGGTTGATAAGGCCATATCCCACAAGCCCTAAATCCTGATTGGGCCTTATCCATTGTAGCCACAAGAGTATACGCTTTGTTAAATATAGCAGATAAATCGTATTGTGTGATTCTTTCGGCCGATACTAGGTGATAGTCACATTGCCTGTTAAATGCTGCTTTTAATGGACCATAAAAACTTACATCCAGTGGTTGAAGCCTGTGAGATGTATGGGGGGGTATTGTGAGAAGAATAATACCATTTTCTTTGCAATAGTCAAAAATTGGTAAAGAAATATGGCTGGAATGATTGTCCAGAAATAATAATACAGGTTCATCCTTTGATGATTTTACAGTTTTTTTAAAGTGTTCTAGCCACTTGTGAAAAAGCTCTTCATTGCTCCAGCCACTTTTTGTACAGGAATAAATTGCATTAGGAGGTCCATTGTTAGTTAAGGTATTCGTCATTCTAATGCGAGGAAATATGAACATTGGTGGCACGTAGCAAGTTCCAGAAGCATTGAAACAGCAGATAACAGTAACTGTTTTCCCTCTTTCACCAGATGTCTTAGCGCCAAATTGTTTAACCCCCTTGGGCCCGAGTCTCTTGCATGGCTTCTGTACCGTAGAAATTCCGGTCTCGTCTACGTTAAATATTGCATCCTCCTTAAACTTGAATTTGTCGTATAATTTTCTTAAGGTTCTCAAAGAATGTGGAGACCTGATCTTTAAATCTTAAAAGCTGAGATTCGATTGATGCTAGTGGGTTCCGGTTTTCTTAGCGATAGTTCTGGGTTTCTCTTAAGAAATCCATAATACCAGTCTTTTCCGGCCATTTTTAATTCAATCTTAAAGTTGTGTTTTATCTTGTTGCCTTCGGCAAAGGAAAAGGCTAATTTTCTGAGTTGAACTTTATTTATACCATGATAAAGTGATGCCAACTTAAGAACGTGGTCTTTTAACGCCTTTTCTTGAATGGGTGAAAAGACACAGTACTTGCCCATATGTGGTCGTACAACATCAAGTCCATCGTTATATGCTTTTTTTCTTTTTCGTATCGAAGACTCTGGGATATTGAACCTTTTACCAGCCTGGCGTACTGATCCTCCATTTTCAACAAATCTTATATAGCCTGAATCATGGTTTCTGGATCCCATTGCGCCTTTGTTGTTTTACGTTGGTATTTGGGCATCTGCAAAAATGCAAAGTACTTTTTTTTCGGGCCAAGGGGTTAGACCACGTTTAAGTAGTATATGTTTTTTGGGTCGCTGAATCCAAATCCTAGGTACTAAAAACCCCAGCATGTATATTTAAGACTGTAATAATTATGGTTTTTTTTTAGGGTATGCCGAAACCCTGACATGCTGGAATTTTTTAGACCTCGGATTTGGATTCAGCGACCCCAAAAACATATAGTACCTAAGCGTGGTCTGACCCCTGGGCCCGAAATATTTTTTTTTGTGTTGTGTTATTTAAAACGCATTCTTAACAATGCTATTGCGGCTAATCGTGCGCACTGCGCCCGATTAACCGAAAGTGGCAGATTCGCTTTTAAATTCTATAAAACAATAAAAAAACGTTTTTTTGGCTAAACTACATATATCAGTGTCATGGGGACTCACAAAGCAATGTATTAACGCACACGATTATCAAAAAATGTAAAAATGGAAATACTTACGGCTTATTTTCTTCGAAGCACCTACTAGTACACGACATACATGAACAACAAAGCGACCATTTTGGATAAGTAAAGTAAAGCGATCCACCTCACTCATATGTCATAGTACATAGGTTTGTAAAGAGATGGCGCCTGAATACCGATTTCGAATTATATACGCCGGTTATGGAAATAAAGGCATGCGCACGATTAACCGCCGCGCACGATTAGCCGACTTCCCCCTAAAGAAAATCTTACCATCAAAGAGATGAGGACGCTCTACTAGCCCTGAGGTGCCAACTACAGTTGGGGCGGCGGACCTGTTCAAGTAAAGTCAAAATCTCCTCGAAAAAGGTAAAGATCAAATGACAGGTGTCCCTTAACTGTCATGTCAAAAAAATTTGTACGTTCAGACAATTGATGAAGGTGATCTCAGTTCGATAAAATGACAAAACCAAACCAACTTAACATGTGGAAAACTACTAGCAGTTTACCCTCCATAACATGCAATTTAAAAACCAAATAATGGCATACCAATTTATCGAATGGTGAAAAGTGCAATATCATCAATGTTCTAGAGTGAACTAACCAAGGTTCAAATGGAACAACTCAACGAACATACCATAGCCAAATGAACTACTGACCGGTTATCATATATGAACATAACCCCAAATTTTGACAATGAAAATATTTAAATATTCAGATATCTACTTCGTTCGAGTTAATTAATAATAAAAGGAATTAAGGATGTACAAAAAAATATTCATGATAGGACCGTGGCCTGTAAAACATGAACCTCTGCACCAAACCACTAAACTTAAAATCCACAGAAAACATAGAAAGGTAATGTAGAAAAATATCTTACACAAAACCATGTAGCATCCTCTAAATATACATCTATAGCAAAAATGAATGCTACAACATGCGCCGCGCGCGGGCGTCAAAAATGGTCTATGCACCTCACTGGGTCTCCAATAACCACCCTGCAGGCATTACTTAACAAAAGTATCGACGTGAGGGCACTGCGCATGCTCAGAATGGCAAGTAAAATTGAAAGCGCCTCATCTAAGTCAAGCAGGAAACTCACAAAGTCAAAATAAATTAACAATAGGAAAAGTAGTCAGGGCGCATGCGCCACGAGCATGATTCAAATTTAAATTACATCCTGACTATTGCATTCCCTTCCAGATTATTCGCCAAAAAAAAAGACTCGCAAAGTATATTCCTATACTTGAACTTAGAGAGTTAGACTCGAGAAATCGCGTTACAGTAACTGCGCATGCACCACTCACACGTCGATATGGAGTGCTAATGACCCAAAATAAAATACCCTATTAAACCCTGAATAAGTTGCCTATAAAAATATTATCCCCACATAATTACGAAAATCCCAGTGCTAACGTTATTCAATTTATTTCATACTGTATTGAAAAACACACCTTTACATATTTGAATTTAGTTCAGAAAATAAGGTTTTACAGCAATAAGTCCGGTAAAATTTTTTTACCGGACTAGTCCTGTAAAATTTCTCTACCGGACTGAAATTTGTAAGTTATATTTTAATCAATGTCAAACACACTATTATAATTTTCAACAGAACAGTATGAAATAAAATATTATACGTCATTCGTCCGGCAAATCGTTTACAGTATTCGTTTCAAAATTCCAGACTCAGCTCTTCCGTCGCCTCGTCTCCAAACATTTCACTCATACTGTAAAAGTTGATTTACCGGACTTATAACGTAAATATCTATTATTAAATCAATCCAAAAATAATTTTACCATATTGAACCCCAGAGCATCATAGCATAAAAATCGTCATAAAAAGAGTTGCACCGTACTAGCCATCTAAATCAATTACAATCAATAATATATAATATAAATACGATATCAATTAACCAACGAAGTTCATTAAACCAAATTAAGCAATTACAGCAATTAAATTAAATCTCAACAATCAACCAATTAGGTAAATTAAATCCTGATAGGTAATCAATGAATCAAATCAAATTTTAGCCATTAACCAATTAAATTAAATTTAGCCAAATTGGGCCCATTATAAACTTGAAGGTAAATTAAATTAATAACCAACCAATGAAATAAAATACAGTCAATATTATACAAAATGCAGGTCTCGTCTCCACGTGGACCTATTTCCAGGTAGAAGTCTTTCTTTTGACGATCAATTAACAATTAAAAGGTTAAGGTTAGACTATTGAAACGTGCAAATATAATGGGCAAGCTTTGCATTTAAAATTCCAGTGACCAATGTGACACAAATAGATATCTTACAAATAAAAAGGTATATTTTTTTTTATACGAGAAAATGTAGGTATATGACCAAAATTTAGATGTTTTGAAATAAAGTAAAATTAAATAGTATGTTCCGTTCAATCAAAGCAACTAGCGTGACTGCAATTACGTTGAAACAAATAAATCAAAACTCACCCGGTGTAGAGGGGCTTTCTCGCACGTTTTCACGTTGTCTGACCCGTCCTCCGACGCTTTTTAATCCGGCTGTTTCCGTAAAAGCCCCCAATTCAATTACCAAATAACCAAACAGCAATTTGGGGGTCTTTCTAAGTCTAAGGAAACTTGGCCCAAAATCCACACCCGTGATAATATTTGCGGGCACAAAAGCTTACACGTCTAAGGCGGGTCAGAGAGTGGTCGCGGAGAAAAAATCGCACAAGGCATGACGGGAACAGCTAACAGTGGTACCAATAAAATAAACAACTTCCGGTCAATCAAAAAGTCACTGAAATTCAAATATTTAACTCCTACAAAATTCAATGAAATCAACGTACCCGCTACACGGCAATGCACACAGAAAAATAGGAAAAATAGGCAGGGATAACAGAAAAACTGGATAACCTTATCAATAAGATACCTCGATTCAAGGGATCCAAAATCGATATTAACGCCCACTGCTAAGACAGTTGATCGACAGAAATATTAAGCCAGATGGCGAACAAGATGAAACGTCAACCTAGCAGTCCGAATGAAAATTCAATCTAAGAAAACAGAGGGAAAACCACTACAGAAAATGCACAATTTTCCCGGGAAACGTATGGAACACATCCTTGGCGGTAAGCTATAGGTTTTATTACAATTACACAGTTTACAGCTGTCTTGTTTGTAGGTTAAACGCCCACGACATGGTATTCTCAACAAGGGAGGAAAATCGGGTTTCAACCCCTAAGCCAAGGGAGGTATGGAATCACAATGACAGATAGTGTAAGTAGTCCACTTTAGTAACCTGCTATCTACTAGCTAGAGACAGTTCAATAACCAATAAATTCATAAATAAGCTTTCGTACACCAGAAAGCAATATTCCACAAAATATCCGTCTCAGGTCACAGGATTTAAACTGGTATACTCCATTCCACAATAATTCGTTAATTTCCAGACCGCAATAAAATTTAAACCCAGCCATAAATAAGTGCCGTTTGAAAGGGTACAGTTCCTGATTACCTACTAATTTCAATAGCTTAGGTTAGCTATTTTCAACAAAACAACAAATATGAAATAATAGATAAGTATCTGTATTTTAATCATGTAATTAAATAGGTATTAATATTTATACAAAAATACTAATCTACAATATCATAATATCAACTATGCCTAAACTAATATAGTGACGATAGTGATAGTGAAACAGAGCTAAATACAGAGTAGGTTAAGTTAAATATTGTATTATTATAATATTGTAGATCAGTATTTTTGTATAAATATTAATAGCTATTTCTTTACATGATTAAAATAAAGATACTTACCTATTATTTTATATTTGTTGTTTTGTTGAAAATAGCTAACCTAATCTATTGAAATTAGTAGGTAATCAGGACCTGTACCCTTTCAAAAGGTCCGGTGCCTATACACAATAGATATTTGTCAGGCAAGTTATTTATGGTTGGGATTAGGACTGAGGGTTTTCATTTAAATTTTATTGCGGTCGAAAAATCAACGAATAATTGTGGAATGAAGCATACCCTTATTTTAGGTAAAACACAAGTCATGTCTGCTAATTGAGGCAAACAATTACCACAAAAAGTGTTACAAGAGTCGAAAACTACTCCTAGCCCCCAATAAAGAAAGTTATGTAACAGTGCCACGTTAAAAGTGATATTTATAGATGTAGTGTTACTCAAACAGATGTCCGATAACTAGTTTTGTACTTTGACCTATAGATAAAGTTTCATGAAGATTCTTGACAAAAAGATGAAGGCAACATAATAATCTTTACACCATTATAACATTTAAATAGATTTTGGTTCGTTCCATTTCATCCAATACACTAACAGTTTTCTGAGAGAAAATGTTATTAAATTAATCATTATTTTGCACACGTTAACAAGAATAGGCTTTCCTTTCCAGTACTAAAAATAAACCGTTACAACCTAAAGATCAATTAATCCAGTATGGATTTTATAAGCCTAAAATTCCTATTCCTTAAATCTTTCCATTTGATTTCAATAATAGTTTTGATTTTTAATATTAATATTTGGTTATGCGTCTTTAATGTCATTATTTTCTTTAAATTAATCTCACTTCAACAATTACGTTGCAGTAGTTAACACGGTTGTGGTTAGCACATTTTATGTTCAATTTTTTTATAACCACCCACCCTTATTAAAAAACTTTCCCTAAAAAATTAAACAATTCATTATTTTTCAAAAATATGGAGCGTAGCCCTATCTATATGTTAGTTAACAATAATAAGTATCCTTCAACAATTAACAATTAATATTTCTTTATCTTCACATAAAAAACCTTTTCTCCTCCAATAATGTAATACCTCAATAGATCTTTCATCTATAATATTTCTTTATTTAGTAAAATTTTACATTTATAATTAAAATTTCACTTATATTTGAATCGTAATGCAATTAACATGTTATCATATAATTAATATGACTAGTTAGTACACTGGGTCTTCACTGATAAGCTGTACTCATTTGAGTCAACTTAGATCAACAGTTTCACTCAACTCGATGTTAGGTAAGCCTCACTTAATCTAAACTGTACTTTATATTTACTGGTCGTTCCGAACTTTGTACTACCCTGTTAAGTTTTCCCTGAGGATGAACGCTTAAGTGTTTGAAACATGTAGGGAACCATTTATTTGTTTTTTCTATTATTAAATTTTGGAGCAAGGCTGCATTGTTTTATTTACATTACTTTAACTCCACTGAAAATATAGACTATTTCTTCAATTCTTACTTATTATTTCAGACATTAGCAATAATTGGGATTGTGTTAACCTCACATATATACAGGGTCCTGCAACAGTGCGTCGGGCTTTCATAGCTCCTAAACGAATTAAGTTTGAAATTTCATTCATATGCGGGCTTATACTGTATCATAGAGTGTATTTCAGGAAAATATTTTGGCATATACAGAGTTACCCAAAAAAGTGTGGTAACATAATGTTGAATTTTTTTTAAATGGGGCACCCTGTATTTTCTTGCACATTTTATTATTATCCTTTATAAATGTCTATAATTTTTTTTAATTTGCTTTGGTAGTTGAAAAGCAACAAATTAAATACTAAGATAAAGAAATTTAGCAGCTCTGAAGAAAAACCAAAAAAAAAATCTGAAAACATTTTTGGTAAATACGGCATTGTACAGAAATAATGACAAGAAGTCCAGAGATAGGATGAATCGAAGAGTTTTTATCAATTTTATACAGGGTGTCCTAAATATGGTTTCAAAAGTTAGTCATTAAAAACTCATTTTTCTCAAATTTTTCAAATGGAACACCCTGTATATTTTCAACTAATGTAACGTAGAATTCATAAATAAATATTTGTTGCAATACAAACATGTAGGTTATTTCCAGCCGTTTACGAAATGATTGCAAATGTCGTACATTCTGTTGTGTACAAATGTAAAAAGAACGTTTATTTTATCAATTAAACATATAATATGGCTAAACTAATATTATAAACTGCAACAAATGTTCAAAATGTCTTTCATTTTGATCTGTGCATAAATTAATACGCTCTTGAAAAGATGATACAGTATAAGCCCGCATATTAGTGAAATTTCTAACTTAATTCGTTTAGGAGCTATGAAAGCCCGACGCACTGTTGCAGGACCCTGTATATGTATGTATAACCAATGTATTGGTAATACCGTGTTATAGAAATGTCCCCAGCGTGCGGCGTTTTTCCGGAAGTGTTGGGCCTGCACAGTTCGCGTGTACGTCAGGTCCAGCTTTAAACTTATTTAACTTAATTTATTGAAATAAGTATTGATTTATAAAAAAAAATGAATTATAGTGAATCTTAATATAATATGGAATATAAGAAGATGTAGGGCATTAATTTTCTCGAAGAAGCAATACACCGCAACAAATTATGAAAATTTCAGGACTTTGTACTTTGGGGCGTTAATATAGAAATTGAAATTTCGAATTACCATTTAGTTTCTGCCATAGCTTCGTAAGTAATAATGGTTGCTCTTAACACCGTAACAGCTGCCCTTGGTCGCCTGGTCTCCTTCTGTCATTTTCTATACAACATACGACGAAAGTTTAAAAAATTACTTTTTTTTTTAATTAAAAGTAAGTCAGAACCGAGGTGTCAAATGTGTATAGTAGTCTGTAGAAATATGTGCACCTGTCTTGGCTTGGCACCTTGTGGGAGAGAAAATCAATATGTTATCATATAATTGTGGAAAGCCTTAATGCAGCGCATAATAAAACTGTAAAATAGTAAAACAAACAATTATGCTATTACTATATTTATTGGTTGGGTTATAAAATCCTGCCACAAAATGCTCAAAAAATATTTGCAATTCCATTTTATGTGACGTGTCATATTTTTTTACCTCTACTTATGTAAAATCGTCTCTCCAAGATTCAAAACTCATTTTCCGAATACCCTTACCAATTAATGCGTTGCTTCAAGTTTGTACAAAGTACAAAACTATAATGTTAGAAATATAAAATAACTTTAAACTAATATTAAACTGTACTTTCTTCAGATCAGTTGGAGTAGGTTAGCATTTATTTATTACATAGGTTTTATAACTTGTTATTATATTTTATGTTCACAGTTTCATGCACATATTATTGCCCATTTAAATGGATAGAGTCTACCATAATCAAAAGGAGTAGATATCTAGTTAGGATGTAAGTACTTTCTTTTAGACTAAGAACATTTCTGGAATTATATTTCGAAACTATAAAATGTAAAATTCTTGAACAAAAAACTACAACAACATGTTTTACACCTAGAGACAGACGCTTACTATAAGAAGCCTTAAATAAGTCATATCAGTTTATTTCTTACCTACTAACTGTCATTGAAGGTGTATTATGAAGTGCAGCTAGATGCTCACGAGGACCCAATTGCTTGGTTGGAATGGCACCTGGTTTTAAGTATGCCCTATCAATTTTAATCATAATATCATCCTGAGCAAAATGCAATCTGCAAACATGATTAACATCATTAAGATGTTCTATGTTAGGGTTTCTTCCTAGAACTCTTAACCATGCATCATGTCGTGCTGCGATTAATCTGCAAGCATCAAGCATGTCTTTATATAGGTACATATTTTCTAAGTCTCTACGTTGCATATTAGGCGAAAAATTAAAATTATGTAGCTTTGACAAGCAACAATGTTTAGGAAAGCATTTTTTACTATAAGTGGATAACCCACGCAAGATTTCAGATCATTTGGTCCTCAAATCAAATCTCTTATAACATAAGTTAGTTTAGCACTAAAAGCAATGTAACAAGTTTGCTTCTTTAATTTGCTAAAAATCAGTAAACAAGTTGGACACAAAAAACATATTATTATCCCTAGTTTATACTGTGTCGAGTTTCAAATTGGCTACACTTTTGTAAAGTACTTGAACACTATGGTATACCTATGAATAGCTTAAACATTCCAAGAAAAAAACACTTACCTAAATAAATAGATGAGTGTGTTAAAAGCAAGGTACAGGGTTATTGGTTATAAATGTCACCGCACTCTAGCATCTTCATTTTTTAAGGTAGAAAGCTGATTGTTTTACTGAATTGTAGGGCATCGTCTGAATTTTTTTAACGATAATAGAAATATAATAATATTAATTAATGCACCGAATCAAATTTATATATTTTTTAATAGAACGCCCTATATATTATTACATATTTGGATTCTGCATAAAATTCTGATCATAAATCATGTAACATGTCCTATACCTAAATGTAACTGTTTTCCAACTAAAAGCAATCAAATATTGGCTTTAAAATTACCTCAATAACACTCATTTTATCCTATATTATAATTTGTCTAAGTTGGCCATGATTTTAGATAAAGCAAAGGTATTGACACTGACGTTATTCTCAATTAAATTTGCTCATGTGAGTATAAGTATAAAAATATAGTATACTTACTTGTCTTATTCAGAGAATGAAGAACGCGAAATTTTCGAGCTTAATATCAAAAATAATTATAATGCCAAACTTGCCGAACGGGAATATCGAAGACTTTATGAAGGCGTAAGGAGAATTCCTACCAATAAAACATTTTTAAGAGTCTATCAGAAAGCTTCACAAGAAGCATCTTTCAAACGAAAGAGGAGAACAATACAGCCAAATGAACAAAATGAAAATGACGAATTAGATATCCCTCTCTATTTTCGAGGTATTTTTTACACAATTTGAACGTTTGTTCTTGTTAATAATTAATAATTATTATTTTAGAAAATTCTTTTGCATCAATTCCAAATGCTGTTGATATTCTAGGCAAAACATACTATAAGATACAGAGAACTTTGTCAAAATATAATTTCCATGCCTATAAGACTTTACCCGTTCAAGCGTTGAGCCAAGATAATAAAGCCGCGCGCTTACGCTTTTGTCAAGAAATGAAGGAACGCTTGAAGCCGCGTGTTCAACCTCCGCAAGATTTAATAGGAAAAATGTGCACTATTGGGCTCCTGAAAATCCTTACGCTATTCGGGAAATACGGCAGCTGGTCGAAATTCCGTGCACGTATGGTGTGGGATTCTTAACAATACAATTTTAGGGCCAATATTTTATAATGGAAATCTGAACGGGCGTAATTATTTAGAGTTAATAAGACCAGTAATTCAAAATTTAGTTGGACATCATAATGATATATATTTTGGCAACAAGATGGCGGCTCCAGTCCACAACATTGCTGCCGTTACGGAATTTTTAAACGAAAATTTTCCGTTTTGGATAGGCAGGTTTGGCCAGATGAGGTGGCCACCAAATAGCCTAGACTTGACCGTAATGGATTCCTTTCTGTGGGGCCTTTTAAAAGGAAAGTTGGGCGAAGAAAAACGTCCGCTAACCGTTAATATTATAAGAGAAAGAATAACCCAGCAAGTTGAAACACTAAACCATCGCAATCAGGGAATTATTTTGGCAGCTATCGAAAAACAGAAGAGAATTATGGGAAATGCATTGGGCAAAATGGGGAGCATGTGGAACATTTAATTCAATAATTTTGTTTTTATCACTTTTAAACTTTAAAACATTCAAAAACTATACCTATCCGATCACTAGTGATTTCATAAAAAAAAATAGTCAATTTTTGACTGCTTTTAGTTGGAAACAGTTACATTTAGGTATAGGACATGTTACATGAGCTATATGATCAGAATTTTATGCGGAATCCGAATATGTTATAATATAAAGGGCGTTCTATTAAAAAATATATAAATTTGATTCGGTGCGTTTTTGTGGAACACCCTGTATTATATTTCTATTATCGTTAAAAAAAATCAGACAATTGTAGCACTGCGCTACCCCTCTCTAATAAAGTAATTTACTTTACTAACGGTATATATATCTAAGGCCTACAACTCCTGGCAGCAGCTACACAAAACTACACTTTACCTATGTTTCCTATTTATTTTCCACACTATCATATATTAATGATGTTCCTGTATCATATGATATCAGGTTTTTAACCAGAAAGAATAAAAATGAACAATTTTTATATCTTGACTTAAATGTTAGAATCAGATTACTATTCGTTCTCTTAGCTTTTTGGAATAGTAGAATGAACTTGGTAGAGCAAAATCAGTTTGGTAGAGCAAATTCAATTTGGTAGAGCAAAATACTAAAAAATCCCTTTCTAAATTTAAGCATAAAAACACCGAGAATTTATAGGGTTAAAATAATTCCTTTATTTAAATATAAGTATCGTAATTGGAGAAATTTTCAAAATAATGATAAATATAAAAACTTTACACACAATAGATACCATAAATTAATTAAAAATAACACACACAAAAAAAATTGAAAAAAAAACTCTAAGCTGAGAAAATGATCGAACGGAAATCCAATAGGATAATTACCTCTTGTCCTCTAATTGATTACAAAACGCTTACAATTCGTGCCAACATCAAAAACTAGCAACTTAATACCAAATCCTGAAAACATTTATAAAACACTACAGCACACCTTTCGTCCTAATTCATATTAAACCAATTAAAGTTGTTAAACTAAAAAAAATATTAATTATACAGGTAGCCAACCTCACACGGCCAAAAAGACTTTAATCAAGTGAATATTTATAGTTTTTACAATCCCATTAATTCCCACAACAAGTGCAATTCAAATTAACCTAGCCGTCCTCTCAGGGCTCCAAAATATAATAATTAAACTAGAAAATCTCAAAACTCCCGTGCAAAATCTACTTAGACATTTATTTAATAGATGTGCTTTCTAATGCTTTCAGAAAATGGTAACAGTTATAAATATATATATTCTTTTTCTTTTTAAACCATGACCAAAATATAAAGTTTATTCGAAACCAGACACTTACTTCTCATTGTTCTTTCGTTCACTGTACGGTACGACACTGGCAAGTATTTGACAATACTAGTCTTCACTAAAGAAACCACTCACTCATAAATAAAAATATTGAAAAATATAACTTTTTTAATCTGAACTCATGTTACTTTTCTAAGTCTCAAAATATTATATTTATTTTAAAAGAAATTAATTAATTAATTAGTAATTGATTTTTGAATCGGGCAGAGTTTCGTTCTGCAACTGGTTATTAAGATCTATCTTATTTTTCTGAATTTCACACTGTTTTTATAGCTGGAAATCGAGGTTCTATTTGCGTCACACAACGCACTTTTCCTTTGTTCTTAAGAACGGTGGCAAAATAGAACGCAATACTAGACTCGTGACAATGACATCATCCTGACCTTAATTGGGTTCAAAAGAAGTTCAACAACCGAAAACTTCTAGATTGTTCTCGAAGCTTTTGGTTTGACGTCACAATCTTTAGCCAAAGATATCAGATGTTTTCGTGCCTGTGACGTGTTTTATGTGTATTTAATTTCTACACGAAAACAATCATTGTCTTTTGACATCGACATTCATTTTAAAAAAAACAAAGATTTTAAATGTCAATTAAAGAACCTTTTGTGAAAGTTAGCTGAAAATTCAAGTAAAGCTAAAATTATGTTTTAGTACATTTTAAGTTAAAATTTTAGTAATTTGTCACCCTGTATCGGGCATCACACAATGCCTTACAATTCAGTAAAAAAATCAGCTTTCTATCTTAAAAAATGAAGAGGCTAAAGTAGGGTGACATTTATAACCAATAACCCTGTACCTACCTAAATGCTATGCGGGGATACAATTATAAAATTATTTTAAGTATTCAACCAAAAGAACCAACACAAAGTCCCGGTCTCAAATAATTTAATATTTAAAAAATTAGGTTACATGTTTCGCCTTTAAGGCATCATCAGACCTAAAAAGATGTCAATCAGCACGCATATAAGTGAGCGAATGTCACTATTAAACCTACCTGATACACCAAAAAACAATTTCAGAAAAATAAAAATGTCAAAATATGAAAATATAAAAAATGATAAAAGTTACAATCACATCATTAAAAACAGTTAGAAATTAAACTAAAAATTGTATATAAACAAAAGGGTACAACAACAAAGTAAAAGTGTAAGGTTCGTTAAATAAGTACTAGGCATAGTAAGCGGGGGAGATGCAGTCACCCAGAGAACAAACTCAGCCCAAAATATAACAGCCATTAACACAAAGTACGAGCGTACCAGCATCAAGGACGTCAATGTTGTCAGTCGATAAAATTGGCGGAGAAAATTTATAAGGTTAAATGTTGGTTACTAGCAGTCCGCTGTTAGTAATTTAAGTTGTTAAAAATAAAATAAGGCTCAAAATTAAAGACCTCAATAACGCAATATTAAATTATTTGAGACCGGGACTTTGTGTTGGTTCTTTGTTTGAATATTATATTCAGGACTCTTAGAGAAATATGGACACGTTTTTTGATTTATTTTAAGTAGCCTAGGTACTTACTTGAAGGGCTGAATTTTGGTCGTTGGCAAACAATTGTTGCAGAGCAACACCATACACCTGTTTCTCATCACGAACTTAAACTAAAAGGTACTTCACTATAATCTAAATAGACGTAAACTATTCATAAAAGTCTAATTTAATAATAAGTTTTTAACGAAAGTTCCACAAAGTACAATAAAGAACTAAAAATCACTCAAAATAACGCTAAAAAATCTCACAATAAACACGCCAGACACTGAGTAAATAAAGAATTTAGTGACGACCGGCACTGGACAACACAAACTTTAAATATCAAAAAATCGTAGAAATCCGACGTACTGCGCATTAACCACACTTCCTAAAGAACCTGCATGCCGGGGACATTTTTAAATCGGTCGGCAATTAGCTTGGTTGTTCTACTGGTGGGAGTTCAGTGGTTAACCTACATAACAAATATTAATATTCAATTTTTTTTTAGAAAAAAAATTTCTTCAAAGTATCAATCTTTTTATTTTTGATGGACCACTTAATCATAAATGGGCACTTAATGCGTTATTGGTAAATATATGCATGTCATTTATTGCAACTATACTTGAAGTTGGTTATGTAGTACATACAAAAAAGAGTTCTAAGTTCATATTTAAACATATGTTTGTTACATCTTTACGATTTTATGTAAGTAAACAAACTTAATGCTTTTTAAATCACCGGTCCAGACCAATGGTATAGATATATAATTAGTACTACTAACTTGAACATTTTATTATTTTTTAGGGTAGATAGAATCATTTTATTGTATAGCTTTAAGAAAAAAAACTAACTCAACTGGATTCATATGCCAGATCACGCGAGAAGAACGAGCTATATCTTAGAATTCATTAAAATGTTAAGAGATGTAACCTAACCCGAATTATTACAAAATTTAAATTTTCAGATTTTTCATGATTTTTTTGAATTTTACATAATAAGCAGAAGAAAGTCACTTCTTTTACTTACAAATACCACAACACTAGAGATTAGGTTAGTTGTAAAGCCTAAATCCTGAAAAAATTCACGCATGCACTAAACTAACCTCGGAATGGATATGCCCTTAAAATGAAAATGGCACCACAGAATTCTACTCTAAATGTAATAAAATTGTAATAAAAAAAGACGGATTTTATTATTGGTGTATAAAAAGTTGTAGTGGCCATTTACAAAGGATCATACATATTTCGTATGGGAAATGGCTTACAGTCAAATAAAAAAAAAACTCATATGTACAGGGTGTCCAGTTTTCGTATGTTTTACGGGTTATCTGCGTTATTAGTAAAGATAGAAGGTTGCGGTTTTCGCGGCACTGTGTTACTTTTTTGAGAAACAAATGATGCCGCAAACAGAATTTTCATAGCCCCCTTAGTTTTTTAGATACGGGGTGATTTTGAAAATTTTGCATTTTGGGACACCCGTATCTCGGTTACGCTGCAACTTATCAAAAGGTAAAAATAAACTTATTAGTTTTTTTCACGTAGAATCCAGTGGCTTGGTCAGATTTTTTCTATGTTTAATTGTTTTCGAGAAAAAGAGCAAACTTGCATTTTTTTAAATGGGACACCCTATATATTTTTAGCTATCATGATTCAGTTTATCACAAGCTTTTTAAAAATATATAATACTTTATAGCTGTTTTCAATGTGAAGCTCAAAATTTACATTTTTCAACAAATTTACATTTTTTTAAACGGCGCACCGTATAAATTTTAAGATTAAACAATTATCACAAACTTCTCACCAATATAAAACACTAATTTTAAAAATATATACCTACCTATAACAATACCTTTTATAAATATAAATAACAATTAACTCAGTTGTGTTATACGTTCAAAAATTAAAAGCTACAATTATTTGATGATTTAGGAAACTGTCTCATAAATATTGCTCAAACTGTTCTCCTTTATGCCTAAGACATGTTTCACACATTATTCTGATTCGCCTCAGTGCATTTAAAATAATAAAAGGCCGTGCCTGTAACTCCCTAAAGGCTCTTTCAGTGGCTTCTCTTAAATCTGCCATCGTTTTGGTACTGGACGGTATAAATTTTATTTTTTAGGTAGCCCACAAAAAAAAATCCAAAACCGTTAAATCGGGTGACCTGGGTGACCATCTTACAGGTCCATGTGTTCCAATCCAGCGGCCAGGAAAATTATTGTTAAGATATGCTCTTACAATTTGAGCATTGTGGGCGGGAGCACCGTCCTGTTGCAAATATAAGCTATTAAGATGAGCTAGTGGCACATTCTCTACTATTTCGGGCACAAGGTTTTCCAAAATTTCTAAATATTTATTTGCAGTAAGACCGCCTTCAAATATATTATATAAAATTTCACTTCCCAGTATGAAGCATGAAACGCTAAACCCAAATCTGCCTTGCCGTTCCCGTGGAAATATAACATGTTGATTTTCCTGGCACGAAAACCTAGTATTTCGCCGATTAAATATACCGGCACTGGTAAAATGACTCTCATCATCGGCAAAATGATTTTCTCTATTTACATTTTGTAAATACCAATTACAAAACTCTACGCGGCGCTCTGCGTCACCGAGATGTAAGTTTTGTACGACATAAAATTTGTATGGCTTAAACTTGTGTTTTTTTAGAATAGTTTGAACCCTTGATTTTGTAACACCGACAGAACCTTCCACTGTTCAACAAGAACTACTTTCATTTGTTTCAATTGAAGCCAAAACGTTTACTTTATCAATGTCCTTGTTTTCCTTATTGTAAACACTAGGTCGGGGTTTGGAAAATGAACCGAATTCAATTAGGTTTGATTTTATTTTTAAAAATATTCTTATATCCGGCTGTCTTCTTTTTGGGAATCTGCGAATATTACGTTTTTATAAATTTTAAAATATGATGAAAAATATAAAGATATGCCCAAACCTGTTAAAATAAACTTCTAATGCTTCATCCGAATTTTCGTTACACTGAATATAACAAACGAACATATCGTACTTTTCATAATTCTCGAATTTTGCATTAGCAGCCATAATTAAGAAAAAACTGCTATTTATCGAAACTAAATAGAAATAAAGACCAGAAAATGGATAACCTATTCTGACAGTAAATAAAGGTTTTTTTCCACTACTAACCTATAACATCGCCATTATTGACCGATTATTAACGTTAGAAATCGTTTTTCTCGACCTTATAAGTTATTATTGACCATGGTCAATATTAAGGCATTGAAATCCATTATTGACCGATCTTCAAAAATCTATTTGAAGGCAGGTACCTTGATTTTTTGATTCTACAACATGAATTCATAAACATGAATGTGGTTAGGCAACCAGATAATTATCAATACATATTAGATTACTTGATATTGTAAAATATCGATACAATCAACATTTTTCTGCTTCCATCCTTAATTCTGGAGGTGTACACATAATAATTTAAAAAAACGGAAAACTCGTGAAACCTGATGACATGAATGAACAAAAATTGACATTAACAAAGCCACCTGACAAAACAACAAAATATTTTGCCAATTCCAAAGCGTAGGCAACTTGATTAAAAAATATACTTATACCTTACCTATTATTTTTTATAATTATTAATACTATAAAGATAAATGTCTTATAAAAGTTTGTAGTAGTGGAAAAAATATTATATTAACCACGGTTTAGACAGCTTATAGGCCTCGCGTCTTAAATCCGTCGTCGCTCCGCTCCTCGTGATTTAAACTTGCCGCTCGGGCAATAATGATGGCTGTCTAAACCTTGGTTAGTAATATACTATTTCAGATAACAAGCCTGTCCTCTTTTGTTTTCCTAAATACCCGTCATGGCCTACTAAAAAAAAAATATATTTGTTGAAAAATGTAAATTTTGAGCTTCACGTTGAAAACAGCTATGAAGTATTATATATTTTTGAAAAGCTTGTGATAAACTGAATCACAATAGCTAAAAATATATAGGGTGTTCCATTTAAAAAAAAATGCAAGTTTGCTCTTTTTCTCGAAAACAATTAAAGATAGAAAAAATCTGACTAAGCCACTGGATTCTACGTGAAAAAAACTAACAAGCTCATTTTTTACCTTTTTGATAAGTTGCAGCGTAACCAAGATACGGGGGGTGTCCCAAAATGCAGAATTTTCAAAATCACCCCGTATCTAAAAAACTAACGGGGCTATGAAAATTCTGTTGATGGCATCGTTTGTTTCTCAAAAAAGTAACACAGGGTCGCGAAAACCGCAACCTTCTATCTTTACTAATAACGCAGATAACCCGTAAAACATACGAAAACTGGACACCCTGTACAGTATGTCTACGTAAGTTGGCGGCATATGCGAAACTTTTTATTATTAATTTTACGAAAAAAAGTTATTCTTCATAAAAAGTTCTGCATGGTCTAAAACCTAATATGCATTAAAAAACTATTTCTTAGACATTTAGACGATTCTTGACGTTTTTTCGAATTTTCGATATATTGACAGTTGTCAAATCCTACTTTCCATCACTTTTAAAAAATGCCAGTGCATCCTAGATTAATAATGCATTAATGTGCAACTCAAGTTTTTAACATTATCGCAGATGAAATGTATAAGAAATAGTATTTTAATGAATATTTGAAAGTTATTTTTAATTCTAAACATGTTTTCTTTATAGTATTTTTCGATATTGTCAAAAATAAAGGTACTTTACTCTTGAGCAAAATTCATATTTCTTAATAAACCTCGTATACGACTAATACATCTTTATATCTGATGGTTGCATATTAGGTTTTAGACCATGCAGAATAGGGTGGAACGAAAAAATCAAGTTTCGATTTTTAATTTGCAATAGCGCGGAAAAGTTGCCTTTTGGTGTAGATAAGATAAAAAAAAATATGAAAAATATTGAAGCACGTTTTGATGTGCCGCAAGGACGATAAAGTTTTATAATATTACAATTTTCAATACATTTTCAAGTTTTTTAAGACGTTTTCAAATATTTTTTTTGTTATTTGGAATAGTGCGAAAGAAGCAGTTTTTATATCAAAAAAGGCATACAATTTTTTTTTTACTTTTTGCATTATGTCTTGAGGTGCCGCAAGAGTGGTAAAGTTTTGTAAAACACACATTTAAAACTTTTTCAAAGATTTTTACGTGTCTCCATTATGCAATACAATTAGGCATTTTAATATGAATAGAAATATAAAAACAGTTTAACTAGGTATTGTATTGGCTGGCATCCAACAGCATGTCATCGCCGTAGCGGTTTGGTGGGGTGTCCCCCACACCCCACCAAACCGCTACGGCGCAGATTTGTTTGCCTGTGGTGACAAGCTAAAGATCAGGTGTAACGTGTCAGTCGCTTTGCCGAGTTTAGTTGAGTTGGCGTCTATTGTATAACAGACTAAAGTAATATTTTGTTAGTTTGTGTGCTTGTACTACTTTATTGTTGTGAGTTAAAATGGCTCTGTCTAGACAAGTGAAGACAAGACAAATGACCGTATGTCCTATTTTTGGAACCTTTAGTGATTTGTGTGAAGTTGTACTGCCAACTTACGAAGATGTAATGAAGTGCTATTGTTTTATTGGACATAACCTCAAAGTTACGTCATTGAAGGCGAAGGATCCTACTCTAAGTGAAATATCTGATACCTTAATCCCAAAAATAGAACAGATATGGTTTAAAGCTTCCATCCCCGTGGTTTCAAACCTTAGAATTTCACAAATGATAAAACTTTATCGTGCTAAATATAGGAATTTATTAAGGTTTAAAAGTAGAAAAGGGTCAGTTAAGTTTGACTCGAACCTCGCAAAATCTAGAGAAGTACTCTGAGACACGTGTGTGTAAAGTGAACATGGTGGTGATTTAGCACTATTTCTGTATTTTAAAAAATTTAAAAAATAAAAAGTTCTTTTTTCATTAAATGAAATGATTTCGTAATTTATATATTACCATGGGCATAGCCCCTCTGGTATAAAAATTTCAATTTTTTAAAAATTAACACGGAGCATGCCTCCAAAAATTTGATTTTAAATTTCTTTCTTCACAACTAAGTACAATGTTTTTCTAGAAAATCATCATTAAAAATAAAATGCACCTTTTAAAATAATATATTTGCTCTTCAATTCTTATATTTTCACAAAAATTTTCATTCTATAAATATACAAATTATAATTTTTCACATGTCCACCCAATTTCTGAGGTTCCTACTCAATTTTGGCTGTACTCATTAATTTGAGGCAACCATTTAAAGTTTTTATAGTCAACTCGATTATAGTATCCCCTGAAGATGGACGTCTAGACGCCCGAAACATGTAGGGAACAAGAATTTTACTTTTATTAAATTTGTGGAGGAAGACATTGTCGTTTTATTTACATCTAGAGAAGAAGCTAAACGTTAATTTGATATTGCTGCCTGCAAGTGCCAAAACTATGATACTTGTAGTTGTATAAAAGAAAAAAAAGAACCAGTTTTAGAACAAGAGTTTCTAAAAGATCAACGCTCTACCAGGAAAATGGTTATAGGTAATGTTGATATAGCCACCACAAGCGCTTTAAAAAAGAAAGAAACAAGAAAAAGTAAAGACCTACAGAGAGCAGTTAAGTTTAATCTAGAACAGGCAAAAAATACTGGTGTATCAGAAACGGTTACTGATGACAATGATAGCGCTGAAGAACAAAAATACTTGATTTTTGAAGAACAGATAAATCTACCAGGCCCTTCAAAACTGAAAAAGGAGAACAATATAAGCACACAAATGCGTATTAAATTGCCATCTGTAGCTTCAATTTGTGACCGTACCGGAATATCAGATAGAGCTGCTGCAGCTATAGCTAGTGCTACTTTACAAGACTTGGGTGTAATCACAGGTGAAGATAAAACCAAAGTAATAGACAGGATGAAAATTAGACGAGCAAGATCAAAAAATTGAATAGATCTAATTAATGACAGTCTTTATGATAATGATCACATAACCAAAAACAGAGGACTGTTATTTGATGGAAGAAAAGACAAAACAATTGCTCAAGAAAAGAAAGGAACTAAGTTGTACAAAAAAGTTATTTCAGAAAAGCACGTTTCACTAATAGAGGAACCAAACACAAAGTTTTTAGGTCACGTAACACCTAAATCTGGGACTGGAAAAGACATTGCAGACATTATATTAAACTTTGTTAAATATAGAGAACACAACAAACAACTTTTCAACTTTACTGCTATTGGGTGTGATGGAACCGTTGTAAATACTGGACAAAAAAATGGTGTAATTTTTTTGATGGAAAATAAAATAGTAAGACCTTTACAATGGTTAGTTTGTTTGTTCCATGGAAATGAGCTACCTTTGCGACAACTTTTTTGTCATCTAGATGGTAAAACGAAAGGACCCAATGAGTTTAAAGGCGAAATAGGTCAGCAGCTGGAAAACTGTGCTAATCTTCCTGTGGTTGCTTTCTTGCCAATTGAAAATAACCTTCCTCTTTTGGATAACATCAACGATTTAAGTACAGATCAGAATTATTTATTGGATATTTGTATGGCTGTATCAAGTGGAAATTGCTCACTAGATTTATCTTTAAGAAACCCTGGAAAAATCGCTCACTCCAGATGGCTTACATTAGCAAACCGTATACTAAGAGTGTATGTGGCAACTGAAAATCCAACTGAAAACCTCAAGACTCTAGCTGAGTACATTGTAAAAGTGTATGCACCTGTGTGGTTTAACATTAAGTTAAAACCTTCATGTACTTATGGTGCCAAACATTTGTTTAACCTTATCTCATATTCACGCTATCTCTCTAATGATTTGAAGAACGTTCTTGACCCAGTTATTCAAAGAAATGGGTACTTTGCTGCTGCAGAAAACCTCCTTTTGTCCATGCTATGTGATGAGAGCAAAATTGTAAGAGAACTTGGTTTACGACGTGTTTTAAAAGCTAGGACAGAAAGTAGAGGCGTAGTCAGGAAGTTCACAGTTCCAAAGATAAACTTTGATGCAAAGGATTACATCGACATGATATCATGGGCTGAAAATTACGTAACTGAACCCCCCTTGGTAAAACATTTTTTCAGTGACTCTCTCAAAGAATTTATACAGAAAACATCTGAAGCTCAACCAAATAGTAAAGTGGGCCCGCTTATCGACTTTCCCCGGCTTCCTTGTCACACGCAAGCAGTGGAAAGAGCTGTAAAACTGGTGACCGAATCGGCTCAAAATGTCTGTGGTTCAATCGCAAGAGAAGGGTATATAAGGGCAAAAATTGGCTCACGCGGGAGCATGCCTAAATGTAATACAAAAAAACAGTTTAATGTGTCAATTACGTCAGAATAGTGTGTCAAAATATAAATTTTTCAATTGATTTGACGAGTTTTATTTCAACCTTATTTACTACTTTTTTGACAATAAAAATATTTTATTATTATTATTATATTTTGTAATTAATAATTTTTTTTTTAAATTCTAATGATTATAATTGTATTTACAACTATCTTTCATAACATTATTCGTCTGAGAAATCCATAAAAAAAAATTTATCAAACTTGATAAATTTTAAATTTTTTAAATTTGTTTACAAACTATAAGCTCTTTTCGGCACCTCAAGATATTATAGTATAGCAACCAAATTTTTTCTTATTTTTTTTAAACCTAAAAGGTAACTTTTCCCCACTATTACAAAACTTGAAAAAAAAAATGAAAAAAGGCCATTTTCGTTCCACCCTAATGCAGAACTTTTTATGAAGAATAACTTTTTTTCGCTAATTAATAATAAAAAAGTTTCCCGTATGCCACCAACTTACGTAGACACACTGTATATGTTGCATTGTAAATTTGAGGTAAATTGGCAATGATAGTTTTTAAAAATTCCGTATTTTAGATATTTGAGACCTACACACACCGAATCGGCCCTAAATTAGGGTCACCCTAATTTAACAGTTTGGTTGATGAAAGTAATGTGACAGCAGCGTTACTACAGGTCGTTTATTAGAATAATAAAATATCAAATGTCGTCGTCGCCAGCAGATCATTTCGCCTTTCTTTATTAAAGGTGATTTTCTGTTTTGAATTTATTCATAACAAAAAATCATTTCCTTCAAAGCTTCCTATAGATTCTTCTTACCCATGGATGGAATGAAATCATCCTTTTTCATTTCAGACATTATTTTGTCTAAGGTAGGTATTTCTTTTTTTAAGTAAAACGAGTGTATGATTCTTGTGATGGCAGTATTTTTATTCTCATTTATTACAGTTTCTTTTCTTTCTGTACTTCTCTTTGGTGAACTGATGGGGCCACGTTTATCCTCGTACACAAGTCGGTATATTGTAGACTGTCCGACTCCAGTCATATTTGAACACATTTCAACTATTTTTGCAACTCCGAATGTTGAATTTTGGTGGTGAAGAGCGTTGAGCACATTGAGAATAATAATTTTCTCATTTTTAGAAAGTGCAGTTTTACTAATCGGTTTCTCAGCAACAAATTCAAAAACACTAGCCATTTTCAAGAACGAGGTTTTTTCAACAACTGCCGAAAAGTAACTAAACATTTCAAATTTTTGAAACAGTGAGGCACAGGTAGGTAAACTACCTGTGCCTCTACCTAGCCGAAGTGGACCCCTGTCAATAATAATAATTTGGAATACACCTATGCAGGGGCGTAGGACAATGCCCCCCCCCCCCCAATAATGACGGAGGGGACACAATATCATTTGTCCCCCCCCAAAAATTCGACGGTCGTGCGTAGAAGTGCATCGAAACCGCGCTCAAATGATTTTAAACGAAGCAAGCGCTTTTCATTAGAAAACATGGCGACTCTCATCAAACGACACACGTTTGAAACATATGTGTTCATAACATAACTCACATAATACTCTATAAATGAATTATACATATAGTGTGTGTTACGTGTGTGATGTGTAATTATGGATTTGTGGATACATATAATAAAAACACGTACCACATTTCATACATGTATAATATAGCGTGTGCATGGACGATATATATATATAATTGGGGTCAAGCAAATATTTGACGCGTGACACTTCCATCTTGTCATATTTGTCCAATACTAGTTATTTCGATTTCACCAACTTTATTACAGCTGATACTTAGTCAGGGCCGGACTGACAAATATTGTTATTTATAAACCTTTGCAGAAAATGATTGCTGGGAAATTGGTCTAAGAATATGAATTATAATATAAATAAATTTGTTTTGATAAATCCTGTGCATTGTAATGGTGGGATTTAGGATTGACCATTAATATCACAGGCCTTAACAAAAGCAATCTTAGTAGTGTATAACGATTAATATTATTTTTATTTATTTATTAAGTAGGTACCTCATTGGTTTACACCAAAAGGCCATTGCCCAAAGTCCTTCAGCCTAAGTCAATTAAGTACATATTAGTTTACACTTAAAAACTATTTGTTTGTTTAGGTTGGATTAATATTATTTATATTAATTAATGCATATGGGTAATTACCTAAAAATAATGACTTACCATAAAAACAGGAAATACTTGTACCTGGTAAACGGTTTTATGAAAACAACTGTTTAATTTTAAATTTTTATTTAACTATGTTAAACTACAAAATATATAGGTAACATAAGTAATCCTTCGTATAGCGGGTGAAAACTTTTAAAACTTACCTACAATGGCTATATTGTCTACGCAAATCAAGAAAAAACGAAAAAATAGTTTCTATAAAAACGCGTTGGCATTTTGCCACCCACCACTTCTAAGCACTACCCTCGTCCACTTTAAAATCTTGAATGTCACTACCCCACTTGCGACATCTCTTCGGAAATGTTTTTCAGCAACACCATAATAAGATTGGTATATATTAAGTGGGGTAGTGCCATTTTATTTTTTTTTAATTTTTACCTGCGTTTTTATAGAAACGGTATTTTTTTTATGGCTCGTAGAGAAAGTGGAAAATAGAGCCATTGTAAGTTTTCAAATAATTATTACCTTGCAGGAAAATTCTAAGAGCGAATATTATAAGATCTCAAGAACACTACGGATAACGTGTCCTAAAAAGGTCCTAAATTTTCTTATATTCCTTGGATATTTTAGCCTTGACAATATGTTTTCTGTATTATTTTTGTTAAAACGTTTGTAAACAAAATAGCATAATTATTAAAACCCAATTTGAACGTTTTTCTTCTAATCTCTGGCATTTCAGAGGAATTGCATTAACAATTCACAAGTTAGATACTCGACATTGTATTTTTTTGCACTCTTAAGTAGTACCTACCATGCAAGAAATTATGCACTGAGAAAACTGATGTTACTGATGGCCAAAATCAGCTTTTTAAATGATCAGATGTTTCGTATTCGAATATTAAAAATCGGATTATGATTTGGATGATCACTCGAATAACTACTTAGATTATATTCTACGAATTCGTCGCAACGCAATGCGGTTTTTAACTTAAGGTCGCAGGGCGTAGATTCTGAAGACGACGAGAGTGATGTCAAGTGTCATGTAGTAAAACACGGATCAGCAAATTTTTTATCTGGATGCTCAAATAAAATAATCGGATGGCGCCGATTATTTGCATAATGGGATTATTTTAATCATTATCCGATAAACTGTTGTCGCTGTCGGAGACATGAATAATGATGGGCTCTTGAATGGTCACCATTATGTCCTTTTCTCTTTCCCAGGCCTCTTTAATAACCTTATCTGTATGAGTGACATAGTTGGACCACTGCTCCACAGTCAGCCATTTCCCAACACTCCAGAACATTTTTTACTGCACCGATATGGTGATCATAAAAACGTTTAGCTTGACTCCACACCATTTCAATCGCATTGAATTGACACTGGTATGGAGGTAATCGAACAACGTCATGCCCAGCTTCTCTAATCAGATTATCCACTGCGTAGGATTTTGTGCTCTTGGGAACTTCGCTTATTAGGGTCCACAGTCGTTGAACTGTATCCAGCAAAGAGAAGTCAATGCCCTTGGCTCTAAGCCATGTCTGCATTTCACCTTTTCTCCAACTTCTGGCAGGCCACTTATTTTGCTCGCGACTGTGATAACTTGCGTTATCTAAGAGAATAATTGACGGTTCCTCCAAGCTAGGAAGAAAAGCAACCTGCAACCACTTTTCAAAATTGTCCGCATTCATCTCGCCATGGTAATCGCCTGTGTTTTGCTTTGATTTGAAAATGAGAGATGCATTATTGACAAATCCACTTGCAGTACCAGCATTTAATACAATAAACCTACAACAGGAAATAATCAATTACACCCGTTTTATGTTACCCAATGCTTGACCCGAGGATAGAATCTTTAATATTTTTATTGTATTTTCAAAAAAATAATTCTAATTCAAAATTTTTACTATTTTTTTTAGTTCACCATATTTTGCTAATTTCAAATCTTGTATACCTATATAATATACTGTAAATATCATTGAAAGTTCGATACCAAAATTACCTATTCCCTTCCCCAGATATCTTCCTAACAGATCTAACATCCTGCCATGACCTCCTAAACGATCCATTGGCGAACACCCATGTCTCGTCCAAAAATACATAGGGTTTTTTGGCCGGTCCAAGTAGTTCATTTTCCATATATTTCTTAAGAAATTCTCTTCTTAACATGCTGACATGAGGCTTTTCCATTAAAGCTCTTCGGTTATCATCAGCTTTGTATGAAAATCCCATATTTTTCAAAATTCTCTGCAGGCTAGTTCTGCTCCCATCATATATTTGCTTCTCAAATAGACGATTGAGTAGGGTTCTTGAAGTTACAGGTAACTCTATAAACGTACAACAACTGATAGATAAAGCATATAAAACTTTATAATAAAAGACGAATACCGTAAAAGCATTGATCCACAGCAAGCAATATAAGAAAGAATAATAAATAATAAGTAAATAATTTTAAAAAATATATATTTAATCTATTTAGTGGCAAAATTATTGAAATGGTAGGTATTAATTTCTTTAATCTGATCTTGTGTTTATAGAAATTATACTCACTTGCAGCATACATGTTATAAATCTCATTTCGTATTTCTTCCTGTACTCCTTTTCGGATATCTGTTACAGGTCTTTTATATTTGCGTGGTACAGGTTTGAAACTTTTCTTTGGGCCATCTCTGTACTTCGCAACAGAAGGGACTGAGATTTTTAATGCCTTGGCGGTTTCCTGAACAATAATGATTACAATAAAATGATAAAATGATATAATAAAGAAACACTAATAGCCTATAGGAATATAAAACATTCTCCCTAATATGGATTCACCGGAACGTGATAAATACAATACAAGTTTTTTTTTTTTAATATAATATAATGGCCTCGAGTTTTACTCAAAGTTTTACTTACTTGAAGTGGGCTTAGATCTTCGTGTTGTTCTATAAAGTACCTGTACACGTTCCTTATCATTTCTTGGGCTAATTTATTCCCGTGTATCTGCAAATGAGCAGAATTCTAAAAATAGAATAGAATTAGTGCTAAAGGAATACATTTTTTGCAGATTTTATATTCTAAGATTGTATAAGTGTCCAATACTTAAATTATGTTAAAATTACCGAATCTTCCATACTGACTCCAGATGTACTGGGCTTGTAGTAATCGTGATCCATATTTAATCTCTAAAAATTAAAAATATATGAAAATAAAATGATGTTTATTTTTTAAACTGTTCGTGTCGAGTTATATTATTTACATTGATAGAATAGTCGGAAGTGAACAATAAAAAGCTAATGAGTGCTTGCCAACGTATCAGTATATTTATTTAAAGCTTCATTAGGGCTAAAATATTATAATTTTCTTAAAAATTTTGGCCTGGGGATTGTATATTTCATATGTATTTGCATTTGACTAGGTGTTTCCAATAAATGTCTATAAATAAATGTATTCAAACTTTTTAACCTTACAATTCGTTAATATTCATTGTCATTGTGTATAATATGTTCTTTATTTGTCATGTATTTTATATGCAGGCTCCAAAATTTTTAAGAAAATTATTATATTTCAGCCCTGATGAAGCTTTACATAAATAAAGCGAAACGTTGGCAAGCACTCACTAGCCTTTTTTATTGTCCACTTCCGACTAATTCTATCAACGTAAATGATGTTTATTGATATAATGCCAGTAGAGTTACTTACTTTTCTTAAGATAAACACACGTCTAAAAAAATAATACTAAATAAAAGTCTTATAAACTATAAACAATGTTTAACACTCACTACACAAATAAAGACAATAGAACACTATAAAAAGGCAATAAAATGATTTAAATACTCAAAAACCAAAACCAAATACAGAATGTCAACAAGACAACGACATCACTCGTTTTGGAATAAATAAAATGCGGATCTGCATTTTACCAAATCGACGAGAATTCACGTACGGACGACAAGTGATATGACATTGAAAATGCACAAGAGGGAGAAAGAAACAAAATTACGTTCGGTGTTCGATACATGTGTTTTCCTTTCTTCTTCTCTTCTTTTTTCTTGAGGTAACTCGGTTTATGTATGTCTCTTTTTAGTCATATAAAAGGATAAAGATACAAATACTTCGAGTGGGTGGTAGTTATTATAATATAAATTAGCCATTAGTAACTTTTATATTATGAGTTGCCTGCCGTATTTGACACCCATGACAATGTGGAAGTGTCACGCGTCAAATATTTGCTTGACCCCAACTATATATATGATATATGGGTTTTATAGTTCAATAATGATTTATTACTCTCTCGCATCAAGCAACATACATTGTGCTTTACGTTTAAACATCCTACATATTTTTTACCATTTAAACAGGGTTGCGGAATTCCTAGTTTATATTAATACCGGCCTGGTTTAATTTCTCTTCATCGCAATCTACGAGAAAAAAGATAATAACTTGCTGTTTTCGCCGTTTCATTTGGACTTTAGTCTTGTCTATACCAGTGTAATAAAATTTCTACATATTTTTCGGAAAAAATAATGAAATTTCTACAATTTTTTTTATTTAACGATCACATATATAAATAAAATACTGAAATTTCTTATACTTTACCCAATAAGCCTCTTTTAAATGGCACTAAGTTTAATTTTTTAAAAATTTCCGATTCCCTAGATATTATATAATATTTTCCAAATCACTGTTTTTAATATACCTAGGTAAATTGCAAAAAAACACCTATTTCAAATTCCTTGTGTCACGCTCCCTAGCGGCCATTTAGCGAACTTGAAAATTATTTCCTGCGATTTCTCTTGGTTGTAATTACTAGCAATATTTTTTCTTCAGAAGCTGTATGATTAACGGTTTCCGAGATACAGCCGCTTAACTTGCTTAACTCGCCATCTCGTACATGTACAGGGTGTCAATTTTTCGATGTAATTGCAGGGTATCATGGTAACTAGTAAAGATAGAGACTTGCGGATTTTACAATACTGCGCTACCCTTTCATGAAACAAAAGATGCCGTAAACAAAATTGCTTTTTGATCCCCCCCCTGTATTTTGTTTAACCTTTAACTTAAGTAAACTTCAGTGACGTGCATACTTTTTTTTGGGAGTCTTACATTTCGAGATTTAAGGAAAACATATGTTTTTTATTAAATGGGACACCCTGTAAACTTAAGTAAACTTCAGTGGCGTGCTTACTTTTTTTTGGGAGTCTTACATTTCGAGATTTAAGGAAAACATATGTTTTTTATTAAATGGGACACCCTGTATATTTTTGTCTTATTTGATTGGGCTATGTTTAAGGTTCTTAAAAATATCTAATAGTCGATTGTTACTATTAACAATAAACGCACAAAACGAAAAATTTAGAAAATTAGGGTAGTACAAATATATATCCCCACCAAAAGTTGGCTGTGCTTAAACGTTAATATAAACCAAGATTTAGGCAAAATACTGTTTTCTTCCTAGGACAATGTGATAGCGATCAATACCGTCTATTAGGGTGGGCCGAAATTTTTTTTTATTCTTTTTTTAAACTCTATAGTGCGGAAAACTTGCCCATCTAGAGGTAGCGCATCGGCCCTTTAACTTTGAGAAAATATACGATTTTAATTATTTTTCTAATCTAAACAAGGAGCTTTAGGCATATTTCAGTTAAAGAAAATATGGGAAAGATAAATAAAGCAAAAAAGAATACATTTTAACAAAATTGGCATTGCAGATCTTGAAAGGAGTGAAGTTCTTGTAAAATCATCTCTGGGATTAAAGCCGACGACTTTTTGTGACGCCTCGGTTACCAGCTTCACGCATCGTCCAATTGATTGAGTTTGACATGGAAATTTATCAAAGTTCCACTCAGCCGCCGTTTCACCTGATTTGGCTTTAGTAAAGGTGGTGGTAAAAGTGTAGTGGTGTTTCAGTCAATGATTTCTATGCAGTCTGTAGCCAGAAAATAATTTAGAGTGGTTGAAAATTCCTGATTTACTGTCTTTTAGAAGATAAGTTTTTTTGCCTTAAGAATTCTTCTGAAACTCAACTCTCTTATATGACCCTTTTATATACTATCATAGTCAAAAGCAATTTTTCTGGATGGATAAAAAATAAGTTTCTCTCAATTACTGGGTCAATGACTTTTAGCAATTTTTCTGGCAGAAATCTTGACGATTTTATAACTTCAAAAACATGTTCTGGACCATTTGTGAAATACTTTTTTTTTTTTATTTTTTTTTATTTTACTTTTTTACGGTTCGTCGGCGTATCTGAGGCCATCTAGAACCGGTCATCGACCGTACGGTTTTTAATCGTGCGGTCTACCGACTGGGGAGTGTGAAACGGCACCTTCATCCTACGAGATATCCGATCTCATCCGGCCTGTCCGGCGTGAATAGGATGGTTTTGATGTCGATTCATTTTACACTCTTCCCTAAGTCAACAGCACGCGGTGTTTCCCAAGCGGTCACCCATCCAAGTACTAGCCGCGCTCGACACCGCTTAACTTCGGTGATCTGACGGGAACCGGTGCTTTAGTGAAATACTTACTTTTCTTGATATGAAACCATACAGGCATATACGACTAGGATAAAAGAAACTAATATCTTGTGTTCATCTGTTGGATTTTCAATACTTAAATACAATCGAAGGACTCTATTCGCCGTTGTTAACCCTCTTGCGTGGCAAAGTGGGCCAGGTTCACGAACAGATAAATATTTAGGACTGCTGCCTGATCTTTGCTTAAAATTGTTCGGTCAATTTCTGGAATCTCACACTCGACACTGTCAAAACGTATCACTGGAAGTTTCTCTCATTTACTGAGCTTAGTGACAATCGGACCACTAAATGCTTTTGGCCCACTCGTTTCACCATCTTAAGTTTGAAACAAATGCCGGAATGGCAACTCATTGAAATGTAAAAGAAATACCCTCCACTATAGTGGTCTTTTAAATTGTTCTTCAATTATACGACTAACACCCGTTTTCCACTCCGTATTAGTAACCGTACCATCCCATCCAATTACGTTCAGTCCATGAAGAGAAAATCCAGCTTCAGTCAAATAAGCAAGAATGCTATTGGCAATGTTTCGAGCAGACCCAGAAGAGGTTCTTCGAAACTGCTTTGAGTTTACTTTCTTAATCAGGAGAGTGTTATCCTTCCTCCCATCAAAATATAGTCCTATATGTTTGTTTTTTTCTAATTTTGAATGTCTGAGCAGTTAACACATTTTTCCCTTCTAAGTTTATTTTTTATCAATAACATGGGTGTGGTCATCGTCACTTATAATACCAAGATCTTGCAACACACTTCAAGCGACAGCTGCAGCTACTCTAACACAAGGCGATCGCTAATTAGCGCAGTATTTTTCAATTTAATGAGCATTTGCCCCGGTGATTTAATTTTAGGCAGCAGTTCTTCCAAATCTTCATTGCTGTCAACTTCGATTTGTTTACACGAATCAGAGTTTAACTCATTTGGTAGGAGAGCTTCTATATCTGCTTTTGTGAGCAAGACGGATATAATAATAAATTAGTAGTAGACTGACTTCTTTTATGTTTAACCGACTTCCTTTCATGTCTGTGTGTAATTTCTTTTGTTTTCTCTACGTCCACAATTCCAATTTTACCTATGCCGTGGTTTCTTTGACATTGTAAGAATTTTAGTTCAATGATGCGTATCTTTTTTGCTTTTTCGCAGTTACAAATAATAGACACAGGACACTCGCAAACCTGAGTGACCTTTTGGCAATTGTAGCCAAATATTATTTTGCACTTACATGCAGAGATATAGTAACAAAGATTTTTTTTTGAAATCTTAAACTCTCGTTTCAAACTTTTCCTTTACCTTATCCCGCTTAAAGGACTTCATAAGATTACAATAACTGTCATGATATGCCTTAATTAACTAAACAATTCTGTGATTCGTGACTGTTGGAATTGAAGCTTTATCAAACACAGGTTTAACTTGTTGTGCCATAATATTCGAAACTTGAGAAAAACTAATAGACCTGTTGTTTTTTTCAAAGCTAAGATATAATGTTTATGGCAAAAACACTACAGAACGTCTTCGTAAGTTGAAAGTTTACTAACAGGTAACTCTTTTGGGTGATAACGGGCAGTTAAGCTCGCTGCGAGTAAATTTCTTAGGAACAGCCATAGCAAAGTGGTTAATATAACAACTAACTTACTAATCCGTTTTAAACAAACACTATATTGAACTCACAGAAACAGCAAACCGCCCGAGACATTGTCTGATTGAACACGCATTACATTGTGGGGACAGTCCATTGGCACAGAATAGAAAAGGCGGGCGGGGGGGGGGGGGGGGGTCAATAGGAATTGACGGGCTCCAACACGCAACGAAAAGCGTTGCGCGGGTCCGCTGCTCGGGTACGTAGGATTTTTAAATGCTTTGCACTACCTTAAATTAGTAAATTTTGGTTGTTTTCGTATTATGACTTATTTCTTCGACTTTCTTTCAAAACTTTTTCACCATAGCAGTTTTTTTTTTTATCTTATTTGTCTATCACTCTAAAACAAATGAATAAAAACCCTATTTTTTCAATAAATTTACAATATTCAAGAGCGATGCGCTACCGCCAGATGTAATTTTTTTCATGTTTCTTGCATTTTACTAAGTTACCCTAGAGACAAGCTTTCCGCACTATAGCGTTAAAAAAAAATTTCGGCCCACCCTACTACCTATTAGGGCTGGGCGATTATGAATTTTCACAATTGATTGTCGATTGTTAAAAATAATCGATTATTTCGATTAAATCGATTAATCAATTAATCGAGAAACAATTGATTATTTAAAAAACAATCGATTAATCAAAACACAGTCGATTAATCAAAAAATAATCCATTGATCGAAACAATAAAAATTGCACACTCTATACCATAATGATTTAATTGTTTGTTAAATTTTTATATTTACCTCACTTGGCTGGCCTAGTTCTTTTATTACTTTGTTTTCTTTCAAAAATTCCAGCAAACGGTAAATATAATACGGGGCACAAATTTTATTTTAACGTTATAACTGTTTTTCCTTCAAGAAACAATAGCCTAATATTATATTATGTTTATATGTAGGTATGTTAGATAGTTTATTTCAACAGAAGAATTCGCTTAACAGGCTGCTCACTAGGATTATAAAAATTCATAATCGATTAATCGAAAAACAATCGATTAATCGAAAAATAATCGATTATTCTGCCCACCCTTACTACCCATATATTAATAATTCTAATGGTTAAGGTTAACAGGAATTGACCGGCTCCAACAAGCAAACAAAAAGCGTCGCGCGGATCCGCTGCTAGGGTACGTAAGATTTTTAAATGCTTTGCGCTTAAATCAGAAAATTTTGGTTGTTTTCGTATTCTGACGTATATCTTTGACTTTCTTTTAAAACTTTTTCACCATAGCAGTTTTTTTTATCCTATTCGTCTATTACTCTAAAACAAATGAATAAAAACTCAATTCTTTCAATAAATTTAAAATATTCAAGAGCGATGCGCTACCGCCAGATGTAAATTTTTTTATTTTTCTTGCATTTTACTAAGCTACCCTAGAGGCAAGTTTTCCGCACTATAACGTTAAAAAAAAATTTTAAAAAATTTTCGGCCCACACCACTACCCATACATTAATAATTCTGATGGTTAAGGTTAACAGGAATTGACGGGCTCCAACACGCAACAAAAAGCGTCGCGCGGGTCCGCTGCTAGGGTACGTAGGACTTTTAAATGCTTTGCGCTTAAATCAGAAAATTTTGGTTGTTTTCGTATTGTGACGTATATCTTTGACTTTCTTTTAAAACTTTTTCACCATAGCAGTTTTTTTTTATCTTATTTGTCTATCACTCTAAAACAAACGAATAAAAACTCTATTTTTTCAATAAATTTAAAATATTCAAGAGCGATGCGCTACCGCCAGATGTAAATTTTTTCATTTTTTTTGGATTTTACTAAGTTACCCTAGAGATAAGTTTTCCGCACTATAACGTTAAAAAAAATTTTTTAAACATTTTCGGCCCACTCTACTACCCATTAGGGCTGGGCGATTATGAATTGTCACAATTGATTGTCGATTGTTAAAAATAATCGATTATTAGTAGTAAACATAATATGGGGCACAAATTTGATGCACTACTGCCAGATGTAATTTTTTTTATTTTTCTTGCATTTTACTAAGCTACCCTAGAGACAAGTTTTCAGCACTATAACGTTAAAAAAAAATTAAAAAAAAATTCGGCCCACCCTACTACCCATACATTAATAATTCTAATGGTTAAGGGAAGGTGTATAGAAAGATCCAGCTAAAAAAATAAAAAAAATATGTAATTGTTTCCATTTTAGCTAGCAGCTTCTAACATTATAATGGTGACGCAAAAGGAGACTCTTCGCAAGCTTAACAATGATGTGAAATTAATACTAGATGATCTTTCCAACGACAAAATTAACTTCAAATATGTTTCCCTAGTGTTTCAATATGTGATGCCAAAAGCTATTTTATCCATATTTTGTTTTATATCTATCATAATGACGTGCCTTTCAAATTCAATTTTCTATAATTTAGCGTCAGAATACAATAAATTGCTTGCCATGCCGACAAATATTATAGAAACTATAATGTTAGCGTATTTTGCGCATTGGTTTTGGAGTTTTCCAAACTTTATACTACTACCTATATTGGGAGTGAATGAAATTTCTAGGTTGAATAAACAAATAGTTAAAATGAATTTAAGTCACGTAGAAAAAACCTATAAAGATAGTAAAGCTGTTAATATAAAATTAAATTTAAGCTACATTGCATCAACAGAAAGAAGAATTAAATTGTAAGTAACTTTTTACACTTTAATGTAGTTTCATGTGCTTCAGGGGTAGGGTTGCGCACGGTGTATCGATGTTTGGAAAACATCGCTTTTTGTGTTTCGATTTTCGATGTTCGAGTGTATATGGTTGGGTGGAAGATAGTAATAAGAGCACACTAAATTGACCTTGCTCTCGCGGTAAACGAGTTATCAGACAACACGCAGGCAATATTAAGGGTTTTGTTCCTAACGCTTTATTGTTGTTGGCCAAAAATATAAAGCGCTCATCGGCTGACTACCGTAAAGATATGACCGCCAGTCTATTCGAAAAACGGTTTATTGAAGTTATTGTAGGTACAATTGCTGCCAAATCTATCCCCCAATTCTGTCATTGATATGGACAATGCATCCTATCATTCGCTTTCGCGTCTACATAACAAAGTTCCAACAGTAGCACAAAGAAGGATGAAATTCTTAGAAAGTAGAAACATGAAAATTCCTCAAGATGCTAGAAAAAAGGTGTTATTGGAAGCTATAAAAGAGAGAACTTTAAAAAGGAATATGTAATCGACAAAGTATGCGAAGCACATGGTCATACTACTTTACGCCTCCCCCCTATTACTGTATATTTAATCCAATCGAGATGATTTGGGCTGCAGTCAAGAACAAACTGAGAAAATATAGCCAATCGCCAACTGACAATGCTTTTGTACTTGAAAATATAAGCACACCTGTTGATCAAGTAAACGATAGTGGTATATGGATGAAATCCAGCATGTCGTAGAGAAGGAGGATAAATATTGTTTTTTACCGGCAGTTGATCCCATTATTATATCCCCGAATACGGATTCAAGCTCTGGAAATTTGGAAAGTGAATTTTGACTTTTTATCAAATTTACATAAAATAAAACATAATGGTAAACGAATATTAAGTATTTTTTTATCATCACTATATAATGTCAATTAAAAAAAAAATAGATCCGTGTAGTTATATGAAAATTATGGGGAATAATTTAAATGCTGCCCCACAACGCCGACCTCAATAGTTTCTTATGCTCTTCCAATTGGTTTTGTATACACAAAATAAAAATTAATTAGTGTGGTAAAATATTTTCCATTCATAGTGTTGCACGCCGCACGCCGTCCATGCTTCTGAAAGAAGTTGCCGCCTATAACCCGAATTACGGTTTTTTGCTGTTCCGATTGACTTCGTATATACTATACCACATTACCTAATTTGTCGCTGGAAAAAGCGACGAGCGAACGCGTGAGGCCGCACCTTGTAATCATTAATTTGCATCGGTATAACATTTGGCGGTCCAAGTTTAGACCATCCGCGGTCCGGATAATAAATAAATAAATAAATAAAGATGTATTTTATTAGGAATAAAATATAAATTACAATAAAAAAAAATCAAAAACGTGGCGGTATTCAGCAGAGCTGCTCATACAACCACTGGGAAAAAACTACATACAAACAATAAGGAAATCGAAAAAAAAATATTATGTTTAAGAATGCAGAATGTAGAACTAACCTGTCCTACAATTACTCGAAAAAGAAAAAATTTAATAAATACTAAATGTACAAGAATAAATAAGCCGTGATTCAACCAGTACACTAAATAAATTTAAACCCTTTTCTCGAGAATGTGATTTCTCAGCAGTGAGTTAAAGGTGGCAAGGGTGGGGGCTTCCCTGACATTCCGTGGCAATGAGTTGAAGAGTTTGGTGACATTGTAGGTGAAAGAGCGCTGAAAAAGTGCGGTACTGTGTCTTGGAATCCTAAACAACCCTCCATGACGTGTTAGCCGGTGATGCGTATCCGAACCCGTAGCTAATTTTTCCAGTAAGTACCTTGGTTCTTTTGAAATAATGACTTTATAAATACATCGCGCAAATTGAATTTCAAACCTTTCCTGCATATTGAACCATTTCGATTGTAATAAGTACCGAGAAATATGATCACACTTACGTACATTAAAAACAAATCTCAGACAATAGTTTTGAAGCTTTTGAAGACTCTCTTTATCTTTTTGCAATAGTGCAGGCCAATACACTATATTACAGTAAGCCAATTGGGAAAGCACTAACGTATTAGTGAATGTTAATTTAATATTGGGATCGAGAATATCTTTATTTAAATATAAAAGTTTTAGTTAAAACATACATTTTTGTATTATATTGGAAATATGATCATTAAATCTCAAACTACTATCCAGTACAATCCCAAGGTTCTTACAAGTTGATTTGACTTCCAGTTTTACATCGTTCAATTTTCTGTTTAAATCATAAGCACGCCCACTTTTGCTAAATACCACCATCTGGGTCTTATTTTCATTTAAAATTAAACCATGAGCAGCAGAAATTTTTGAGATAACCTCGAGATCCTTATTTACGTTGGTAACCGCAGCATCAACTTGATCCGGGTAAAAAGAATAGAAAACCTGGGTATCGTATTGATGAGATTTACAATAACTTAAAAATTTATAAAAATCAGCCGTATACAAAGAAAAAATAAGAGGACCCAGTATACTGCCCTGCGCGACACCTCTAGATACTCCTAATGAATCAGAAGTACGATTATTAATTACGGTTCTCTGCTGTCGACCTGAGAAATAGCTTTCAAATAACTTCAGTGCATGTTCACTTAGACCAAAATATTTCAATTTAATATTTAAAATGTTATGATCCAGTGTGTCAAAAGCTTTGCTATAATCTAACAAGACCAAACAAGTGTCTCTGCCTTGGTCATGTGCTCTGAGAATATCGTCAGTTATCGACATCAGAGCAGTTGCAGTACTATGATTTTTTCTAAACCCAGACTGTGTAGATGGCAAAATTTGTTGATGAGTAAGGAAATCATTTAATTGGTCCGACATGACTCTTTCCAAAATTTTGGACATTGTAGGCAAAATACTAATGGGTCTAAAATGTGACAGTTCTGTAGGGTTGTTAGTCTTGGGAATGGGTAATATATTTGCTATTTTCCATAAACTGGGAAATTTATTGGTTTTTAAACATTGGTTAAGAATAAAAGTAAAATGTAAGTTTAGGTATGGCATCAAAAGTAAAATAATTTTAAGATTTATTCCATCAGCACCTGTGGCATTGCTCTTAAGTTTATTAATTATTTTTTCAAATTCGTCTACAGTGACTTCGCGAAATGTAAGACCAGGTTGCATCTCTGAATATGATTTATTCAAGTAAGTGTTACTTATAAAATCATGATCATGATCATTAGAAACAAAAAGAGGGATGCTATTGACGAGAAAGTCATTAAATGTGTCGGGTGTGTGATTTAAAAAATCATGAGATTGAGAATTAGAACTGGTACCAATATTTAAATATTTTAATGTCTGCCAAAAGTTTCTAGGATTAGTACGGAAAACATGTTGCAAATAGGCTCTTTTTTCAGATTTAACGGACATATTTACTAAGTTTCTAAGTGATTTGTAATCGTTCCAAGCTATATCTGTTCTAAGTTTTGTGTATTCACTTAAAGCCGTATCTCTACATTTCATCATGAATTTTAGATTATCTGTGAGCCACGGTGCTGGTGGCTTTGTAATTCTAGCCGTTTTAAACGGTGCATGTGTATCAAATAATTGAAGAATATTTGTATTAAAATAGTTGATTATTTCATCGATATCATGTAGCAAATAGATGTAATCCCAGTTAATAAGGTAAATATCTTTAACAAACTTATCATAATTAAAATTCGAAAAGTCTCTGTAAGTTTTAAGAAACGGCCTAGATTTAGATTTTAAAAAGTTTTTTATCTTACAAGTGACTAAAAAATGATCGGATATATTATCCATCTTCAGCACCTTAGGGCTATCAAGAATCTCAGGAGATGTAGAAATTATTAGATCAAGTAAAGTCTGAGATGTATTGGTTATCCTAGTAACTTTCGAAATACACTGGGTTAGCCCATATTTAAAAAGGAGGTTGTTGAATAAAACACACCCTGGGTTATTGTTTCCCTGCAGGAAGTCAACATTAAAATCTCCTCCAAAAATAACGGAATCAAACTCTGGTAAGAGAGCAATCAAACTATTCTCCTGTAACGTTATTGATAGTTGTTCGAATGATGTTGAGTTACCTCGGCTAAAGACTTTTTTTTTTGTTGTTAGGTGTGGGTTTATCTTATTATCTGACAAATTTTTTTTAGGGCGCCATCCTACCAGAAATAATACAAAATCTTAAAAACACTTAGTAGTTTATTAAACTATACTTGTATAATGATGGTTGTTGAGATTGGTTTCTGAGGAAACAGTTTACAGTATAAAAGGTGAAAATTAAAATGAAAATATAGCAATGGTCTTTACAAAGTTGCCCTTCTGACTGACAAATACTTAGCTCAGCATTGTCTTCCATGAGGTGTGTCCAAAATTCAGTCCTCTTCACCTGTAAGTTGTCTCGATGAGGTGTTCGGTGTTCCATGCATATACTTCAGCAACAGAGAAGGTGTTCCATGCATAGACTTCAGCAATGGAGAACGATGAGGAAGATGTCAGGACTTGATTAGACTTGAATTCTTGTAACAGCGATTGATAGGAGTAATGACATCTGATGAGCCTCAGGTTTGCTTGTTTACATGTAATGTTAGAAAAGTGGCATTAGACCAGCGAATATTAATGCAATAAAGGTTTGAAAATGAATATTTATGGTAAACAGTACCAGTTGTAACTTAAATTTCTATACTATAGTCACAGGATGTTTTTACTCCCTGTTACTCAAGTGAATATGCATACAGTTTTAAATTGAAAAATGAAATAACCATGTTTAATTACATAAGGTTAAAAACAAATTTTCTTTCGTGTTTAAGTAGTACGAAAAACAAATGATTTTATTGACTTAAAATGTATCTAAGTTTTAAGTTAATCCAAAAGAAGCATATATTGTGCCAACAAGATAAAAGTTAAGTAATTAATATACAAAATGTACAAATATATCATACAGATATTTAAACTAGTAGAAAATGCTGCACTCAAAAGTATTTGTAACTTTTGTGCAGGTACGATATGCAAAAAACGAGCAAAAGACAATCGTTTACGAGATAGATAAATGTGGTATAACGAGCTACAGGCATTCGTTACCACATAATATTGGCGTACCAGACTAATGTCTTAATTATGGCACCCAAGGTAAGATACGAACAAGATAAATTCAAGATACGGTACAAGAAAAATTGTAATACTACAGTGTGACTTAAGATACTATCCCTCCAGTACAAGCATGTCACGCTAATTGAGTGAGAAGTTTAAGGAAAAATAAATGTTAAATCAGAATTGATTTCTGACAGATATCTTTGAGAGAAACTAGGTGAGCTTTCCGACAAAATTCAATTTAGGTTTCTGATTAGAAACAAAAGAAAAACTCACCTGCTTTCCTCGATATCAGCTTCCTTGGATATTCTGTCAGTTACCAGTTCTGTAGAGCCTGGATCTGTCGGTTTCCTTGTAAATGGTCCAGCCAGGTTTACCCTATATCTGGTTTTCACCACTGTTCGTCAAGAACTTAAATAAACCACCAACTGGCCAACGATATTTGCTAAAACATTTAAGAACGACAGAATCCCGAGAAATAAAGTTAAATTGAGAGTTTAGATATTAATTGATGAAGAAAAACACACAAAACCATGACCTGGTGATTGACTTAAAAAGATATTCAAATTGAATGCAAAATTATTAAAATATTGATTGAAATTCAAACTTACTGAGGAAATAATATTATTACTGCGTTCTGTCTATTAAGATGATGCTTTTAGATCATTAAAAACATTATATTTTACAAGGGTAAATGAGATGAATGGAGATTATTAAAATATGACGCCATGATGGTCGGCATGTATTGTGTTTAATTTTTGTTAAAACATAAAAATGTGGAATTTAGTTCGTGTAAAAATAGCTTAAAAGGTCATGGGTTTCTAGAAAGTAATATTTATGGTTCAATTGGTTCAATTACATAGTTAATACCAGATAAAATATAAATTTAGTGAAAACAAAACTCAGCGTGACATACCTTTAACAGGATAAAAACGAAAGTTAAAATCAAAAGAACTTTTTCCTCCCAGTAGAGCCTTTCTATCTACGGAGACACTATCAACTCAATTAAATGTAAGGAATCGATAAACTATATTAAAGAATAACCTAGAAATTTATATTATAGAACGGAAAACTTACAGTTCGTCTAAAGAATCGATATTCTGCAGTATGCAGAGTTATCCATAGATGGCAGCGCCAATACCTAAAATCCAGTGTGACGAAATAAGTTTTATTTCGTTACACTCCAAAACATTCAAACACAAACCAAGATTCGACGACGGAGGCCTATAAAGTGAGCCAAAGCACAGCTTCCTACCACCGACCTTCACATGAATCCACAATTGTTCCAAGGCATCATCCGCATTGCCAATATCCACAATAGTAAACTTAATATTATTTTTGATATAAAAGCCTACGCCACCACCTCTTCCATCTCTGTCCTTCCTAATTAGATTATATCCCTCAATGAGCAATCCAGAACTGGGGAATTGCTCCTTGAGCCACGTCTCTGAAAGCCCTAGAATGTCAAAGGAGCCCTCAGTCACCAATCCTGAGAAAAGATCGAAACCTGTAAAAAGGGAACGAATATTAAAATGAGAAAGTTCTAAGAACGCATTTCTCATAGCCATAATTTACTCATTTGCCCCAACCTGATATAAAAATAAAATGTTTATGTGTTTGTCGTCCTACAGCTATACAATTAGCGAAAAAAACTAATAGATAGATAAATGAATCCAGATTTAACGGAAGCTAAACTGGTTAAAAAGCATACATGCTAGTTTCAACTTAAGGAACTACTATTCTGACCTAAAAAAATCCTATTTACAATACAAATTTGCGATAAATTATTATCATTTCCAATACCGTTTATCAATAGAGATCCGGTACAAAGGAAAGGAATTTTTTAGAATTTTTTACATACCTATATATATATTCCTACCAAAGCAATAAAATGATGGGTACCTTATAATAACGATTAGAGTAAAAAGTGTTATTACAAATCATTAATTGAATTAAGTATCATCCTTTTATTTTCCTGCTCATTCCAAACATAGATTTTTCCTCTTGATGACCAGGCCTTGATACCAAATTTTTTCTTAGCAGCTAGCAAAAGTTTATAGCGTTGTGGGGTCAGATCTTCAAATATAGAATAGTTTGTTTTTTTCAACATTTTCTTGGCATCAAACACCTCATCTCTTATCATAATTTGAACGAAGGAAACCAGAGTTGCACGTGGTTTATCGCGACCATCCTTACTGCCAATGCGGTATGCAACATCAATATCTTGCTTTGTGACAAGGACATTCAGTTGATGATTAAAAAATGTAACAACAACATCCACTATATTTTCAGTGCCAACTTCACCAAGTCCATGAATTCGAAGGTAGCGCCTTTTAAATAACTGTTCCAAGTGATCATCTCTTTCTTGCAATTTACAAATTGTCTTCGAGTTCAAGGAAACCTCACTTTTAATTAAATGCAAAGTATCCTGAACGCCATTGAGTTTATCGTCAATTTTGTCAAAACGCTGATTAAACTTCACCTCCATTTGGTTTGAAAATTTGGCACATACCTTTGTAATAAGTCGTTCTGTGACCTCATCAGGTACATCCTCCGATACACTGGTGCTTCTAGTGGTCTTTCCTCCGGCCATCATGCCCAGTATTTAATCAAAGAGGTTGAGCTAGGTGAGTTGGATTTTAGGTTATATTGTCACTTTTATATTAAATTAATTAATACTGGCGTAAATTGGAGATTTGAAAAGCTCAAAATCACATAAAGGGGAGACCGAAAGGTTCCAGATTGGATAACGTAGACGAAATAACTTGCTTAACACAACTTAACACAAAATTTCAAAATAAGACCGGAGCGAATAAATACGCTACTTCTGCATTATACGTTCATATCTCGAAAAAAATACGGACTGCGGTCCGCCTGTTTCCGACTGCTGGTTGCCGACTGCTGTGCTAGCTGAACTAACTTGAACAACTTGACCTAACCTACTAAATAGAACCAGCAAGACAAAATTTTTTATTTGACGGAATTTGTTATTCAACTAGATCAAATTGTGGTAGAAGATCAACGCAATGCATTAGAGCATATAGTTTTAATTGAATTGAAAAACATGCATTGCATAATATGGTGGGACGACTGTATAGGAGATTTTCTTTTGGAAATCTATTTACCTGAGTTTAGAAAAGTTGTACTTACAACTTTATTGTTTTTTTTAGTGTATTTCGACATTTTTACGAGCATCTCTCTATATTATTTTCATTTTACCTTTTACCGCCACAACGTAAGGGAGTCGGAAGTTATTTTTGATCTTTATAGCCTATTTCAGAAAGGTGTAGAGTAATAAAATGGGAAATTCCGTCCAGTTCGGCTCAATTTCGGTGTCGGCCATAGGCGCAGGTAAACTTTGTGCATTAAATTATTTATGATAAGTAACCAAAAATTTTAGGGAATTAGGTTAACGGGTATTAAGATAAAATAGTATTGTTTGTAATATTAAAATTTCAAGTAATTGCATAAGAGGATTAGGAAAGGTATGTTTTCTGGCCTGAAGTGTCAAAATCGAAATATTGTGTAGGGATTAGTTAGGCAGTAGATTATAAAATTACGTTTTGCGTTTAACAGGTACCGTGTTTGGCTCTGGCCTCTTGGGCTGGATCATATAAATAGGTGGTAATTTGAAATAAACTTCATATATCGTGTGTGTGTATAACCTTAATAAGTTCACACCAACAAAAAGATCTTCCAATAATTCTCCACTATCAGTGAGTGAAAACGTTATTATTTTAAATGTATGTGATTGCATAAAATACGCTTATCCGAATTTTACTGTACAACACTGATAAAATTAATTATTTGAATTAAAAAATGTGTCCATTGACTCAAATAAATATTTGTTTCCTATTAGCGAAACAAATATGTATATGAAAAATAACAAGGGATTATTTGCCTCAATTAGTATTATCTGATTTGATACAAATTACTTTTTATTTGGAATTAATCACTGAATACAAAGTTTAAGCAAATATTTATTTTCTTAATACTAACCTAACATAAATAAGCCACTTCAATGACTTAAAGTAAATAAGTTAAAGGTTAAGTTACCAAAATGTTTATTTGATTGATATTTATACATATCTAATCAAGTATATATATATTTGTTTTACTTTTGTTTTACATGCATTTTCCGTAACAACAACGTTATTTAATTAAACAATTTAAGTAATTGGATTTAAATAAACCGGTAATTTCCATCAAAGTCGTTGTTTTAAGTACATAATTGTTTAACTTGTCTTTTATATTTATTTGGGCCAAGTAAAATTTTATTTGGTTCAAATATATCTTTTTAATTTTAAATAGATCAGAAAGTTCATTCAAATCAGTTCTTATTTTATCCAAGTACGTGTTTATACAGACGTGACACAAAAATAAGAAATAAGCAGATCAAATCCCCTATTGCTATTGAATATGGTTTAATTAGTACCTATACCATATTAATCACAAACCTTATCAAATTAAATAATAAATAAAGATTTTACATAAATAAAGATAGCTCGATTGCTACGAGATGTCGCCACGTGTAACATCTCGCATATGTATCCTTATCAAATTGTTTATAGTGTTCAAATAAAAAGGCAAACCAACAGAAAAACACATCTTTGCCGAAAATAAAGGATATGACAAATTATGCGCACGCGCACAATGATTTTAACATAAAAATTACATAAAAGTTAAAAGATAACCATCCCTTATTTTATTTCTTATTTTTATGTTATGTTATTTGGTTCTATAAACGTCCTATGGCAGATCTGTAGGTTCAACTCTTATTTTATTTTTAGGTCATGTTATTTTGCTGTATAAACCCACCATTAGTTATATTATATTATATTATTACATTATATATTCAAATATAGTTTCCTACCTTAAAAAGTAACTAACAGATGGGATATACCCTCGATATACCCAATCTTCTAAATAATTGTTCATATTACGTTAATCCCCATATCTTACTTTTAATTTTTGCTGGAACCACTTACATCTGTGCCACTAACAAAGAAGATTTCACTTTCACTCATAAATTTCTACAAGACAAGATCGAACACCTATAACCAAAAACGCGATGATGATTTATCAGGCCACTTTTGTATAACTAATGAAATTACTCAAAGCCCCATAAAATGTTCGGCATTAAATGATTTAAATTAGGGTTACAAGTATTTAGTTCTTAACTTGAAATGTACTTCGATTAAATAATTAGTTATTTGTAAATATTTGGTTGTTTTACATTAAGGATTTAATGTAAATACATAATTATTTAGTTTAAATGACCTAGATATTTAAATAGTTCTCTATTGCGTGATTTAACTAGCGATTAATGGAATTTAGCTTCTAAATGAAAATTAGTACGATTAAATAATTAGTTATTTAGATTTTGTTATTTTAGTTGTTTTTTGGTCAGATATTTGTTTGAAAGGTTCCATGATTTGACACAATTCCACCAACAGTCAAATAATTTTATAAATGAAACGAAATACTCTCATTTATTTCAGTTAAATAAAACTTAGTTAATTAAAATCACATTTATTTATTACCAATAATTATTCACCAAATAAATCAGATTATTTGATTAAAGGAGCACAGTTTTATCAGTGAAGAAACTGTCGACCGATGTTCCCGAATGACTGGAGTTGGAATATCCACCCTAGATAAGATTCTAATGGAGCTTGGCCAGGATGACAGTATTCCGTTTATAACTAGAAAACTTTTATGGACCACTTTAAAAAATATGGATTTTCCCTGGGAAAAGCCACCAACAGTATTGAATTTGAAAATAATTTGATAAAGAAGGAACTTTAGCTATAGCAAATTTACACAAACATCGTTTTATGAAATAGGCCGTGGAAGATATAGCAGAAAAACTTAGTGTAACTGTGCTGCGCACACCGCCATATCATTGCAAACTAAATCCTATAGAACTTATATGGGCGCAAGTGAAAGGATTTGTAGCAAGACACAACACGACATTCAAAACAAAAGACGTTAGCTACTGTTTGATCAAGCCATTAAGGAAGTGACACCAGAGAACTGGCGAAAAGCTAAATCATGTCATTAAAGAAGAGGAGAAAATGTGGAATCTTGACCACCTGATCGATCGGACCGTCGACCAGTTAATTATAACGTCAAGAGGAGATGACAGTTCCTCAGATGACGAAGAATATAAATAATTATAACTTAATTTCTGTATAATGTATTATTTGTATTTTGTATTTTTTTTATAATGTTTAATAAAAAATAAGTGTACCTAATACTATGTACATAATGCCTAAATTTTATTCTGTTAAAATAAAATTCTTTCTTTTTACGAGAATAATTTAATTTAATATAATTTTTACGAGTATAATTTAATTTCTGTATAATGTATTTTTTTAAAAATGTATAATAAAAAAAAGTGTAGCTAATACTATGTACATAATGCCTAATTTTTATTCTGTTAAAATAAAATTTTTTCCTTTTTACGAATATCCTACCGGCACGCCTTTCTCACACCATTTTCAGTGTTTGTGTATGGATAACAATAGGCAAAACCCATAAATTGACCCAAACCCGGGTGGTACTACCTGCACTTGATGAAAAGAAAGAATTTTGCAATGAAATCAATGCCAAATTATGAAAGTGGCTTAAATATTCGGAGGGTCACTCTGTAGTCCCTTTGCATACCTAATGAGCTTTTATTACTCTACACCTTTCAAAAATACAATATAGATTTTTTCCTTTTATGATTTTTTTCTCCTCCAAAGGCAATTAAAATTCTTAATTTTTTAAATATTTCATATTTTTGCTTTAAAAGATAATAACTAAAGCTAATAACCCCACAGAAAAATGATAGTCAGAATATTAATTAAATATTAATTCTTCAATAAAACATAAATATAGAATTGACAAATAAAACATAAACATACAAAATAATTTAATGCAACTTAAAATCATGCTTCGTTTCGAATTTAAGCATCCTCGATCGGTATTTTAACTTGCTTTTAATGACTTTATCTCTTTTTTCTTCTCCGCAGACAGTAAGATATGCTTTAGTACCAATTTTCACAGCTCTCTTCACAGCCTGCTTATGGCAAGGTATATTTTTAATTGATTACTATGAAAATCCAAAGATATTGGATCTACATGTCTTCTTTAATTCAGAGAAAAACGACTTGATATTGATTATTTAGTGTACACAATCTCTTGGCAGTAAACTAGTTTATGATACTCTTTGGCTTCATAATTGAGCGTCCGAATTGACAATATTCGACAGAGTCGTCCGATGCATTTCTGGCTTTAATGATCCTGACCATCCCAAAGCATATAGAGTAAGATAATCTCTGGACATTTAAGATACCCATTGCTTTGAACTGTCTGGTAGATAGATAAGAGTTGCAGCACGTAGCTACACCTCGTGGCAACCACACGCATCATCCCAACCAGGACAGCAAGAATCCATATAGGTTCAAACTCTGGCAAGGCGGCCCATCGCGGGCAAATTACGTTGGGTGGCGTTAGGAGCCAATGTGTTGGTTTAGCAACCGGAAGCTAAATATTAAAAAATAACAAACTTAAAATAAGTTCGGGTACAGAGTTGTCCCTTATTCTTCCGTCAGACCTCAAGGTAGATAATTCTCTAGTTGAATAGTTTGGAAAATATATTTTGCTCATTTGGTGCATGACGCCTGTAGTTTTATTTGTTCATCATTTAGTTGTACAGGGTTATCCAACCAAGACTAGACAAGGCGATTTTTTGACTTTTCCTGTACTTTCATAAAAAAACTGAAATAGCCATCTTAACTCATTTTCTCCCGCGAATTCGAATATCTTCAGCAAAAAACAATTGAACATCAAACAAAAGTACTAGGGGTCACTTTGATATTTTTTTAAATGGGATGCCGTATTTTTAATGAGCTTATCCGATTTCTCATATAAATTTTGATCTAAAATGTTGGATTTTTAATTTAAAAACGCCTTTTTTCTTCAGTTTTAAATTCGGAAAATGTTAAAAATAAAAAAAAATAAAATAAAATAAATTAAAAATCGAACATTTTAGATCAAAATTTATATGAGAAATCGGATAAGCTCATTAAAAATACGGCATCCCATTTAAAAAAATATCACCCTAGTACTTTTGTTTGATGTTCAATTGTTTTTTGCTGAAGATATTCGAATTCGCGGGAGAAAATGACTTAAGATGGCTATTTCAGTTTTTTTATAAAAGTACAGGAAAAGTCAAAAAATCGCCTTGTCTAGTCTTGGTTGGATAACCCTGTACATGAAGGCTAAATGGAGAGGGTTTCCTTGTGTTGTTCATCACAGACGCATGCGTTAGAACTTGTGTACGTACAAGCTGCAAAATCGAATAGTCTTTCTCGGAGAGATAATTGCGAAATATATCCAGCAATGAATAACGGCAGATGTAGCTTTCAGGTGACATCTCGTGGCAATCAAATGCATCACCTGGCCCGTCTAACAAAAATCAGTCACCAGTGGAAATCAACTTGTCTGTTATAATGGGATTTGCAACCACGTCACTGCCATCATCCTGAATTTCAATTTCTTCATTTTGCTCGTTTTCTGGCTGGCGGCCCTTATTCCAGAGCTCAACATCATTCCGATCCCATACCCATAAATAGTTATTTTAAGCACATACATACCTATCTACATAGATTTTTATTTTTTATTTTTTAACTTACACTGGTGTTTATAACCTCTAAGATGTTCATAATTTCAGCTTCTCCATATTCCGGATCTCAGTTTAATCATATTTTTAAAATACTTAACTTCTTCCTCATTCGAACTCCGTTTGTTTCTAGTGCGACGTTATTGATTTTACGTTTTTTACTTCTATGCGTGTAATTTCGCTTTAGTGAGGTTTTATTTGTTCACTATTCAGAGGTTGATGTTTATATTTATGTGTTCACTGGAGTGGATTATTCATTAAATAGTATATTCACTATAGCGAGACTCTAGTGTATTGTGAAAAATATTAAAGATAAGCATATGATGCTATACTAAACAAAAGTTGAGGAGAATTGCATAGTGGATCAGAAAAATATAAAATATACAGGATGAACTACTTAAATAAACAGAGATTTGTTGTGATAATTATTTTGTATTATCTCCAACTAACCTCCATATAAAATACGAATCTTTAATTCGAAAACATAGTAAAGATATTCCCAAATAAATCCACAGCTGAACTACGTCAAAAAATTAAAATATTGGAGACACTATAAGATTTGGAATATAATATTTTATATAAAGAAATATCAGAGTTTTTTGCAAAACATACTGTTTTCCCAGTAGAACCTTAACGATTTGTAAAACTTTTGTATTTAACATTTTTATTTAGTTTTTAAAATAAAGAGAAAAGTATACTTTACTTTATTATTGACTAACCCTGTACAGTGTTGAGTTTACAGGGTGGCGCAATGTCTACTAACTCGTTTTCGAAATACTTCAAAATTTTGGAAATTTTGAATGTTCTTTGTATATTGGATATTACGATACATAAAACAAACAGTTAAATGGCAACTTCTTGTGAATTTTTGATTAGTAGTTTATAATATTAATACTATGTATGCCTTTGCCAAAACAAATCGGCACTTTAAATATTGATAAAAAACAAAACGCTTTGACGAGATTTTTTTTTTAACAAATTGATTTTCCTGTATTGTGAAAGTTGTGTACGTGATACGTGAACAAGGAGCATTTCTTTATTTTTCCATTTTCCCATCCACCCCTACAGTGTCCCACCAATTTTTTTAAAACGTTGTCCGATTTTCTTTAGCCATTAATAAAATGGTGTTTGTATATCATGTACGCAACTGAATTTGTAAAAAAAGTTTTCCTGGTTCGTGATAATTTCCAGCAAACAAACATCAATCGAAATACTCTTGTAGCCGAAGCACTAGAGACAGTTGCAAGGAAAGTAGAAGAGATTTGGAACAATATCTTTACTTTAATATCTAGTCATTAGAAAATTGGGTATCAGAGAATATTAACTAATGGGCAAAATTCTACTAACATTTTATTAGAAACGAAGTTACATTGCTAGATATGGAAATCTAAAGGTTAGTTGCTTTCTTTCGCCGGATTCATCCTCAGACGCGTTTCGCTGTATAACAGCTCATCAGTGAGGCTATGGAATTCGACGAAAGAAAGCAACACCGTAGAGTCTATTTAACCCTGAAAGACGGATGAATAGCAGCAGATGTAGCTTTCAAACGACACCTCGTGGCAATCAAATGCATTACTTGGCCCGTCTAACAAAACTTTGTACTCGGTCCGTATACCGAATTGCCTTTTAGTGCTGCGCTCCTGGTGGCGACTCCTGTAAGAATTACCGGCTCGTCTGGTCTTTGCAGGAGTTAGTTTCTCCGTTTCTGACTGATTTTTGTTAGACGGGCCAGGTGATGCATTTGATTGCCGCGAGATGTCGCTTGAAAGCTACATATCTGCCGTTATTCATTCATCTTTCAGGATTAAGGAGACTCTACGGTGTGCTTCCTTCCGTCAGATTCCATAGCCTTACTGTTGAGCTGTTATACAGCGAAACGCGTCTGAGGATGAATCCGGCGAAAGGAAGCAACTAACCTTTAGATTTCCATATCTAGCAATGTTACTTCGTTGCTAATAAAATGTTTGTAGAATTTTCTCCACTGGTTTCTAATGACTAGATATTAGAGTAAAGACATTGCTCCAAATCTCTTCTACTTTCCTTGCAACTATCTCTAGTGCTTCGGCTGTGACATTATTTCGATTGATGTTTGTTTGCTTCAAATTATCACGAATCAGGAAAACTTTTTTTAGAAATTCGGTTGCGTACATGATATACAAACACCATTTTAATGATGGCTAAAGAAAATCGGGCAACGTTTTGAAAAAATTAGTGGGACACTGTAGGGGTGGATGGGGAAATGGAAAAATAAACAAATGCTCCTTGTTCACGCACACAACTTTCACAATACAGGAAAATCAATATATTAGAAAAAAAATGTCGTTAAAGCGTTTTGTTTTTTATTAATATTTAAAGTATTGACTTGTTTTAGTAAAGGCATACATAGTATTAATATTATACACTACTACTCAAAAATCCACAAAAAGTTGCCATTTAATTGTTTGTTTTATGTATCGTAATATCCAATATTCACAGAATATCCGAAATTTACACAATTTCGAAATAATATATCAAAAACGAGTTAGTCGAAATTGCGCCGCACTGTAAACTCAACACTGTACAGGGTTAGTCAATGGTAAAGTAAAGTATACTTTTCTCTTTATTTTAAAAACTAAATAAAAATGTTAAATACAAACGTTTTAGAGATCGTTAAGCTTCTACTGGGAATACAGTATGTTTTGCAAAAAAAATCTAATACTATGTTTTTGAATTAAAGATTCGTATTTCATATGGAGGTTAGTTGGAGATAATACAAAATAATTATGATAACAAATCTCCGTTTATTTAAGTAGTTTATTCTGTATATTTAATTTTTTTCTGATCCACTATGCAATTCTCCTCAACTTTTGTTTAGTATAGCATAATATGCTTATTTTCAATATTCTTCACAATGTACTAGAGTCTCGTTATAGTGAATATACTATTTAATGAACAATCCACTCCAGTGAACACATAAATATTAACATCAACCTCTGAATAGTGAACAAATAAAACCTTATTAGAGCGAAATTGCACACATAGAAGTAAAAAACGTAAAATTAATAACGTCGCACTAAAAAACAAACGTTATTCGAATGAGAAAGACGTTAAGTAATTTAAAAATATGATTAAACTGGGGTCCGGAAAATACAGAAGCTGAAATTATGAACATCTTAAAGGTCATAAACACCAGCGTAAGTTAAAAAATGAAAAATCTATGTAGATGTGCATGTACTGTATGTCCTTAAAATGACAATTTATGGGTATGGGATCGGAATGATGTTAAGGTCTGGAATAAGGACCGCCAGTCAGAAAACGAGCAAAATGAAGAAATTAAAATTCAGGATGAAGGCAGTGAAGTTGTTGTAAACTCCATTGTAGCAGACAAGTTGATTTCCACTGGTGAAGCATTAAAATATTTAAATACTGTTATGGGCTGAAGAAAATTCGAATAAACTGGATATTCTAGTGTAGTTGCTCTTCAAGACCTGAGAGCTAAATTATTTAAAACAATTCTCATGATCCCAACATAGCGAAATAAATTATCAGATTACGAATTAATTTTATTTTACGTTTATTTTTTTATTTTCTATTACATACATATACATTTGTACCTACATACTTATACATACTACTTCTTCTTTATTAGGTTACATATTTTATTTAATTTTATTATTAATATAAGTATGCACCTGTACCTACTTTATAGGTTAAAATATTCAGTTATTTAGTAATAAACGCGTTGTAAGTATCCGTGTTGTATATTTTTATCTGCGCTCTAAATAGTGAACGACCTCAGTGGAGTGATAAAGCCGTTCATTAATTAGTTCACTATATCGAAACTCCACTGTATTATAGTATTTTCTATTTTTTCGTTGTGTATTTCCTACATTTATGTTGTAAAGTCATAATTGCCATGACATAACAAAACTTTTGATACTGCAAAATCTTTTACAAGCCTAATCCAAAAGTATGAACTGATGTAGTGGCGTAGAAATAGCAATTAATATGGATGGATCCAGGCGTATTCCCACTAAATATTCTCTTTATTGCCTTTTTTTCCCCTTTCCCTATATTTCAACTCCACTTCGAGAATGGACTATTTCTTTAAATTCTCTTTAGTGTTATGGAGAGGTTTGATTAAAACGGTAGCGTTCAGTATACCAAACATAAAGTGGTAAATCCGATTACTATTAATGAAAGGAAATGGAAATTTTCCTTCACGCCTAATAAAATCTCCATATCAGTAGCCGTTAACTGGCTGTATTAGCGCACACAACCTAATCTACGTCTAATCGCACTACCAGGAAATATGAATTTCATCCTTTTCACATTGAGTTACACCAACAACTTCGAGATGGCGATTTTATAGAGCGCGTAAATGTTTAAAATATTTTTATTAGACGAATAGAAATCAATCCGAATTTTTTGTCCATGATAAGCTTTTCGGTCGAAGCAACTTTCCGCAGTAATGGGACAGTTAATCGCCATAATATGCATTAATACTCAGCAGTTAATCAATTTTGGGTCCGGGATATATAAAACCAACATCATTGGTCGCTTTATATTTGGTGCGTAATATTAATTCTACAATTAACTATCGGTCCATATTTTTTCCATGAATCACTGAATGTAATCTAGTGCAGAGACATCTCAATTTCTTGCTAAATGAATTGCCTCGATTGTTTAAAGAGATTAACAAGATTGGGAGAGAACAAATTTGGATTCAACAAGATAGAGCCCCTCCTCATTACAATCGTGCAGTTCGGGAATTTTTAAAGGAACATTTTTCACAAAAATCGGAGGAGGTCGATTTATTCAGTGGTCTCCCCGTTCTTGTTCACTGATTTCACTAGATATTTTCTTGTGGGCTTGTGTTAAAGACCGTTTTTACGTAGATCCCCACAAAACCCTACAATATACAGAGAACAGAATACAAAATGCGTGCAGAGAAGTAACACCATTTATTTTAAAAAGAAGGAAAATAATGGTTACAGCAAAAATGTAGAAAATAAACAACGAAAAATAGAAAAATCTAAAATATTGAAATTCTGCATATGGAATACAAAACGAAAGTTAAGGAGAATTACATGATCGATCAGAAAAGAATAAACTATACAGGGTGTGATTATTATATAAACGGCTGTTTTGTAGATTGAATTTATTGCAATGTAAAAATAATATATTTTGAACACGCTGTAACAATCGACGAAAATTTGTTATATAGGTTCTTTTGCATTTTCTACAGATAACGTTCACATCAAATATGAATATTGAATTTGGAAACATAGTGAAGTGATCCACGGCTTAAAACCGGCGTTTTTATGAAGAAATGAAAAATGTTGGAGAAACTATAAGAGTTAGAATAGTTAGAATATAAGATTATATGCAAAAGAGTATCAGAACTTTAGGCAGAATCCTAAAATAGATTTAAATACAGGGCGTTCTCTTTTTAATAAAACATAGGTTATACTTACCACGTTTGTGGGCTACTATGAATTCTCCAATAGAATTTTAGAATATGCACTTTAACGATCTCTTTAACGTTTGTCGTTCTTGAAATCAATGGAAAAGTGTGCCTTACTCTACTGTTGACTCACCCTGTACGGGGTTTTCGTGTGTTTTAATATACCAGCTCTATTATTATAAAAGATGAAAAAAGGGGGTTTGCGGCTTACTGTTCTGTTATTTTATAAGATTTTTAATGCCGCAAACGAAATATTCATAGCCGTCTCAGTTTCTGACATACAGGAGGGCGATTTTGAAAATTTGTAATTTTTAACGCTTCCCTGTATCTCGATTATTTGATAGCTTATCAATAAGGTCAAAATGGGTTATTATAGAGTTTCTTATGTAGAATTCAGCGGTGTAGTTAGTTTTATTCTAAAAAGTTTTGTTTTTGAGTTATGACCCAAAGTTGTATTTTTTTAAATAGGACCCCATACATATTCTTGGTCTTATCCCTGATTTCAAGAGATTTTCAAAAATATATAACAGTCCATATTAATTTCTTTTATAAAGGGATAATTTTAACATGCTATGCCCTCAAATAAAAAACAAAATTAACAACATTATTTCTGTTACACAACTTTATATTATTACATAACTTTAATCCAACAATAAAACAAACATTTTATTTTACTAAATTACAAAAGTTGCCCGAATTGGGCTCCGCTGTGTTCTAAACGCTTTGATTTCTCGCAGAGCATTTAATAAGATAATTGGCCATCCCTGCAAAAGCCTAAAGGTTTGAGGGGTAGCTTCTCGAAGTTGATCAATATTGTGGTATTGTCTCTTATATAACTGATTTTCTATATACCCGCATAAAAAAATCCAACACAGAAAATCAGGTGATCTTGGAGGTCACCTGACAGGTCCATTGGTACCAATTAATTCATGGGGAAATGGGGTTTCTATTCTCTCACTAAATGAGAATTGTAACTCGGAGCGCCATCTTGCTGGTAATAAATATTATTTAAATCGGCCAATGAAACATCTTCTAATATTTCCATTAGTGCATCTCGCATTATATCTATATGTCTATTTCCAGTTAAAGTTTCTTTATCGATAAATTATTTAATTTTAGTGCCAAAAATAAAGCATGACACACGCTAAATCCAAACCGACCTTGACATTCTCATGGAAATATTATGTGTTGGTTCTTTTGGGAGCAATACTTTGGATTGTTTCGGTTTAAGATACTAGAACTCGTATAACAAGCCTCGTCGGACCATACCACCCTTGTTTCAAAATTTGCGTTTTCCTGCAACATTTGTAGGTATCAGTTGCAAAAAACTATCCTATGTTCTGCGTCATCAAGATGTAAGTATTGGACGAGTTCTCGACTTTTTAATCCCAACTTCAACATACACTATTCTGCATGATATGGATGGTTGTACCGTGACAGAGGCCAAAACATTAATTTCTTCTTCTTCCCTGCTTCCTTTTTGTAAAAATTATGTTTTAGTTTTTTAAAAGATCCGTGCTCAATGAGATTGTCTTGGATTTTTTGAAATGTTCTTTTATCAGGTTGTTGTCGGATATTTACGAAAAATTTTAATATGTAACAAACAGCTAGTAATAGATAACAATAATGATTAAAACCTTTTTTTATTATGAATCTTAATGGTCTTTATTAGCTTAGATAAAACAAACATATCTTGTGTTTCCTAATTTTCATATTTATTACTTTGTGCCATATTGAACAACTTTTTACAGAAATAAAAAATAAACTTACCAAATCAAACAAATGCCAGGAATATTCGACAACAATCTGTAATGGCGCATTTACAGAGTTTGGTTTTTGGCATGGCTATCCGTGACGAAAAATGATTAATTTTACAAGATACGTTAAAATTATTCCTTTTTAGAAAAAAATAAATATGGACTGTTATATATCTTTAAAAAGCAAAGAAGTAATATACAGGGCGCCTCTTTAAAAAAACAAGTCGTAAGTCAAAAACAAAACTTCTTAGAAAATAACTAACTACGCCACTAAATTTTGCATAAAGAACTCTATAATAACCCATTTTTACCTTATTGATAAGTTATCAAATAATCGAGATACAGGGGAGCGTCAAGAATTACAAATCCTCAAAATCGCCCTGTATGTCAGAAACTGAGAAGGCTATGAAAATTTCATTTGCGGCAATGAAAGTTTTATAAAATAATAGAAGAATAAAATGAGCCACTAACCCCATCTTTCCATCTTTTTTAATAAGGGAGCTGGTATATGAAAACACACGAAAACTGGACACCTTATACAGCTGCACTAATTTTATTATTGTAAATTTAAAACCAGATATCATAACACTAATGTTGTTATTAAATTGCAGAATAGTTGTAAACAACCGCACAATTCTGAAAGGAATGCTGTTGTATTTTATTTTATTGGGACTGTTTATGCAAACATGTGTAATGGTAACGTATATATATGTAAGTAAAGTGTGGTTTTTTAAGATATCAAAATTGTCTATTTGTGAGTGGACAAAATTACTTTGAACATACGATGTGGTCTCAACCTGCGTTAAACGATCAGTTATGATGTGCAAATCCAATAGGGTTTCGCAATGCCACCGCTGCCAACTCTTCTGGCACACCCAACACAACTGCTCTGCAGAATACAAATGTGTCAAATTCGCACAATCCCATGCCACCCGCGAATGCCCCAAAACCCCAGCCACTTGCGCCAACTGCGGCGAGGCCCATGCGGCCAGCTACAGAGGGTGCACTAAATTCCCCAAACCACGCAGACCAACTCCCCCCCAGACCCAAACCCCCCAAGGCAACCTCCCTCCACCCCCCTCCTACGCCGGCCCATATTAAAAAAGGAAGTTCCATTATTTTATACTCCTCTTTACCGATCCATTTGTTAAACGACCGCGGGCACTCATCATTAGTAAGCATTGATGCTAAAAGCTCCCTCCATTAGGGCAGTAAAACTAATTACGGTATTGCACGCGGATCCATTCAATTTGCTTTAAAGGCTGATAAATCTGTGATTAAAATTAGTTTTGTTTTGAACAGTTTCTGTGTGTTTTGGGACTAACGTGAATATTTGAAGAAGGCGGGGAAAAGGAAATGTTATTATTTAAGTGAAAAAATTAAATCAATCGAGAAAAGTAAAAAAGCTGGTATAAGTACCAGGCCCAAGTGACTTTATTGCTTCAAAATAAAGCAAAAGTTAGAAATTTGTTTCATGAATGTGGCAACGGTGAACAAGAAAGAAAATTTTCCAAAATCGAAGGACTGGTAGTGGATAAATTTGCTTTTATCTGGTTTTGTAAGGCGCGAAACAAGCACTTACCAATATCCGGACCTATAATTTAAACAAAAGCCCTCGAATTTGCTCAATGTCTAGGCCTAGATGTCTTAAAGGTATCAAATCTCGCATCAAATGGATGGTTAGAAAAATTCCGTCATTGGCACGATACGACCTTCAAGAAAATATGTGGCAAATTAGCCGATATCAATATCGAAGACGTAACTGCTGGAAAAAAAAAGATATTATTAAGGAGTATGCCCCAAGGGACCCATTTAATGCAGATAAGACAGGTCTCTACTATCGTTCATTGCCAACAAAAATATATGCATTGAAAGATGAATGAATCAAGACGAGTGTACTGGAAAAGATATAGTGTAGTGTAAGAACAAAATATATCCTATTATTATATAAATATATTTATTAGTTTCTTGTCATATTCGTACACTCAGTATATTTATTATTATTAAACCTAACATGTAGACCTAAGGTAATTAAGGTAATTAAGGTTATTGATTTCGTAATTAGTATAACAAGTAAAATAAGCACTTTTGTAATGGGTACATTTTTGATATGAGAAATAGACATTATTTTTACTCGAAAGAGGAGAGTTTGATTTATCGTAAAAGGGGGTATTAAAACCCCCGTAACTCCCTTCGTTACATGGCGATCCTGCCAGGATCCAAATTTTGAGCAAACAGCGTGTGCAACACAATGTTTGTTATGACAAGGCAACAAGCTAAGAACGAATTAAATAAGCAGAGTTTTGACAGTTCCGTACACGAACGGCTTGATCACCCAGGAATGGTGGAACTTTTAAAACCGCAGAAAAATTCTTGTGAAGCTTATTGTATTTCAGAATTAGAATTTAATAATTTATCAAAAAATAAAAAATATGATTATTGTACAAGCCATATAATTTTTTCAGAAAAAGAAAATGCTTTAAAAATTAAGAATTCTCGATCGACGTTCGCATGCAGTGCATCGTTGAGAGAACTTAAGAATATTTGCATAAAATATAAGGTACCAGAAATATAAATTTTAAAAAATAATAATAATGCGCAATTAATAAATATTATAGGTAGGGATCCCTCAGAATTAAAAATGGCTAATATAAAAATTTCAATTATAAAAGATGTACAAAAAATATCTAATATAGAAATGCGGCAAATAATATTAAATGATTTCCACATTCTACCGAGCGGCGGTCATACAGGCATTAACAGAATGTATAATAACATAAAGAAGTACTATTTTTGGCCAAGTTTGCATTCAGATGTTAGCGATTTTGTAAAACGTTGTGATCATTGTCAAAGGTTTAAACATTCTAGGCCTAATATTGAGCCGATGTCAATAACCACAACTGCTTCTTCCGCTTTTCAAAAATTATTTTTAGACCTGGTAGGACCTTTGCCGGAAGACATATACGGAAATAAATATATATTAACATTGCAGTGCGAGTTATCGAAATTTGTCGAAGGTTACCCTATTCAAAATAAAGAAGCGAAAACGATTGCAAAATCTTTTGTGGATAACTTTATCTTAAGATATGGGATACCTGAGACAATTGTGTCAGATCAAGGTACAGAATTAATAGCTACAACTCTGAAGGAAGCTTGCAAAATTTTACAAATTAAACAACTTGCATCAACAGCTTACCATCACCAAACACTAGGGTCGTTGGAAAATACACACAAAAATCTAGGCGCTTATTTACGAATACAAACAGCAGAACACCCGGACAGTTGGAGTTCATGGGTTCAGTTCTGGTGTTTTGCATTCAACAATACTGTTCACACTAACACTAAATACACTCCATATGAACTTGTGTTTGGTAAGCAATGCAAACTCCCTTCAAATATCGACACGGGTACTGAACCATTGTACAATTTCGATAACTACCCACTAGAACTAAAATATAGACTACAGAAAGCTTGGGATGATGCCAAAAATAACCTCATTCAGTCAAAAATACAACGAAAAAAAGTCACGATTATAAAGTTAACGCAAAAACTTATAAAAAAGGCGACCAAGTTTTAGTAAAAAATGAAACCGGGAATAAACTCGAACAAATTTTTAACGGTCCATATGTGGTCGTAGAAGATAAATCACCAAATATTGTTATTTTAGTAAATAAAATCAAAGAAATTCACAAAAATAGAGCTAAATTGTACAATAATAGTAACCAGAATTTCTAAAGATAGATACGCTAAACATTTTTTTTTCTTGTTTTTTTTTTCGCCGTAGGAGGTGTAGTGTAAGAACAAAATATATCCTATTATTATATAAATATATTTATTAGTTTCTTGTCATATTCGTACACTCAGTATATTTATTATTATTAAACCTAACATGTAGACCTAAGGTAATTAAGGTCATTAAGGTTATTGATTTCGTAATTAGTATAACAAGTAAAATAAGCACTTTTGTAATGGGTACATTTTTGATATGAGAAATAGACATTATTTTTACTCGAAAGAGGAGAGTTTGATTTATCGTAAAAGGGGGTATTAAAACCCCCGTAACTCCCTTCGTTACAATAGCAAAACAACGATTTACAATTATGTTATGTGCAAATATGGAAGGTGAGAAGGAAGAGCCACTTTCAATAGGCAAAAGCAAAAATTCTGGATGTTTTAAGGGTGCACATATTGATAAGTTACCTCTTCAGTGGGCCACGAATAAAAAAGCCTAGATGACAGCAGACATCATGACAACATGGCTTCACAGATTCGATACTGTATTTCCGGCTTTTGAGTTTTATCCGGTTTAACCGGAAGTTGATGTTTTTGGGAAGATAATAAAAAAAGTAAGATAGGGACATGTAAGCCGTTTTACTCTAAAACGTACCGTTAGAAAACTAGAAGCTGTCAAAGTTCAAAAATGTCATTTTTCAAAAGTCGATATCTCGGAAACTATTAAGTTTAGACTTATAATGCACGTATTAAAAAATAATTGTTATTTTATGTAAAATCCAAAAATATTCGAAGATATGGGGTGTTCTATTTAAAAAAAAGTAATTTTGTTTCTCTACGATTTTCTGTATAATACTTATTTGTTTTTAATTCTAATACACCTTAAAAAACCCTAAAACTTTTATCTAAAATATTTTTTGCTGACTGTTTTACTTTAAGAAATAATCGACCGTTTCCATACATACCAACGACCCTGTATACTCCATAATTCACAAAAATCAGTGTAAGGGGGTTTTCGGGGTCGCTGATTACGAATCCGCCCGCTATTTTTTTTTCCAAAAACTGATATCAAATTCATAATCAGCGGCCCTAAGAACCCCCTTTTTTTCAACGTCAAGTTTCAGACAAGTTACATAGTGGTCTATTCTGAGATTTTGCCTTCGATTAGTCGCCATATTGGATCCGTCATTTTGAATTTTTAAAATTTGACATCAAAATCGTAATCAGCGATCCCAAAAACTTTAAACCAAGGTTTAATAAGAATTATTTCTTATCTACTTCTCATTTATCTCAGGCTTTCCCTCAAGCCATTACTGAAGGTTGCAGCGATTGGATTATCTAGTGCTTATTACCAGAATAAATCTAAGAAGAAAAGAAATGTCGAAAACTTTAGTTTGCGACTTCTCGATCCGGAAGATGTGGGTGTAGGAGCCATCGTTGCTGTTTATCTGGAACAAATAAAGCCAGATAATAAAAGGACTGTCAATTTCTGCAACTACCTGATTAAAAACTTTAATGAAAATCCCAAATTTCCCTCACATATTTCGGTAGAGCATTATGCTTTTCTGCAAACGAATGGAAGTCATTCCATGCCAAATATAATGGATAATTTTATTACTCAACGAAAAAAAAATTATATACTTTTGGACTTTTAAATTGATACACATTGTATAAAAATAAATAGTATTCAAACTGCAGAAACCAAAAATAGATTCTAAAACTATGGAAAATTTCGTGATTTAAACCAAAATGTTAGAATTGAAGAAGTTACGCAAAATCTGTAAATTTCTCTTTATAAAACTTGTTGCACATTGATTGTTGGTAAACATAAATTTTCAAAAATGACTAAATATGATCACTTATGTAATAAATTATTTCTTTATTTTTAAATTATTATTTGATGGCAATTACATTACAACAATGTTGGTCAAAGCTGTCGTTAAAATTGCCTGAATTTAGGTAAAATCTTTTTGAGATTTGGACTGCAAATCGTATGTTGCCTTTTTGAGGGCAGGAATAAGTAGGGTCGTTTGTCTGCAATTCGGATCTATTAGTTGTTGTTTTAAACTATTATTGTCGTTGAAATTATTAGGCACATATAATTATAAAATAACAATTGGTTATAGGCGACTGTGGAATACGAAATCTATAATATATTATTTATTTTAAGGGTGGTCTTTCGATATACGCCACTATATCCATTACATCAGTGACATTACTTTACACTGGTTTTGCGTCGGTTGTTGGCCAGGCAAGCGAAAACGAGGTATCTAAAAAAATCTAAAAGATACGAACAACAAAAGTTACGCAAGTTAAAAAATATTTCTCTTTTTAGTGGGAGAAATGCTATCAAAACTTCTGTGATCTTCCTTGGTATACATGGGATATAAATACCAGAAAAGAATACCACAAGATTCTGTTGTTTCTTGACCAAAACGTTAAAATTATTTTTTTCCAAGACCTAGCTCTCAATTATATCTGGTTGTTGAGGGTAAGTTTTAGTTCTAATAAAAACACGATTTACCACGCAAATTATTCTTTTTTAATAGTTTTATTTAACAATATGATATGACATATTTCTTGCAGAATTACATTATATCTGTTCATGTCACGGCGCAGTTGTAACATGTTAACAATTTCACTATAATTTTTTTTTATCAGATATGGAAATTTTTTTATACTGCTGGATATGCATTTTATAACTTACGAAAATAAAATGATGAGTTACTAAGTAGAGTTAATAAATAGATAGTATTTGCAACAAATTTATATAGAAATTCACAAATGAGATGACACTTTTATCATTATATTACAAGGTGTCGTAGATGTAGTGATCAGACAAATTTTCGCAGCATCTTGTGGTAAGTTGTATTTTCTATAACTTTATACAATACATGTACCATTTGATAACTTAAAAAGAAACTACAGTAAATGATATTTGGATCAAATCATTTTCACTAACCATTTGTTACTGTCATTTATAACAGTATATAATTAGCACAAGTTTTAAGTTACCTTAAGTCAGCGGTTCCTTGACTGTGTATATCAAAACCTTTTGCAATCATGTAGGTGTAATAGCAAAATTAAAATAACACATTTCTAAGGTAAAGATCTAATGGCATATGACTGCTGTAAAGACAACACCTGCCCATGTTTGGTTTAATGTTCGAAATATAAACTCTAAGCTCTTTCTTTTTCTATTTGAAGTTTGTTCTTACACTTAGACTTTATAGCACTTGCAGCGGAAAATCCAGTTTCGCAAAGGTAAGAAGTAGGAAAAGGTTATAATATCCGAAACAATTTTGCTTTAATAAGAGATTAGTTACAGGAGTTATTCTTCTTTTTGCAGTGATAGGCAAGTTCCAATTTATTGTTTTCCCTTGCGAAAAAGTATTTGCTGAAAGTGGTGTTCAAGATATGACCGTCCACTGGCTTTAGTTATATTTTTTTGATTCTCTTCCGGTGGATAACTCTGAATAAATTCAAAGTTGTGGGAAACAACTTAAAAAAATTTTCCTTTTATTTCTTTTTGTATTTTGTTACAAAAAGCATTAACCGCTTCACTTAAATCCAATATATTTTTATTATTTCCCTGAAGTTGAAGATTTAACCTAGCTAAGTTTTTCGAATAGGTTCAATAAGAAAGAGAGCTTTATTTCAAATAGCTTTTTCTATAATTATTCCGCATGCTTATAATGATCCTCCCCGCTCAAGAATATCGATATTTCATTTCTCAGTTAGTTTTATGTTCGTTTAGCTTCCATATCTTCAAAAAGAGCAGTAAAAATCCTTGGGTTTATGAGTTTGGTTTCTATATAATTAATTACTTCAATAACTACCATCAAAACAATATTATTTGATTTTACAGTTTCCCAATGAATCATACAGTGGGTCCAGACTACTTCTAGAATTTCCTGTTTCACAATTGTTTTTAAACTATTATGCCTACTGCACATGGCTTGAGTTCCATCGGTGCAAATTCCAACACAATTCCTCCACGGCAACTTTGCGTTGATAATAGCATCATTTGTAATTCTCAACAACTCGACAGCAGTTGCTCTTCTACGTCTTCTACTCAGTGGCGGCTCGTGACGGAAGTTTGTGGAGGTTCACAAGCATCAAGCATGACAAAAAACGAAATTTTGCGCATATCTCCGCCCACCACTACCCCTTTCTTTTATTTCACCCCTCCGTTCCAACCACAAGATATTGTGTAGTTAAGTGTCAAATTTACGAGTAAAAAGCTTTCCTAATTTTTATGTTCTTTTTGTACGTAGATATGTTAATAAAACAAAATATAAATTTAAATTGAAAACTTACCAATATACAGCATACTTGGGAAGCAGTAACTAGAAAAGTCGACAACATAAAAAAACTAAAAATATTTTTAAAAAACAGAACTGATTAAACACAGTGTCTAAACAAAAAATGCATTCTTCTGTCTTTAAGTTTAGCAAATTTCTCAGTAACTAAGTCATTAAAGTTAGGAATATCTTGCAACATTTTTTAAAACAATAATAGGACTGAGGGCAAAAGCAGGAGATCTTCTGTTAAAACAGAAGGTCTGGCAACACTGCATGACATACACAAGCTATGCCACGCTTATGGAGGGTTTTACCGCGCTACACGGATCAGCAAAACATATAAAACGATCTCTCAAAAACCATCCGAAACAAGGCTGCAGCATACAGCACAGCAAAAGCGTGCTCATTTGAGAGGAATCAAAGCCCATTTAGAGCCGTGCGCTAAAAAGAGATGGGGACGACAAGGTGCATTTATTACGGGAAGCGAACCTTCCATATCAAGTAGCGATAGCCACGGAGCACATTTTTCCTGCGATAAGCATTCGGGATTAGAGACCTGCTATATTTAGTTAGCGAAACGATAATTGGATAGGGAGCTAATAAAATCATGTTAGAATTCCTTTGTAACAGACATTGTATTGTAAACTAATATGTAATTTATAGTGAATATTTGTCGGTCGATGTGGGGCTGAATCATAGGGAGGCACGTGCTCAAGTGCTCCTATATAAGAGCCGCCACTGCAGTTCTACTATCGCAGCTCCCTGGCAGAATTCGATGTAGCAAATAAAAGAAGTAAACTGACTCTGCCGTTACTTAATTGAATTCGATAACTAAATTCTATGAGAAAATTAACAAGCTTTTTAGATTAATTCCACTGTATATGAAACTTCAAAATTATTTTTAAACAAAATTCGACTAGCTTCACTCTAGATTTTTCAAGAATGAAGGATTTAAAAGTAAAAATGTATAAAATATATAAATTTTTGTTTTCCTAACAATTACCTACATATATAACTAGGGTAGGAAGTAAAATAAATTTATTCAAGTCTGTTTGACAATTGAATTGAATTGAATTTCAAATATAATGTAATTAAAGTGAAAAGTTTGTTTACTTTCTCATAGAATTTACATCAAAAGAGATTTTTTTTCGATAAGGCATAGCACTGCAGGATTAATTCTACACATTGCGCTCTGCGAGCGGCGAGTGTGTGCAGGAAACGATTTACGTTGGTCTTGAACTTTTGGTGATTATATTCGTTGAGAAACACGGCCTCAGGGAGATCATTCTAGGTTGATGACATTTTCCAGATGATTACTTTTAAAAAAAGTCGAGACACACTAAGTTGAACCACGTACGGGTGGGCTGCAGTAGCTCCTCGCCTATTTCTACCACGCCCCGTTCTGGGTAGAATCAAGTGGGCACCCTCAGTTGAGCACTTGCCATGAAACGAAAAATACACTCAAGTCGCCAACCTGTCTTCGATGTTCAAGGATTTTCAGGTTGTTTGTCAGATCATGGTCACCGACCAAGCGACTAATTCTTCTTTGAATGAAATCCAGCAATCTTAGGGTATGTTTTTCAGCGATGATCGAATTTTGGCTTTATAGAGCATAAAAAGCTATTGGGGAGCATAAGGCTCTTAACTCCGAAAAGTATTTCAAGCTTCTGCAAAGCTGCCTTAACAATGGCGGTAACATGACTGTTATAAAGTCAACTATGGTTCAGCCTTTACACTTTGTTATGATTAATATGGGGGTCGGTATTAACCCGAAGAGATGGAAAGATAAAATGAGACTTTAAAATGTGTTTACCAACTTTACCCCTTTAATTACCCAAGCTAACTCATCAGGGGGGTTCACTAAATTTAATATCTGTTCCCGTCCAATACCATGATGCTACCAAAAAGCATTACTACCATACTTACTTCTTACAGACAATGGAACATCAAGTTACAATATATAAAGGGCGCCAGACAGTTTTTCTATAAGCAAAACTGCCAAAAAGATTATAAAATATGTAGCCAAAGGACCACAAATGGGCAAACCAAACACCAGATAAGCTTGACTGGTTTATATTTATTAAAAACTACCCTGTCATTGGGTGAAGCCCTTACATAATAGTGTGTGATTTAGAGGGTCATAAGACTACGAAGGCAAAATATAAACTAGGAATTCTTAATTCCAAAATAACAGAAATGCTCTATGAGCAATATTTCAAGGAAAGTTTCAATAAATTAGTAAGATAAATAGTTCAACCTGGTATACTCAGCGCAGTGATGTCGACATTACCTTACAAAATGCTGGTACCTTACAGCATTATAAAACCATAATAAGTAAGTAAAACAGTAAATAGATATAAATAAAGGTAACGATTTAGAGATTCATATAATAAGTTAAAGAGGTTTCAGCAGTCTAGGTTAAGCTTGCCTTCAGCCACAAGAAAGCATACAAGGTATCATCATCAAGGGATGTAAAAATTAATAAAGTAAAAAGGCCTTGGCGAACGCTTAGACTAGTCTGTCTGAGACTGTAAAAGTGCTATCATTGGTATTATTTTAAAAACTTATCTGTCGATGAAAAGAAAAGGCCATGTACTCAATCAACTAGGCCAAGGAAACTGCAGGTTGGATCTGCTAGCAAAGTATGATAGTCGGTTATAGGCTGGTAAACCAAACTATCTATAACGTCCAAAATCCCATAGTTTTAGGTGACTTCAAAGGTAAACGTCCAACATGTCCCGAAATACCTTGGATTGGCTTTTAAGCCAAAAAATGGACCAAAACTAAAAACCCTCTCAATAACATGGAGGGCCAAAGAAAAACGTGCCGCAAAGAGCCGATGTTCAGTACGCTCTAACGTGAGTAAAATCCGAGAAACTCGCTAAATAATCCATATAAACAAAACCTACATAAAGGCCAAAGAGGATTAATTAAAATTGTAGTCCAGCCAACATATCCGCTACACAGCGTGAATTTTCCGAAGAAATTCGTCGGTTGGTCTGGCTAGTTTCACGTCTGGACGTGCAATTCTACTCTAGGTCAGTAAGCTACTTTGAAGAGAGTAAGAATGAAAAACAGACCTACGCCCACTTAAAGAACCGTATCGACGCATAAAATAAGTCGATGCAAACAGCCAAGCGAATAAACGGTCTGAGCGAGGTACCAATAAAAACAACCAAACAGCGGACTGGCAAATTCCGCATGTAAACAAATTCAAATCTAGTTTTACAAATGTATTACGATGGATTGAAAAGAAATACGAAGCAAGAGAAATCACGATGGATATCAGAAATAATTAGCCATAATTGAGTACCTGAAAATTTAGTAAAGAATGACCGAAATAAAAGGTATGCTTGCCCAAACATAGTTAACAAATCCAGACCACTCCCCTACCAAAAGAAAAATTACCCCGTAATTTTCCCTAAAACTTAAATTACCAAAGTAGAGAGAACAGGTGTATTACTAAGTGAAAACTGACCTCAAGGTGAAAATACCCCTAACAAGAAAAATTACTACTATCTAAAAACCAAAAATATTCCAACGTACATCTCACAGGAAAAGACACCAGTGAAGTTCCCAAAGAAAGTAGTAAATGCTTCAGACTGCCACAATGGTTAAACGTGTCTAAGGTAAAAACAAAAACAAATAAAAAGAGAATAAAAGGGAATGATGTTAACGTGAATTTGAACGTTAGCTAAAATTGCGTTGACATCCAGGTCAGTGTGGAGCAACCTCGTATCATAGCCTCAAAATGACAAGTCTGAAAAATAAACCACCAACCCGAAGAAAAATCAAAGATATCCCCCCATGGGGTGTAAGCTGAAAGGTGGAAGAAAAAGGATTAAAAATCAAAAATAAAACAAGGATAACCCAAGAGTCCACCATACAAATGGGAGTGAATTGTAGTACCCACCAAACTAAAGAATACTAAGAAGTATTGTAAAAAATCCAAGAAACTTATTTTAGGGTGTTCCGAAAGGCGGCACTATCAAAAATCCTCCAAACTCAAACGAAAAGGGAGCTCAGGACCCATACAGTAGTACAACCCACCTTGTTTCCCGAGAAAGCTAAGTTCCGGAAGCCCAAGTCAATACCCCCCATGCAGACCCCTTCCAATTTCGGTTCTAACCTAAGTTAGAGATGAAAATGGAGCCATTTAATACCCAACGCCCACCGGCCTGTAAAACAAAAATACAATTTTAAAAATCCTTCACACTATCTTTAGTGTTAGGACCAAAAGAAACTAGTCGAACTAATGTCTTTAAATTGTCTCAACCTAGGAAAAATCGTCAAAATCGGTATAACTTATCTTAAAGCATGTCACTCCAAATTCAAAAACTGCAAGAGAGTTACCAAGAGAACCTAAATATGCAAAAAAACGAAAGAGAGCCAAAGGGTTGTTCAAAAATTTACCCAGCGCTAAGGGTAGTTAGCTGAAGACTAACATCCTAAAACCAAAAACCCTAACGAAGTGTCACCACATGTCGTATCTGCACTTATCCCATTTCACGCTAAGATAAATGCCAACACGCCGCAGGCCAAACCGCAATTAGAATCTACTTTACCAAAACCCAAAAATTCCAAATAAACCAAAACGGTGGTAACAAAAGTAACAAGGCAGCTGAAGGCTATCCTTAATACAGCATTTTCAGTGGGCTTCTACCACAACTAGTGCTCAGTGCAGGATAATTATTTGATGTAATTCCAGCCAAATATCTAGATACTCTGCAGCCCATCACCGCAGGGCTGAACAACCCAAAAAAACAAAAGTTATTCAGTTACTCTCCAGTAGGAGCGTAATAAGGTTTCAAGTCCTGAACGTGCCATCTTCCCTTGGATTTGTTGTCCTTGTCCACCAACTCGTACACACAGTAACCACAGTAGACGTCACAACCGCTCGTTGTCGGTAATACAGGATCCGTCTTAACCTAAGTGGGGGCCCCTGGTATTACCAGCCCTCATTATTTCAAGATTCTAACCTAACAGTATACCCCATGGAACCAAGTACCCGCGGAGCCCCCCAAATCCCCTTTAGTACGTGACAGTGAACGATTAATTGTAGAGGCGCCCCCTAGCGGAGGAGAGATGGCATACCACGTTCTCAATAGTACCCAAACTCAAGTACCTAACCTGAACATCTATCTAAATAATCAATATTGAACAACATAATGAATAAATAATAACAGAAAAAAAGTTTGGGCAGTCAGCGGGAATTGAACCATAAACCTCTGGGGTCGAACCTCAAAGCCTTGCGAGATACGCTACGGGAGCATATACCTTAAAACTGTTAAACAATGTTCGACAACGTGAAACCGCGGGGGCACATCTGAATAGATTGCTGGAACAAAAGGTCGTTAAGTGGGATTATGATGATATTTTATAATGTACAAAATTAGGGTAAACCAGGCTGTTTCATATACTTAGTAAAACAAACTAATTGATATCTGAGTACTACCTGAAGTTAGGTAACCAGTGTTTCACATAAAAATAAATATTATAAGCGTAGGAAAATATTATCAATCTTGTGCATTCACCCATCTGTTATGCAACGTGAGCATCAGCTTTCAATATTATTTTACAATCATTCACCTCGAAAGGGCTGCAACGTTTCTTATGAATAGATAGTATAAACTAAAAACCAGTAATTAGTCGAAGCGTCAAGTCTTTTAGCCGATAATTAAAAACAAAGACATCAGATTTAACAAAAAAAAGCATTGTAATATAAACTGCTCCGTGTAGAATCAGATTAAACGTATTATGAACCCTGTCCAACAGACCCTGTTCCCCCCGGAACAGACCTGTTCCCCTGGAACAGACCTGATGAACAGACCTGTTCCCCCTGGAACAGACCCGATGAACAGACCTGTTCCCCCCGGAACAGACCTGTTCCCCCGGAACAGACCCTGTTGGCCTGAACAGCCCCGATGAACAGACCTGTTCCCCCCGAAACAGACCCTGTTGGCCTGGAACGGACTCTGTTGGCCTCTCTGTTATAGAAAACAACCCCGAAAAAGAAACAAAGATGGTTATCCCCCTTAAACATAAATTGAAAATTAAAACAAAACAGTTAAGTACATCAAACAAATTTATTACCAAAAATATATAGGTATTCACCAAACAATACATACAGGGGTGTATTAAAAGTAGTTTTGTATAAAAAAGGAACATTTTACCATGCACAGTATTAAAAATAAATTATCTTATTATTATAACTAAAAACTTATCAGTCTAACTAAAGAATGATTACATACGAATTAATGATTATAGAAAATTACCAATTGTTTAAAATCATTTAAGATGCTTGCAAAGTTTGGATAGCTAGCCAACCAAGACAAGTCAAGTTCGGGTGTTTTGCTTTATTTAGGATTCAAAAGAATACCAATATTATTTAATAATTATTAAAAGCAAAAAAATGTAGCATCATTATGCAAACCACTAATTATACACGAGGCTTGTCTAGATAATGATTTATTTATGCTAATTGGCTACAAGTAATTTACAACAACAAATATTGGGTCATTTATATGCAAAAATGTATTTCTTGAACAGATAATTACTTGCATAATTTTATACAAAAATCTATACAGGGAAGATATAAAGTAAGTATACAAAGACCTTCCAGATCCCCCACAAATTCCCTAAAATATATATTCACGATGAAATTGTGGCCTTTCAAGAACACATTTAACAAAATGTTATAAACAACTGATCATATAATCAAAGTCATTAAATGCGTAAATTATAAGCCACACTGTATGTTTCATGAAGAAGAAAATTATACATTATTGCTGTTAAATATCAATAAGATCTCGTGCTAAAAATTATTCAAACAAACGGCCAACTATCACTACTAAACACATTGTATTTTCTGCAAACATTTGATGATGTTAAAGAACCCAACATTTTGACTGGTGACTATGTTTTAAGTTGCAAATATTACCGAAAGACACAATCACAAGCCATTACGTAGGGGCTCAGTATCTGTTTTGTGCGTTGTACAGGTCCCATTGCATGAGGAATTAAGGCATAAATGTAATTTATGTTTAAATTCCAAGTACTAAAGTCTCTAAATATTCTTTTTAAATTTTTAAAAAACCTCTCAGTGACATCTTAAATAGTGTAAAAAATATAATTTATATGCTCTAGAACTAAATATATTATACCAACAAGAACAAACTTATTACCAACCTCGTATAAAATAATATAAATGATTAATATTAGGAACTTATCGACAGGGTGATTAGAATTTAGCCTAATAATACCAAAACTCAACTACAGGCGCTTTTGGTTTTCAAGCGACACACAAATAAAAATAATACACATCGTTACTAACAAGTCCTCAGACGTAAAATTATAGCAAATTTGAATACATAAAAATGTGTGAAAAGGGCTCTCCGTTTAAACAGGGGCACGACGTGAACGTGGCCCTTTGAGCCCCCATTTGATTTTTTTAAAGAAAACATGAATTTTCTTAAGGAAAAAAAACAAAATTTCAAAACAAAAACCTTTTTAAATTGGGCTCTTTTGGTTTTGGCATCTTTTTTCTATCATCTGATTTGATGGCTCTTTTTAAAATCAGACAACAGTTAATTGCTATACGAATATTATGGCTCTTTTTTTAGATTGTATAGCGTTTATATGACTCTTTTTTTATGCTCTATGATCTATTATGGTTCTTTTAAAAATCATAAGAGCAGACCGCAATTGACTCTTTTAACTTACTCTTAATTACGATGTGTAACGGCTCTTTTAAACGTTATAAGTATCGCTTGTTACATTTTTGGTTCTTTTTAGGCCAACAATCAATAAATATCCATAGATGAACAATGTCCCCATGGTAATGTGACAGGTGAAGTTTGAGATATTTGTCGTTTATCATCATGAGGGCTGAACCGATTTTATTTTGTTTTATAGTGTGTAACTCGTGCTTTCGGGACTGAATTAGATTTTGAGTAACAGGCTTTGTTATAAATGATTCCAAGCATGCAACATAGTCATCAAAAGTAATTTTATTTTTAATAACAGACTTTTTAACACCCTTTATCTTTTTGGTGACACCTAAATTTAATAAGGTTCTCTCAATATCGGCTTTCTCTTTATTTTCGAGTTTCATTTTTAGCCGCATTTGTTTAAACTCTTCTGGTGAATATTGTACTTTAGTGGCATACATCTTTGAACGAAGGCCAATAAAATGAGTCAATATTCGCCCACTGTTCTCATCTTTCATAAGCCCAAGAACTTTCTTATTTACTTTCGGAATTCCATATATGTTATCCTCTGGGTAATCAAAAGTATCAAAATACTGACAACAGTCGTTTTTTATTACCTCGTACATATCGGGGTGAGTTATTTCATAAATAAGAGAATCCGTATCTGTGTATAAGATCTTACACTCAGAAAATCTGGTAATCATATAGTTATAGTGGAAATCATATATAGTTGTTTTAGCAAGATCTAGAATGCACATACCCACATAAATAGGCTTGTTAAAATATAAATTGGTTTTGGCAAGCTCTATAATCAACAGATTTTCATTAATCATAACAGCGCTTCGAAATTCTGGACGAGCGATTAACGATTCAGCACCATTTCGTCCATCCCATTTAGTTATTAATTTAACGGTAGAATGCTTTCTAATATTCTGCATGGTTTTACCGAAAACAGCATTATTCATTAATTTAAAAAAGTTCTTTTCAAAATCGTTTTTAGCATTTTGACGTAATTCGGTATTTAGATCTATATACTGTTTAAGCCAAGGGGCCTGTTTAAATGCAAGCACCCGGTGTATTCTCATTAATTTCACACCTAAACTTAGGGCTTGTTTTAAGTTGCGGTAATGAATGACATATTCTTGTTTATTATACAAAGTCGTCAAAAGCTTTGAACATTTTGATCCAACGGGGATTTTATGTTCGGGACAAGGTGGAAGATCAGAAAATTTATCGTGTAACTCATATGGAATCTCGAGGTCAACCTCCAAGATACAGCCTTCATGAGCATCATCTAAAATATCTAGAACATTTAACTGAGTAATTTCATCTTGAGAATACCATCTAAAACCTCCATATGGTAGATATTGCGACATCGCCCAGCCATATTGATTATTAATATCTATATATGAAAGATATTTCGATTCCTTGGAAGGATTATAATCAGGCATGTATTTATTATTTGCTTCAGCATATCGTTTAGAACACTGACTTACGCCTGCCCGTATGCCCTTTTCAATGAATAAAACCATCTCATAATCTGTTAGAAGTTCAAGTTCATACGCATTTTTATATAGCATTACTTGCCATGCATATCCGGGCAATGTATACGCATGGGCAGGACAAAGGCCATATGTTTTATGACTAATAAATCTAAATTCCTCAAAAACATCAGCCAATAGTAAAACATCGGTTTTTAAATATAAGTCTGAATAATCACCAATATTTTTACACTTAAATGCATCCCACACCTGCTGCACATGCTCATAATCGCTGCTAGTTATATGTCTATCCTCAAGACTGCTATAAAAAGTATATTTAGGTGGAAAACATTCATCCTTTAATTTCTCCCAACCGTACATATATTCATAAGGGAAACTAGTTAACAAATTAAAGTGTTCCTCTGACAAGTCCCGAAATTCTGATTTAAGTATAGGATAATTCTCTAAATAAGAAGCCAATTTATCAAGTCCAGCAGCCAAAAATCGAAAGCTGTCAAGGAATCTGAATTCTATTAGACTGTTGGGTATTTTTTTTGTAAATGAAATATATTTTTCCTTGTTCACTGGTAATACATCTATATTTCCAGGTATTTTGGCTAACGCTGTTATCAGCAGATGTCCATCATAGCAACTCAAGTTATGGAATATAACAGGTATAACGCGTGCATCTTGGTAATTCAAATTACAAGTTTCATGGGCAGCTCCGCGCCATTTTCCAGTCAAGTGACAATGGTCTCGAACTCTTTTATGTTCTTCGGTGAACGGCTGCTCACAAATATGACAATGTGTAGCGTGATTAAATTCATTCCACTCTTTTGACGATAAATGTGCCATAGGCAAAGGGCCAGGAACACAGTTTCGACATCTTCGGCAAACTGTTGAAGCTCACGCATAAACCACTCTATGCAATCTGCACCGGTATATGACTTATAAAACGAGAGGCTGTCATCATAGCTACATTTGACATAATACCCAATGCTAAAGGGCACATGTTTCTGATACTTTTGGGTGTTTTTATTAGTGTCGTCCTCGATAGGTATTAAGAGACACTCGGTGTCGGCATAGATAACAAATGGTGCTTTTTCTTTAAACGAGTAATTTTTAAATTTAATAAGTGCACACTCTGGACTAGGTATTTCAGGTACTACACAATTATTAATTTTAATACACTCTTTAGTGTGATGTGCCAACTTATCTGCAGAATAAAAATAATGTAAACATCTGTCACAGATAAACTTTTGTCCGTTCATTTTGCTCAGTTGACGTGATAAGAGTCGTGAGAGACTTTTTATCCAAACATAATGAAACCCAACAGGTGCTAAATTATTATCTAACTCGTCAGCCATTACGTAACTATCCTGTAAAAGAAGCAAGTTTATATGTATGGTTTGTTTATTTTGAGTTAAATATGTTGGTAAAATTTGAAAACCCTTGCTCATTTTCTGTAATCTATAAACATTTATTGACATATTATTCTGATTCTCAAATCGCTGAATTAAACCAGGTGTAATGGGAAAATGTATCCCTTTTAAATTTAAAACATCCTGCGGGTTTGGATAAGATGATGTTCGCTCAGAATTTATGAAAGTTGGATATAAAGCGGAAACAATGGCCTAAACAAAACACATGTCATCAGTATTCTGAACATTAGTACATGCCTTTTTTAATGCAATTTCTTTTGGTAGAGGTATGTAACTTCCGGCTTTAAGGGGGTTATATTGGTTGATATTCACCGTTAGACTTATTACTTTCCTTAACGCCCACCCGGAATCTCTTTCTTGGAACTCCCCCAAATCGGTAAGAATTATATCTAGTATTTTATCTTTAAACCATGCATCTAAATCGGTGTTCTGATAAATTGGAGCATTAGCAGTATTTAAATATTTAGTCTCCTCCAAAATCACATCAGCTTTTGAAATTTGAAATTCCCCACAGAGAACTGCGTTGACCTTGAGAGCTTCACTCTTTTTTAAGGCATTTTTAATTCTACGCTTAAACAAAGCAGCACAGTCCTCGAGAAACGGTAGCACATCGGTATGGCGTATATTGGTTATAACACCCGATTGGAATGCCGAACCTAAGTCGTCCCATTTAACCCTATGGGTAGCTGTCTCAGCCCGACGTACACCGCTTCCTCCACCAACCTTTTTATCCTTTAAATGTCTCTGAAACCCCTTAATCTGCCCCAAACACGCTATTATATGAGACTTTTCGGCCACTGACTCAGCGCGTTTCAAAAGTTTATTTAAATTGTGAATTGCACGAGTACAGTCCTGCAATATCTTACCGCAGGTAACCGTTGTTAAGTTATGGGTATCCATCTGGGCCCTAATTAACTCGACGTACTCACTTGGGAACGGCATTTTTTTTTCTCTGTAACAAAATAAATATGGCTCAAAATACGTCTGCTCTCTCTAACGTACAAAGACAGAAGGGACTCTGGAGCTCCTGCGTCCTGCCTATAATGCACCCCTATTTATAACCTCGGTTGGGGTGCGTTCAGAAAAGTAGCATGCCTTCGAAAAAATAAGGCGCGTTCATAATTAATATTCAAGGTTTAGTATGCAGTAGATGTATATTATACAACAAGCAGTTTTACGCGTTATTATTTTTAGAATATATTACCTGCCGAAAACACTAATATTTTACTGACTGAAAGTGATACCTGTGATAAGTTTAATTGTCGTAAAAATGTATAACAAAAACAGTCTCTAAAAATTTTATCCCCTCCACGTCACAACCCTCCCAAACTACTATATTATTATATTATTATCCCTAAACAAGTAGTCTTAGTTGATCTGTTGAAGCGATCACAATGCCTAAGAACTGTTTTTGGGGTAGACCTTGCGACTGTAGCGAGTGTCGTCCAGAATTGTTGAAAAAATGCGAGGTATGCCGTGAAAACGATGGATATATAGTTGATGGCGTTTTAAGGACTGACCGCAAAAGAATAAAATACTATGACTTTAAAACGTATTGTAAAAGCTGCCATTATACGAATATTGGGCGGTGCAACGATTCATATTATGAAATATTCAAGGCTGTGGCCCAAGGGCAAAGTCCCCAGACTGAAACTGAAATAAGGGAACGGCTTCAAAGCTGTTTCCGATCTGCCTCTAAAGGATTTACTGTACCCAACTCACATATAATCTTTACTGCTAGATTTAATTCAAAACAGGTGGAAAAAATGATAACTTTGGTTAAAGAAAGAGACGAGGGCGACTTAAAGATCTGGTTTGAAAACCACGTACTTGATGAATTAGTTTCACAAATTCAAAGCCACCCCGAACCTATAAGTTTCGTTTACCTTCAATGCAGCGAGAGTGGGGATGAAGAGAACACTGATTTAAACGAGGATGCTTAGTAACTCAGATTGATTGATCTATACCCCCCAAAAGCAGTGGTTGAACAGTATAAAAATGATGGAATTTAATGTAATAGCTGGGTTTTACAGGACGAGCCATCTAAACCAAATTGCGTTGCAAATGTAAATCATCAAACGCTATACCTCCGTTAGAAAACAGCCCTATTATTTTTGACCTTGAATTGAACAGTACTATTCCTCCTACTTTGAATGATTTAGAACTTGATCACGATAATGAGGTTAATAAGCTAGTGGAAATATTTAAAACAGTTAGAGAGCGATAATTTTAATCATAAAAACGACGATAAAATATGGTCTATATTACTAGAATTGGAAAAACTTGGGGTAATCGAATTTTAAAAATAAATACACTACCCCTTATTTATGATCTCAGTATATATCTACCCCTCGAGCAGAATGGTTGTGTTAATTTGCCTCATTTTATTTCTCACTACTACTACTACAGCTGTACAGGTAACAGACGAAACAGCTGCCCGCCAATATTTAACAGATTATGGTTACTTGGAAGAAAATACTACAGATAATGCCCTAGTGTCGATATCAGATGGGTTACGGGCATTTCAAGAAACTTATGGTCTCCCTGAAGATGGAACCTTAAATGACGAAACTATTGCTCTAATGCAAAGACCTCGCTGTGGCGTCAAAGATATTGCAGATTGGAGAAGAGGCTCTAACTACTTATGGAAAGATTTAAAGCTATCTTGGTCTATCTACCCTCCAAATTATTCAGTATATCCATATAGAACAGTTGCTGAAAGAGCTTTTCAAGCATGGGAGGATGTTTCTAATTTCCGCTTTAAATATGATAGAAACATCCATAATATTACAATTTCGTTTGCCGACCAACGGCATAAAATGAAAAATGATCTCACCTGGTGTCCCTACAAATTAGATAAACCTACTTTAGCGCACGCATTTTTTCCAGATGGAAGTGTCAATGTAGAGATTCATATGCATTCAAAGGAACCATGGAGTCTTTCTTCCAAAAATGGTGGGACAAATTTACTAAGCGTTTTAATACATGAGATCGGGCATACTCTAGGTTTAGCCCACACAGCTGACGAGAGCGCGATCATGTACCCGTATTACAAAGCGGAAAATGTGAAAATAACTCAGGACGATATTTATGGTATCGAGTACCTTTATGGCAAAAAATCTTTGACCACAACAAAAATACCCACGTCACCGAATACAACCCCACAGACAAAAACCACAACTATGCCGATAAAAGTTACAACCACCCCACAGACAAGAACCACAACTATACAGACAAAAGCTACAACAACAATCCCCAGCGTACCCCCGACCCCTGACGCGCCCTCGGTACCCGATGCGGCGCAGTTTCCGACTCTATGTGACTTGGACTCAAAAACAAATAAAGCTTATTTAATCGTTAAAAACAAATTATTTATTTTTTATGAAACATTTGTTTGGATGTTGAATTTAGAGACGAAACAAATTTCGAATACCCCTTTTCTATTAACAGATTATTTTAAATTTTTGCCAAAAAATTTTAAGAAAATAACTGCTATATATGAACGTCCTAATGGAGACATTGTATTGTTTGTTGATGATCTAATTTACTTTGTAAAGTACGGCACGTTTGCGTTAATAAAAACGGAATCAATAGATAGTCTCGCTGCCACAAATGTAAAAACCAGAGTTCGAGCTGTCGTGAACACAAACAAGGGAAAAACCTATTTATTTTTCAATGATATTCTAGTATCGGGGATAAATGAGTGCATGTTTAAACCAGAAGATTACCATATAACGTCAGAATTATTTAACGGAATCCCCGCAAAGATAGACAGTGTATTTCGTTACACCGACGGCCGCCTTTATTTTATTCAAAACGACATGTTTTTTGAATATAATGAATTTACCATGGGCCTAATTCGCACCGGTAAAATGGATCCTTCATTTTTTGGTATATCTTGCCCTAATGTAGGCGTTTTGGTGCAGCTTAAAGATTTATTACATAAGATTGTATCTCGTAATATAAAATTTTAGTTATGTAAAAATAAATAAAATGTATATTATTATAAACCTAATAAAAATATATTATTATTATTATTAGAGCCCTCGTTTTCTTTAATCAACCTATACCAAACCCTTTTTCTTTAATCAGCCTATGTTCCAAGTCCTATACAAGTTGTAAAATAAATTACTTTCCCTATATCTTTTTCGATGCAGACGGAGTGTTATGGCCATTGTAATTTACTAGCTTGCCGCCACTTGTTAAATTAACTTTTAAGACGCACTGGCGTAGAACAGCTGTTTTAAAATTAATTATATTTGCAGGATTATTTGGTCTATGGCTCTATTAAATAATGCTTTATTTAACTACAAGTTTGATTGCATAGATATTGTAACGTATATACTCAAGTTACAAGAATTGAGTTCTAATATTTAAAAAAAGATATATCGGGTGATCTATATAAAACTCCGAATCAAAAGAAAAAGCAATATAATATTAAATGTATCGGATATTATACTGATAAAAAACCACTTGTAGATAAAATGTTAAAACAAAATATTATACAGGTATGAAATAAAATTAAAAACAATTTTCATTTCTTTTAGGGCTGTTTTGAAAAACTAATACCCAAACTACTTGGTGCAAATGCCTATATAAAGTAGTTGTATTCTACATAATGACGAAGAAGGGTTCATGAATTCTTAATAAAAACAATAACATATGAGGGGTGTTTTAAAAAATGACCTAGGTATGCTAATATCGTTTTAGGAAAATAAATGTTGAAGTACAATAAATAGCATAAATATGAATGGTCAATATTATAAAAAATTTTTATTCAAAATAAAAAAGGTTGCCTTAACTTTCGAGTGTTTTAATACAGATTTTACATATAGGTACACAATTTTGAGCATCACGCTTTAAACGTATGCACTTTTCAAAGCAGATGTTTAAATTTCTTATAAACGAAATATTTAAGAAAAAGTTATCTGTAGAAAACCCTTGCGATAATTTGTTTAGGCCCTCTGGTATAGAATCATTATAAATAAATGAAATTTCAAAAAGCTCTAAATAATTTTCAAAATCAATCTCGGGTACCGATAATAGTGTCTCATTTTTAAGGTTATATGTAAAAATTTTTTCGCATAAATGACAATTAAACATTTTAAAATTGTTCATATAAATTCAATTTCCATAAAAAAATAAAAAAACAGTGATAAAAATTTTATAAATAAAAATAAAACCAACTTACCCCGCTCAAAGTATAAGACAAATACCTTTTTAAGTGAAATTAAAAGGATATATATATATATACTAGAGGTCCCCATAGAGTGAATGATGCAACAAAAAGGTAGGGGAGTTGATATAAATATATGCAACAAACGTTCAGAAAGTTAGTTTCTAGTTTATACTATACAAAAATGGCCGCTAAAATTGATGTTGTAAACGGCTTAGACCTGGAAGAGGGTAAACTTTATCGCATTCTTGACATCGAAAACAAAAGCGGGCCCTTTGGCATTTTTACAATCGTCTATCTAGAAGATGATAAAATGGTGTATCTCCCTAAAAGGATGACCAAAACCGAAGCAGAAGTGACAAATATATGTTGTGGGCAAACATATCTTGTTAGAACAGGACAACATTATGTCGAAAAATATGGCTGCACTACCCCTATAATGGAGATTTTAAAGTTCTGGTGAGTTTTTTTTTTATATTATATCAATTCAATACTTCATTAGTCCGTTCTTTTTTCAGATGCAAACTACCTTTTATTATAATCGCTATTTTATCAACCCCATATCTTTAAATTGGTTTTTATTATAAATTGATATAACGTTTTAAATTGTAAAGTTATTTTTGCTAATATACCTTGGGATTTCAAAATGTTTTTTTAATTTTCTACGGCCCCTTTGAAATGAAACATAAAAATTAATTTTAAACATTTAATTACAAAAATAAATATAAACTATTTTATTAGTCGGGTCTCCCCAGGCTATTACCCCCCTCCCATGGAGGGGACCATGCCATAGCTCGATGAAGTCCTCTGGCATGGCGAACCCCGGGTGAAAATTGTGAAACATATATATCATCTGAAAATACCGTAATTAGGTATATAAAAATAATTGTATTTTTTAAAAACATACCGCCTCGCCGGGAAAAACCTCTCCCACCAGAAATTCTAAAAAATTAATGATTTGTTCTGCTACTATAAAAGAAAACCCCGAATTAAAAAATTAAAAAATTTTAATAATAAAGGCACTCACCGGTCGGCATTATTATTCACTTTTACCATTAAACGATACTTCACTCTCTATTTATATAAATTATTTCTGCTATTAAAGAATTAATTTTATAATGCATAAATATATGTCGATTGGAGTACGTACTAATTAATTCAAACACTAATATAATATCGTCATATACAGGACATTTTGAAAATGTAGATAATAGGTTTGTTTATTTTTGCACTGATTTTAAATAAGTGGTTCATACCCCCTGTATACAGATCCCATTAATTGATTTTATTCGTGCACATTACGCTATAATTATTTTATTAACAAGATAATTACTTTAAATACAAAATTGCATTTAAAGCGATCGGCATAAAATGTTATTAAAATTTTAAATATTAAATACGCTAATAAGGTAAAATAATACCAATTATGCCTCGTGTTGTGCTCCAATTTTATCTAATTATTTAATGAAAGATAATTAATTATGTATTCTGTTTTTTATTGCACGGTTAGGAAAACATATCCTAAAAGTTGTTTTTTACGTGAAGATGTACTTAATATAATTCAAAAAATGTCTTATTTTCTCCGATATGACTTTTATATATTGCTATAATAGTGGATTTGACTTGAAAACTGCATATATTTCTGAAATAAAACGATGGTATAAAATTACAGATATGTCTTTTTATTTTACGCTGATTTTGTTATTCCTATAATGTGATATATACCAGGATGATAGTAAGTGATATTATTATGTTGTGAATAAAAAAGTTTTAAAATTGATTGATTTTTAATTAATTATACAATCATGAATGGTATTCCGCTAGGGTGTTTATATGGGTATTTTTATCAATGCGATGTGGGGTGAATGCTGTTGGGATCAGGGGTGATAAAATAGGGGAATGATGGGTGGAAACGTATTACAATTGGGTAATTATATTATAAACAGGTGTGTGAAGAAACAGGGGATAGTTGGGTGATTTTAACAGGGGCTGTTGCGGGGGCAGGGGGGATGTTGACCAGGGTCTGTTGAACTGGTATTATTAGGCTAAATTCTAATCACCCTGTCGATAAGTTCCTAATATTAATCATAAGTATTTATATTATTTTATACGAGGTTGGTAATAAGTTTGTTCTTGTTGGTATAATATATTTAGTTCTAGAGCATATAAATTATATTTTTTACACTATTTAAGATGTCACTGAGAGGTTTTTCAAAAATTTAAAAAGAATATTTAGAGACTTTAGTACTTGGAATTTAAATATAAATTACATTTATGTCTTAATTCCTCATGCAATGGGGCCTGTACAACGCACAAAACAGATACTGAGCCTCTACGTAATGGCTTGTGATTGCGTCTTTCGGTAATATTTGCAACTTAAAACATAGTCACCAGTCAAAATGTTGGGTTCTTTAACATCATCAAATGTTTGCAGAAAATACAATGTGTTTAGTAGTGATAGTTGGCCGTTTGTTTGAATAATTTTTAGCACGAGATCTTATTGATATTTAACAGCAATAATGTATAATTTTCTTCTTCATGAAACATACAGTGTGGCTTATAATTTACGCATTTAATGACTTTGATTATATGATCAGTTGTTTATAACATTTTGTTAAATGTGTTCTTGAAAGGCCACAATTTCATCGTGAATATATATTTTAGGGAATTTGTGGGGGATCTGGAAGGTCTTTGTATACTTACTTTATATCTTCCCTGTATAGATTTTTGTATAAAATTATGCAAGTAATTATCTGTTCAAGAAATACATTTTTGCATATAAATGACCCAATATTTGTTGTTGTAAATTACTTGTAGCCAATTAGCATAAATAAATCATTATCTAGACAAGCCTCGTGTATAATTAGTGGTTTGCATAATGATGCTACATTTTTTTGCTTTTAATAACTATTAAATAATATTGGTATTCTTTTGAATCCTAAATAAAGCAAAACACCGGAACTTGACTTGTCTTGGTTGTCTAGCTATCCAAACTTTGCAAGCTTCTTAAATGATTTTAAACAATTGGTAATTTTCTATAATCATTAATTCGTATGTAATCATTCTTTAGTTAGACTGATAAGTTTTTAGTTATAATAATAAGATAATTTATTTTTAATACTGTGCATGGTAAAATGTTCCTTTTTTATACAAAACTACTTTTAATACACCCCTGTATGTATTGTTTGGTGAATACCTATATATTTTTGGTAATAAATTTGTTTGATGTACTTAACTGTTTTGTTTTAATTTTCAATTTATGTTTAAGGGGGATAACCGTCTTTGTTTCTTTATCGGGGTTGTTTTCTGTGACAGAGAGGCCAACAGAGTCCGTTCCAGGCCAACAGGGTCTGTTCCGGGGGGAACAGGTCTGTTCATCGGGGCTGTTCAGGCCAACAGGGTCTGTTCCGGGGGGAACAGGGTCTGTTGGACAGGGTTCATAATACGTTTAATCTGATTCCACACGGAGCAGTTTATATTACAATGCTTTTTTTTTGTTAAATCTGATGTCTTTGTTTTTAATTATCGGCTAAAAGACTTGACGCTTCGTCTAATTACTGGTTTTTAGTTTATACTATCTATTCATAAGAAACGTTGCAGCCCTTTCGAGGTGAATGATTGTAAAATAATATTGAAAGCTGATGCTCACGTTGCATAACAGATGGGTAAATGCGCAAGATTGTTAATATTTTCCTACGCTTATAATATTTATTTATTTTTATGTGAAACACTGGTTGCCTAACTTCAGGTAGTACTCAGATATCAATTAGTTTGTTTTACTAAGTATATGAAACAGCCTGGTTTACCCTAATTTTGTACATTATAAAATACCACCATGATCCCACTTAAGGACCTTTTGTTCCAGCAATCTATTCAGATGTGCCCCCGCGGTTTCACGTTGTCGAACATTGTTTAACAGTTTTAAGGTATATGCTCCCGTAGCGTATCTCGCAAGGCTTTGAGGTTCGACCCCAGAGGTTTATGGTTCAATTCCCGCTGACTGCCCAAACTTTTTTTCTGTTATTATTTATTCATTATGTTGCTCAATATTGATTATTTAGATAGATGTTCAGGTTAGGTACTTGGGTTTGGGTACTATTGAGAACGTGGTATGCCATCTCTCCTCCGCTAGGGGGCGCCTCTACAATTAATCGTTCACTGTCACGTACTAAAGGGGATTTGGGGGGCTCCGCGGGTACTTGGTTCCATGGGGTATACTGTTAGGTTAGAATCTTGAAATAATGAGGGCTGGTAATACCAGGGGCCCCCACTTAGGTTAAGACGGATCCTGTATTACCGACAACGAGCGGTTGTGACGTCAGACACTAGATGGCAATAGTAGCTGGGTTCCACTCGGGTTAAGAGAGGATGGCGACTTCCAGGAAAAGTGCCACGCCCTAAAATGGCCCGAAAAATGCAGGTTTTCGGCTCCATGTTATTTCTTATGGGTTTTGATGCCAGAACTCCTATAGCTTTATCTACTAACCACATTTCTTATTGACCTTATAAGGCCCCTCGAAGTTACCAGCTAACTTAGCAGAAAAATAGTTACCAGCATCTGACAAGGCATACAAGCGTTTCCAAACTAAACTACCTACAGGAAAATGAACATCGCGACGTCTTAAGTTATATTGATCACTATTCTTTAAATGTGCTTTCTCTAGTTTCTTAGCTACAAAATTTCGCAATTTATCTAAACTTTCTACTTTCTGAACTACTCTATCTTTAGGAGGTTCGTTGTCAATAACCGAATCGTTATCTGAATTATGTATATCGTCTAAGATTGTCGCCCTCTGATATTCGCTACTGTGTAGAATCATTTCGCAACCAGAATTGAGAAAATAAGGAGTACGGCTAGTGATTTGGTGCACGGACGTATTTACAGCGCACTCAAGAGACGTTAGATTTTCGTCCCACATATGTTGAGTGTCTGTCACGAATGCAGAGATCATAGTTTTAAGCACTCTATTGACACGCTCCGTTAGATTTGGGGGTGGATAATAATTAGGATTAAAAGTATTCTAGTGCCATATTTTTTTGTTAACTGATCAAAATAGCAACCTTTAAATTGCTTGCCATTGTCACTACGTATGACTTCAGGTACGCCAAAACGTAAGGAAATTTGTTCTTCAACAAGTTTGACAATAGTTTGTGCTTTTGCGCGCCTAATAGCGAAGAAACGATTCATTTTACTAAAAGAGTCCGCAACAATAAAGATGTACATATTGCCTTGCTTAGTCTTAGGAAGTGGTCCAAATAAGTCCATACTAATAATCTGCCAAGTACGATGCGCAGCAACAAACCACCCATATGACCAGCTGGAAGCCTTTGCTCAGGTTTGATGCGTTGACAAGTCAAACATTCCTTGACATAACGTGCAACATCCGCTTTAAGACAAGGCCAATAATAAAGTCTAGAAACTTTATAATAGGTTTTATGAACGCCAAAAGGTCCACTAGTCGGAGTGTCGTGACAAGAATAAATTACTTCCTTGCGTTTCTCCTTAGGTATCACCAACTTCCAATATTCAGCATCTTCTCTCAATTCGGGAAGATCTAGCTGAACATACTTAAAAATTTTGTCATCACTCACCCGCCATTGTGGATAGGATAAAGGATTTTCCAAAATACGCTTCCTAAGTTTAATATACCACTTGTCCTTAATATCCTGAAGCTCAATGTTTGAAGTTTCCAATTCACCGCTAGTCTCTGGAACAGCTCTAGACGTCAAATCTGGTCCACAATGATCACGACCCTTCCTATGAACGACATTATAATCAAACTGCTGAAGGCGAAGTGCCCATCGACCGAGAAGACCTTGCGTATCCTTCAAATTATCTAACCACTTCAAACTATAATGATCCGTAATAACAGTAAATCTTGTATATTCTAAATAGCAACGTAACTTTTCAATGGCGAGAAGTACTGCAAGCAGATCTCGTTCAGTAGCAGAATACAATCTTTCTTGACGACTCAAAGTCCTTGAAATATAGCAAATGACATGTTCTCGACCATCATAAAATTGACTTAAAATTGCTCCAACTGCGTAGTTGCTAGCGTCTGTAGCTGGAGTGAATTCATGCTCGAAGTTAGGGCATGTCAAAATAGGTGCCGAAATAAGTGCATTCTTAATATCCTGAAAAGCCTTCACACAACTCTCATCCCAAACAAATTTTATTCCTTTCCGGAGTAGACGAGTCAAGGGAGAAATCACATCAGAATACTTTGGAACAAACTTACGATACCATGATATCATACCAATCACTCTACGAACTTCAGTAATGTTTTTAGGAGCTGGCATGTCAGTAATTGCTTGAACTTTGCTCGGGTCCACAGAAATTCCATTACGGTTAACTAAATATCCCAAATACTTTAACTCAGAGCGACAAAATTAACTTTTCGCCTTATTCAGTGTTAAGCCAGCTGTCTCCAGACGTTGAAATACCTCTGCAAGAACCTCTGTATGCTTCTCAAAAGTCGGCGTGACCACAATCACGTCATCGAGATAACAAAACACATAAGGCTGCAGCTCAGGACCTAGCACAGTATCAATTAACCTCTGGAACGTAGCTGGAGCGTTGTGAAGACCGAAAGGTAAACGACAAAATTAAAATAGTCCGCGTCCTGGTACTGTAAAAGCCGTGTACTGCTTACTGGCTCCTCCAATTCCACTTGCCAATATGCGCTCTGCAAGTCTAAAGATGACAAATAGCGTGCTCCACCTAGTTTGTCCAAAGTAGTAGAGATATAAGGCAATGGGTATGCGTCCTTAGCGCTGGACATATTAAGACGGCGAAAATCTACACAAAAACGCTGTGTCCCGTGGCGCTTAGGTACCAAAAGGACAGGACTAGACCAACTACTCGTAGATCTTTCTATTATACCCGAAGAAAGCATTCTGTCAACCTCTTGATCGATTAGTTTCTGCTTAAAAGGTGATACTGGGTAATATCGCTGCTTAATAGGCTCGCTGTTAGTGACAATCTTGTGTTTGACAACAGAAGTACAACCTAGTTTGTCTCCGATCTTATCAAAATACGCAGAAACCAATGAATCCAGTCTTGCTTGTTGATCAGCTCCTAAATCTGCTTCACACTGAACTAAAGGAAGCTCTGGGGCAGAAAAGTCTTCATCCGAAAAATGCCACTCACCTTTTCTTATGTCTGGTACTATGCCTAACTTAATCCAAAAATCAATGCCCAAAATCAGTTCATGACGCAGCTCCGGTACTACATACAAATCAACTATCCTAACTACGTCACGTACCCTAACTGGCACACAAGCAATACCAATGCAAAGGCAAGAATCATTATTCGCGACAGTACAAGTAGCTGTCCCATTCGGATCTAATTTAACTCCAAAATTCTTTAATTTACTCCAACTCTTTTCGCCAACAAAAACTTTATTTGCGCCCGAGTCAAGTAAACCATAAAATTGTAAACCCAAAATAATAACTTTTAAGTATGCACACTCTCCAGGACCTACGTGAGCTAGAACGTAATCTAGAACGATTCTATCTTTAAAATTCAGATCTGTAGAATTAAAAACATCTAAACTATTTTTATTCGAAATATCAGAGGTCGACAAAACATTGGGAAGCGCCTCTCGACCTAACGACGTCTTCCCGAGTCGTTTCCCGAATTCTTAGATTGTTTTTTGTTACATTCAGGGCAATTCTTTTTAGTAAAATCTTTTTTACCACATTTAAAGCAATTAATTATTTTAGATGTGCAGTTTTTAGCCATACGATTAGGCTGATTGCATTTAAAGCAAACCAAAGAATTACTACTATTGCCAGATTGATTACCCTGAACTTCACGAACTAACGGTTTATCTTGATGTTTTGAAAATTCACGTCTAGGCGGATTATAATCTAAGTCAGGTTCCAAAGATAAATTTCCTCTGCGAGGTGGTCTAAACTCTTCAACGCGTAACCGAGTCTCTTCAAGTTTACGACATAATTCGATGACTTCAAAAGGTGTGTGAATGTCATGTAAGGTTAAACGCTCCTGATAAAATGGTAAAATGTTAGCTCTTAAAACTTTAAGCCTCAGGTCATCAGACACAGGTAAAGGCATACGATCAAAAAGTTTAGTCATAGCAGCTACATAAATACCTATCGGTTCATTATTGCCTTGAGTTCGCTCTAAGATTTGCCGCCAAAGTTTATCACCCAAGTGAGAGGGAAGAAACTCATCCTTTAATAATTTCACTAAACCATCCCAATCACAACAATACCTAACAATGATATGATAATAATTTAGGGCATCTCCCTCGAACAAATCCGCACCACAACGAAACAAATCTGCTTTACTAACACTTCTCGACAAACAAAGTTCATTAGCGCGTTCGAGAAAAGCATTAAAACTTAAACCGCATGAGTTTCCTGAAAACTTAACGTACCACTTCCAAACCGGTAAGCTACTAAATGAAGTTGAAGGCATCATCTGTGTAGATGGTCTAGCTTGCGTTAAATTAAGATTGCTAAGATTTGGGGGTGGCGTATTTAAATTATGTAACGTAGACTGTCCAGTAGGTGTCGATTGAGCTGGAGATTGTAAGACTGAATTAGAAAAATGCGGGTTTAAAGGACCTACAGGTTGAGTTTGTTGAGTACCGATCACTCTAAGCCTATCTTCATAGTCCGAAATACAAGTGGTCAAGCTAACTAATACTTTAGATCTTTCCACGTTTACGTCCTTATCTTGATCCGGAATCCTATCAATGCGACCTACTAAATGCGCTATCTTAGTTTCAATCTTACGAGATTGTGCAGAAGATCCATTAAAAGCTGTAATAATATCGGCTAATTCTTTTATTTTACTATTACACTCCGTAATTTCGGATTGAGGATCAAGAGACTGTGAACTATGAACGCTACTACCCGATCTTTCTAGAGAAAGCAGCGAACGCAAACATTTTCTTAAAGTTTTATGGAAGTAGTCCATCTCACAGTGGAGTAATATTTTAAGTGAGGAATGAAACACAAAGTCTGCTCCACTAATTTAATAAATAGGTTCAGATTAACATCCCAAACATGTTTCAAAGGCATAAACCTTCATCTTCAGTGGGTAATTATTAAGATGTTGTTATTTATGAAGAGACCAATGACATTGTTACGTTTTTTTATAAACTGAAAAGGGAAGGAAAAAACACAAAATTAGACAATTTAAAAACCGCAAAGGCGTCATCAATAAAAGTTTAATATGATTAGGAAAAGATATTTAGTAAAATATGGTGATTAATATAAAACCGCGAACACAGTAAGATAAAGTCAAGTTAGAGACTTACCTAATGTTGCAGAACAATTTTTATGAAACCATATGTAACTTTAATTAGGTAAATAATACATCTTAAATTAAAGTAAAATTAACTGAATAAAAATAATTTAAATGAATTTAGTTTTATTTTAAACTTGTTGAAAAACCCAAATTTTACTGGGAAATTGTAATGGGGTTCGACCATCATTTTCTTAAAGTATCTACAGTTCCAGATTCTGAAATACCGCGAATTTTCAGCTCGTACTCTAACTCACATTTATTTAAACAATCAACGTCTAAACTAAACATCGTGCTAAATATGTCCAAAACCTTTTTTTTTTAAATATATCAAAAGTAGAACAAAAGTCAAAATCAAGTAAAGGTAATAGCATAATAGCAGTTGCTAAGATACCTAAAGTAAATCAAAGTATATCAGGTGAACTCCCAAACAAAGCAAAGTTTCAATAAAAAAAAAATAAAAACCTGAAAATAAGTTTACCCTGTATACAATATTACCAACAAAATTTGTCCAAAATATGTAAGTGTCAAATCCAGGTATTAGCACAAAAGAATAAATCAAAAATACCAAAATATTTCAAATAAATTACCAAAATACAAAGTTACTAACAGGTATCAGTACCAAAAATATTCAGTGAATGTGCAAAAAAAATTAAAATGTCATAGAAATATTTAAGTGTCACAAGATTATTCCATGTATCTGCAACCATCACAGATATCAGCAGAACCAAAGAGAAATCTTTTAGTTTGTTCTACAGGTTTATGAAAGAAAAGTCACACTACTTGGCAACCCTGTATAAAAAAATATTGAATTTCAATTCAATATACCTCACCCCCTCAAAAAAAAATAAGGGAAATTATTACCAAAAAAAATTTACAAGTCACTAATCAAGTCAGGTCTAAACCAAAAAAGTGTACCAAAAAGTTTCTAAAAGCACTTCAAATCAAAAATACCCAAGCTTGACAATGTCTATTACTAAATAATTCCCTAAGCTGAACTGGGGTTTCAGTCACAGTAGAAAACAAGCAAGTGCACTTAAGTTTGCAAAGGCATTAAAATTAAAAAGAAAAATTGGTGGAAAGCCAAGGTTATGTACTAAATTTAATTTTAAAAATCGAAATAAATTTTTAAATCGAATGTAAGAATAGAAACTTGATATATAAATGTGGAAAGTAGGCTCGTAATAATCTATCGTGCCACAGTACGGTTTAAACAAAAATTTAAAAAATTTTACCCGAGCAAGGTCGAATCAAGTTCCTGCAAACTGATAGTGCTTTAGTAAACCAATAGAATAAAAAAAACAGTTGGGCGCCAGTGTTATGATTAAAATGGGGGTCGGTATTAACCTGAAGAGATGGTAAGATAAAATGAGACTTTAAAATGTGTTTACCAACTTTACCCTTTTAATTTCCCAAGCTAACTCATCAGGGTGGGTTCACTGGATTTCATATCTGGTCCCGTCCAATACCATGATGCTCCCAAAAAGCATTACTACCATACTTACTTCTTACAGACAATGGAACATCAAGTTACAATATATAAAGGGCGCCAGACAGTTTTTCTATAAGCAAAACTGCCAAAAAGATTATAAAATATGTAGCCAAAGGACCACAAATGGGCAAACCAAACACCAGATAAGCTTGACTGGTTTATATTTATTAAAAACTACCCTATCATTGGGTGAAGCCCTTACATAATAGGGTGTGATTTAGAGGGCCATAAGACTACGAAGGCAAAATATAAACTAGAAATTCTTAATTCCAAAATAACAGAAATGCTCTATGAGCAATATTTCAAGGAAAGTTTCAATAAATTAGTAAGACAAATAGTTCAACCTGGTATACTCAGCGCAGTGATGTCGACATTACCTTACAAGATGCTGGTACCTTACAGCATTATAAAACCATAATAAGTAAGTAAAACAGTAAATAGATATAAATGAAGGTAACGATTTAGAGATTCATATAATAAGTTAAAGAGGTTTCAGCAGTCTAGGTTAAGCTTGCCTTTAGCCACAAGAAAGCATACAAGGTATCATCATCAAGAGATGTAAAAATTAATAAAGTAAAAAGACCTTGGCGAACGCTTAGACTAGTCTGTCTGAGACTGTAAAAGTGCTATCATTGGTATTATTTTAAAAACTTATCTGTCGATGAAAAGAAAAGGTCCATGTACTCAATCAACTAGGCCAAGGAAACTGCAGGTTGGATCTGCTAGCAAAGCATGATAGTCGGTTATAGGCTGGTAAACCAAACTATCTATAACGGGTCCGAAATCCCATAGTTTTAGGTGACTTCAAAGGTAAACGTCCAACATGTCCCGAAATACCTTGGATTGGCTTTTAAGCCAAAAAATGGACCAAAACTAAAAACCCTCTCAATAACATGGAGGGCCAAAGAAAAACGTGTCGCAAAGAGCCGATGTTCAGTAGGCTCTAACGTGAGTAAAATCCGAGAAACTCGCTAATTAATCCATATAAACAAAACCTACATAAAGGCCAAAGAGGATTAATTAAAATTGTAGTCCAGCCAACATATCCGCTACACAGCGTAAATTATCCGAAGAAATTGGTCGGTTGGTCTGGCTAGTTTCACGGCTGGACAAAAAGTAAAATGGAGACCCTAAAAGGGTTGAAGGAAAACGAGGGAGTGTCAAAAGTTGATTGACAAGAAATTCGCCACAAAATCAAGCCTTAGATGTTCACTAGGTTAGAGTGCAATTCTACTCTAGGTCAGTAGGCTACTTTGAAGAGAGTAAGAATGAAAAACAGACCTACGCCCACTTAAAGAACCGTATCGACGCATAAAATAAGTCGATGCAAACGGCCAAGTGAATAAACGGTCCGAGCGACGTACCAATAAAAACAACCAAACAGCTGACTGGCAAATTCCGCATGTAAACAAATTCAAATCTGGTTTTACAAATGTATTACGATGGATTAAAAAGAAATACGAAGCAAGAGAAATCACGATGGATATCAGAAATAATTAGCCATAATTGAGTACCTGAAAATTTAGTAAGGAATGACCGAAATAAAAGGTATGCTTGCCCAAACATAGTTAACAAATCCAGACCATTACAACTTATTTTATTTTTACTGTGTATCCGTAGGCTGGAATAGCTGGCTCGTGTGTAGATCTGTTGATTTAATAAAACACTGTATTTAATTCCAACAGCATTTTATTCGTAAGATGGCACTAACATTTTATTTACAATATTTACTTTACGAATTCCCATTATCTGAGAATACACTACATCAAATTACTATTTACACTTCAAGTTGTACTTACACGTACGTTTCCATATTACTCAATATTTTTACGTTGTATTAACTTATTAAACCTTGTTTTGGTTAACTTTGATTGCACAGCGCAAGAAATGTGGACACCTTCCATCCAGGTGACGTGCTTTACATTTTAGCAGTCTTCGTGACATATACCACCGAACTTTCGGGGAACAGTGTGTCGTTAAAACTATATGTAATGCGTTTAGCCAAAACTCTGCTTGGCGACCGTCTGGAGGCTGCGTTGCCATATCCTCTCTCGCGTCCTTCTCCCTTTCTCACGCAGCTTGGTAGGTGTTTATTTTGGGTGAAGCGCCTAAGTACATATGACAACAATGCCGCGCTGTTACCAGGCAGGTTTTATGATAAATCTTGGATATTTACTTACACGTGAGAAAAAGAGACGAACTAATAAAGACGCAGACAGCACAGGGTTTGTTATTGCCTCGTGCGGTAGCTATATAAGCTATATATATATATACATCAATTAGACTTCCAAGAATGCCATCAGTGGCGTACTTTATTTTAACATTCGGGTGTTCTCAACAATGACTATGCCAAGACATAATATGACTATCCAAATTGATGCCCAATAAATGAATTGATGAAGCCTAGGGAATCGAGTGTCCCGTTAAACTATATCGGACTTTTCAACATTAACTTTTTTAGAAAAAACTGCCGCCTGGTTTTTTTAGCGTTAAATTCCACTTTTACTACTACTGTGACAGCTTTGACCAAATGTGACTTCTAATTCCCGGCAAACCCAAATTTGTCTTAAAAAAATTTACGAGGCTTGCCCACATATTAATAATATAATAAAATTGATACATTAATAATTTTCTTTAATACCCATATCAATCCTTGTAGAACCGAAGTTTAAGTACGCTAGTTACATACTCTAAAACTGCTGACAAGATCCTTTTGACTACTCCTAGAATAGCAATAAGCTAAACTTATAAATAGTAGTTAAATAGATAAGTATGACACATCTGTTGTTTTAGCTAGTCTGTTAAGCTTCTTCTATCCCAAATAAATGTGTTGTATTCGAAAAGAGATTTTTAAGATTAAGTTATTTTTCTTAAAAATTGTGTTTTTTTAAAACGCCTTTCCCTCGGCTTAAAATATAACTGGCGCAGTCTTGGTGGATTTTTGAGACGTTCAAAAGGGAATAGTTTGCAACGGTTTCTTTCAAGAATTTGCTCAGAAAAAAAACCTATCAATTCCGGACAAGTGTTGGACCAGAAGCAGAAAGTACCGATCTAAGGTAGCAACTAGACAATCAGCACCGGATCAGGAAGAAGTTACAGCAACAGCTTTACTACAGGAGTCAACCGGCTACAAACAGACAAACATCGCTGCCCCTGTGGACGACTGGAGAGGACAACCATCGCCAAACCAGTTTTAGATAAAAACGATTGGAGAGGACAGACCGATGAAGAAAATTTTCATCATTTTAGTATAGCCCTTCGTCTACGGAGATAGAACAACATACCACAACTTAAACGATAATCCAGGAATATTACCTTATAAAATAGGTAATGCCCAAAAGACAACTAATCACTGGACCTTTATACAAATTTTTGACATGACAAATCTCATTGCCAAATTTTTAGAAATAAATGATAAATACGAAACATAGCACATATAAATAATTGGACCGATTAAAAAAAGAAATTCCATAACTCTTATATTATCATTGAAAATCTAAAACGAAATATCAACAATCAATTAAATCAAATGCTGCCTGCTAAAAAAAAAGATAAAACGAGCTCTCATAAACGCCCTTGGTAATATAATCAAAAGTATTACTGGAAATCTGGATCAAGATGACGCAGAACCTATTGATAATAATATTATGTTATCAATACTTTCTTATTATCTTAAAAAATAATCAATATGACATAAAGGTCGCTCTAGACCATATATGTATTAGCTCTAGATAAGCAAATGACATTGTTGGGCAAATCAACAGATAATTACCAAGATATCATAAAAAATGTTTCTCATAATCAAGAAATATTAAAGTTACGGGTTAACCAATTAATTGAAGTCGTGAATAAAGTGAAAATGATTCATATGATCTTTTCGCAAATAACTATATTCTATCAAAATATTTATGACATATTAGAAAATATCGGAACAGCAATAACTTTTGCAAAACTAAATACTTTCCATAATACAATAATTAATACAGAAGAATTTCTTCTTGAACTACAATCACTTAATCAAAAAATAACTTTCGAAAATGTACCATTTGAACCAACAACCAACAATATCCTTAATATAGAAAACTAATAAAATTAAAATTAGGTAAAAAATAAAGAAATCATTTTTGTGGTTGAGATTCCTATAGTAGAAAAAGAGAAATATCACCTTTTTCAATTATTTGCTCTACCTACGAAATATGGAAACTATTTTAAAACAATTGTGCCTAATTTCGAATATATATTGATAAATGAAAGAAATTTTGGCTATTCGAATAAACCATGTAAACGTATTACATTTAATAATTGTTTATGTACTCATATACATTTAGAAAAGTTGTATAAACATATTCCTTGTAAAGTACAATTATTAAGGCACGAACACAACATTTCTAGTTTTAACACCCTGTATATTGATATTAAAGATATACAAGTTCAGAATATCGATACTAATAAATGGATTCTCGGAACAATTAAAGAAATGATAGGAACTGAAACGTGCGAAAATGCACAAAATAGTATATTATTTAATGGTACCTACATATTTATTAGAACTTAATTTTTCTTGTAACCTAAAAACAGGAGACTAGCTTATTAGAGCTTATAAAAGCATAAAGAATACTTTTATGAATATACCTTAACCATGTATTAATTATAATGTAACACAAAAATTAGTGTATGAAAAGGTAAAACTGATCAATCTTAATAATACTAATCTGAATAGACTAAATGAAATAAAGGAAGAAATAAACTTCCAAAAATCTGAAAATTCAAAATTATTAAATACACCTTTATACTATAATAAAACAAGTATTTGGACAGTTTTACTATATGTAATTTTAAGTATGACTTTATTACTTATAACTTCGAAGTATCTATGGCCTCTTTACCTGAAAACCAAAAAAGTGGAAAAAACTAAAACGAATGAATTCATTTAAGCCATAGAAACTTAAAAGTTTATATGCCTCTTTAAGTATACTCTAAAAGTGCTGACAAGCTCCTTTTAACCACTCCTAGAATAGCGATAAGCTAACCTTATAAATAGTAGTTAAATAGATAAGTACCACACTTCTGTTGTTATAGCTAGTCTGTTAAGCTTCTTCTATCTCAAAATATAACTCGCTGAGTAATATTTTCGTATTTTTGAATTTACAGGATTAGCACCCGTATTCGGCATCTCTGAAGAAGTAGAAACTTCATCGTCCCTAAGCTTTCATTCGCCCAATTTTCAATCTACCCACTTTCACTATACGTGCGCACATAAATATACAATATTGTTTTCCAGCGTTTGAACTTCACCTGACAAACTCTAACACAGTCGCAACGACACACTGTCACGCTGCAGCTCCTTTCAGTGCGTTTATCATCGCTTAATCGGGTATTGTCAATCAATAAAGACAAAGGTTAAAGAGAGCAATCACCCATGCTATTGGACCGATGCATGCATGTCTAATTAAATGTCAAAATCATAATGTAGATGCGACATGCACATGCGTGAGGCCGGCTCTTTCAAAAAATATTGCCTTACATTTTTATTAAAGCTTTTTAAATATTTTAAAGTAGTAACTAAATACAAAACTGGATGGTTTATAAACATCTTTAATTTAATAAAATTAAAATAAACATAATTAACCATACAATTAAACAGATAACTCTAAACTACGCAAAGGTCATCATTCTAATAAACAGCCCCACATAAAAGAAACACAATATTTATAAAATCAAATTACTCTTTTAAAACGTAAATACTACATGCGAACAATCAAAATCTGGTTTTCATATACCTGTAGTTAAAATGAACTTATACATACCTACTATTCTTAAAGAGAATTAACAAATTAGTAGCTTGGACTCAAAGAACTGAAAACTGATGGTCTGGCTGGTTCGGTGTTACAATAAAACCATGAAAAAAGGTATTACAGAGATATCGTGATGACATTGATATTGGGAATAGTCGTCAAAAAGTAATAAAAACATACATTGCAATCGAGGGGCATTGAGTCAGAATTTTACAACTTCTCCGAGGGAGACCTAAATTGTATATATTATTAAGATATTCTCTATCCTGCGATACTTAAAAAAATATGGTAAAGTGTACTATGTATTATTTAAACAAGCTTTGAAATAAAAAACTGAGTAAGCAAAAATTATGTTCAAAAATGTTGCATGGTTTTAGGAGGTCAGTGATCCATTTTGAGCGATTTCCGTCGAATCTTTCGATATAATAGTAATGTTTGAGCAAACTTAACCAATAAATGATTGAAATGACTTACCTACGACAAAAAGAAACCCATATTGTGCAGAAAATTGAAAAATAATTAATAAAGGCACAAAAGGGAAACGTCAGTCACAGCCACCATTTATTAAAAAATCGGAAGATTAGGCTTACGTATAGTATGAACCTTTTAGATTGAGAGTGATGAGTGATAGAACAACTGCAAACAATACATTGTAAAAAAGGATACCACGAGAAATGTCAAAGAGTATGGCAGTTCTTTCTGCTGTCAACCCAGAAGGTTCGAGACTTATCGGCCTCTACCGCGAAAACTCGAGTAACAGTAAATCATACAGGCGCGGCTTTGTCACGTTGGCTGCATCGCCAATACTACCAAAAAATCGAGTTAAATAAGTTCCAAAGTACAATGTTGCAGAGCGAGTAAGAAAAATGTTGGTGCTTTGGCAGTGATTTCTAAAATACATTAAATCAAATGCTGTAAAAATTAAAACTGATTAAGTCTTGTGAAAGAGCAAAAATCGTAAGAATTGGCATTTGATTCCTGTAATTATATTTACACGATTAATCATGCAATTTGGCAAGACTGCCTATTGGGTTATGCTTATCTACCTCATTTTCTGTAGGGGACGTAGAATTGTTTAAGGTAAAAAAGGGGGACGCAAAATACGAAAGTTTAAGAACCGCAGCCTTAAGTCTTGTTTCAATAATTTAAACAGATAAATGAGACATGATGGTACATATTTGGCTAAAATTAATAATAAAGTGATAAAATATCAAGAGTTTGCTTTTTCCTTCTGCCAGAACCATCCCCAGACGTATTTCGCTGTATTACAGCTCGTCAGTGAGGCTATAGGTTCTGACAAAAGGAAAAAGCATAGGTGTCTGTTTTAAAACAGAGAAAGCGGGATTGAACAGAGAATGAAGCCAGATAGCTCTATCTCGTGGTGCTGGCAAAGAACACTCATTCTTAAGCATACCTAGCGAGGATTCCTGCAATTGTGACGTGCTGTCTTTGCAGGAGATCCTTTGATATTTGTGGCTTTGTAAGTCCATGCCAGAGGGCGCAGGTATGCTTAAGAATTGGCGTTCTTTATACCAGCACCACGAGATGGAGCCATCTGGCTTCATTCTCTGTTTAATAAAGTGATAAAGTATACCTAAGCTCGTAAAAGTTTCAACTGTTTTAAATAATTTATTAAACTGAATTTGGTGAGTTCAGGTACCAAATATTTTGCAAATCGTGAAAGTGCATAAGTTTGACAATTTAATTGTATATTTTAAGAAACATTTTTTTTCTTTCAGATCTACATATTTTTTTCACTGCTGCGAATGTATTCTATAGCCTACAATAAGAATATTTAATAAGCACGCATTTAACGCAAGTATAAATTTACATAGTCCACGCAACACGTGCATGAAGAAAGCTGTAGTGGTGCCTCTATTTAAGGGGGTTGACTCTGACGATCCTTCAGACTATCGACTCATAAAGTCGGATTCTTGAACCGTCTCGCAAGATGGTGGACGAGTCACGTGTCACTAATGGCACCCTGTCGACTTCTAGTCTATTTTGTTTTTGTAGGTTGGTAGGTTACTTGTACTAAATTTCAGATTTATTAGGATTGGACTAAGCTAAATTTGTTAAGCACGTAAACCACATTAAATGTGCAATTTTTTTTGGATGATTGGAATATATAGTTTGGTGAAATCAGCGTAGGAGCAAAGGGAAAGAAAAAAGGTGTATATAGTACTTTTTTATTTCTAATTATAAAAATCTACAATCTACAAGTAAAAAATACTAGTACTACCAAGGCTATTTTGTAATTTTATAAATTAAATTAATATAGGCTGCAATGGCATAGAAATTGTTATATTTTAAGAGCTGATATATATTTTCAGTGCAGTATATTACTATTCATTTATATAAGGAAATAATATTAGTTTATTATATATTGTTTTTCTTGGAACATAAAATTGATTTATACTTTTTGTCGCCATTTTTTGAAAAAGGCGAGAAAATAACTTCAGTGAGTTTAAGCCCAATGCAAGAATGTTATGCAATTTTACTATACCACCATTTTTTGTTAATCAAAATGGAAAGCAATTTTATTCATTAAGCAATTTTTTGGACAACCAATAAGTTATAATACATAGTTATTTTCTGGTGTTTTTTTGCTGTATATATAGATACTGATACTGCACATGTACAGAAAATAGTGGGTTTGCGATAGTCACTATATATTTCATCAGGCAGTTATTTATTAAAGGAATTTATTGGACTTTATGGACATAGTCCAAAATAATAATAATAGTATTTATTAATAGCACAAAATCCTAGCAAATTACAAGAAATTTACATAAAAAAAAACATAAATATAAAATTATTATCTACTCAAAGAGTTAACTACTAATCTAATATAACCTAAATCTAATATATTCAGAAAATATAAATTACTATAACACTTAAGGAACAATCTTATGTCTAATATTATATTTTTTACATTCTGTTTTAAATCTTGTTATATTTTTACAGCTTTTTATATTGGCGGTGAGTTCGTTCTATTGCTTCAAACCATTATGAAAAAGGCTATTCTGACTAGAATTTGTTGTTGCTGGTTGAATATAAAAGTTATCTCTTATTCGAGTATGATAATTATGGATATCACGAACATGTACATAATTGTCAATTAAATGTTTTGGTAGTAGTTCATGTAACATTTTGAAAATAAAAACCATTGTATTAAAGAATATGGTTTGCCTAACACTTAGAACATTTTTAATTTCTAGCATATCTTTAATTCTAGTATAACGACTGCAATTTAAAATAGTACGCATGGATTGATTTTGTTTTTTCTGTAAAGAACTAATTTCGGAATTACTCAATAAAAAAAGGATTGTGGAGCAAAAATTAAAATGAGGAGCAATTATACTTTGATAAATGTTTTTTTTTGTCCATGCACTGAGATCATGATTTATTCTTCTCAAAAGATTAACTTTGATCTATAACAACACCAAGATATTTTAATTTTGTTACCTGTTCTATTTGTATATTGTTAATTTGTTAGATGTTATATTAGTGGTATTATATTTACTTTTAGTGACTACTGACTACTCTATTTCTTTGTTGTTTGTAGTTATTCCAGTCCAGCTCGTCTCTTATTATTAAAGCTCTTTTATAACGTAAGTCTCGCTCCTTTATATCTCTATTTCTTGAATCCACCACATTTTATTTCCCCATTCACTATGTAAAACCTTTTCCTGTACTGGTGCAACGGTATTTAGACATACAAGTATATTTTCTGTCCCGTTGAGGATGTACGTCTTTAAAATAATTATAAACATTTTGCACAAATTTTTGGGCCAACTCATTGCCATGTAAAACAGAAAACGCCTTTTTCTAAAAATTATAATAATAATTATACATCATTTTACGACTAGGTATTTAAAACTTTTTGACTTTGCCATGGCCATAGGGTAAGCATATTGGGTTTATATAGTTATATATACATATATGGTGGAGTAGCATGCAACAAAATATATTCATTAATTATTTATGGAAAACTCTCCTCCCTAATCCTATTAAGATAATGATTTTTTTTTTATTTTTATTTATTAATAAATAATGGGGTAAAAGATAACGCCCTTGGAAGAGTCAAAAAGTTGCAGGGCATAAACGTTACCCTGTTTTCTTTAGGAATATTCTCCATTGAGGTACTTGGAAGACAATAATTATGATCCATTATCATTTTACGCCTAAAAAAGATAAATACCGTATAAAAGTAGTTTGCGGTTAATGTATTTAACTTACCGTTCCGTAACAAATAAACACCAAAACACGTAGGTGGTAGGTACGTCCAAAATAGAAGTCTTTAATAAACTTGTTTAAATACAAAACACACGAGAACAATTAAAAACACAGCAAAACACTTAACGAGAATAAAAGCACGTGGCGATGTCACTGATGCCAGTGTCAGTGGGCTTTGGGCTAATTACGGCTCTATGATGGGTTGGGGATATTTCAAAGTTACTGGTCCAGCTAGTTACTGTCATTTGTCTATTGTCAAATGTCGAACGACGAGACGAGCCGTGAATTTTACTTATATCTCTTCTGGCAACTATTTCCAAGGTGATTGAAGAACTGATTAAATATCCATTATTACATTTTTTGACGACAAGTAACATTATAACATCATGTCAGTTTGGCTTCCAGGTATAAAAGAATAGAAGTGATGCAATATTTTCACGTCTAGAGGATGTTCTTCTTAACATTAATGAGGGCGAGGCTCTTACGGCAGTTCCCTGTGACTTCTCAATAGCCTTCGACTGTGTTAATCATAAGGTACTGCTGCGGAAGCTACAACACTATGGAATACGGGGCGTAGCGCATGATTGATTCTCGTCATACTTATCTAATAGATCTCAGGTTGTAGGGGTTGATGGGTGTTTCTCTTGTCCTTCGGCAGTGGAGTCCCACAGGGTTCTATGCTGCGGGTCCATCTTTATTCTTGCTATATGTCAACGATCTCGCAGGCCTGGACGTCCAAGGCAACAATACATTTTTGGCTTTTGACACCATACTCTTATGACACTCAACTTACATTGAGACTTTGAAGGACATGGTTAGTAACGATCTACCGAAAATTAGGACGTGGTGCGACTCCAACTCTTTGTATTTTAACGATGGCAAGACTAGCATATTGACCTTTGGTTTTGCCTAAGATAATCTGGCCTGGGATACCCGGAGGGTAGAGAATAGAATGTTTGCTAGATCTCTGGGACTGCTTATCGACCCCAAGCTTAGATTTGAACGATATGTTTTGGAACTGAACAAAAAATTGTCGTCTAGCTTTTGGAACCGGAGTGTTCGATAACTAAAATAATGTGTCTATCTTTGTTTGAGTCTCACCTAAGGTACGGTATTGGGTTCTGGAGATTTTGTAGTTGGCAACTTTAAAATTTCGTTTTAATAATTCAAAAAAGAGCTCTTTAATATATGTGAAGAACTAAATATCTGGATTACTGTAAACCTCTATTTATTAAACATAAAACTTTAACTGTGTTTAGTCTATTTACACTGGAAACGGTTTGTCTAATACAGCGCAAATTTTCTATATTTCTGCAGGATACCTTGTAAGGCAGTTTTTTTTATGATAAGACACAGCACTGCAGGATTACTCTTTAGGACGCTCTGCGAGCGGTGGGTGTGCAGAGGAAACGATTCACGTTGGTCTTGAATCTTTGAAGATTGTTCTCGTTAGGGCACATGTTCTCAGGGAGGTCGTTTCAGAGTGTTGAGGTTCTCCAAAAGAAAGAATTTTTAAACAGCGTCCCTCGAGGGATACTGAGCTGAACCATGTACTGGTGGGCTGCAGTGGCTCGTCGTGTATTTCAACCATGCACGGGTCTGGATGGAATCAAGAGGGCAATCTCCGTTGAGCATTTGCCATGAGAATATTTGTAAAATAGACTTCTCGCCAACCTACCTTCCATGTTCAAGACTTTCCAGGTTGATTGTCAGATCATGGTCACCGATTTAGCGAATGGCTCTTCTTTGAATGGAATTCAGCAGCCTCAGGGTATGTTTAGGAGCAGAGCCCCAAATATGCGAACAGTGCTTCAGCGATGGTTGAATTTGGGCTTTATAAAGCATCAAAGTTTTTGGGGTGTATAGAGGTTCCTAGATCGAAAAAGTTTCGCAAGCTTCTGCGAGGCTGCCCTAGCAACGGCCGCAACGTGACTATGCCAATGTATGGCTATCCAAACTGATTCCCAATAAATGAATTGATGAAACTAAGGGAATTGAGTGTCCCGCCATGACTATATCTGGTTCTTCAACATTGACTTTTTAGAAAAAGCAGCCGATTGGTTTAGCGTTAAATTCTACTTGGTTACTGTCACCCCAATACCGAATTTCTTACAGGTCTTTGTAGAGATATCGTTAATGTATAGTAACCAGAAGCTGGGCGACAATATTGCCGCCACTAGCAAAGAACGGTTTTTATGAAAGCTTGACAGCGGCGAACAAAATTGAACCGACATTCCGTATGCTCTCGCTTTAGTTAGAATCTCCTCATGCCATATTCAATCAAAGGCCTTAGAAATGTCCAGTGCTAACGCCCGGGACTCCCCATGAAGTTTTATTGCGTTATTCCAAATGTGAGTAGCATGAGCGAGAAGGTCTTCTGTTCATCTAGAGTTAAGGAATTCATACTGGCGGTCACTAATAATGTTGAAGCCTTCCAGGTACTTTAATAATTTTTTATTGATAACCTACTCCATAACTTTTGATATAACCGAAAGCAATTCGACTGGACGATATGTGTTTGGCAAGGTCTTCTTGCCTTTGGTATAGGCTGGACTCGCGCAGTTTTTCAGCAAGAAGGAAATATTCCTTTTTTGTAAGACAACTCAAATAGCCTAAAAAATACCGGTGTCATTTCATCAGCGGATGTCTTAATTACGATAACTGAAATTTCGTCAGGACCAGAAGCTTTCTTGGTGTCAAGACTCCTCAATAACACCAGACAAAATCAAAATATGTTGATTCGACTCCCGATCCCCAGATTGGCTCTTACCAAGTCCTCTATAATCTACCAGAGTAAAAAAATATATAATCATTTAAAATTAGGGTATAGATGTCTGTCATATTTGTAATTTTGAAGAACAATAAAAAAATAATTTACTTTAAAGGGACTACTACAGCCTGGAGGAATACTTCCACGGCAAATTTTAAATTTTAAATTTTAATGTGCAATGTTTTTTGTTTTTATACACTTATTCGTGTATTTTCATTTACTGTTTGTTATGTGTTTTGATCTGTATTTTGTATGTTTAAACATTATATTATATCTTTTTAACTAATTTATCAGATACCTATGAGATTTTCTGGTAATTAATTTCTCACTTTCTATGATGGAGTGCAGAGCTTTTTGATTTATTTCTTTTCCAATTTCTTATATTGCCTGGTATGACTTTGTATCTCCACTATGTAAATTTAGCTTAGCTTTAGCATCTGGACTTGACTTGTGAATGTAAGTTCTGTTTAGTTTTAGTAAGCTTTGTTAACAAAAGCAGATTCTTTGAGTAATAAAGCACATTTATTATTATTATTATTATTAACATATTCACAATTATTATTTACAAAGACAATGTAATGAGATTTACACCGTATGTCCGGTAGGGCGAAATTCGGCAGCATGTAAAGGACATCAAAATAACCGTAGTGTTGCATATAATTTTTCTTCCTACGGTACTTTTCAACGGAAACAATTATTTACGATCTAGGTTCTAGTTTTAATATAACCTGTATATTTTCATACAATTTTGGTGGGATGTGTAGCCGAAAAAGGCTCATAAATTCACACAAGACGTATTCTCGTAAATTTTTAAGATAGACAGGAAAGGCCAGGCGTTGAATAAACAAATCCCTTGAGATGACCCCCAAGTAAGGAATCTAATGAACTTAGGTCAGGATATCTCATTCTTCATAAAACAGGCCCGCCTCGACCTATCCACCGATCACCAAGATTATTATTATAAGAAAAATAGTAGCGCAGTTGGTTGCTAAAATGTGGTGGAGCACCATCGTGCATAAACCATACCTAAGCTCTAGTTTGCAAGGGTACATTTTCTAATAAACTACTTATTTAGGTTTGTTGCAACAATTATAGTAAATACAAAGCACTATTTAATCTTTATTCCAAAAATTCCCAATGATCCCCAGACCTGCAAAGTGTAAAGCCATGCCCTTAAATGAAACCGTTCTATGTCGATTTTCTCTAAATTTTGTAAAAACCAGTTCGATTTATTTAGTCTTGCAGGATATTCATCGGGAGGTATTGCGTGTACGTTTCGAATATGGAAAGGATGAAGTATTTTTTCTTAAAAAGTCGAGTCGAGCTTTCTTAATAGGATTTTTAAGCAATTTCAGCCAGAATGTGTTTTTCTAGCTCTTGGTTTCTTGCATTTCTTTGAGGCTCTTCGCCAGAAGGACGTTGTAAAAAAAAATTCCTAAAATGGATTTGCAAATATTAGTTTAAGCATTTTTTATTTCATCTTATTCTTCTTCCTCTTAAACTAGGATCATGCCGTACAAATGTTCTTCTATCTGTTAAATTTCGACATAGTAATCTCGCAGCATAAATCCTTCTTGCCTACAAAATACTGAAGTCTACTTATCGATGAACTAGATGCATACTAGCATATTTAGCATATTAATAAATGTGGTCGGCATCGCACCAAAGAGTAACACAACCAATAAGAGGCGAAAGTGACCGTTCCCGCCTGTTCTAATTTTTTATGAGCATGTGCAGGATAAGTATTATTCGCAGTTAAGTTCACAGCATTCGCAATCTGTCAAATCGTTTGTTTACTTCTAGAAAACCAAATGAACCTTCATTTTTCTGCAGTTTAGTAAAAAGTGATTTGTTTTTCTTGGTTTTTTACAATTCAGAAGTAATTTCTTTTGATTTTAATGTCGGGAGTAAAGAAGCGGAAAGGTGGCATATCGTGTGCTTACTCCGAACGCCCTTCTAAAACCGTCGAAGCAATATCATTTTTTAGATTTGCTAAGGATATCACAGGTATGTGCCTATGTTATAAGCAAATATTGTGCTTTTGGAAACATTACATGTATGTTTATTTATTAGGTATTTACACCCACGGGTGATTGTACATAAAGTTATTCTAAAAACGAAATAAGCAGAAACAGAATTCAATATTAACTAATAGGTAATACAAAGATGATGTTGAATAGCTTTTAAAATGTCAATTTTATAGTAAGACTTGGTTTATGCTATATTATTATATATACAATTTAGTAGCAAAACTCCTGACTGGTTTTAAACTGAACCTAAGTGTTTGAAAATAAAATAGTATGTACCTACTTTTTATTTAAAACCTGGTCTTATATGGCTAACTGTAAATAAAATAAAAGGTTGTTCTCATTCTTACCTAAAATAAACCACCTGTTAGCTTACAATTGTCTTTCTCTAAACTTCTTAATAAGGAGCAGTGCTGTACGAAGCACGAAGGCCAACAAATTAAGTATATTTTTTAAAATCTAATTAAGTATGTATTTTTAGAACTAAGGCATGGATGGTTTGTAGCTTGTAAGAGAGAATAATTGCTATACAGGGTGTTTCAGAATAAGATGCTGATCCTTAACGGTGTGAATCCTTAGGTGATTTTAAGAAGAAAAGTTTAAATTAACATATATCCTTAACCTATCAACGTTCGAACTACAGAGCGTTAAAGTTTTAAGAAAAAAATCGTTTTTCTATCATAACTTTAACAACTTTCTAGCTATTTTTATGAATTTTTGACACATGCTTGTATAATTTTTGAACCAGTTGCGTCCTGAAAGGGTTTGGACTAGACATTTTGGAAAAATATTATGTACGCTACTGCTTTTTCTCAAGATAAAAATTATTTTTAACATACTCATTCATTTTAGGCCAAATTTAATATCTTGCCTTTTTATCGTCCGACAAACAGTTTCCGACAAAAAAAATAAAAAGCATTAAATGCGCATTTGCTATGTGCCTATGGTTTCTGACAAGTAGGCTATGAACTTTGTTAAGGAAACAATGACAATAACGAAATATTTAATGCCAAATAGTTTTGACAGCTATTTATTTATGTACACGGCTTTCCACTTAACTTAAATTTTAGAAACGTGATACTTTTTAAACGTATAAGTATCATGGTAAATTTTACAAATGTCGAGTTTGCGGATATGCATTACCTGTACGGGCTTGCTGACGGCAATGCATTCGAAGCCAGACGATTATACCAAGAGCGTTATCCAAATAGAATAGTTCCGGATGCACGAACGACTTCAGGAACTCACAGAAAGTTATGTGAAACGGGATCTTTTGAAACAAAAAACTACTTAAACGGGGCACACCAAACTACACGAACACCGGAAACCGAGGAAGCTGTTTTAAATTTAGTGGAACAAAACCCTAATATAAGTACCAGAAAAATTGGGAATATTTTAAATATTACTCATGTCCTAGTCTGGAGAATTCTTCAAAGTTATTTGTTATATCCGTACCATATTCAACGGGTCCAGGCCCTACTTCCTAGGGATTTCCCATTACGCATCAATTTCTGCCAATGGTTTATTCAAATGGTTACCGAAAATCCCCAATTTAATGCCAGAATTTTGTGCACGGACGAAGCTAATTTTTCCAGGAACGCCATACAAAATTTTCATAACAATCGCTTCTGGGCAGAAGGAAACCCACATGCCATTACGGAATCCCACCGCCAAGAGCAATTTTCTGTAAATGTTTGTGCTGGAATTATTGGTGATTATTTAATTGGGCCTTATTTTTTACCTACCAGATTGAACGGAATCAATTATCGCCAATTTCTTGAACACACTTTACCATATTTGCTAGACGACATTCCTCTTTTAACCCGACATCGTATGTGGTTTATGCACGATGGTGCACCTGCCCATTTCAGTCTCTTAGCACGAGAGTTTTTAAATAAACATTATAGTAATCGATGGATAGGGCATCCCCTGATCTAAACAGTCTAGATTTTTTCCTGTGGGGACATCTGAAAACGTTGGTTTACAGCATCAGTAGAGTGTGCGGTATAGTAAACCATAACAAACTGACCTGACCTGACTTGACCTTTTTTTTTTTTTTTTTTTTTCAGTAGGGATGAGGAAATGCTATCTCGCACGGCTTAGGGCATTGTTCATCTAGCGCCCTAAGTCAGTGTGGGGCTCCGACCCACTAAAACCCTTCCCCTACTTCTTCTCTGCCAAGTCGCACCGGAAACCGCTTTCGCATTACTTCGGTACGATGGCCTGCCATTTCTTCCTTTTTGATTTTTGATGCTACAACTAAGTCCGGGCTTCCTCCTCCTTGGTTTCGATAATGGTCCTCACTGTTTTGTAGATATTGTCCCATGACTCTTCCGAGTTCACTAGACCCATCCTTACGTTGGCCATATTGAAAGGGCGCCCCGTTTCTGTGGTGTACGTGCCCCTGGCTTCCTCCCACCTATGGCAGTCGAAAAGGGTATGCCCAGCGTCATCTTCCTGTTGGCAATATGTACATTCACTTGTAGCCGATCTCTTTCGGTCGTATAGATATTTCCTAAAGCAGCCATGTCCTGATAGCGCTTGAGTAAGGTAGTAGTCAACTTCTCCCTTCGGTCGTTTCACCCATCTCTGGATATCTGGAATTAGTTTGTGGGTCCATCGTCCATGCACGCCGTTTTCCCATTTCTCCTGCCATTCCCTCATCAGACTGGCTCTGGCCACTTCCTTCTCTACTCCTCGATACCTGTCGTGTCTTTCTTTGATTAATAGGTCTATAGGGGGGGCTTCTGCAATAACTCCAACCCCCTGAGTTGATACGGTCCTATATGCACTGCATGTTTTTATTGACATTGTTCTTTGGAGTCTAGCAAGTTTTTGCATAAGCTTTTTGTTTTTTGTAGCCGTATGCCAGACAGGAGCAGCATAGAGAATCTGGGAGTGTACCACACTTGATAAGACCTGTCTTTTTGATGTCCTCGGTCCACCGATATTGGGCATTAAGCTAGTCAGTGCTGAGACTGTTCTCTCCGCCTTCTGGATTGTCCTGCCGATATGTTCAGCGAAGGATAGCTTTGTGTCTAGCCACACTCCGAGGTATTTCACAGCCTTGCTGAGATGCACCGTTTTGCCCAGTAGTCGGAAGCTGATGGGCCCGATTTTCCTCTTGGTCGTCAGCAAGACTGCTTCGGTCTTCTCTGGAGCCAGTCGCAAGCGCCGTCCCTCCATCCAGTTTGCCACTCGCTGTAGACTCATGTTTGCCGCGGTCATCAGGAGTTCCTCTGTCTTCGCCGTGACTACCAGCGCCAGGTCATCCGCAAAGCCTATTAGGGTGGCTCCCGTCGGCATCCTTAATCTGAGCACGTCGTCGTAGAGTACGTTCCACAGGGTTGGGCCCAGCACAGATCCCTGCGGCACACCACTACTAAGCCTTTTTGTCCTTAGACTCTCTTCAGCCTCAAGCAACAGATCCCTTCCTGACAGGTAAGACGCTATGACACTGATCAGACTTTCCTCTACTGCCCTTTTTCTTAGTTCCTCCAAGATTAGTTGCCATGACGCACTATTGAATGCGTTCTTGACATCCAGTGTTATCATGACACAGATCCGTCGATGTTGGCATGCGTATGCTGCGGCATCCTTGGCCATTTTCACGACCGCGTTTATAGCATCCACCGTCTGTCTGCCCTTCCTAAATCCAAATTGTCTCTCTGAGAGATTACCTGTGCGCGCTAATTCCTCATTAAGTCGTGTCAGGAGCAGTTGTTCATAGAGCTTCCCTTCTACGTCTAGCAGGCAGATCGGTCTGAACGATGATGGATCGTCCAAGGGCTTTCCCGCTTTACTGAGCAGCAGTAGTTTAGCTCGTTTCCATTCCATTGGGAAGTACGCTTGGTTTGCCAGTTTATTGTACACTGAGACAACGTACTCCGGTCTAGACATTGCAACCGCGCTGATAATCTCAGGCGGGATGCAGCCCGGACCCGGGGACTTGTTGTTTTTGAGCTTTTTACACGCGGTGAGGAGTTCCTTTGTCGTGAAGTTTATGAACCTGGAGTTTGTGTCACATCTAAATGCAACATCTTCGTGGGTTGGGAATAGGTGATTTGCTACTTTCTCCATTGCATCCATAGTCAGTTGTATTCTGGGAGGGAAGCCCAGCATCCCTTTCATAACTATTTTGTATCCATCACCCCATATATCCTCATTGATACGATCACAGAGAGTTTTCCAGTTGTCTTTCTTGGCCTTTTTAATCCTGTTTCTCAGGCTTTTTTGGCTCTCCTTGTAAGTGTCCCACAGGTGTTGAGTTTGTTGAGGTGGATTTCTTCTGGCTTGTCTAGTATATGCTCTTCGATTTCGCAGACACTCCTTGCGGATTTGTGCTATTTCATCTGTCCACCAATATACCGGTCGCTTTCTATTATTTGTTCTTCTTTTTGGCATAACTTTATCGCAAATCTCGTTAAGCTTATTTGTAAAGCTTTTTGCCGTAGGCTCGATTTCGTAGTCTCTTGCGTCGGTCAGTATGCGCTGGAGTCCTTCTCGGTCAAGTTTCTTCGCTTGCCATCCTCTATTTGTCTGTCTATATTTTGGTGTCTGCTTCTTCTTGGCGATGTCAAAAGTTATGTAGTTATGGTCGCTTAGGGATTCATCGTCAATCACTGCCCAATTTACTATGTTGCTGCTAAGATTTTCGGTCGCAATTGTCAGGTCTAGGATAGAACCGTATCCTTGTCTTTCGAACGTGGGCTTGTTACCATGATTCACTATTACCAGGTCCTCAGCCGCCAACCATTCCGTCATAGTATGCCCTCTGATGTCAGTATTTTCCATGCCCCACCGTGGGGATTTAGAGTTGAAGTCACCGGCTATGACCGCTTTTTCCTTTTTGGTACGAATGCGGTTGCCGATCTCGGTTAGGGTTTCCTCAAGTGCCTCTATATCGTTGTTTCCAGAGGAGTAACAGCTGTAAATCGTACATAGACTGCTCGTTACATAAGAGTAGCCCGGTCCTTGCCCCTGTTCCTTGACTATGATGCTATTATCAATTAGCTTAATTGCAGTGTCCAAGTTTTCATCGTATACCCAGTCCATTCTATTTCTGATAGCGTTTCGGTTTGGTTCGCTAATTATCAGAATCCCTGCTCCTAGTTGCTTAGCAGTGCCTAGTGCCATATCATGTGCTGGGCGGCTCCTATTAGTGTTAATCTGCAGGATTTTTGTCGCCATCTCGTTGGGAATTTAACCTAACCTAACCCTTTTTTTTTTTTTTTTTTTTTTTTTTTTAAAACCTAACTTAACCTAACTTAACCTAGCCCCTTTTTTTTTCAGTGAGAGCGCTTGTCTGAAGAGCTTGCAGTTGCCCGTGCCGGCTTTATGGCCTGTTTCCTTACATATTGGGCAGGCTGGTTCCTCTTTGCAGTCTTTGCTGTTATGCCCTTGTTTACCGCATTTATAGCAAAGATCTCTCCTGTCTGGCCCTTCGCAGTTAATTGCGATGTGATCGTAAGCCCAACACTTGTGGCATTTTTCCATATTTACTCTTTTCTCAATCTTACAACTGACTAATCCTATGCGGATCTCTGCGTACCTTGTCCTTATATCATCCGCTTCTTGCTTGGGTAGCCACATGGTGATTGTCTGCGTGTTGTTGGCGCTCGGTCTTAAGTCACTCAGTCGATATTCGTTTTCGTCCGTTTTCATTTGGGTTTTAATCGCTTCCTCTACCTCCTCTTTAGTAGTTACTGCGTCAATTCCCTTTATGAAAATTGCCTCACTGGGTCTGTTTTCTGTGGCCCCCTTTATTCTTATTTCCGCCCCTTGACAGGCTACCTTGATTTTTTGTCCCAGCTTCTTTATCGCATCGTCGTCTGTGTCTGTCGTGATAATAAGGTTCCCATTTTTTGTTTGGCGGATTGATTTGATGATTTTGTTTTCTTCTGCGTCTTTTATATTGGATTTGACTTTTTGTAGGATTTCTTTGAAGACCTGACTTGACCTGGCGTAAACTGACCTGACCTGGCGTACCTTCGCAGGTGTTCTTTTTGTAGGGCTTGGCAGGTGTTCAAACCCGAACTTTCTTTGATGCCTGAAAAATAGCAAACCCGAATGACCTTGACCGAACCCGAATGACCTTTGACCCCATGTGACCTTTGACCTCACTTGACCTTTGACCCCATGTGACCTTTGACCTCACTTGACCTTTGACCTGTTTTGACCTTTGACCCCATGTGACCTTTGACCTGACTTGACCTTTAACCTTTGGCCTGACTTGACCTTTGACCTGACTTGACCTTTGACCTCACTTGATCTTTGACCTGACTTGACCTTTGGCCCCATGTGACCTTTGACCTGACTTGACCTTTGACCTGACTTGACCTTTAACCTTTGACCTGATTTGGCCTTTACCCTTTGACCTGACTTGACCTTTGACCCCCCCACTTGACCTTTGATCTCACTTGACCTTTGACCCACTTGACCTTTAACCTTTGACCTGACTTGACATTTGACCCCACTTGACCTTAGACCTCACTTGATCTTTGACCTCACACGAACTTTGACCTTTAACCTTTTACCCCCCCCCCCCCCCCCCAGCTAACCTCTGACCCCGCTTGAGCTTTGACCTTTTGGCATATCCCGACCTTTGAGCTTTAGACTTAACCCGACCTACGGAGATATTATTTTCTGGTGACATCGTCACACTAGGACTCTTTACATAGTCAGTGTATCAACATTTATTCATATCTTTGGAAATACTTATTGTACACATGCTAGAACGGATAAGATGAATTACCCCAGTAAACAATAATAAAAGTGTGGCCTATCTGGGTCCTAAAATATGTAACATGCTTCCAGGAACATTAAGACGGCTGTAAAGAACATTTATATAAATTTAGAAAAGAGTGTAAAAACTATTAAAAATTAACATATTAATAAGGGAATATCGAAACTTCAACAATATTTTTTAACTAAAATTATGCATTCATACCATCTTACCTAATACAAGTTAGGCTGTCGAACACATCTTTGGGCCTTTAAACACAATATATTAAGTAGGTACCTAATTGTTTAGTAAAATAATAGAAAATTTGTAAAATTGTAATAATAAATTGAAATTAAAATAATAAATCAAATCAAATCAAATCAAAAATATGCTTTATTGTCGTAAAGTATTATTTTTATCGACAAAGCCTTTTTTTTTTTAAATTAAATTAACCATAAAATATAATAATATAGTTGTGGGTATACGTTAAAAATGGGTCGTATAGACTGTCGTTTTAATGACATTGGCGCCTACACAAATGTAGATTTAAGAAAACATAAAGTTTCAGCTCGCATTACGAAATTTTAATATTGCGCTCGGCAGGTGGACCGTAGCGAGGGTTAGATCGCGGTAAATAACTCTATCGAAACGAGGTACCGTTAGAATAATATACGAAAGGGTTGATTTTTGAAGAAGTCCGATGGCGCCAACATATTTTACGTTGATGTTTTATTTTTATTTCTTTACGAAATGTGGGAATAAGATGCAGACAGACTTTGAACGGTCTTCGTTGTTGGCATCTACTTAAAAAACTACCCGAAAAGTCAGTTATTTCGAATAAAATATTATGGTGTCTTTACAAAGTGTGGGAACGGGACCTGCAGACAGACCTTTTAACGACCTCTACTGTTAGGGTGTAATTAAAAAAAACCTTAAGTCGGTTATTTGTAATAAAATATCTCTTTTAACCCTTTAAAGGCACAATTCACCGAAATAATAGAAACGGTGAATTATGTTTATGTGAAAGGAAACGAAAAAACTGAATACATAAGAAAGCAGTTAACAAAAACAGTGAGATTTAATGTGGGAGCAATTTACCTTACAAAGAAATCATAAGTGGTTAAATATATTAAGAGAACTATGAAACATACCACAACAGGCTTAAAATCAGCCCACACTAGCCAAAGTGTGGAATGTTACCATTGATACCAATATTTACTGGCCTGTCAGCCTTATATATAGGATTTTCCATTTTGGACATATCAAAAACAGTTATCTATGACTTTTTCTATAACTTCATTAAGGAAAAGTTTGGCAATAATGCTTCGCTACTTTACACTGACACGGATTCGCTTATAATAAAAGTGCTGACCGATAATTTTTATCGCACAATTACGGAAACCCCAAACATGTTCCATTCGATATTGATGAGGAATCCGGGTATAAAATAACGAAAGAGCCGCAGAATCTTATATATGCCGATTATTCCAGAAGGGTGTCAGTTCATATAAAAAATAACGTACGTCATATGGACGAAAAGTATAGCGTAGTATTTATTTAAACAAATTTCGTATGGATAATCATGTACGAATTCTAAGATTTTACATATTTTCATGGGTTAACACACTATGGGAAAATTTTACTGATAAAAAAAAAATGAAAATCGAGTGGCGTCTACTTAAAAAAACAACCCTAAAATCGGATATTTAGAATAAAATATCTCTTTCAACCCTTTATAGGCACAATTTACCGAAATAATAGAAACGGTGAATTATGTTTATGTGAAAGGAAACGAGAAAGCTAAATACATAAGGAAGCAGTTAATAAAACCAGTGACATTTAATGTGGGAGCAATTTACTTTACAAAGAAATCATAAGTGCTTAAATATATTAAAAGAAGTACGAAACATATCACAACAGGTCTAAAATCAGCCCACACTAATATAATTGTCTGTCCACTTATACAAAGCATACATATTCGGTGGTACGAATGTAATCCACACACGTACACACACTTTTGGAAAAATTACGTTAGCCGAAGATAGCAGAGACCCTAATTGTCTTATTGCCAAACTCTATTTCCTATAATTTTCCTTTCCTTGAAAATAATATTAGCTTTTCTAAAAAATATATTTACATTCTACTTTAAGTTCAGACAAAATACTATAAAACGTTGACGTCTTAATTTCACTTAGGATGAAACATTAAGCTTTTGAAATTATCGTAGGCAGACATACGATTAAAAAAGCTAAGTTGTAAATGTCATTAAGTACTTTTTAACTCTAAATTTCACTGAAAAGATTTCTTAAACTCATCCTTAGAATCTAACTAAATTTCATATTTTAATTCTTAATGGCTGTACTGCAAATATAAAGAAAACTCCCCCCAAATTGTTTGCTCGTATGGTGATATTTTAAAGTTAAAACCTTCATTTTTCGGTTTTTCAGTTTTTATCAAAATCATTTGCAATAAAAATCGAATTACGGGAGAACTATTTATTTAAAAGACTTAAAATCACTAAAGTTATACACAATTTTACAACTAAAAATGGAAAAAACACTACATTACTATATTTACACAAAAAAATCTTAAACCTAAAATATCATTTGCAATAAAAATCGAATTACGGTAGAGCTATTTATTTAAATGACTTACAATCACTAAAGTTATACATAATTTTACAACTAAAAATGGAAAAAACACTACATTACTATATTTACACAAAAAAAATCTTAAACCTAAAATATCATTTGCAATAAAAATCGAATTACGGGAGAACTATTTATTTAAAAGACTTAAAATCACTAAAGTTATACATAATTTTACAACTAAAAATGGAAAAAACACTACATTACTATATTTACACAAAAAAATCTTAAACCTAAAATATCATTTGCAATAAAAATCGAATTACGGTAGAGCTATTTATTTAAATATATATAATTTTACAAGTAAAAATTGAAAAAACACTACATTACTATATTTACACAAAAAAATCTTAAACCTAAAATATCATTTGCAATAAAAATCGAATTACGGGAGAACTATTTCTTTAAAAGACGTAAAATCACTAAAGTTATACATAATTTTACAACTAAAAATGGAAAAAACACTACATTACTATATTTACACAAAAAAAATTTTAAATCTAAAATTAGTTCTACTTAACACTAAATTTATTAAATAAATCTAACCTACTTTTATTAACTTCTACACTTTTCCTTAAAACTACCAAGTTATTTTCGCACGGCTCTAATTCTTTTTTCAGTCTATTTTTTTCCTCCACGCACTTGTCTACCTTCTCCTGTTCCCCCTGCACTTTTAAAAATAGCTCGTCCCGCACTTTAAATGCCGCATATATAGCTTCGCGGTGGCCAATCGAAAAATTAGTCACCCACTCTGGAATACTGGACGCCTTTTTTTTGCAAACTTGTTTCTTCTTCTTCTGCTTCTTTTTTTCCAGAATAGGTGACTCGGATCTATTTTTCCTCTTGAGGCACAGGGTACTGGTCGAAGGCAGATTATTTGTAGGCTCTGAATTTCTGATACACAAGCCCCCCTTTTTTTCTACCATCACCACACTGGCCGGCTTTCTTAAATGTTCTGCCAGTAGCAGAGTTGATGGCGGCGGCGGGTCAGCTTTTTTTATTACGAAATTACTAATAACGTGAACTTTTTTTTCTTCGACCTCGCTTTGCTGTTTCTCTACTTGGCGTTCATCACTTGGTCCCTGTTTACCTTGCTGCTCTTTAGTATGTTCCTCTTCATTTCGTTGCTCTTCAGCTTGTCGCATCTCGATGTTGTCTAGCAGATTGTAGCAGGCTTGGTCGATAATATCTTGAAGATTATTACTAGTACTATCTTCCATTGCTGCCTCTGGCGAAATCAGATCGACGTACTCTACAATATTAAACGTCCCAGCAGCGTAGGTGTTATCTGCTGACAGCAGATCTTGCAGACTAATGTAATCTGTCCCGCAAAATAGATTAAGATTTTCACTACTTTGAGAATTCATATTAGTAAAGTGGTGTTAATAGTATGTCGTGACTTTAAAGTTTTCGGACTAAAGATATATACTCAAGATGTCTGTTTTTATACACAAACCCACACTACAAGTACTCAATACTACGAATCTACCCCTTCCCTCACATCATCCTTTCAGGGCTGCGCACTGTTTCTTTCTACCCCCGTCTTCTTAATACGATTAAAAGGCCCTAATGTCAGGCGACCAGATACGTATTTTACCTGCATTTAAAAAAGTAAATATATGTACTTGCAGTAAGCTGAATGAGTTTAATTGATTTCCACTACCTCATTTTTGTAAAAATGTAACTTTTTCGGTGTTCTTACAGGTATTTGACGAGAGTAGGTATAGCCTGCCTTGAAGTACACTTGTCCATAAATTGCATTTCTTTTTTTCATAAAATTGAAACGAAAATCAATTCTTCAGAACAAAAATAAGAATTTTTTGTGGCATGACATTTTATTGTAAAATATCGGTAAACGTCGTAAAAAAAATTATTAAAGGTAAGATTTTTGTTAAATCGAGCTTTAGATAGATAAGTTAAGCTACGAATCCCATCGTAATTATTTTGGAAAATATCATAAAAGAAGAAAAGTGGTTTCCTTGAATGTCAACAAAAATGTCTAAAAGATATTCTCCCATCATGACTTGAAACTCACTAATGTAGTAAGCGTGAGAAATATGATTTTAGGAATTGTTATATTCTCCTATAATTAACTCATTTTCAAAAAGTCAAACGTTTATTCTGTAGGTACCAGGTACACAAGCTGACCAAGATAGCACTGCGGGAAATAATTCTTGCCCGCGGTGCGATGCGTGTTTTTCGATGGTCTTGAATATTAGAAACGACCTTCGAACTCGCAGTCATCAGATTGTGTTTCTTTTTTTAAATGAGAATTATTTATGGCACTCCGCCAAACCTTAAAATTTATTACTGTTGACAACTTATATTACTTCTAAATAGAATTACTACGAGAAAAGTCGATTTTATTAAGAAGTACTTAGCCATACTAAAATCGCGATGTGATATAAGCACGGACTTGTATCAATCCATTTTCAAATGCGGTTTCATAAATCATTTCTTTGGTTGATGGTCAACTGCATCAACTGCACTTTAATAGTAGTGATAGTATACTATAGTATAATATACTAACGAGGGTAATAGGCTAGGATACTACCAAGTAAAAACAAACACAAAATAATTAAACGTATGGTATATTAAAACCTTACTACGATTAATCAAACATAATACAAATTAGGCTAAAAATATATGCGAAAACATCACTAGAAAGCCCTTTATATTTATCTACAATTTTTACAAAAAAGTAGTACCCAAAATATTAAAACACTTTATATCCTAGCAAAAATAAGATCTATTATAAGTTATATGAAGTTATACATTGTTCGCTACAACTATTAAGTATAGTAATATAAGGGGGATTTTAAATTATTATGAATTGAAAACAGAAAACTTAGAGGGTGAATATAATGCTAAAAAAATATTTAGAAAATAGTGCACAACCACAAAAAATTAACATTTTTTTGTGTGAACTGTATTACAAAAAATTTGCTATGGCCAGAAACATACAATTAAAAAAATATATATTTTTACGATTTTACAGAATATAGAATACTTCCATTGTTGTTTCTCCTTTTAGGTAAGGGTTCCTGAGAAATAAGAGTTATAATATTTACATGGGATTATCTCTGGGGGGGAGAATCTAAAAGTAAAAAACAAGTTGGTAATGTGGCGTTGCTATGTTTTGTATTGTACAATGAAAGTAGTGGGAAAATAATATAATCTTGGTAAGGCGTCATAAACTGATCGCAAGATTAAGAGTGATATTTATGACGTTTAAAGCCGTAGGGAACTGAGTCGAAATCATCTAAAAAATATCGTTTCGTGGTGAAATAATTGTAGCCTCCGGTGCGATGCGCATTTTACGCTGGCCTTGATGTGGGAGGGGCCTCCAAGGGCAAAGGTCAAAAGTCGATGAGTGGGGGGGGTTTCCACGGTCAGGGTCAAGGTCAAGGCCAAGTGTTTCTATATATATGGGGGAGTACAGACCGTACCGTCCAGAAACTCTTTATAGATAGCCTCTCTTGACAGTTCTTTCCTCATTTAGATTGTATAAGTGAAGTGAACAATAGCGCAACAGTTTCTTTTTTATTTAGACTGTAAAAGTGTTCGAGGGTTTTGCGTTTCTATTCTGTAATTCAAAAAAAAGTAAGTACATTTAATATAATAAGAATTATTTGTTAAAACCTGTTCCCTACGGCGTTGGTTATTATTAAAAATAGAGGCCGATAAATTATTGTTTTATGGCTATAATATCTTAAACTGAATTTTCTGTTTGAAAAATATGTTATGGTTTTTAAATTTTTGTTGATTGGTGACTCTCTTCGTAATACATATTTTCTGATATTAAATGCAATTTGACCATAACTATTCTTTTCTTAGATTTTTTTTTATTTGTCTAAACGTAAATTTTATTTTAGTAATAAATGATAATGTGTGTTGTCACAATAAAATTAAAAAAAAAATGCGTTTGTTACAGGGAATGGACAAATTCGATATTAAAAACGAATCCCAAAAACATATCCCTCGCTTCAAACTTCTTGGCAGGAACGTAGCCTTCAAGTTAAAACCCGTACCAGAAGGGGAGACACCCGAACTGTGGATTCGGCAGGCAATAGAGCAGGTGATTCAACGTGTAACAAGTAGGTTAGAACCTGACGATATGGTTGGGTTTACCTTCTCATCTTCTGACTTTGCTCGTGGTCAAGCTTGGGTTCCATTTCAAAAAGCAGAAAAGGTTAAATATGAAGAAATTTTCGACATGGTAAGTGGTGTTTATCAAAGCAATTCAACAGGGATCGATACTTCCACCTTTGAGATTGGAGCAACTTCGGTAAGGATGCCGAGAGGAAGTGGGCGTATTTCTTCGAAAAGCTACAACACTTTTCAAGAAGGGTGCAGGAAAAGATCAGGTATTTTCGTTGTTAATAATATTGATAACCTATGCTTACCTATAGCTTTAGTTCTTGCTATGGCCAAAGTCGACAATAGTCCAAATTTTCGAAAAATCTACCGTAGTAAACAACAACAAAAACAAAAAGCTATAGAACTTTGTAAGGTCACAGGACTTGTTGTTCCTCCTGACGGATGCGGTCTACAAGAGGTACAACAATTTCAGACGTTTTTAAAAGACAAATTTAAAATAACGATTTACGAGTATGGGCATAAAGGAAGGAATGTCTTATATGAAGGCACTGGGGAAGGAAAAAATATAAATCTTTTATATTTTAAAAACCATTTTAATGTTATTGCCTCTCTTACTGCAGCGTTCGCTTGTACTTTTTATTGTGAAGTCTGTCATATTCCGTATGACCATAAAGATGTTCATAGATGTGTAAAAAATTGTCCTCTTTGCAAAACGGAAGGTATTTGCCCTCGTGAAATCAGAAAACAATGTTCAGATTGTAGTAGGACCTTTTTCAATAAAACTTGTTTTGAAAACCATAAAAAGGCAGGGGTTTATTTTAAACAAGGCGAGTCTGTTTGTGATGCGTTAAAATTTTGTTTATCCTGCGGTAGAGTACACGCTTCAAATAGAAATCACTATTGTGGAGAAAATTTTTGTAAAATTTGTAAAAAGTTTCAACCTGTCGATTATTTGTGCTATATGCAAGTGGATAAAAGCAAACCAGATCTTACTAAGACTCTGTATATTTTTTTCGATTTCGAAACTAAGCAAGAAAGAGTTTTAAAAGACGGGACGGTCTTACATGAGCCAAACCTTTGTGTCTTTAAAACAGTATGTGATAAATGTATTAATACAGATACAGAGGTTTGTAGCTGCTGCGGTCCAAATTTAAAAGTATTAAGAGTCAATCCTGTAGAAAGTTTTGTTTCGTCAGTTTTATCTAAACGCAGGCTTTTCAAAAAAGTAGTGGTTTTATCTCATTACGGTTCTGGTTTCGATATGCAATTTGTACTGAATAAATTACTTGCTCTGACAGATCATACACCTGAAGTTATCTTGGCTGGAACAAAGATAATATTAATGACTGTAGGGAATGTTAAGTTTATAGATGCATACAAATTTATGCCTATGAGTCTATCAAAATTACCTAAAGCTTTTGGTCTGCCTGACAAATTTAAAAAGGGCTACTTTCCTCACCTTTTTAATATAACGGCAAACGAGTCTTATGTAGGTCCATTTCCTGATGTAAAATATTATAACCCTGACGATATGATGAAAGATGATAGAATGCAATTTTTCCAGTGGTATCAAAAAAATAAACATTTAAAGTTTGATTTTCAAAAAGAACTAATTGAATACTGTATCTTCGATGTTGAAATATTGACAGAAGCTTGCTTGAAATTTAGACAGCTCATGCTGCAAACTTCAAATGTTTGCCCTTTTACCGAAAGCTGTACTATTCCCGGCGCTTGCAATACGATCTTTCGACGCAACTATCTTAAAGAAAACACAATTGCAATAATTCCTGCAAAGGGATACCGTTTAGTAAATAGTCAATCGAAAATTGCAATAAAATGGCTTATCTGGGAAGAGAAAAAAAGAAATATAAATATAATTTATGCTGCTAAACAAAAAGAATGCAAGCTAGGCCAGTTTAAGGTTGATGGGTTTTGTGAGGAAAGACGGCAAATTTTCGAGTTTCATGGATGTTTCTGGCACGGTTGCTATTCTTGTTTTCCGAATAATAGAGATAAATTACTTTCAAAAACAGACCCCTTCGATTCGTTTGACAATAGACATGAATTGACCGTGTATAAAATAAGTACCTTACGTGCTTTAGGCTATGAAGTTATCGAAAAATGGGAGTGTGCTTTTGGAATCGAACTTAAGTCCGACAAAAATATGTCAGAATATTTGAAAAACCACCCTTTGCTAAATTACGCTCCTCTCAACCCTCGCGATGCATTTTATGGAGGTAGAACGGGAAATTGTAAAACATATTATAAAACAAAAAGCGATGAAATAGTTAGATATTTAGATGTTTGTTCTCTCTATCCTTATATATGTAAATACGGAAAGTTTCCAATAGGCCATCCCGAAGTTATCGTAGGTGACGAATGTTATAATTTAAATCTTTTTGAAACTAACGGGTTAATTAAATGTAAAATCCTCCCCCCACAAAATCTTTACCACCCGGTTTTACCAAAAACAATAAACAAAAAACTTTTGTTTGTACTGTGTAGTATGTGTGGAATGCAAATGAGCGCTAGCCAGTGTTTGCATACAGCAGACGAGAGAGCTTTAACGGGTACATGGGTTATCGAAGAAGTATTGAAAGCGATCGAGAAAGGCTATAAAATTATTACTATTTTTGAAATTTGGAAATACAATGTCGAACAGTACGACACCACTTCTCAAACAGGAGGATTATTTGTTTCAATGATGAATACTTTTATAAAAATTAAACAGGAGGCATCTGATTGGCCTGTTGGTTGTCAGACAGATGAATTAAAGTTTAAATATATCGAAGACTTTTTCCAAAAAGAAGGGGTACGATTGGAGTTTGACAAAATATCAAAAAACCCTGGCCTAAGGTCGCTGGCTAAATTAATATTGAATTCTTTTTGGGGTAAATTTGGTGAACTTGAGAGAAAGGCACAAACTAGAGTCATAAATAACACTACAGATTTTTTTCAAATAATGTCTTCGCCCCTATTTATAATAAACACAATTTTACCGATTAACGAGGAGGTACTATTGATAAATTATATTGAACGAGAAGAGTTTCATCAACCTTTAGCTACAGTAAATGTAGCAATTGCTGCCTTTGTCACTGCACAGGCTAGACTTAAGCTTTATAGCTATCTTGAGCAGTTGGAAAATAGAGTTTTGTACTATGACACGGATTCTGTTATATTTTCACAAAAACTAAACGAAATAGATATTCCAACTGGCACTTTTATTGGTGATTTAACAGACGAACTACAAGAGTATGGTGTGGGTAGTTATATAAAAGAATTTGTTTGTGGCGGACCAAAGAATTATACGTTTAAAGTATTTTGTTCATCCTCAAACGATGAAACAGTAATTTGTAAAGTAAAGGGTATTAAACTAAATTACAATGCAGCAAAGTTGGTCAATTTTGACGTAATGAAAAATATGATTTTAAACGACGTGAGCCCCGTTCATATACTGCATAAAAATATATTACGAACAAGTACCCACGAAGTTGTCACTAAAGAGGCATCTAAAGAATATAGGGTACTGTCCACGAAACGATATTTTTTAGATGATTTCGACTCAGTTCCCTACGGCTTTAAACGTCATAAATATCACTCTTAATCTTGCGATCAGTTTATGACGCCTTACCAAGATTATATTATTTTCCCACTACTTTCATTGTACAATACAAAACATAGCAACGCCACATTACCAAATTGTTTTTTACTTTTAGATTCTCCCCCCCAGAGATAATCCCATGTAAATATTATAACTCTTATTTCTCAGGAACCCTTACCTAAAAGGAGAAACAACAATGGAAGTATTCTATATTCTGTAAAATCGTAAAAATATATATTTTTTTAATTGTATGTTTCTGGCCATAGCAAATTTTTTGTAATACAGTTCACACAAAAAAAATGTTAATTTTTTGTGGTTGTGCACTATTTTCTAAATATTTTTTTAGCATTATATTCACCCTCTAAGTGTTCTGTTTTCAATTCATAATAATTTAAAATCCCCCTTATATTACTATACTTAATAGTTGTAGCGAACGATGTATAACTTCATATAACTTATAATAGATCTTATTTTTGCTAGGATATAAAGTGTTTTAATATTTTGGGTACTACTTTTTTGTAAAGATTGTAGATAAATATAAAGGGCTTTCTAGTGATGTTTTCGCATATATTTTTAGCCTAATTTGTATTATGTTTGATTAATCGTAGTGAGGTTTTAATATACCATACGTTTAATTATTTTGTGTTTGTTTTTACTTGGTAGTATCCTAGCCTATTACCCTCGTTAGTATATTATACTATAGTATACTATCACTACTATTAAAGTGCAGTTGATGCAGTTGACCATTAACCAAAGAAATGATTTATGAAACCGCATTTGAAAATGGATTGATACAAGTCCGTGCTTATATCACATCGCGATTTTAGTATGGCTAAGTACTTCTTAATAAAATCGACTTTTCTCGTAGTAATTCTATTTAGAAGTAATATAAGTTGTCAACAGTAATAAATTTTAAGGTTTGGCGGAGTGCCATAAATAATTCTCATTTAAAAAAAGAAACACAATCTGATGACTGCGAGTTCGAAGGTCGTTTCTAATATTCAAGACCATCGAAAAACACGCATCGCACCGCGGGCAAGAATTATTTCCCGCAGTGCTATCTTGGTCAGCTTGTGTACCTGGTACCTACAGAATAAACGTTTGACTTTTTGAAAATGAGTTAATTATAGGAGAATATAACAATTCCTAAAATCATATTTCTCACGCTTACTACATTAGTTAGTTTCAAGTCATGATGGGAGAATATCTTTTAGACATTTTTGTTGACATTCAAGGAAACCACTTTTCTTCTTTTATGATATTTTCCAAAATAATTACGATGGGATTCGTAGCTTAACTTATCTATCTAAAGCTCGATTTAACAAAAATCTTACCTTTAATAATTTTTTTTACGACGTTTACCGATATTTTACAATAAAATGTCATGCCACAAAAAATTTTTATTTTTGTTCTGAAGAATTGATTTTCGTTTCAATTTTATGAAAAAAAGAAATGCAATTTATGGACAAGTGTACTTCAAGGCAGGCTATACCTACTCTCGTCAAATACCTGTAAGAACACCGAAAAAGTTACATTTTTACAAAAATGAGGTAGTGGAAATCAATTAAACTCATTCAGCTTACTGCAAGTACATATATTTACTTTTTTAAATGCAGGTAATATACGTATCTGGTCGCCTGACATTAGGGCCTTTTAATCGTATTAAGAAGACGGGGGTAGAAAGAAACGGTGCGCAGCCCTGAAAGGATGATGTGAGGGAAGGGGTAGATTCGTAGTATTGAGTACTTGTAGTGTGGGTTTGTGTATAAAAACAGACATCTTGAGTATATATCTTTAGTCCGAAAACTTTAAAGTCACGACATACTATTAACACCACTTTACTAATATGAATTCTCAAAGTAGTGAAAATCTTAATCTATTTTGCGGGACAGATTACATTAGTCTGCAAGATCTGCTGTCAGCAGATAACACCTACGCTGCTGGGACGTTTAATATTGTAGAGTACGTCGATCTGATTTCGCTAGAGGTAGCAATGGAAGATAGTACTAGTAATAATCTTCAAGATATTATCGACCAAGCCTGCTACAATCTGCTAGACAACATCGAGATGCGACAAGCTGAAGAGCAACGAAATGAAGAGGAACATACTAAAGAGCAGCAAGGTAAACAGGGACCAAGTGATGAACGCCAAGTAGAGAAACAGCAAAGCGAGGTCGAAGAAAAAAAAGTTCACGTTATTAGTAATTTCGTAATAAAAAAAGCTGACCCGCCGCCGCCATCAACTCTGCTACTGGCAGAACATTTAAGAAAGCCGGCCAGTGTGGTGATGGTAGAAAAAAAGGGGGGCTTGTGTATCAGAAATTCAGAGCCTACAAATAATCTGCCTTCGACCAGTACCCTGTGCCTCAAGAGGAAAAATAGATCCGAGTCACCTATTCTGGAAAAAAAGAAGCAGAAGAAGAAGAAACAAGTTTGCAAAAAAAAGGCGTCCAGTATTCTAGAGTGGGTGACTAATTTTTCGATTGGCCACCGCGAAGCTATATATGCGGCATTTAAAGTGCGGGACGAGCTATTTTTAAAAGTGCAGGGGGAACAGGAGAAGGTAGACAAGTGCGTGGAGGAAAAAAATAGACTGAAAAAAGAATTAGAGCCGTGCGAAAATAACTTGGTAGTTTTAAGGAAAAGTGTAGAAGTTAATAAAAGTAGGTTAGATTTATTTAATAAATTTAGTGTTAAGTAGAACTAATTTTAGATTTAAGATTTTTTTTGTGTAAATATAGTAATGTAGTGTTTTTTCCATTTTTAGTTGTAAAATTATGTATAACTTTAGTGATTTTACGTCTTTTAAAGAAATAGTTCTCCCGTAATTCGATTTTTATTGCAAATGATATTTTAGGTTTAAGATTTTTTTGTGTAAATATAGTAATGTAGTGTTTTTTCAATTTTTAGTTGTAAAATTATATATATTTAAATAAATAGCTCTACCGTAATTCGATTTTTATTGCAAATGATATTTTAGGTTTAAGATTTTTTTGTGTAAATATAGTAATGTAGTGTTTTTTCCATTTTTAGTTGTAAAATTATGTATAACTTTAGTGATTTTAAGTCTTTTAAATAAATAGTTCTCCCGTAATTCGATTTTTATTGCAAATGATATTTTAGGTTTAAGATTTTTTTTGTGTAAATATAGTAATGTAGTGTTTTTTCCATTTTTAGTTGTAAAATTATGTATAACTTTAGTGATTGTAAGTCATTTAAATAAATAGCTCTACCGTAATTCGATTTTTATTGCAAATGATATTTTAGGTTTAAGATTTTTTTGTGTAAATATAGTAATGTAGTGTTTTTTCCATTTTTAGTTGTAAAATTGTGTATAACTTTAGTGATTTTAAGTCTTTTAAATAAATAGTTCTCCCGTAATTCGATTTTTATTGCAAATGATTTTGATAAAAACTGAAAAACCGAAAAATGAAGGTTTTAACTTTAAAATATCACCATACGAGCAAACAATTTGGGGGGAGTTTTCTTTATATTTGCAGTACAGCCATTAAGAATTAAAATATGAAATTTAGTTAGATTCTAAGGATAAGTTTAAGAAATCTTTTCAGTGAAATTTAGAGTTAAAAAGTACTTAATGACATTTACAACTTAGCTTTTTTAATCGTATGTCTGCCTACGATAATTTCAAAAGCTTAATGTTTCATCCTAAGTGAAATTAAGACGTCAACGTTTTATAGTATTTTGTCTGAACTTAAAGTAGAATGTAAATATATTTTTTAGAAAAGCTAATATTATTTTCAAGGAAAGGAAAATTATAGGAAATAGAGTTTGGCAATAAGACAATTAGGGTCTCTGCTATCTTCGGCTAACGTAATTTTTCCAAAAGTGTGTGTACGTGTGTGGATTACATTCGTACCACCGAATATGTATGCTTTGTATAAGTGGACAGACAATTATATTAGTGTGGGCTGATTTTAGACCTGTTGTGATATGTTTCGTACTTCTTTTAATATATTTAACCACTTATGATTTCTTTGTAAAGTAAATTGCTCCCACATTAAATGTCACTGGTTTTATTAACTGCTTCCTTATGTATTTAGCTTTCTCGTTTCCTTTCACATAAACATAATTCACCGTTTCTATTATTTCGGTAAATTGTGCCTATAAAGGGTTGAAAGAGATATTTTATTCTAAATATCCGATTTTAGGGTTGTTTTTTTAAGTAGACGCCACTCGATTTTCATTTTTTTTTTATCAGTAAAATTTTCCCATAGTGTGTTAACCCATGAAAATATGTAAAATCTTAGAATTCGTACATGATTATCCATACGAAATTTGTTTAAATAAATACTACGCTATACTTTTCGTCCATATGACGTACGTTATTTTTTATATGAACTGACACCCTTCTGGAATAATCGGCATATATAAGATTCTGCGGCTCTTTCGTTATTTTATACCCGGATTCCTCATCAATATCGAATCGAACATGTTTGGGGTTTCCGTAATGGTGCGATAAAAATTATCGGTCAGCACTTTTATTATAAGCGAATCCGTGTCAGTGTAAAGTAGCGAAGCATTATTGCCAAACTTTTCCTTAATGAAGTTATAGAAAAAGTCATAGATAACTGTTTTTGATATGTCCAAAATGGAAAATCCTATATATAAGGCTGACAGGCCAGTAAATATTGGTATGAATGGTAACATTCCACACTTTGGCTAGTGTGGGCTGATTTTAAGCCTGTTGTGGTATGTTTCATAGTTCTCTTAATATATTTAACCACTTATGATTTCTTTGTAAGGTAAATTGCTCCCACATTAAATCTCACTGTTTTTGTTAACTGCTTTCTTATGTATTCAGTTTTTTCGTTTCCTTTCACATAAACATAATTCACCGTTTCTATTATTTCGGTGAATTGTGCCTTTAAAGGGTTAAAAGAGATATTTTATTACAAATAACCGACTTAAGGTTTTTTTTAATTACACCCTAACAGTAGAGGTCGTTAAAAGGTCTGTCTGCAGGTCCCGTTCCCACACTTTGTAAAGACACCATAATATTTTATTCGAAATAACTGACTTTTCGGGTAGTTTTTTAAGTAGATGCCAACAGCGAAGACCGTTCAAAGTCTGTCTGCATCTTATTCCCACATTTCGTAAAGAAATAAAAATAAAACATCAACGTAAAATATGTTGGCGCCATCGGACTTCTTCAAAAATCAACCCTTTCGTATATTATTCTAACGGTACCTCGTTTCGATAGAGTTATTTACCGCGATCTAACCCTCGCTACGGTCCACCTGCCGAGCGCAATATTAAAATTTCGTAATGCGAGCTGAAACTTTATGTTTTCTTAAATCTACATTTGTGTAGGCGCCAATGTCATTAAAACGACAGTCTATACGACCCATTTTTAACGTATACCCACAACTATATTATTATATTTTATGGTTAATTTAATTAAAAAAAAAAAGGCTTTGTCGATAAAAATAATACTTTACGACAATAAAGCATATTTTTGATTTGATTTGATTTGATTTATTATTTTAATTTCAATTTATTATTACAATTTTACAAATTTTCTATTATTTTACTAAACAATTAGGTACCTACTTAATATATTGTGTTTAAAGGCCCAAAGATGTGTTCGACAGCCTAACTTGTATTAGGTAAGATGGTATGAATGCATAATTTTAGTTAAAAAATATTGTTGAAGTTTCGATATTCCCTTATTAATATGTTAATTTTTAATAGTTTTTACACTCTTTTCTAAATTTATATAAATGTTCTTTACAGCCGTCTTAATGTTCCTGGAAGCATGTTACATATTTTAGGACCCAGATAGGCCACACTTTTATTATTGTTTACTGGGGTAATTCATCTTATCCGTTCTAGCATGTGTACAATAAGTATTTCCAAAGATATGAATAAATGTTGATACACTGACTATGTAAAGAGCCCTAGTGTGACGATGTCACCAGAAAATAATATCTCCGTAGGTCGGGTTAAGTCTAAAGCTCAAAGGTCGGGATATGCCAAAAGGTCAAAGCTCAAGCGGGGTCAGAGGTTAGCTGGGGGGGGGGGGGGGTAAAAGGTTAAAGGTCAAAGTTCGTGTGAGGTCAAAGATCAAGTGAGGTCTAAGGTCAAGTGGGGTCAAATGTCAAGTCAGGTCAAAGGTCAAGTGGGTCAAAGGTCAAGTGAGATCAAAGGTCAAGTGAGATCAAAGGTCAAGTGGGGGGTCAAAGGTCAAGTCAGGTCAAAGGGTAAAGGCCAAATCAGGTCAAAGGTTAAAGGTCAAGTCAGGTCAAAGGTCAAGTCAGGTCAAAGGTCACATGGGGCCAAAGGTCAAGTCAGGTCAAAGGTCAAGTCAGGTCAAAGGTCACATGGGGCCAAAGGTCAAGTCAGGTCAAAGATCAAGTGAGGTCAAAGGTCAAGTCAGGTCAAAGGTCAAGTCAGGTCAAAGGTCAAGTCAGGCCAAAGGTTAAAGGTCAAGTCAGGTCAAAGGTCACATGGGTCAAAGGTCAAAACAGGTCAAAGGTCAAGTGAGGTCAAAGGTCACATGGGGTCAAAGGTCAAGTGAGGTCAAAGGTCACATGGGGTCAAAGGGCACATGGGGTCAAAGGTCATTCGGGTTCGGTCAAGGTCATTCGGGTTTGCTATTTTTCAGGCATCAAAGAAAGTTCGGGTTTGAACACCTGCCAAGCCCTACAAAAAGAACACCTGCGAAGGTACGCCAGGTCAGGTCAGTTTACGCCAGGTCAAGTCAGGTCAGGTCAGTTTGTTATGGTTTACTATACCGCACACTCTACTAGCATCCCAATAAATACTAAGAGGAGTTGAGAAACCGCATAATAGTTTGTTTCGACACTATCAGGAATACTCCAGCAATTTTTTAAAGGGTAGGAGACTCAATGAGGAGAAGAGCTGAAGCATGCATTCTTGCAGGTGGTGGCCACTTTCACCAGCTAATATAATTTATTTTCGTTTTTGTTCACACGTTATTTAATGTTAGTTGTTTTAATTTAATGTTAAAACATAAACCATAGGCACATAGCGAATGCGCATTTAACGCTTTTTATTTTTTGTGTCGGAAACTGTTTGTCGGACGATAAAAAGGCAAGATATTAAATTTGGCCTAAAATGAATGAGTATTTTAAAAATAATTTTTATCTTGAGAAAAAGCAGTGGCGTACATAATATTTTTCCAAAATGTCTAGTCTAAGCCCTTTCAGGACGTCACTGGTTAAAAAATTTTAAAATTTTTCTACACCGAAAAATGGCTATTGATGCTTAGAGGGCATGTGTGAAAAATTCATTAAAATAGCTAGAAAGTTGTTAAAGTTATGATAGAAAAACGATTTTTTTCTTAAAACTTTAACGCCCTGTAGTTCGAAAGTTGATAGGTTAAGGACATATGTTAATTTGAACTTTTCTTCTTAAAATCACCTAGGGATTCACACCGTTAAGGATCAGCATCTTATTCTGAAACACCCTGTATGTCTATGGATGTCTTGGATATGTATTAACTACAGAGATTGTGAGAAACATTTTAATGAGAAGTACATGATCAAAGGTGGAACATGTAAGACTGATTGCACAAGCTTTGCCCACAATGTTTTCTCAGCACAAAGCTATTGAAGCTATCAGTGGAACACTCAATCAAAAATTATTGAACTTTCAGGTTAGCTTTTATTTAATTTTTATATCTAGGTATTAATAATATAAATGCATTAGATTGATGGCAAAATTATTGTCAAGATACCTTAGTATATGACATCGGTCAATCCAGATAAAATAAATCTAAATTATATCATTTGCCTGCAATTTTGAGGTTTTTTTTAACTATATTGTAGGTTCCTCGTCAGTAGTAGGCTTGCCTGGAGACAAGTATAGTTTATCCACGTTAACCATTGTGTGATCTTGCAAGTGAGCATTATTATATAATATAAAATAATTTCGTTTTAAATGAAATTTAAAAAATTTTACTTTTGCTGCAGGCATATCCTGCGTTGACAGTGGACCACCGTGTAAAACTGTTTTCTTTTCAATTTTAGGATTATCTATGACCCCACAAGTACAATTGCCAAGTTTAAGTGAAATTTAAAAATTGGAGGTAAGTTTTGGGCTAAAGTCATAACGATCTCACTAATTAATCAAATGTCATAAGCAGGTTGTTAAAAAATTTGAAAGATATGGAAGTAATTTTAATTAGGTAGTGGTCTAATTATTTATAGTATTTATTTTTTTGATTCAGAGGATCAAGGATAGAGGCAGTACATCACCTCCTCTATTATTCTTGTCAACAAGTACTTAACCATCAATTCTTTTGAGCAAGTAAAGGCACTAGGAATCCCAACCAAATTATACTTGAAATTAATCCTATTTATGATAAGTAAAGTACCTGATTATCTGCATATTATTTATTGTAATAACCTTTACTGGAATCTACTTTTACAGATTTTGTACAGTGAATGTATAATAAATTATTATTATAATGAACTCTGTATCGTATTATTTTTTAATAAAAATTGCATCTTTAGGATTACATTACAATAAAATATACTTGTAAGAGTTTTCCATTGTCTCTCATGACTTTATTGAACATTGAGCTACTAAGATCCAATTTATGAATGTTCGGTTTATGTTAGCTATAGGATAACTTCTAACAATACCAATGTTGGAACAATTGTTGCCATGGAAGTTATGTGGCTGTAATCACTGTCAAAATGTATAGTAAACAAATATCCTATAGGTATATTAGAAATTCTTTTAACTCACTGGTCCAATGTCCTGGTAGTGATAAGAGTCACATAACTTTCATGATGAGAACTCTTCCAACAATGGTGTACTTTGAAGTTATCTTGTAGTTAGAGATATCAGGGCATTAGTAATTTGAACCTTACAAGCAAAATACACCATTTACTACTAACCTGAATTTTTATAACTATGGATAATTTCATAGCCCCCTACATTTCCAAGCCGTGAAGTAAAAAAGGCAACGTGGCAAATCCTGTCAGAGGTAGACCGATTTTTAATAAGTAACTAATAACGCAACTTCCGTGCAGATTCGCCCGTTTAGGCGGTTTATTTCAAATTATTTATTGAACTTTTTGCATTTTACTTCAGTATAGATATGTCTAATAAGTAACAAGAATACAATAATAGGAAATTTAAAAAAACTTAAAAAAATTAGTGATTTTAAAACCTATTTTAAAGTGGAAAGCTTTCTTTTTTTTGATGATGTATTTTGGTGTTAAAGGTAATTTCTGTTTTTTGTGTAATTGTTTAGTAATATATTGCTAAAAGTAAGTGCTACTTTATAAAACATTTCGATAGCTTTCTCCACAGGGACATGTCTCATTAAGCGGTATCAGAAAGCTACCACTTTCTAAACTAGCCAAACCTAGTTTATCTAAAAGAACTTGGTGATTTTGCCGATTGAAAAATTTAAGCTTAAGTTCTTTAGTAGCTATAATAAACTGAAAAGCTGCAAATAAATATATGAAAGTACATACATAATATTTACTTCATTGGTAGCCCCCTTTGCAAAGAATCAAAATATTCATCCCCCACATTTAAACCTATGACTCGAACAATAAGGTTTTCAAAGTTGAAACAATAGTCGATACTTTCAGTGGAGTCAATGTAGGTAATTTAAATAAAATAATGCAATCTTTCTTCGCAGTTTAATTATTAAACTGTGGAGGAAGACTGTATTGTTTTATTTATAATAAGGTTTTTGTAATCCATGCATTTTAATTTCCTATTTTTGTAGATAGAATGATATAACTACATATATTTTATACATTTAAACAGACTTATCCAACTGGTAATCCTTAAGATAATCCGATTGAAATATGTAAGGAAACTCTAATATTTCTGTACTTTCAATATCATGCTTAACAGAGTATTTGATTTTAACACTGTAAAATTTTTTAACCCTGACTTTACAATACTTTGAAGTCTAATTTTTTTTTTCTGATTCGAGGATCTGTTTAAATGATACATTACAGTTACAACCAGAAAGGTTCCTATATCGGCCAAATCTTTTTTCAAGGGTATCTGTTTGAAATTTACCAGCTAAAATGTATATTATTTCAAAATGGATAAATGAGTATTCTATAATTTCTATTAGAACTGTGGTACTGGTACCTACTACGTTTAATAGCGTCATAAATGTCCCTAGTTAAACTCACCCCCTCTGGATCGTTATGCCATATATCAAGCGAAGTCACAAATTTCTATAGCTAGTTTACCTTGAAATCATTTTTTAAATATATTGGGGTAGTCCAATCGTTTCTTTTTTAAACCTTGCCGTACGCAAATAAAAACATTTTGCCAGTTAAACAAACATTGGAACTAACCCACAGAACTCAAAAATTTAACTAACCTTAAGATTTTCCTATAATGATAACATTGATAACTAAAACTCGGGAAAATAACAAACAACGTATGCGTCAACACTAATTGTCGATGCACTTCACAATAGCGAATCATCGGTCTACCTGCAACGTTGCCAGACTTTGTCCTTCATAGCTTGGAAGTAAAGGAAGCTGTGATAATATGCTACAATATAAAAATTGTCCGTGAAGTTTCTCAGTTTCTGTCTAGAGTGAAACGACGAAGATTGCTATTTAACAGATACATTTGATATAAATCAGAATTTTAATTAATGCTTCACCTGAGAATATCTTTCTGGTGCACCACACAGTCAAGTTCGGAAGCTTAAAATGTTCAACTATAAAATTATCAAAACAGTGTGATACATTTTTTCCCGTATACATAGAGCAAAATAAGAAGAATATGATATTTTTACTGTGTATTAAGTATTGTCCAGGTCATAGAATTTGGGTAGGTATATGAAACTTCAAAGAACCCGACAATACTTTCGCCTCTTATTGGTTGTGTTACTCTTTGATCGCACTATGTTGTTGACCGTCCATGCGATTCCGACCAGTAGACGCTTACCTTAGCTGCATTACTAGATGGAGAGTAATTATGACTCGACAAAACGTGATTCTGGCCTAACGAGTTTTAGTAGTAGTAAAATTAACATATTTTCGGAGAAGGATACAAATTTGTGTGAGGACGAGAATATAATTTTCCTTGGTGCACATACTAGTTTTTGCGATAGAAATTGAAATAGAGTAAATTGCAAGCTTACTAAGAAACAGTTAACAATACTGAAATATTACCTTTTATGGCGTCAAAACACGCCAGAAATATATCAGAATATGGACGATTGCAGAAAAATTACATGCAAAGGGTTAGGAAAGAATGTATGACACTACACATTTGCGCGCGTCGGCGAGATTAGCATCGGAAAAGTCGGAGAGAGAAATCTTTAATCATCGTGAAAAGTAGTGGAGTTTTCCGATCGTTGTCGGTGTGAAACGATAAAGTGCAGGTACATTTACGTGTTGAGATAGTTATTTCCGTTAAAGATCAAATAAAAACTATATAATCAGATAAAAAGTAGGGTTAAGATGTCACAAAAGTGTTATAAGTGTAGGAAACCTTGCGTATTGAAGGAGGAAAAGGGCAAACTGTTCGGTTTTCCGTGTGATTTCTGTAAAAAAATTATCTGTGGAGACTGTACTGGTGCCTTGGCAGGGGAGATCAGGGTCATTCCAAGTGTCCTCTAGAACAACATGCTGTTTCTGCCCGATTTGTAAGGATGCAATCAAAAAACTCCCAGAGATACAATCTATAGTTAGGACAGCACAAGAAGAACTTAAGAAAACACAAAAACAAGGAGATGAAACAGCTAAAAAGTTGGAAAAGCTTAAGGGTGAGGTAGCCTCGTTAAAAAGTTCCATGGATCATAGGAGAACTGAGAATGAAAATATAAAAACAGAAATAAAAGGCCTTAGAAACGAGCTAAAGGTGGTTGACCAAAAAATTCCTGAAATCAGCTATGCAGATGCACTTAAAAAGCTGGAACAGAGAGTAGACAATATAAAAGAAAATCCGGAGGTGAAAGTGGCCGAGCCTGAAGTCGAGCTCACACTTTTTGAGATCAGGGAAAGAGAACGCCGTGATGGCAACATCCTGTTTTTTGGAGTGGATAAATAAAAAAAAACTAACCTGGAGGAGAAGATAGAAGATGAGACACCATCAGTGGATTGTATAGACAGATGAACCTGAGCCTGCCAGAGACTGCTAAGCAGCTGGCAAAAAAAGACCCTTAAAAGTTATCTTGGAGAATAGACATGAAGCGTTAAAAGCCCTTAAAAACAAAAAAATTCTTGAACAGAATGTGCAAGGAGTATACAGGGTGTAATTTAATTGAGTGCCGATACTTAAGGGTGATAATCTATGAATGATTCTAAGATAAAAAGTTCATATGGACATATGTCCTAAACCTCTTCATTTTTGAGCTACAGGGTGTTAACATTTTAAGAAAAATATAACCTTTTTATATAAATCACTCTTAGATATTTTTATGAAATTTTGTACATACCTTTTAATCAATAAGGAGCATTTTTTGACCTAACAGATTTATAAAAATTTTTACCAGTGACGTCCGTACGGGGTTTGAACTGAATATTTTTAAAGAAAAAATGGATACGCCACTGCTTTTTCTAAAAACGAAACTTACTTTTGAAATTCCCATTTATTTTAAAGCAAATTTCGTTTATGGACTTACTTTTGTACGACGCACCGTTTTCGCGTAAAAAAATAAAAACAAAAAAAACATTTTTTTCTTCGGTTCATTGAGACTGCTTTTATTTATTTTGTTGAATTTGGTTGGCACCCACCATGAGTGGAAACACTTTTTTTGGGACAACAATTTATTTTCTACTCACCAGTGACATTCAACTGAACGTTTGAAAAGAAAAAAACGGTAACCATATTAAATGCCCTCTTAAAGCAAATCAAATAAAAATCAGTAGGCTGGGTAAAGCTACATCAATTTTGACGTTTCTTTTCATAAAGACAAAAGGCCTGGCATTGATTTTGCATTATTAAATAATTATTATTACAGTAAGACGTTAAATTATAATAAAAGAATGGTAAATTTTACAAACAGTGAATTAACTGACATGCATTTTATTTATGGGCTTGCAGACGGTAATGCATACGAAGCCAGGCGGATATACCAAGAGCGGTATCCAAATCGCGTACTACCCGATCCGAGAACATTTTCTAGGATTCATAGACGTCTCCACGAGACCGGAACTTTAAAAGTAGACCACAGTGCTAAAGGAGTCCATCAAACAGTAAGAACACCGGAACTTGAAGAAGGAATTTTACACGAAATTGAGGAGAACCCCGAAAGTAGCACGAGGAAAATCGCGGCAACATTTAATGTTTCACATTTTCTTGTTTGGAAAATTCTCATCGAAAATTTATTATACCCATATCACATTCAAAGAGTCCAGGCATTACTCCCTAGAGATTTCCCGATGCGCATTAATTTCTGTGTGTGGTTTCTTCAAAACCTGATGGAAAATCCGTTATTTGACAGGCACATTCTTTTTACCGACGAAGCTTATTTTTCTCGAAACTCAATAAGAAATTTCCATAATAACCATTTATGGGCGGATGAAAACCCTTATGCAATTGTAGAATCAAATCATCAAGAACAGTTCTCAATAAATGTTTGGGCTGGCATTATTGATGATTATTTGATAGGCCCATTTTTTCTCCCAAGAAGACTTGATGGACAATCATATTTACACTTTCTTGAAGAAGATCTGCCGCCAATGCTTGAAGACCTTCCATTATTATTAAGAAACCAGATGTGGCTAATGCACGATGGTGCGCCTCCACATTTTAGCTTACGAGTGCGTGAATTTTTAAATCACACCTATCGCAATCGGTGGATAGGTCGCGGAGGAACGCAGCCATGGCCACCTAGATCTCCGGACCTTAACAGTTTAGACTATTTTTTCTGGGGGCATCTGAAAAGCTTAGTGTACCAAGTGCCGATTCATACCGAAGAAGAGTTACGAAATCGTATATTAGTATGCTGCCAAACCATAAGAAACACCCCGGAAATCTTCGAAAATGTGCGTCAGTCTATGGGAAGAAGAGTCCATGCTTGCATACGTGTGGGTGGACGACACTTCGAACAACTACTATAAATAATGTGGGTTCTTTATTCTGTTTATCTTCTCTTGTCATTTCGCTTTCGATTTAAGGTTTGGAATTTTTCCTTTTAAATTAATCGCGATTTTTGAAATAAAATTTTTTATTTTTTTTTGTTTTTATTTTTTACGCGAAAACGGTGCGTCGTACAAAAGTAAGTCCATAAACGAAATTTGCTTTAAAATAAATGGGAATTTCAAAAGTAAGTTTCGTTTTTAGAAAAAGCAGTGGCGTATCCATTTTTTCTTTAAAAATTTTCAGTTCAAACCCCGTACGGACGTCACTGGTAAAAATTTTTATAAATCTGTTAGGTCAAAAAATGCTCCTTATTGATTAAAAGGTATGTCCAAATTTCATAAAAATATCTAAGAGTGATTTATATAAAAAGTTTATATTTTTCTTAAAATGTTAACACCCTGTAGCTCAAAAATGAAGAGGTTTAGGACATATGTCCATATGAACTTTTTATCTTAGAATCATTCATAGATTATCACCCTTAAGTATCGGCACTCAATTAAATTACACCCTGTATATAAAGGCAGACCAGACAGAAAACCAAAGAAAATACTTGAAGCAAGTTCTCATGGAATTACAGAAGCAAAAAAGCGAGGGGAAAGAGAATATCATTGTTAAATACATCAATGGAATCCCAAAAATCATAGAAAAAAGTGTAAAAAACTAATAGGTGCAGAGGTAGTTTAAATCTCTTTCTGGTACAGCAACCTTTCATCAATGGTAAATAAAATAGATGAGTGGAAAGCTCGGGTATTGGCTCACAGCCCAACCATAGTTATGCTTACCGAAACCTGGTTACGAGATGACATAGATGACAGTATAATATACCTAGATGGTTACAGCATTTTTAGAGAAGATCGACCAAATCAAAAGGGGGGAGGAGCATGTATATTTGTTAAAAACCAAATAAATGGACACAACCTAAGCTGCTCTGTTGCTCAAAATTACCACACAGATGCACCAGTAGATGCGGTATGGCTAGATGTACAGATAGATAAGGTAAAGATAATAGTTGCATGTATCTACAGACCTGGAAACACAACTACTGAGCAAGCCAATACCCAGCTAATTAATACAATATGCAATGCATTTACTACTAAAACGTCAGTATTCATATTCGGAGATTTTAACTACCCAAATGTAAATTGGGAAAACTTAACATTTGACAAAAAAACACAAGACTTTGTGGACATGTACTGTGATAGCAATATGTACCAATTGGTCAATTTCCCAACACGATATAGAAATGACCAAAGCTTATTGGTGGATCTGTTTTTGTGTAGTGACCCAAAAAATATATTTAACCTTAAATCTGAGGCACCAATAGGGCGTAGCGATCATGTTACAATTACGGCAGTAACTTACTTGAGGCTTTCACCAAAACCAACAAATAGGGTGTTGAGAAGGAACTTTCACACTGCCAACTATGATGAAATAAACAACTTTCTCAGACAACAGCAACCAAAAAGAGAACAAAGCAAGTTCGAGAACTTCGAAACAGCTCTAAACAAGGCAGTTGAAATGCTAATCCCATTGAGGTCTATAAAAACCAATCAACAAAAGCCATGGATAACCCAGATCTTATTTCGAGAAATTGATAAAAAGCGTAAATTGTGGGATGCATATAGAAGAAACAGAACACAACCTAACCATCAGGCCTACATGACACAAAATAACATTCTTAAACAAAAGCTTGGAGAGTCCAGAAAAACGTATGAACATAGTGTAATACAATCAGATTATCCAAAAAGAATATACAAGTACATAAGTAGAAACCTACACTGTAAGGTGACAACAGTTGCATTGAAAGACCCCGTTACACATAAAATTTTGGACTCACGAACCACGGCAGAAAAATTTGCAGAGCAATTTAATAAATCCTTCACCCCACGCCAAGATCGTCCCCTCCCCGAACTTCCAGCGAATACCAGAGTAATAAATTCAATCAGTAATGTGCACTTCACAGAGGTGAAGGTTAAGGAAGCCCTAAAAAACATGAAAATAGATTCGAGTCCTGGACCGGATGGTTTTCCAACGGTATTGTTACAGAACTGCACTGATTGGGTTGAGTCATGGCTCTCTGAAGCTATGCAGGAGTGCTTGGAGCTGGGAAGAATACCAGAGCGGTGGAAGCTGTCTATTGTTACCCCACTCTTCAAGAAAGGCAACAGCCATCAGCCAGAAAACTACCGTCCAATAAGTCTTACCTGTAACCCATTGAAGTGTATGGAAAAGATAATTGTGAAAGAGATAACAGATTTCTTTTTTGAAAACGACTTAGTACCATTGTTCCAGCATGGATTTCTCTCAAAACGCTCAACCACGACAAACCTGTTGGAGTGTTTGAATGACTGGACAGTGAATCATGAGAGCTCGCAGCCTACAGATGTGATCTATTTGGATTATGAAAAGGCCTTTGATAAAGTCCCACACGACATGTTGCTTAGTAAATTGGAACACTATGGAGTGCGAGGGCCACTTCTGGTTTTGATAGATGACCTGCTTAAAGAACGGTACTACCAGGTGAAAATAAACGGGGAAATGTCAAACAAGCATTTAGTTAGCAGCGGGGTTATACAGGGCTCAGTGCTTGGGCTGCTGCTCTTTACCTCCTATCTCTTTGACCTTGTTGACCAAATAGAAACCAAAATAATGAGTTTTGCGGACGACTGTAAACTCTATGCGAACCCTAGCCTCAACATAATACAGCTCCAGGAGGATCTAAAAAATGTCAATAAGTGGTCCAGATTGTGGGAGATGAAACTGAATGAGTCGAAGTGCACGGTGTTGAGAATTGGCCCGAACAACCCAAATCAAGAGTATCCCTTGGGTAGCACTGTTTTGTCGTCTGTGACAGAGCAGAACGGCCTTGGAGTCACTGTCACATCGGACCTCAAATGGGAGAGTCACATTGCGAAAATAGCTAAAAAGGGAAATTCTTTTATCTATCTCATTAAACACGCATTCAGAGATCACTCGGTCAAAATGATGGCAATGCTGTACAGGACTTACATCAGGCCAAAACTGGAGTATGCATTCGCGGTGTGGAACCCCTACTATGTCAAGGATATCGAAAGGCTGGAAAAGATCCAGAGAAGAGTCACTAAAATACCTCCCGAGAAAAGAAATTTGTCATGCCCTGAAAGGTTGGAGAGATTCCAGATAACAACATTGAAAGAACGAAGGCACAGAGGGGACCTGATCGAAACCTATAAAATTACAAGTGGATGGTATAAATGTTTTATCCAGGGTGTCTTCCTTCAGGACCACAACCAGCAACTGCGAGGACACTCAAAAAAGCTAGACAAGGAAAAAACCGCAAAACTCCAACGAAAAAACTACCTTTCTAACCGGGTTGTGTATTCGTGGAATGGTTTGTCCCAAAATACAGTAACTGCTCCTACTATAAACGCGTTTAAAAACCGATTAGATAGAGAACTAAAATGTGGTGCAACTAGAATGATTCATTACAGTGCGTAAGTGAACGGAAGTGACAAACAAAGCTACGGACAAAGCAATAGCTTCATCGGTTTTACCGCCTGCTATTGGAACATTACAAGATTACAAGATTACAAGATTACTAGGGTTATTTATTGACCTATAATTTACCGGACACCCTATATACCATATAAAGATAATATGGATAATATTCTCGGAATAGGGAACGCTGAGAGCAACATATTTTTTGCTCGTTCAGAATATTCAGAATTCTTTTTATTTATGCAGGGTCATGCAACAGTGCGTCGGGCTTTCATAGCTCCTAAACGAATTAAGTTAGAAATTTAATTCATATGCGGGCTTATACTGTATCATAGAGTGTATTTCAGGAAAATATTTTTAAATATACAGGGTTGCCCAAAAAAGTCTGGTAACATATTGTTAATTTTTTTTAAATAAGACACCCTGTATTTTCTTGTATATTATGATTTGTATTATTATCCTTTATAGATATCTATAATTTAATGCAATTTGCTTTGGTAGTTTAAGAGCAATAAATTAAAAACTAAGATAAAATAATCTAGCAGCTCTGAGGAAAAACCAAAAAAAAATCTGAAAACATTTTTGGTAATCATGGCATTATACAGAAATAATGACAAGGAGTCCAGAGATACGATGAATTAAAGAGTTTTTATCAATTTTATACAGGGTGTTCTAAATAAGGTTTCAAAAATGAGTCATTAAAAACTCATTTTTCTCAAATTTTTCAAATGGAACACGCTGTATATTTTCGACTAATGTTACGTAGAATTTATAAACAAATATTTTTTGTAATACAAACATGTAGGTTATTTCCAGCCGTTTACGATATAATTGCAAATTTCGTAAATTCTGTTGTGCAAAAATGTAGAAAGAACGTTTATTTTATCAATTAAACATATTATATGCCTAAACTAATATTATAAACCACAATAAATGTTCAAAATGTCTTCCATTTTGATCTGTGCATAAATTAATACGCTCTTGAAAAGATCTATTTACTTCCCTTAACATTTCAGGTGGTATACTACCAAACACGTCAATAATTCTTTGCTGCATATTAATGGCAGTTGTCGGCGGATTATTATAAACAATTTGTTTCATGTCCCCATATAAAAAAAAGTCAAGCTTTGCTAGATCCGGCAATCTAACAGGCCAGTGTGTAGGTCCGTTTCTACCGATCCATTGGTTGCGAAAGGTATCATCAAGGTAATTTCTTACATTCCGTGAAAAATGCGCCGGAACTCCGTCCTCCGTCTTACTGAAACCACATCCTGTTTCTAATATATGGAGCAACGTTTACCAGTAAACCTGGTAAATTATTTCGTAAAAAGTTTAAATACATGGGCCTATTAGATGACCATTAAAAAAATATGGACCTATCACAGTATCACCAATAATTCCGCCCCACACATTCAAAGACCACTGGTGCTGCTGATCAATTTGTCTCATATATCGCGGATTTTCTGTGGAATAATAGTGAAAGTTATGCCTACTTACACAAGCGGTGTTATGAAATGTAGCCTCATCAGAGAATAAAACATAATTGAATAACATAGGATCCTCTTGAAATCTCATTCTTGTCCAGGCACAGAATTCGAGTCGATTTTGAAAATCTCTATCGCTAAGAGCTTGATGGAATTGAATGTTGTAGGCATGAAAACAATGCTTTTTTAAAATTCGTTGTACAGATCTTTCGCTAATATCTACTGCTTTCCCTGTTTTATTTTGGCTTATGTGTGGCTCTTCAGTAACTGTTAATAATACTTCTAATTCTTTTTACTCGTTGGTGACAGGTTTTGTTCTTTCTTCTTTTGTGTACACGACATTTCCAGTTTCAACAAATCTTAATAATAATCCTTTAAAACTTTTTTCGTCAGGCTGCCTTCTCTCTGGATAACGTGACGCGTAAACTCTACTTGCTAACAAGCAATTTTTTCGCTCTCGCCAAGTGCAAAAATCAAATCAACTAACTCCTCTTTACTAAAATTCATTTTAGTATCTTATACTTAAGCGCTAAGTACTATTAGCCTTAAATAACAACTTTTTTGAATTAATTAAATTTCGTAAAAATCGTATTTCAAAGCCTACCAAGATTTTTATGCGTAACCTTTACTAATACTCATTCTTTTGCTGTTATTTGTACAGAAATGTGTAAATAGACCTTTTCAAGAGCGTATTAATTTATGCACAGATCAAAATGGAAGACATTTCGAACATTTATTGTAGTTTATAATATTAGTTTAGGCATATAATATGTTTAATTAATAAAATAAACGTTCTTTTTACATTTTTACACAACAGAATTTACGAAATTTGCAATTATATCGTAATCGGCTGGAAATAACCAACATGTTTGTATTACAAAAAATATTTGTTTATGGATTCTACGTTACATTAGTTAAAAATATACAGGGTGTCAATTTAAAAAATTTGAGAAAAATGAGTTTTTAATAACTCATTTTTGAAACCTTATTTAGAACACCCTGTATAAAATTGATAAAAACTCTTCAATTCGTCGTATCTCTGGACTCCTTGTCATTATTTCTGTACAATGTTGTGATTACCAAAAATGTTTTCAGATTTTTTTTTGGTTTTTCTTCAGAGCTGCTAATTTTTTTTATCTTAGTTTTTAATTTATTGCTCTTAAACTACAAAAGCAAATTTCATAAAATTACAGATATTTATAAAGGATAATAATACAAACCAAAATAATAATATGCAAGAAAATACAGGGTGTCCCATTTAAAAAATTCAACATTATGTTACCACACTTTTTTGGGAAACCCTGTATATGCAAACATATTTTCCTGAAATACATTCTATGATACAGTACAAGCCCGCAGACGAATGAAATTTCTAACTTAATTCGTTTAGGAGCTATGAAAGCCCGACGCACTGTTGCAGGACCCTGTGTATACAGGGTGTTACAAATTCGACATACGAGCATTGGAATCTCGGAAACCATAGGAGTTAGAGAAACGGTTTAATAGGGGCAAAGTTGTGCAATTCGGTGCTGATTAGAATGCCGCTTTAAAAGTTTTAAAATTCCGAATACTTCCGATATTATTCGAAAAAAAAGGAAATTTTGCAAAATCGTTTTTATTTTTTCCTGAGCTCATTTGAATAGCTATTTAAAAATAAATGACACTTTGTCGTTGGAACTTTTTCTCCTCTACAAAATGACGTTATTAAACTAAAGATCCGACGTTTCGTCTCCGAGCGGCCAACATCAACTTAATTTTTTTAAATACGGACCTGGAATTTTTTTTATCGATTTTTAAACCCCCCCTACCCTTAAAATGTAATTGCTGGATTACTTTCTAATAATGAATTGTTTTTGCTTATTTCCTTTTAAATTCGTATTTTACATTTGTCAGTCCGGTCCTGGCAACGAATCACAATATTAATTAAACACTCTATTTTATTTAAAACATTCATACATAAGTAACCTAATTTATTTTATAAGAATTTTCTAATAATTATAAATTTCTTAATTATTTTTTTTTATTTACTATTTTTTACGGTCGTCGGCGTATCAGAGGCCATCTTGAACCGGTCATCGACCGAACGGTTTTTAATCGTGCGGTCTACCGACTGGGGAGTGTGAAACGGCATCTTCATCCTACGAGATATCCGATCTCATCCGGCCTGTTCGGCGTGAATAGGATGGTTTTGATGTCGATTCATTTTACACTCTTCCCTAAGACAAGAGCAAGCGGTGTTTCCCAAGCGGTCACCCATCCAAGTACTAACCGCGCTCGACACTGTTTAACTTCGGTGATCTTACGGGAACCGGTGCTTTAAGTGTCGCTAAATGTTCAAAAATATTGCCGTTTTGCTCAATGCAACGATCGATTCTTCTTCCAATTTTGGCGACAGCCCTTTCAACCGATCTTCTCCTTATCCTACCAACTGCAACCTGTATGCGTTCTTCCATTTTCTCCATGGTATCTAAGTATTTTTATAAATAAAATTTTTTAATGCCCCCCATAAAAGAAATCCAGAGGCGAAATATCTGGCGACCTCGCTGGCGACTCTATTGCCCCACCATTTCCGATCCACCTATCAGTAAGATCAACTTTAAACAAACTTTGAAGAATTGGAAGAATAATACAACATACAGTTCGTAGGCTATAAAGGTCAATTGAAAGGGGGTAGTATAGCAGGATCATAAGAAACATCGATCTGTGCATAGGTAGGTACCTATGGGTTAAAGGAAATATTTTTGAATATTTTGGAAATTAGAGCTTTCCTAATAAACTCAAATTTTCATGAAACCCATTTGTAAAGGTTTTTATAAAAATAACGTTTTTAATTATAATTTTATTGTGATTCGTTGCCAGGACCGGACTGACAAATGTAAAATACGAATTTAAAAGGAAATAAGCAAAAACAATTCATTATTAGAAAGTAATACCGCCATTACATTTTGAGGGTAGGGGGGTTTAAAAATCGGTAAAAAAATTCCAGGTCCGTATTTAAAAAAATAAAGTTGATGTTGGCCGCTCAGAGACGAAAACTTCGGATCTTTAGTTTAATAACGTCATTTTGTAGAGGAGAAAAAGTTGCAACGACAAAGTGTCATTTATTTTTAAATAGCTATTCAAATGAGCTCAGGCAAAAATAAAAAACCATTTTGCAAAATTTCGGTTTTTTTTCGAATAATATCGGAAGTATTCGGAATTTTAAAACTTTTAAAGCGGCATTTTAATCAGCACCGAATTGCACAACTTTGCCCCCATTTAACCGTTTCTCTAACTACTATGGTTGCCGAGATTCCAATGCTCGTATGCCGAATTTGTAACACCCTGTATACACTATCGGACAAAAGTAGAGCAACACTTTCGAAAAATGAAAGAAATCTCGATTTTATAGTATTAAATTAATGATATCGTATTTAAATACATCGTGTCTTAAATATCAAAGTAGGCTTCCGTTATCGGCGACAACAGCTTTTTCCAACAATCAAAACAAACGAACTGATATTGACGTAAACTTTCAAATACAGTATTGTAATGCGTCAAAAGTAAAGCAGCATTTTAATATTTTCCTAAAAAAGAAAGGTTTTAGTAAAAGTAAAGGTTAAACTATTTTTGCAGAGTTTATTTTATGTTTAATTAATATTTCTGTACTGTATTAATCATGCCAAGAGGTATTCCAATTTCGAAAGAATTAAAGCAGAGAGTAGTGAATGCACACTTGGAAGGTACAATACAAGCCACAATTTCAAGACGGCTTGTTTTACCAAGATACAGCGTATCCAAAATAATTTCAAGTTACATTCAAAGGGGACATTTAGAGTATCTACCGAAATCGGGAAGGCCGAAAAAACAACAATTTGAACAGACAGACGCATTAAAAGGATTTCTCAAAACGATCCTTGGATGTCTGCACCTAGATTTTTGCTGAAATTCCCGAAATTATGGTTAGTCCACGGACAGTTCAAAGAAGGTTGATAGACGCAAAGTTATTTAGTAATCGCCCGGCTAAAAAACCCCTTATTTCGGCAAGAAATAGAGTAGCTAGGCTTGAATTTGCTCGTCGACATTTAAATTGGACAGTAGACGAGTGGAAAAAAGTTTTGTTTAGCGATGAAACGCGTTATAAAAATTTCAATTCTGATGGAATGAAGCGTGTAAGACGGCCAATCAACACAAGGTTTAATCCCAAATACGTTACACCCACAGTTAAACATGGCAAAGGCAGTGTTTTTCTATGGGGTTGTTTCTCATGGAATGGGGTGGGTCCTTTAAACTTCATTAATGACACCATGAATCGATTTGTCTATAGAGATATAATGCAAAATGTATTGTTGCCTTATGCAGAGTGGGAAATGCCGTTGCGTTTTATTTTCCAACAGGATAATGATCCAAAACACTCTTCACGAATTGTTCAAGGGTGGTTTCAAAAAAATAACGTTCGGGTTTTGCAGTGGCCGGCACAATCCCCAGACCTTAACCCCATTGAAAATCTATGGGAAGAAGTTGAACGTGGAATTCGTACACAATTATTTCCAAATAAACAATCATTGGTAAATAAAATCAATGAAGTTTGGACAAACCTTCCTGAAGATACTGTTTAAAAATTGATTGCCTCAATGCCGCGACGTTGTCGGCAAGTAATAAAAAATAATGGATATTCTATTAACTATTAACATAATACTTCTAGCTTTTGTAATTATTAAATGTGCTTAATGGTTTTTTATCGTAATATGTAAAATAAAATACTGTTGACACAATTTGTTGCTTTACTTTTGTCGTACTTCATTTTGTCGATTTTTATAATTATAAATATTTCTCTACCTTCATTTTGTTTAAAGTGTACCAAAATATTGTGAAAAATTACTAATATTGTGGGGATAATATTTCATTAAAATTAGCTGGGGATCACAAATTGGAAATTATTGAGAATATGTGATTTCTTTTTTATTATAGTCAGCAGGAAAGTCGCCAATCGGGTGAGACACTTAAAAAAATCTCCCTGTATAGTATGTAGTTTTGTTACAGATAATGCAGCTAATATGGCTGCAATGCGACATCAAATAATAAGTACTGCTGAACTGAACCTTATTACATATGGTTTTGCTGCACATATTTTAAATTTACTATGTAAGGATTTGGAAATCGCTGATATTAAGGAACATGTTGTTTTCATTGCCAAATATTTCCGTAACAACCATTTTGCCTCTGCAGCATATGCAAAAGAAGGAGGAAAAAAAAGAGTTTTGCCAAATGATGTCAGATAGAATTCGCTTGCCGACTGTTTAGAAGGTTTCGTTAAGTCATGGCCCATACTTTTCAAAATTGCTAAAGGGAACAAAAACGAAGTTGACAATATTATAAGAGGAAAAATTTCCAACATTCACTTAAAATCATTAGTCGAAGATTACCTAAGAATACTTCAGCCTATCTCTATCGCAATAGATAGACTACAAAAAAACAGTGCAGTCTTTCAGATATTGTGGAAGAATTTAAAATATTAGAAACTCATTTTGACAAAGCGGACATAACTTTAAATCAACTGCAAAAATTTAAGAGGCGTTATGAACAGTGTATAACCCCATATCATTTGTTGGCATATCGTCTTGACTTAACAAAAACTCAGCAAACACTTAGAGTGAAAAAATGTTGCTTTGAAAGCTGTTAAAGAATTAGATCCAAATAGTGGTTTACTACCACTCATAGTCAAGGTTTTTGCCAGATCAGAACCTTTCATTAATATTATGTTTCATGATGGTATTCTTTAGAATGTAAAACCAAGACCATAAATTGTTGGAAGTCGCAACAAAATATAGATACCCATTATTCAAAAAGAGTTCTTCATATTATTTAGATAATTACTTTGTGCTGTTGCTTCTTCCGCATCAGTCGAGAGAATTTGCTCAACGTTTGGTTTAGTCCATTCCGAACTCAGAAATCGATTAGAAGCGGAAAAATCTACAAAATTATTGTTTTTTTCACAAGCACTACAATTAACTAAAATAAACATTATTTAGGTACAGTGGTTTTATTTTTTTAATAAAGCATTATTTAAAACTAAATTTTTATTTTCTCTTAATTATAACTTATCAGATATTTTGATTTTAATAATGATTTAAATCCTTTCAACACTGTCGCTAGACTCCTAATCTATAATGTTTTTATTTAAAGTAGATGGCGAAGATGTTATAGGTATAGGATAATGGTAATTAAGAATATTCGTTCGCAAGTCGGATCTGGTAAAAATGCAATCGCATGGCACTTTACTGATAAATATGGTTAAAATAAATCGGAAATAAAAGGAGCCCCGCGCTAATTCGCAGTTTTTGTAAATAAAACAAACATTTTTGAAAAAAAAAATTTTCAAGAAAAACTTTTTTAATGTAAAACTTTAAATTTATATATTTCTTGCTTAATTACGGAATTTAAATGTGTTTTAAAACTTATTTTAGAAGTAATCCTAGTATGAAACAAAGATAATTAAAGTTAAACAACAATGGCCGCCGAAAATACATCATTGCAAATTGCTAAATTAGCGTAGTCGTATAAACTACCAAAGTTTTACTAATAACAACGTCTAGTAATAATTTTTTACTTATGGCTTTCTTAATATAACTTTTGGTTGGAAAATTTACTAATTACGACCTATTCACGACCCGAAACAACGGGAATCTGTGTTACCGGCAGAGATCGTACGAACCTACGAACATAGCAGCCATCACGCCAGCTTTTCGAATCATGTTCAGTTGTTAAAATAATCCATCCTAACCTAACAAAATATTCACTGCGAGCGGGAGTAAAAGATTTTGAGTTCTGTAGGGAGTGGGTCGCAAAGTGGTCAAAAACCAAAAAAAAAACATACAATGAGTAGGGACCACTACAAAGTTGTTCTCCTAAATGAGCTACAAGGAGTAGCTACAGAAATTAAGCATTTTTGCTAAGTTTTGACCTACACCATTGTACCATAGTTTACCACATCCCATGGAATCGATTTTTACCATTGTTGGGGTGGACAACAATGTTCTACTATCTTTTGGCAAACTATTGTGAACTATAAGTAAAGGAGCGTTCATACATAGTAGTGATCGAGGTATATTTATATCGTAAATTTATGTCTAATTTCTAAATTGCGAACGTAATATCTGAATTTGACCTTATCGTACCGAAGATATCAAATTATCTTATTGAACAAGACCAAACTATGTAACATACGTAAGCTTATCTCGAATAATTGTCATAGCTTTGCACTCACACCTCTCTCACGACCGCGAATACCTCCTATCAAACGCACATATGCATTCTGAATAAGCTGTATTTTTTAATAACACCATTAAAAGAGACAGGGACCGCATAGCACATAAGAATAATTAAAATGCGATAGAACAATGGAGTCGCACAACACTTTTCTAAGACTTTTATTAAGTAGTGTTCGGTGACCAAAGAATAACTTCAGATTAGTAAACACCCTTCTGATACAATTAATAATATGTCCAGAAAATCTTAGATGAGTATCTAATAGCAATCCTAGGCTTTTTGCTGTAATGCATGTGCTCAAAGTTACATTACAACTTACATGAAGAAGATTCTGACTCTGATTACGACTTTGTGTTCGACCAAACAGCAGCACTTACAACTTAGTGGAATGTATATTCAAGCAGTGTGCTTCCGAGGCCTTCTTAAGGACATTCAGATTATGCTTCAATTTGTCATTTGCCTCCAAAATTACATTTGGCTTAAATGAAAAGTAGGTATAGTTGTGTATTATCAGCGTAAAAGTGTGCAGTTGAATACCTCAAATAAGTAATAAGTTGGGATGTATATAGAGAAAAGAATTGGGGGCCCAGTATTAAGCCCTGAGGTATACCGCATGAGACTCTCACATGATTCAAAAAGTTACCACTAAGCCTGACCATTTGACCTTTACCAATGAGATACTCTTTGATAAGAAGTTGTGAATCATCATCAAAGTCGAGATAATTAAGTATGCTCAACAGAAGATATTGATTTAGACTGTCAAAGACCTGTGAGTAGTCCAAGATAACCAATGCTGTCAAACCGCCACGGTCCGAGGTCTCCAGAATATCATCTAATACCTTTAACAGGGCAGTCGTGTAACTATAGCCCCTGCGGAAAGCAGACTGGACGACGGGCACTGTGCTCTTTCACTTGGCTCTCCATGATCCTCTCAATGACCTTAGAGGGGGTAGACGATATGTTGATCGGTCTCAAATCCTTTTTTCAACGTCTTCCACTTGTGCAATTTTAAAACCCCCTTTTCTATGGCTACGATAGACGTTGAGGGTCTCGGGAACTGGATTCCCGGATTGAGTTGCGCCCAAAAAGAGACAAAGCTTGTATCGGATGTGATAATTCCCGAGAGACCGGGTTTGATGATTCAGTCTGCTTTAAGATTAAGTTTCTTTCTTCAGGTCTTGGTCTGTGTGTGACATATAGGAATATATAAAATCACAATCTGAAGAAAATATGTCTTTTTTTTCGAATGGCCAAATATGCCAGTGCAACGATGCCCGGATTTTATTTTGGTTGGATTTGTAACTTTATCCCATGCTTTAGTACAAATTGCGGGAAAATCGTAAATACTTAGGATTCTTCCTTGATGCGAAATCAGCCAATGTATTGTTGCAGTTTTTATTTTTTTTATGGAAAACAACCTATCCGAAAGGTGTTTATAATTTCTTAGCATGATTCTCAAGAAATAAAGGAGGGATTGGACATAGGCGAGTGGCTTTGGACAACCGACTAAACCCTCCCGCAATTACCTTTAGCTAAAATATAATATTTTTGTGAAAAACACAATAAATCATACGCTATTTAACATGGCATCAGGCTAAAACTCACATTTCACTAAAACAATCTTAAAATATAAACATTCTCACAAAACATTTTGTTTAATAAAGATTTAAAGTAGTGAAAAAATAGGTCTACAATTAAAGAAAATTTAAAATAAATTTGTTATAAATATAATTTATAAAATGAGCTAGCTTCATCCAGGGCTTACATACATTTTCAGTTTTCTTCGTACCCCGTCAACAGATACCCAAAACTTAATGTCTGTGGGCAGTGAGTTAAACGTTTTGACTGCATTGTACGTAAAAGTTTTATGCTTTGGAGTGGAATAAGGACCGCGATTACGCGCAGCTCTTTCATGAACGTCACTCCCCTTAATTGACTTATTCGACAGATATTTGGGTATCTGATCTTTAGATATTCTGAAGACCAATAATGCTAAGTGAATAAAAAAATCTTTCCTAAAGGTACAACCAAATATAGTTCAGAAAAGCGGGTTTAATGTGATCAAACTTACGCAGCCCAAGACTGTATCTAAGACAAGAGTTTTGCACCCCTTCAAGCTATTCTTGTCTTTGACCGTCAAAGCTGGTCAGTACAAGACATATGCCAAATGAGAAAGGACAAGAGAATCAGTCAGCCTTAGTTTAGCATTATCACTCAAAATGTGTTTGTACCTATACAAGAAGTTAAGCTTAGCGTATAATTTTTGTATTAAAAAGATAGTGTACTGACTGAAGCGCAATATGATACCCAGGTTATTGCAATACTCTAAACGTAAACCATTGAGTACAATATCCAGCTTGTTGTTGATAGTAATACCTTGCTACGCTATTTCATTTCGCCACGGATTCATTATTAGGTTATGTATTTATATTTTATACGGAGGGTGGGGGGGGGGGGGGTTAAAGACGGGCGCCACCGTTTTGTAGTTGGGCCAGAACGGAAACCTCCAACCATGGAGCTGGGGCTTCACTCTCAGCTGAACTTCGAAATTCAGACACACAAGAAAAGCAAATTAATGTAAGGGGTGTTGTGGGACGTCTCAAATCAAACAAGAAAATTTTAAAAACACTTTAGGTACATTTATTTTCCTAAAAAGAAAATATATTGGGTATGACGCCCAAGAAAATTAATTTACATAAATTTATAGCATGACCTATATGTAACAGCCCTACGGTTGTGATCACACCAGTTACATTCAAAAATTTGCTACATACTATAACCAATTAAAAAAAAAAAAAAACCTTGCAAGTAATATAAAGTTCACGCCTTTACCAGTTACGTTCCCAATTAACCAATGGCTAAAGGTTCTCTGCCTGGTGGGCGACTTTAGGTACACCCTACGAAGACAAACTGGTTGTCGCCTCTAGGTGCACCCTAGGGAGAAGAACTGGTGGACGACTCTAGGTACACTCTAGTAAAAAGCCGATGAAATAAAACAGGCGCACAGTCTGATTGATATCCAATTCCGCAGAGAGAAAGGACCAGTCAGCTTGGTTGTAATGTTGGTTAAGTTTATGAAAGTTAGCCTTAAAGAACTGATAAACACTTATTTCTTTTCTAATCTTGAGTCGAGGAGTATAGTCGTTAGAAGTGCATAGTTCGATAGGTGGATGGAAGGCATCAGGTTTAATCATCGGGATATTACAGGGCATTAAAGATACGTTGTCAAAATCGTCCGTAAATACGAGGTCTAGAAAATAGTAAAGTAAAAATTAAAGCTGTAAACTAAGGTGTAAACGCAGTCAATTTATGAAGGGTTAGATAAAAACGACAAAATCAGGCAACAGCGCGGATTTAAACCTCGAATGTATTAATTTTATTGGTTGATTGATAACTCCGTTCTAACCTGTAAGGTAAATGACAACCAGTGGCTTCTGGCGGGAAAATTATCATATGCCTGTTGTGGTGAACGTAAAGGTCTATGAGGCAATCAGTGAATAATAAGTTCAAAAAACTCACAATATATAAGTGTATCCATAAGATGAAGAACACAAAATTTAAAAATTGGTCACAAAAACGACTAAATTTTAGATAAAACCAAGGACGAAAAACACAACACACCAAAGCTGAACCAAGCAACGTTGCCGTTATTCGCCATTCAAAGTGCTAGAGATTTTGTACACTTAGCCACCCTGACAAGCCAAAAATGGACATTCGACTGAACAATTCTAACATAAAATTGACATGCTCCAGATCAAAAATGCTATTCCAGTTTAGATTATAAAGATCATCAATAAAAATATTATAATTAAAGTTGGAATAATCACGGTATGTCCGAAACTTAATTGAGGGATTTTCTTTCTGCACTACAAAGTAGCTAATTACAAAACAGTAGTCTGGTATATCAGACATCAAGAACATCCGTATTGGTGAGCGATGAAGCAAGTATGACATCTATTAATATATTGGAGTTGTTGATAACACTGGGTTTAGATACTATTTGGCAGAGACCATATTTATGTATTAAATTACTAAAAAGGACGCAAGTATTCGAATTCTCAGTAATAGACTCAACATCAAAATCACTTCCAAGCACATGATCAAAGCGAGAAATAAAGTGAGTTAACATTGTTTCAAGTTCATCCAAACATGAATTAAGATTGGCATTGGGCGATCTATAGAATAGATAAAAGATATTCTTACCATTCATTTTCATGCTTATCGAGATTGATTTCAAAGTACTCGCGCCGACACCTTCCCGGAAATTCAGCAGCTGTATTTTAAATGAATTTTTAACATAAAAAGCGACGCCTACCCCTCTGTCATCTCGATCCTTTCGAATAAACTGATAGCCTGGAATATTTAGGGCATAATCTGCACTATTGAGACTTTCTGAAAGTCCAACCACATCAGTCTGCGCACTGTCTAAAAAATTCGAAAACAAGTGAAAGAAGTCAAAAGAATACTCTATAAAAAAATAAGATAGCGCCCAGACGCCATGTGAACTTCAATTCAATTTCAATTCTTTCTTATTACAAGGGTACGGTTGAGCTTACGTAGTCTATTTTTCTTATTATCTAAAGTAAAAAGAATATAATCATATTAGTATAAAGTTTAACAGAAGAAAATTAAAAAATAAAAGAAAACATTCAGGTATCATGAAGACAGTTTAAGGATATTCACCAATACAAAAATAAAAAAAAAACACAATAAACTTACCCGAACTAGAGAACTTGATTTATAATATAAATATAGTTCCTTTTTTTTTTATGGAGAAAGAAGGAAAACTGTACTGATGTAAAAAAAAGCGAAATCACCGATCAAGAAGGGCGCTTTGTAAGAATCTGAGTCCAGAGCATCCGCAAGGTCATTCAAGGAGTTAACTACAGGTATTTGGTTTAAACCTACCCCTCTGTCATCTCGATCCTTTCGAATAAACTGATAGCCTGGAATATTTAGGGCATAATCTGCACTATTGAGACTTTCTGAAAGTCCAACTACATCAGTCTGCGCACTGTCTAAAAAATTCGAAAACAAGTGAAAGAAGTCAAAAGAATACTCTATAAAAAAATAAGATAGCGCCCAGACGCCATGTAAACTTCAATTCAATTTCAATTCTTTCTTATTACAAGGGTACGGTTGAGCTTACGTAGTCTATTTTTCTTATTATCTAAAGTAAAAAGAATATAATCATATTAGTATAAAGTTTAACAGAGGAAAATTAAAAAATAAAAGAAAACATTCAGGTATCATGAAGACAGTTTAAGGATATTCACCAATACAAAAATAAAAAAAAAACACAATAATCTTACCCGAACTAGAGAACTTGATTTATAATATAAATATAGTTCCTTTTTTTTTATGGAGAAAGAAGGAAAACTGTACTGATGTAAAAAAAAGCGAAATCACCGATCAAGAAGGGCGCTTTGTAAGAATCTGAGTCCAGAGCATCCGCAAGGTCATTCAAGGAGTTAACTACAGGTATGTGGTTTAAACGCCTACCCCTCTGTCATCTCGATCCTTTCGAATAAACTGATAGCCTGGAATATTTAGGGCATAATCTGCACTATTGAGACTTTCTGAAAGTCCAACCACATCAGTCTGCGCACTGTCTAAAAAATTCGAAAACAAGTGAAAGAAGTCAAAAGAATACTCTATAAAAAAATAAGATAGCGCCCAGACGCCATGTGAACTTCAATTCAATTTCAATTCTTTCTTATTACAAGGGTACGGTTGAGCTTACGTAGTCTATTTTTCTTATTATCTAAAGTAAAAAGAATATAATCATATTAGTATAAAGTTTAACAGAGGAAAATTAAAAAATTAAAGAAAACATTCAGGTATCATGAAGACAGTTTAAGGATATTCACCAATACAAAAATAAAAAAAAAAACACAATAAACTTACCCGAACTAGAGAACTTGATTTATAATATAAATATAGTTCTTTTTTTTTTATGGAGAAAGAAGGAAAACTGTACTGATGTAAAAAAAAGCGAAATCACCGATCAAGAAGGGCGCTTTGTAAGAATCTGAGTCCAGAGCATCCGCAAGGTCATTCAAGTAGTTAACTACAGGTATGTGGTTTAAACGAAGGTGGCTGTGAAAAGAACATTCGAAAATCAAGTGATTTAGTGTATCTGGCCGATTGAGATTATACAAATTGAGCAAATTTTATCCGTATGGATGTTATGTTTATCTAAAAGTTTTATATACAGTTCTTTGTGCGAAGACGCAACTATGCAATCATTCTTACAAGGTATGTGGAAAATTTATGTATTAGATAGTAAGGCAGTTTTCCGTAAGATAAACTGGTGGCCAATAGCAAAGAAGGCGAATGAGGTAAACTGTTTAAATTTTGTTCTCATAATACGTTGCTATATGATTTAAGTAAATCGTTTGTTAATAATTGTCTCCCATTGCTAACATAATCAAGACAAGTATTCCAGAGATCAGGGCGTCCCGTTGAATCAAAAAAATGTTTCAATAATTGTGCCACTCGGTTGTATTTTATAGGACTTGCTTCGCTTAGGTTTTTCAGGCGATTAAAGCATATTTTTAGTTTAAAAGCCATGCAAGTGGAGGTTTAAAGATCAGAATTCTTGGTAACCATAAAAGGTTTTTTAAGAATCCTACTTGTGCTCTCTTAATACTATATTCATACCTTAAGCCCTAAATTCCAATGTTATAAGAAAGAGAATATAGTAATATGCTGTCTATAGTTTTTTCCTCGAAAACCACGAGTTAGTTTTTGATCGATTCATAAGGCCACACTGACAAAAATGAATTTACCGATGACGTGGGTTGCAGAATTAGAGCTACTTTAACGCATGTTTTAATGTTGTTCAAACTGAGCCTACTAATTATTACAAATCATGTAAAAACGCTACAATAACTCAGCTTCTTTTGGTTCGCCTCAACACAGTAGTAACCATTTTATGAATTACCTGAACTCAGTTTTTGGATTGGGAAAACTTACTAACTGATTTTGAAGTGCCGTTTTGACCCAGACGTGCATTATTTGAACTCATTACCATGTGTAAATTATTTTGAGTTGAAATAAGTCATAAAGAGTGCTTTAAAAACCCATGTCGAGGGTAAATCACCGATCGAAAGATCACGGCAAGTTACGAGTTCGCGCTCATGCCGATTTGGCGCGGTAACTTTATTCCATTGTTATTAGTAGCTCTTGCACGTCGCGTCCTCATGGACCACATAACTGGACTTGCTATCCGCGCAATCATTGATCGGAGGGATCTTTTTTATTTTTGTTTAGAGTTTGTTCTCATACAAGTGAGTGAAAATGAGGATACTCCGACTTTAGGACAGATTGAATCTATAGTCGTTAAGTAAGCTAGAACAACTGAAAAGTCCAGTTTTGATAGCTCGAATCATGAGTTAATCTAGGCCGAGTAGTAACGCATCACAATTCCCATATTGGTCTCTGGCAGCTTAAATAATGAATTGCTGCAGCCCACGTCGCATGTGTTCGTCAAACACAGTTATGATTAGCTAAGCTAGCTAGCTAAAACAACCCATCTTCAGGGCTATTATAACTCATGAACAGTTATTTGATGCAACTTCTTCGATTTAGTTGCCGTAATTCAGAGGACGCTGAGCTGTCCCCTATTAGCAGCACGCATCGGTCTGGGATAACTCAGATTTGAGTTATATCAACTAGATATTTCGCTCAGTGCTACACTGCCAAAAGCTTGTTTAGTTTTTAGTACAGTACGATTTGACATTTCTAAAAATAAGCCAGACGATGTAAATTGTACTCCCAAATATAGAAATATACATGTGAAGGTCCTATTTCTAATTCTTTATTATCATAATAAAGTTTATGACGGCGAGCGATGACAGAGTAACGGCCCTAGCTGAATATCATCACCTTGGTCTTGTTAATATCTCCTGTCAGACTGTTTAATGTGGCATATTCATTAACGGCTCTAAGCTTACGGTTGAGATCAACCTCCGGTCGGCCAGAATGACCAAATCGTCTGCAAACAGTAGGAAGTCATGCAGTAGTCCACATTAATGCCTGCAGGATCTAAAGAATGAAAGTGGTTTTCAATATTTGCAATGCAATTGACTCACTCTATAGTACGCCCTCAATAATCTCATAAGTTTTGGTAAAGCCGTTGTTGGATTTAATTCTCGTAGCGGCGTTGTCATATATGTGTTTAAAATTATTCGTATAAATTTTGCGCTAATACCTGATTCATACAGCTTTTGTCATAGCAAGTTAAGGTTGATTGTGCAACTTTTCGATGATAATTTAAAGTTTCTTTAGATCCCTACTTTCGTGGTCAAACCATGGTTTACCTGTCGTATTAGGATAAGATTTCGTTTCACTCACCAGGCCAGAAGCTAAAGCTGACTGTCAAATAGAATCGCAAATATTTTGATAGATCAAGTTTGGGTCGTTTGACATGTTTCCCACATTAGGGGAGTATTGAAGTATGTTCTTAAACATAGAGCTATATGAGCTTAAAAAGTTGAGAAGGATAAGTAAAACACATGATTACTTAAGTGTAAAATTTATAATATAATAAACCAAAGTGAAGTATTAATTTTATTCAATAACAACATAAACATATTTAAGGAACAATAAACAAGTAAGTAGTACATTTATTTCGATGTAAAAATATGTTTAAAACTAGTAACATTATTAAATTAGTAGGTATAAAAATATTTTATTAATTAATATTAATTTTAAAGCTTATTATTTAACAATAAAATTTCAATAAATTTGTCCTAGAAATTGCCGCAGTCTTAACGAACATCTTTAACTTATTGAGATCTACAAAATCAAACAAATTAATAACTGCAATACTTCTTGTGATTCGCGAGGTTCTAAATTACTTTGTTCTGTATAGTAAGAGAGGGGCCTTGACGCAACTTTAGGTACCATTAAAGAAGCAATATTTCATGGTATAATATTATGCAGTGATGGTAGTGGTAGTATACTAAACGTCGGGATGTCGTGCCGCATTTAGCCGAAAGTTAACAAAATTTAATTATTTATATGATTGACGACGATAACACATGCATACCCCAAAGTTATAATCACTTTGCCATGTATTATCACGTTGATTAGAACCGACAAAGTAAGATATCCGTAATAAGGAATTAACGTACTTTAATTTGAAATTTTATTGTAATAAGTAAAGCTATAACTCGACTAAATCGACTAAGAGAGCCCCTTTGAGCTCATGAGTAATTAAATTTGTTTAACTTCCTGCTAAATGCAGCACGACAGACCGAACATTTTTTACCATGTCACTATAGCAATACTTAATAATATACGAAAAAATTAAAGGGGTTATACCCTCAACTATTCTAAGAATATTTTGTTCTTTGATAATTTTTGAAAATGTGCTTTGTTTTGAAGATAAAGAGCGAGAAAAATTTTCGGCAAGAACCACTTTTGATATTTTCAAATTATTAATGTACTTGAAATAAAAGTATGGTGTACTACACTGGGCTTACCGAGTATAAATTTTTTTTTAATGCGTTATTGTCTTTAAGAAAATCAGTATAATCGTGGATTTCATTTCAGTACGTTCCGTAATTGATCATTTTGAATGTGTTAAAATGTTGTCGAATTTGTTAAGACTGACCGACGTGTATTTTCTGTGTTTAATAGTTAAAGTTCTGTTAGTGAAGTCCTCTATCATGAATCGATGTACCAACGCCGAGATGACTGACATGCATTTTATTACAGGCAATTCATTACAAGCTACATGAAACGATTTCCTGACCGCAATGTTCCTGAAAGAAAAACGTTTTCATTGAAATGAAGTGGGGGACCAGAAAGGCCAATGACAGTAAGAACGGTAGAAGTGGAAGAGAATGTGCTGGACATGATAGAAGAAGATCCAGATACTCGAAAAATTGCAAATACTTTGAATGTAAGTAATGGAACCTTGTAAATTGTACCTACCCATATCACAAACAACGCGTTCAGGTACTTCTTCCTGCTGATTTTCCTCAACGGATTGCATTATGTCATTGGCTTTTAGATACATTGGTTAAAATCCCTCAACTACTGACGCAATTTTTTTTTACCGATTAATCGAATTTCCCAAGAAATGCAATAAGGAATTTTCACAACAACCATGTGTGGGTTCAAGAAAATTGATGTGAGGTACTTGAAGATCGTTTTCAACATTAGTCCTCGTTGAACGTTTGGAATGGAATTATGGTTAACTGGCTAATTGGACCGGTATTTCTATCAGGAAGACTTACCGGCGAGGTGTATTGCAACTATTTGGAACAAACGCTACCTCAGTTTCTGGAGGAAGTACCATTGGCAACAAGAAATGTAATGTGGTTTATTCACGATGGTGGTGCAAACGTGCATTTTACTGTGGTTGCTCGTAAGTTTTTGATAGTACGGAGATCGCTAGATTGGTCGAGGCGGACTATACTTATAGCCTGCTTGATCCCCGGACTTAAATCCCCTTTTTTAACAGTTCTTGTAGATTAAGAAACTTCACATGTAATTTTTGGTAATAAATTTTGTTGTTGTCGAAAATTTTTCTGTCATTCTTAGAATAGTCCTTTAATATTTGCCCTATGTTTAATAAATACCCTATATACATGTTATACCGATTCTTTATTGGTAAGGCTTGGCGGGCTCTTAAAATTTAAATTCATTAAAAATTTCAATAAATTATTTTCTCATTACATGGGTTAACCACCGTAGGACCCTATATCCTAATTATCCAGTCTAAAATGACGCATAATAATTTATTGATGGTGACTATACAGGGTATCCATGTTCCTAGGTCATATCGAAAAAAATATGAAAGTTGACCGAAAATGAAGGACCTAACTAAATTTCTGAATACCTATACCCAGAAAGTCTTCATTATTAGTCGTATTAACTGCGGTATTAATCCCCCAAAATGTCAATCTGTCCTTTTTAAGATATAACCTGGGAAAATCGTCGTGGAATACCCTCTCTAATATATCCACTCGTATTTGACATGACCTCAATATTTAAGTCGTGATTGATCACGTGATAAAACAAAAATATAATCAAAAACTACACAAAAACTGACCTTTAAGACGGGTATATTAAAGTATGATGATGTTTCGGGAGGAGTCCTACATCGTTTATATACACCTGAATGACATAATCTATGCTGACGATACTACACACTAAAAATAAGTATATTTTCAATTTCACAACCTTTTTTTAGAAAAAAACATTTATTCGTATAAAAGGGTAAATAAAGGCACTTAAAAGCATAACATGTTTAGTTTAGAATTGCGTTCGGGTAAGAAAATTTGATTAATTAATGCCTTCCAGGTTTTCCTTTCTGCGAAGAAGCGCCAGGTTTCGGTTTATTAAAGTCAAACGAGGCACATTTCGGGATATGTCTTTGGGCCGCAGATTCGTTAAATCTGTAACAAGTAAATTGTTTCAACTAAATCAATCAATGTTTGTATAAAGAAAAAAATTAAAGAAGCACAGTATATTGGATATGGTATTAACAACATAAGCACATCAATATCACCAAAAAGACGAACAAATACAAGCATATTTTACATTTATTGTGCTTAGGCGCAATTGTATAGGTTGGGATTAACTTAAAAGTGGAGGCTAATCCAGGAGTAAGTGGTAAAATCCATTGTATAATCAGAGGTTACCTCCAACCCTAGGGTTAACCCTTAACTTGTGGATTGGGTACGAGTTAACTCGAAATCTTGGGATAAAAGTATCGTATTTTTAACATTTGTTTGTTTTTTAACCTATTTTAGCATTTTTACTTATCGACTCCGACGTTTTTGATGATGTAAATTGTATTAGGGATCTTCCTTGTCTTCTAAGTCAGGCTTAATGCCTTTAACTTCTATTCAATGATCTGTAGCGTTATGGGCCGAACTTCACATAAAAATTTGGTTTGGGCAATGCCCTAAGTATTGTTGTTTGAGAGTGCGTTAATTTTGCTTAATGTTATCACACTATTTCTTCTCGAAATTGGTTTCCTTGTTTAAAATATTATTATATTTCGTCGAGCCCTCCAGCTCAGTGCCTCTCAACTATAACTGGAGGTAGCCAATACATCTTCTTTCAGATGACAATAAAGATTTGGAGCATATTAACGTAGTTGGGAATGTACGAACACCTCGGATTTTTAAGCCTCGTATTGAGTTTAAGACTCGTAACTAACCTGGACTATTGGATAGATCCAGAACCCATTGCAAGGTTTAAAATATCAAATCTTCTGTAGAAATGCTGATTCAAGCGATTAGCAAACGCCTGCAACGAGACCCGTGGTACCAGATCACCAAAGACATCAATGTCTTTGCAACTCACAAATCAAAAAATTTTAAATAAAAAAAAAAGTTGCAAAGTTAGGTTAGGTAGTTTTAAATGACATGGACATGACAAATGAAATGCGAAAACAAAAAGCAATTTTGATATTTCTATCCCTCGGAAGTTAGCAGTTTTATGGATTAACCCCATCCAATACAATTGCAACAAAAACCTTTAATAATTAACTTTAGGTTTAATTTGAGGGTAAATCTTTATACCAATTGTAACCTATAAATTAAGTCTTAAAATGTCGAAGGCTTCAGTTAAAACTTAAGTTTAACTCTAAGGTTAATTCACACCTATACACTTGGCCCTAACCGCTGATTATGTGCATTTCTAGAGTTTAACCTAAACCTTTTATGCTTAGTCGCATAATGCCAAAGTGAATAATCTTGTATAAAATAAAGGTGTTACTGTTAAGTACCAACAATATACTTATATGCTCTTTTAAGAATTGTATTTTTATTTCTCAATTTCTAGAGCTATGCTTGATGTGATTTTGAAATTGAGTAACTAACCACTGTTTTCATTAAACATGTTTGTGTGGGTATCTAGTTTTCATGCACGTTTAAGAGGTTTTAAAAAAGTTGTAAGCTAATTTAAAAACACAGTTTGCAACAAATTTATACAATAATTTTGTACAATTAGTGCATTCAATTTAGTTTTTATTTAAAGGTTTCACTTATGCTTTTCGACTATAAGGATATACCTACAGTCGGCATATCGAGACAAAAACCAAATAGTTGCATTTACACGAATGAATATCGACTAGACTGCTGCTGATTGGAGAAAGTACCGTTTCAGTGATAAGACCAAAGACATTACAACTATTAGACCAAATTGTTTACATTTTGATGTGGCAAATCATCATTCCCTCTTTATTATTCATCTCTGTCGCTCAAAATTTGACCTTAGCCGGCTTTATCTGTCTGTTAGAAATATTAGGGAAAAACTGTTTTTAAAAGATTGAGTTAGTAATTACAGTAACGCCCAGAACCTAACATACAAAAAAGTTAAGGTGTGCGTATCAAATTATGCATTCATGCTTGCAATGTTATGCGAATATTTTATCGAAAACTGTTAAAAACCTTAAAAGTATTGAAATTATTATTATATATATCAGGCACTACGGCAACATTGTACTACGATTTTACAACCGGAGAGATTCTTTGAATGACTGTGGCGATTGCGATGTTGCCAGTGAGTCACAGCAGCTAGCTTGTGTTTTTGTGCCTTTATTGCAGTTTATTTTTGATTTCCTTGTGTATTTGCCTAAACATTAGTGTAAAAATAAACAATCATGGTTCGTGCCTCGGTAGTGTGTAAAAAGTGGATCATTTTAATCCAAATTTACCATTTCATCGGTAAGTATGGTTAGGTTATTGTTTTATAGAAAGCATTGGTGTAGCGTATGGGTTTGTTTACTAATGCTGTGGTAGCACCATTGTTGTTAAAACTTTTATGCACAATGAAAAAGTTGTGTTATACTTAGAAACAATTAAGAGTAGATATTGATAAATAACTCATGGTAGCTACTTAATAGTAAACGAGTAAAAAGATATCGACTAGTAAAATACTGTAAAATTGAAATCCTATTCCTAAATTTAATTAGGTACCTATTTATTGAGATGTTTTATATATAACATATAAACATTCTGTTTAGGTTTCCTCAAGATGCTGAAAAAAGAAAACTTTGGTTTTCTTTAGTACGATTCTGGATAACCAACCTTTACGAAACAATCCAGAGTTGTGCTCGGATCACTTTTTTCCTGCAGATATTTTAGTAAGGGTGAATGGTGCTAAGGGAGTAAACCCTCGTTACTGTGAAGGCTTGTTATTTCTAGACGACCTCTCTAACAGGTAAGATTGGGAGCTGTCAAGTTTTGGTTTGCCTAATAGAATTATTTAAAATATTTTAATATCCTTGTTTGTTTTTTAGTTCTAAGTCAACTGTTATTGGAACACCACCTGCCGCAAAAAACAACATTGGCGTAAGTAATATCTATTAATAATAAAATTAGTAATGTTATACTTTATGACAAATAAAACTTTTGGTTTATAATAAGTGTAATAGGTATACCTATTATTCATTATGAAACCCTTTTAATATTAATTAGAAGTTTATTTTATTTATTTTCAGGATGTCTAAGCTATGCTTTGATGATATATTGGTTAAATCAGATGATGCTGATCGAGTTGCTGATGAACCTTACAAGATTATTTATAATTCTCCTAATATTCAAAGGTACGTAGGCCCCATGCAAACAAAAGTTGTTCAAAAAATGTTAATCATGAAGAAAAATGCTATTTGGGCTTTTTCTTTTATTTTTCTGTTGATTCTAAAAAAAAGTTCTATGTCCATCTCTTCGTTTTATTTTAGGCCTACAAATATTGTTCCAAATATAATGTCAGTTCCTGGTCCTTCTGGAATTGGGTAAGCATATTTTCTTTTTAGGTAACTTTACATCTTTATCAATTTTAATTAACACAATTTTTATAAGTAGGATAATTTCAACCTATTGAAAATTATGCAGCTATAGAAAATGCTACATCTGGGAAAAGGTATATCAAATTAGTACTCATACAGGCGGGTGTTCATTTACAACACACTGTTAAATTTTTTTTTTCTTTTTGTTTCAGTACGTATAGTCATTCAGGTTAAGTGGGGTCATTAAGGGCACATTTATATTTTTTTTTGTACAGCAGGTGTTCAATACTGAATATGATTTAAGATATTCAGTTTAGTTGCTTGAAGCACACAGGTCATTTAAATACACCATAAGAGTACCTAATATACAGGATATTTCATTTAGAAATTTGCAACTTTGGTGTACGTATAACTTTTTTTTGAGCCACCCAGTATATTCCAAAATAATTTTGAAATGTGCTCCCAATATAAACCTACATATTAGGTACTAGAACAAAAATAATTTTAAATTTTTTTAACGTTTTCCGTACATGTTTCGTATGTGCGCCACCCTGTATAATATACATTTTTTTAATTGCATAAAGGAGTAAAGCTACTTAAAGTGTATTTTTTACATTTTTTAGAAAAGGGCATTATATTGGAGACATGGCCAGTAGCGATTTTTCCACCCCAGGGAAATGGAGGAAAAACGTTACAATTATAAAAAACACAATTACTGAACAGAGAAAACAAATTTATAATTTAAAAAAACAAGTCCGACACCTTAAAGATCGGGTAAGGACATTAACAGGACTATTAAAAGTGTTGAAGGATAAATTTTCTATAACAGAAGCAGCACAATCATGTATAAGGGTATGTTTTATTTATGATGTATGATTAAGTAGTTATTTTTTTGTAATACATTATTCTGTTTGTGAAGCCATCTTCTTTTGTTGTTTTTAAACATTATTGCAAATAAAGATTATTATTAATATTATACATACACCTTAGTTTTTCATTGTATCTAAGAATATCTTCTATCATAACTTCCAGCTTTTAACAGGAAGTAACAAAATATGACATCTGGTTAAACCCGAGGTTGATATTTGTTGACTTCAAGAACTGTAATTTTTCAATTAACAATATCTCAACAACCATTCAGTTTAGACATATATAGTACCTACATACAATGGTGTTAAGTCGATGAGTACATATTACAAAGTTTAGGACAAACTGTATATTTAAGTATATGCTTGTTGAAGGCAGTTTTTGAAATAAGAAATGTTTGTATTCATTGTTTTTTTTTTATATACAGCAGCTTAAGTCCAAATAGAATTGGGACACTCGTATAATGTCGTATAGATTTTAATAAGAATAAATGTAGTCTACCTCGTAATTACAATTTTTACAAAGGTTTTTATAATGTTTTCAATTCTAATAATGAAATAAAGTTTAGCAACTTTTTTGCAATAGTAGCAGTGTTTTATTTTGCATTTACGTACCTACCCATATTTTGTGATAAATTTCCAACTGAAACTAATTCAAAATAGGAATTTTCCAAATAACCTCTTTCTTTCATACTGAGATTCAGAAATTTCGGAATCTTATAAGTATTAAAGGTAAATTTGTGATTCTAAAATTCAAGATTCGGAATTAATCCAATATGTTAAAAGGATTTCAGACGAAAAACAATTAAATCAAACAAGCAATGTGATTAATATTTTTTTTATTGTAGTATATTTCTTGTGACCTATTATTTCCATTCTTAGGAAAAAATTCTGAAACAAAAAAATGTATTGTATTATTTTCATACATTGTTGTTAGGTTTTAACCTCTACACCACTGGCGATCAAAACCAAGGGACGGTTTACAATGTTGCCGATCGGGCCAAGGAGATCTGCCTTTCTCTCTCGCACTCGCCAATATTTTAAAACAATAATAGTCGATACTTTTATGGGAATTATGAATGAATCGTTTCGTCTAATAGTTGTAATGTCTTTGGATAAGACGCATTACAATATTTTCATCGTATAAGACCAGTAAACCAGCGCTTTAGTCGTAAGTATAATATAAAATATATCGCCTTAACAGTAAAACATGGCAAATGTAGTGTGGTTTTTTATGCTTTTCCTCTAGGGGAGTTAATCCTCTACATTTTATAACCGCCAGGTTTAGGTAGAACAATATTTTTCTGTCGGATAATGATGTAAAATAAACATCTTATCATTATGTGCCAGCTCTGTTCAGGCAGAACAACATTAGCCGACCTAAACCCCCTAGATAGATTATTTTCAGCGAGTAAACCTGCAATATGGCGACGGACAATTCATTTCAGCACATTCTAATATCCTATAAATGAACACAAAAACTAGGATTTCACACCACAAATCGTCGGTGGTTCAGCAATACCTCCTATGTGCAGCCTTTACTGACATTATGATTATAATAGTAAATAATGTAATTGTACTTTTCGCATGCGTCCATAAATTCACCTATGTGTATATTAAATTTGGATTCAATATTATCCCAGCAGATAGCTCGTATGTGAATACTTAAAATTACTATCCCAGTAATATCGTCTATGTGATAAAACGAATATAGAAGATATTTGATTGGTCCAAAATTGTCGAATTTAACTTTAATTTACCGACATTGGTGTTTAGTTGTCACCTAAAAACGCTCATAAGAGGTGTAGTATTTTGTCACTCTAACCTTAATATTATACAAAAAAAAAGGTAAGAAACTAAGATCTACAATTAAGAATGTTATATAATAATACATAAACGTCTCGTAATAGTGAAAATTGTCATAATATTTTCTAATAATAATTATTAAAGAAAATATTGCTATATACACCCCACGCAAGAATCAGTGCGATATTTGTTCAGCCTTTAAGACCGTCAACATCGATGAAAGTACATACCAAGCTCATGTGGAGAAAAAGAACACAAGTAGAACAACAAAAAGTATTATAAAGAATAGTGCATCTCAAGAGAAACTTGTCGTAACTATATGGATTTACAAAGTGTCCTCTTATGTCCCAAAACTCTGGCATCTTGCAAGTGCATAACTGTACATTATATGAACTAAACAACTCAGATGTCCATTTATCTGTTTGGAATGAAAAAGGAAGGCGGTGTCACTGCCAACGAATTTACCTCTTGTATAGTGCAGTACATTAGAAACGCATCACCTAACTACACGGATATTGTACTAGTTTTTGATGGGTGTACCTATCAGAACAGAAACAAAATTCTGGCGAGCGCTCTTAGCGATCTAAGTAATGAAGAGAACATTGTTATAGAGCAGCTCTATCTAGAAAAAGGACACACGTTGATGGAGGCAGTGTTCATTCAGTTCTAGAACATGTCTTTAAACCTCTAATTAACTCACCATCGGATTACGTGGCACGATGCGCTTATCGAGGTCTAAACATCTATACAATGTAGTTGTGGCACATCATAAGTTCTTTTTAGACTATGATGGTCTTCCAACTAATACAGCATCAATAATTAGACCTGGCAAGAAGGTAGGAGAAACAACAGTTATTCATATTAGACAACTTCAGTATCTTCCAAGTGAAGAAATAAACTATAAACCAGACTATAATACGGAATGCCTAAACTTAGCCTACACAAAAAAACAATATTACAGTTACATTTAGATCAGAGTGCAACTATTCTTGATTATCAAAGACAGAGTACAATTATTTTAATTAAGGCAAACAGAAGATAGTTTTTTGGGCCTCCTGTAAAATTAAAAATTGGAGATATTGCTGAACCACCGACGAAATTATTAAAATCCAATTCAAAAGGTAAATAAAACCAACTTTTAATAGGTAGATTTTATCATACTATATAATATTTCTTCGTGTTAAGATAAATACATGTTTGAGAGAGACACATATTGGTGGTAACTAAAACCGAACCATCGCGCATAGTAGGATTACAGGGCAGGCCTGGCCTTGCTTGACATTGTTTTGAATGTTTAGGTGTTTTGATTTGTCAACTTCAATTCGTTATAATACATTGTTGTGCTTTGAGACTATATTTAATTCTAAAAAAAAACACTTCTTTTCCGAGCTATTTTCATCGAACTATTTTATTGCCAGTAAGTATTTTTAAACATTTATTATTATTTATTTATTTTAACTATTCTACTTATGGAAAAACATATTTTAATACATTTTTTAAATCTCGCTCTGTCCCTAAACAGCCAATATTATTCCTACCAAAAATTAAATAGCTAGAATTCGACTTTTGTCAGATAATATGTCGCCAATCTTGCAGGTTTACTCGCACTACTAATGATACCTCTTTAATATTTACCACTAAGTAGAAGGAAAATAAAACTTAGTTGCACGGCCAGCTACAAATAAATTACAGCAACATGGTAAGACTATTATCTTGCTTCTCATTCCATTCTTATTCCATTGATTACTCAACTACCCAATGGTATTGATTGATGTATAAAATTGAAAGACTCTTATCAAAATTGTGACCTACATTATATTCTCGTATAGTCTGCTCATTTCACCCTTACTTTCATTAAAACTATAACTGGCCTTTAATTTGATTGTATCTCATGTGTCACAGCTTAATCCCCGCACTTTTTTTTTTTTATGATAAGGCACATCACTGCAGGATAAATCCTTTATGGCGCTCTAGGAGCGGTGCGTGTGCGCAGGAAACGATTCACGTTGGTCTTGAATCTTTGGAGATTATACTCGTTGGGGAACGCGATCTCAGGGAGGTCGTTCCAGAGTGATGACGTTCTCCAGTTGAAAGAATTTTGAAACAGTGTCGTTCGAGGGACACTAAGCTGAACCACGTACTGGTGGGCTGCAGTGGCTCGTCGTGTATTTCTACCATGCACCGCTCTGGGTGGTATCAAGCGGGCAACCTCAGTTGAACACTTGCCATGAAAATATTTGTAAAATAGACTCAAGTCGCCAACCTGCCTTCGATGTTCAAGGCTTTCCAGATTGTTTGTCAGACTATGGTCACCGATCAAGCGAATGGCTCTTCTTTGAATGGAATCTAGCAATCTCAGGGTATGTTTAGGAGCAGAGCCCCAAATATGCGAACAGTACTCCAGTGATGGTCGAATTTGGGCTTTATAGAGCATCAATATAATAAAAAAAAAATCCCTTATTATTGCTGAAAATTACTTTCTATAAGGTCGCAACATGTCCTAAATCAGTTCCTGTCATATAAAGATCGTCTCCCCCCCCCCCTTTTTTATATTAAATGTATTTGCGGTTTAGATAGACTTTTATTCCTACCAATAATTGATAGGTATGCTATATCCAGGATATTAAACTTGTTCCTAGTTTTAAATCTTATCCTTGTTGCGTTACAGTTTTAGCAATTGTTTGCCCTTTGTATATTTATTGGATTGACCTTTATAGAACAAATGTTGCAATACTTTTGCCGCAACCATTTTTTAAATAATTATTTTGAAAATTATGTATTGGGCATACTGTTTCAATTCCTGCTCTAAGCTATTTATTATTCGACTACCACGGTTCACTGTTTTAAGCAAATAAAAATAAATGTAAATATTGGGGACTTAATTCTTAATTTTTGCTATTCTAGGAATATGTCCGTTATAGTGTAGCCTAAATACACAACAGTATTTTAACAGATTCATAAAACATATCAATTGGACTATTACCTTCTGCCGCAATGTGGACACTGAACATAATCAGGATTACTAGACGGTGGCGGGGGTGGTAAATCGGACAACTTTCCTCCTTTAGCCACATAAGCTTGTGCTTGTTTAGCCGCTCTAATTGCTGCTATAAATTCCTCGTGGGTTTTCCTCCAATTTCCCTTGGGCGTTGAAATTTTTGATGCCGCCTAGAAATTATTCTTGTCATAAATCATAATAATTATTTTTGTTATGAATTAACTCCAGTTAAACTGATTATGTCAAAGAGGTCCATTAGATGATTTGCGAATTTAAAAAAAAATGAGCCGTAGAGGCTAAATGAGTGACGTACAATCTGGCATAATTAGATTTTCTGGAGCGGTTTCAAAATTGTAATTGTGTATAAATGTAAATAATCGTAACGGTGCATGCATCAGAATAGTATAAAAAGTGATTTGGAAATTTACTAATTCGTAATAGTATATTATCTGATGAGCGTGTAATAGAAGCTACATCTCACGCAGAAAAGTTTTATGTGACGTTACAGCTTTGAGATTACAGTCGATATCGCATTCGCTGATGAAATCCGCTCCGTCATAAATGAATGTATCACCTTTATTAGGTAGTTCGGCATATCTGACCTTATTAATTTTAGAATATGAGTCCGTCGTGCCAGACCTTATCATACGCCTTGCTGATGTCGGAAATACCGCTCCCGTGCTGAATCGTCTGTTAAAGCCACTTCGTATATTTGAAGCTAGCATAGTCGTCTTGCGAACCATGCAATGAGAAGCCCAAAAACCGAACTGCTCCGGTGGTAAAATGTTGTGGTCAAATAGAAAATCGCTATTACGATGAACTATGAGATTTTCAACAACCTTGCCGAGACACGACAGAGAGCTGAATATTATAGCGGGCTCCCAATGTTTGATCTTGTCCTGGTTATAATTAAACAAGAACAACTTGGGCCTTTTACCAATCTTCGGGAAAATGGCCTTGTTGACAGTAGCCTGTGCAATGTTTACTACATCTGTTATTCCATTGTCGGTTAAGTTCTGGTTACGTCTTTATGCCGTCAAAGACCGGTGCCTCTTTGACTTTGATGAATTTAATAAGATCGGTGACTTCTTACATATGAATATTGGGAATACTCAATATAGGGTGGTCAATAGACCTATAAATTCGTATCGTTCTAGACGCCTGTGCAATATTGTGCAAGTGCATCCCTCTCTGGATTCGTCGTCGGGTTGTCATTATCGAGACTGGCTACGAACAGTTCAACGTTTTTCCTGGGATCGGAGACTAGAGCGTTGGTAAGAGAATTTCCGAATATGGACATTGGCCTCGTGAGGTAATTCTATAGGTACTGTTATCCTCAATATTAAGGCCAGCAGCTCTAATCTCTCGCAGAGAGGACTCTTGAGCTTTCAGTAGATCACGAAGATGCTGCATGGCTCTCTTCGCATCTGCTCTTATGCGTGGATCAGCAGTGCGATATGCCAGGTTAATAAGTCTATTTTTGCTTCAAATTTGATTCATCAGTTAAGACTCCGTACTTGAATAATCTGGATACTTTTGTTGTAGAAGCCCTAGCTATTGATGTGTTAAGGGTGTCAGTGACTTTCATTACTGCAGTATCTGCGTCCAACTGAATTGGCGGCAGCGGATCTGCATTTTCCAATATTCGCCTGAGCATGGCCCAATTGGATAAGGTAACTGAAATAGACCTATGTCCCTTTCTTTTAAGGATTCTCATACTCTAATACGACTGGAAGAGGGTCTAAAGTCAGATCGCAGAGAAGCACAGATTGAGAAAGCAGAGCCGTAATTTTTACGACGAGAATATTGAGAAACTCCGGGAGCCCATACAAATAGAAATGGGTGTACTTCCTCGGCGGGATAATGTAAAAATCATAGTCTGAAGACCTGTTATACAGAGTGCGACCTCTATTATTCTGGTTTTAACATCCCCGAATGTGACCTTTTGCATTCAAGTTTCCGCCTATAATTATAGTTTTGTTAGTATGAAAAACTTTGCTCAGACGTGTGTTGTTGAAATCGACAGACGGACTACAGTAAACATAGCCAAGGTCAATCTAGTTTTGGTTTTAAACGAATAGTTGCAGACCAGCTACTGCGTAAGCAATGATATTCTTTTTAATAAGAACCATGGTACTACCCCTATTCCAACTGAGTGAGATGTAGCTACTACATGCGAGTAAAATACTATATATTTCCTACGATCATGAACTCAATTTTAAGGATCAATTTACTGTCACAGAAATATTTCTTGACAATAGGCCATTTTTTAGTTACATTTTCTGAAAGATTTTTGTAATCTTGGTGCGAACTGTAAGAAATTTTAATTTACTGACGCCTCTAAAGCCTTTAAAATAATTTACGAACATCGACTCGCGGAAACCGCTGTGTGACGTCACTATCTCCTATAGCAAGTCGGGTCGAGGAAGGTGTCTAAACCGCAAGAAGGTGGTCATTTAGATCACCATTTCTCCGTTACTAGGTCGACATCGAGAGGAGAGAATTTTTTTTTCAATAATCTCTTTTTTCTAATTTAGTGTTAGAGAAAGTATAGTTAAGAACTTGAGTGGAATGGCATTTCCTACGTGTTATAGAATATACTATTAAAAGTAGTAATAACAAGTTTCTGCTTTAACTGAATAAAGAAACAGTAAGCGCATCTACCTTGAATATGCACAGAAAGATCGTTGCATAAGTTTAAAGCGGGCGAACTGTGGGAGGTAATGACGTCACCGCCTCGCGATCTGGGTCGAGCATTTTATTTGATTTTGATCTCGTTTATTTCAAAAACTTATCGGATTGACTTGAAATTTTCAGGGCTAACCTATTTGACCTAATAAATGCTTCATAAAAATTAGGTAAAGAGTGAAATGTGAGGTTGGACCAAATGACTCCATTATCCTTTGACGTAATATATTAGTTTCCTATGACAGCTGCGATCTTTTTTTTTAGTGCACTATTGGCTTAAACCCTTTTAGACATTAATTAAATGGCTCTGGCGATATGAACTCATATCCTAACGGTCACATCTCACACTGTGGGTTATGAATAGCTTATCTTGTTCAAAATTAGAAATGTAACGTTTTCATTATTTAATACGGTTAAGATCACCAACAAAGTTTAAGCTCAAATTTCGAACAATAAAATAAATTTAAAGGCAACTTTTCATTTGTCTATCAAAGACGGTATTTCTTAAATGTGCCAAAAAAACTTCAATTGTTTAATAATAAATTTTTAGAACAGTCTGAATAAAATTTCGAAACAAAATACATTCGAAAAGCTATCATATTTTGTTGGTGACTTTTAGAAATAAAATATGTTTATTTGTATCATAAACATAATTATTTATATTACTAAAAAGTATTAAGCATCAATATAAAATCATCTCACACCCATAACACTTTATTTAAAACATTTTGTTTACTTTTAAAGTACCTTAATATCCTTATTGCTTGTTGGGCTGAATTTCTATTGTAGGAAAAAAAACAGAATAAATATGATACCTCAACAAATTGGTTAACTATCTTAAACTAACCAAAACACTTCCTAATAAACTATAGCTAACTTTTCCAAAAATTAATGCTAATAAAAACATTTATTTATATTTTTGTTTATGATAAATAATAATTATTTGCGAGTTATAAGACTATTTTTAATTTTCTGTAACTGTAATTAGTACCGATAGCCCTCTGCGAGCGCAGGTTCACGTTGGTCTTGAATCTTTGGAGATTCTACTCGTTGAGGAACACGGCCTTAGGGAGGTCGTTCCAGAGTGATGATGTTCTTCAGATGAAAGAATTTTTAAACAGTGTCGTTCGAGAGAGACTCAGCTGAACCACGTACGAGTGGGCTATAGTGGCTCGTCGTGTATTTGAACCATGCACCATGGATGGAATTAAGCGGGCAACCTCTATTGAGCACTTGCTATGAAAATATTTGTAAAATAGACTCAAGTCGCTAACCTGCCTTCGATGTTCAAGGCTTTCCAGGTTGTTTGTGAGATCATGGTTACCAATGAAGCCAGTGGTTCTTCTTGAATGCAGTCTAGCGATCTCAGGGTATGGGAGCAGAGCCCTAAGTATGCGAACAGTACTCCAGCGATGGTCGAGTTTAAACTTTATAGAGCATCAAAAGTTGTTGGGGTGTATATAGGTTCTTAATTTGGAAAAGTATTCCAAGCTTATGCGAGGCTGCCTTAGCAATAGCCGCAACGTGCCAAGACATATGACTATCCAAATTGACGTCCAATAAATGAATTGATGAAGCCAAGGGAATTCAGTGTCTCGTCATGACTATATTCGGTTCTTCAAATTTAACTTTTTTAGAAAAAACTGCCGCCTGGTTTTTTTACCGCTAAAGTCTACTTTGTTACTGTCACCCGAATACAGAATTTCTTCCAGGTCTTTGTTGAGATGTGAGACCTCTTGCTGCTCATAGTGAGGTGCATTCGCAGTCCATGTTCGAGCATCCAAAGTAAAAGATGAAACAAGTGTGCTAGCATCAGCGAAGTTATATATAGGATTTTTAGTTTTTTCCAAAAAGGTCGTTAATATATAGTAAAAAGAGGGTGGGCGACAATATAGAACCTTGAAGAACGCCGGCGTTTATGTAAAATGTGTCTGAAAGAAATCCATCCATTGCCACTCGCAGAAAACGTCATATAGCATTAAGATACTAAACGAACTACCCTCGTAAATTTCCATCATTTTGGGCCCGTCTGGGATAATTTTGGGGAAAGCAAGATTTTTAAAAACTAACCTGCAAATCGTTTAATTTGGGCATATTATGATGTGCTGTATATTTTCTTTCTAGAATTTAACAGCCAAAACTTTTTGTCCAATCCTGTACAATAAATTGTGAGCGTCTTGAAAACGCTGCTTTGGCAAACTACTTTTTAATTAGTTTTTACGTAACTCATTTGTAAATGTATATGACTATCTATACGGGATACCAAACATCTCTAATAAAATACAATTACATGTAAGTTACTTAAGGTAGGTACCTATGTTCCAACGATCAGTCCATGGCCGTTTTAAACTGTCAAATGCAATTAACCAGTTGTATAGGACTTAGCAAGGGGATATACATGCAATATTCTTTTGGTTGACTCTATTTCTCATTAAAAACTACTACCGGACTGATGGTCGGAACAAGCCTTTAGTTGCGTAAAGGAAACATAAATAACTTTGCATACATTTTCATTGGCCTCAGGTAAGTTCACCTAACCCCTTAATAAAATCGTAGATGCGCGCATGATTTTAAGTACCTATACAATTTATTTATTAAATCTCAATGTGGTAAAGGATAAATATATCAATTAAAGTAAGTACTGGATTATTAATTAAAAAAAAATATATACAAACCTTTGCCGGTGCCATTTTTTTGCCACCACCCTTCGTCACATATCCCTCCAACTCCGTCCCTTGCACCCGGTGTTTGGTCGAATCAAATGTTTTCCTCTTCTTCTTTCCAGTTTTGCCACAAATGTCTTCGTGAGTGCCAAGCCGGTCAGTGGCAAATCTTCTGCCGCAATATCGGCATTCTGCCAAGTCATCCCTTACTACTGGCGATTTGGAGGTCTGTTTGGCAGAGAGACGAGAATTTGTGGGAGCTCGGGAGGCGGTCTAAAAACATAATATGGAAAAAAATATAAAAAAAAGCTTTTTATACTGGGTGTTGCATCGTCGAGCGGGACATAGGAAATCCCATGTATTTTAAATGGGGTCAATTATTGGCTTCCCTAACTATTTTAGAGAAAAATTCTATTTAGGTTTATTAAAGAGCACTAAAACCCACATTCAAAAGAATAACTTTAGATATTTTTGATGAGCCCGTTTACGGGTTATCGCCGATTTCTTTTTAACTATTTCTCCTTTTTATGGCCCCGTATTTGCGGGCACCAGTCAAGGTAAAAGATGACTGTCAAATAAAGTTGTCATTTTGAAATGTGTGCTTTATTGTTATAAAAACTCGTACATCGAAAATATGAAAGGTGTATTTATGAGTACAAATTAATCTGAATAAAACTAAAATAAAGTATCCAATTACAAGGTTAATTATGACATTTTACATGTTTCAATATTTTACTAATTAATAGGTAGGTACTATTAAATTGTTAGAACTTTAGGATTTAAGAAGATGTTCAAATATTCCTCAAAATGACAACTTTATTTGACAGTCATCTTTTACCTTGACTGGTGCCCGCAAATACGGGGCCATAGAAAGGAGAAATAGTTAAAAAGAAATCGGCGATAACCCGTAAACGGGCTCATCAAAAATATCTAAAGTTATTCTTTTGAATGTGGGTTTTAGTGCTCTTTAATAAACCTAAATAGAATTTTTCTCTAAAATAATTAGGGAAGCCAATAATTGACCCCATTTAAAATTACATGGGATTTCCTATGTCCCGCTCGACGATGCAACACCCGGTATACATAAATCAAAAAATTGGATGAAGTAGAAACTATGCCAAATTTTATATTTGCGACTAAAATAATAATAATGTCTTTATTTAATTAGATACAAGAAGTACAGTAGAAAGTTAGAAAGTGGGTGGCAGTATCTATCTATAGCTGCTCATATACAGCCACCCTGTAGAAAGTGATTACTAATACTATATATAATTACTTAATAATTGATACGTATTATTATACAAAAGAGAAAAAAAAGAAGAATTAATAAAAAAGAGAAGTTTCTCAGAAATTGTTAAGAAGTTTAAAGATATAAAGGTATAAACAGATATATTTTTAATAGAAATTAATAAATAAAATTTGCGAAGAACTATACTAATTATGGGTAATGGTAGAGATAGTAATGAGTACCTACATTGAAAAAAATATTTTAAAAAATAAAAGGTATTAAAAAGCAGTGCTACTCTCAGCGCGACCGGCGACTCGCCAGCAAAAACTTCCTTACACCCATACAGAATGAAGACGTGCTGGGGGCAGCTCTAATGTGATTAGGCAAGGAATAGAATGCGCTAACAGCGGTATAACTAAAAGAGCGCTGAAAAAATGCATGAGTGTGTCTGAGGACACTATACAGTATACAGGTCTCTATAGCGAGTAAAAAGATTGTGCAGATCAGAACGTCTAATAAGTTTATCTAGTAAATATTCGGGAACTTTGTTGATTCAAATCTTGTAGACCAGCTGTAATATGTGCAATTCGAATCTCTCCATAATTGAAAGCCACCCCGACTCAATCAACGAGGGAGTCATATGATAAAATTTACGAACAGAAAAGCTAAATCTTAAACAAGCATTCTGGAGTTTCTGCAAACGATACCTATCCCTCTGAAGTAAGGCATTCCAGTAAACAATATCGCAGTAACTAAGGTGAGACAAAACAAGGGAGTCTGTGAGACGAAGTTTGGTAGCTGTATCAAAGATGTCCCTATGCATATATAAAAGTTTCAATTTGCCATACGTTTTCTGTATTAAGGATGAAACATGGTCAGAATATCTCAGCTCAGAATCAATTAACAATCCGATCTACAGATTCCTACATTTATTGACAGGTGCTATGTCACTGCCGTTTATAGAAATTTTAAAGACTGGATATTCTAGTATAGAAGATTTAGAAGTACCGAGCAACATCAGCTGTGTTTTTTTTTTTCGTTTAAAACTAATTTATGAGATATGGAAACACCGTTTCGAAATGTTTTTTGATAAATATTTATACACAAACCAAAAGATCGGACGAAGCAAAAGTAAATTTTAAATTAACGACAAAAGGACGTGGAAAGCTGGACGCGGGAAAAATCACATCCGACCAATTAACGCAGGCGACAAGAATACGAATAGGACGTGAAATAAAATGAGAAAACATCAGAACACATCTTAACAGCAAACATCCCTTTGCCCAGGCCAATGGCTGGCAGCTCAAGGCCGACGTGTTTAATACACTTCTGGACAAAAGGAAACCGAATAAAGAAATTGTTGGTAAAATTAAATCTTCAGTAACTTTTTCATTTTTGTACAGGTTTTAATAAAATTTACTGCAAATGGTAGACTCACTAGGATTATACTTGTTATACAAGCTAGACATATTCTTTTGCTTATTTGAATTCTTTGTCCTGCTGCTTAACATATATATATATCATCATTGCAGGGGTTGTGTTTCAGATTATTTCTCCATTTGTTCAGGTAGTCAATGGAGTAAAAAAAGAAGAAGAAGGAAGAAGTTGCAATTCTTGCAAGTTTTGAAATTTTACTTCTATAGTTGCAGTTAGGGTGTCCAATCTCTAGGTAATTGGTATGTTTTGTTTGGTTGTGCGTGTACATGAGTCTCAGATATTAAATTGTTTTCCGATATATCTGTCCGCCTGTAGTCCGTAGGCTAGTACTAGTCTAATTTGTTCGTATGTTAATTTTGCGCTGTTTGTTAATAAGTGAATTGTGCTTGCAAGTCACCCGCTTACCAAAGCACAGTCCCAGATATTTAATATTACTACTCTAATTTGGCCTTAAGTTTTTCTGATTTGTTGAGTTTGCCTGTGTCGAGTAGGAAGAAGAAAGGAAAAGATGTTTACCCTCTATAAGTTTTATAGCAGTGGTGTGCGGTCCATGGACGCGCTGTGGGTACCGCTTCCCCTGCCGCCATAAGATAAAACAATTTAGCGCGATACTGAAATTAATTTAATTTTGGCCAATCGTCATTTATAAAACCTAGTTACTTCTAATTTCTAAACCAAATTCGGCCCTGCCTCCCTGACGTGACTGCCAAACGAAGCGCTCTTCTACATGTCGCATACATTATATCGAGATCTTCCGGACATCGCTGGCACGAAATGCGATCGATTGCAGAGACCCTTCCATCTCACAGCTTTGCCAGGTTTTGCCGTTATTCGGCTTGCTTGCATCCGGCAAACTCAAGAATTTTGTATTGTCATTTCTGTTACCCGAGAAGCGCTGCTCGATGATAACGTCAATTGAACTTTGAACAGAACTACTGAAATGTGATGTATTCCCATTTAGATTTATATATTTGTAAAACTGACACTACGGCCTTTATCATTTTCCAACGGCAATCAGCAATCGTTAGAGAACGCACTTTCTTTGAATAAACACACCAGGGCGGGAGTGCCGCAAGATTGTATAATATTAATACTCATGAAATTCCACGCAATAAATTTACGCAGCTTTTCACTGACGATATTACAATATCCTCAGGTGCTAAACAGCCGCGACTTGTCGTAAGCCAGATGCAGCGCCACATGATCGAGCTAGAGAAATGGTTTTCGGTTTGGATGATTTGTTTGAATCCCTCCATGACAAAGGCAATTTATTTTTCGAAAAGCAATGTCAGTAAGCCTGAGATATGACTGTGGTGCGGCTCGTGTGACCCACTTAAGTAATATTAAAGTTTGCAACAATTAATAAATAATTATTAAACATATTTCTGATAATACAGCGTTAATATCCACTTGGTAACTAGAATAAGTTTATACAGTTCTAACAATAGAGAGATGAAAGAAGCACACGAATTTAATTGCTTATAGACAATTCCTTTTAAGGCAGAGCACCCACCAAAGATGTGCACTTCAAGTGAAGAGGTATGAGGTGCACATAAGGTTTGTATAAAGTGCAGCATACCATGTTTTTATATGCAATGACGCAAACAGAAGCCGTGCGAAAGAAGTGAGTCGCCTCACTATGCAGTGCCGCACGGCATGTGTGCTGAAAAATAGGACCTGCTCTATTTTCACTTGACGCGCGCCGAATTATGGCTTTTCAGGTTATAACTTGCAGTGTTCCGTATTGATTGACATTGACATTTTCAGGACGGTTTACTCCTGGACAATTATTTTAGTGTTTACAAATTTAATAAAAATGCATGGTGATCAACAATTTAAAATTGGATTCGTGCAGCATGTAGAATCATGTAGAATGCTAAAACATCTTCATCATCTGACGATGACATTTTAACAATGACAATTAACCTATGCACTACATGCAATTCGTACACTGTTTTGATATGCGTGTACTTCAAGCACACATGAAGTGCGTTTCAGGTATGCTTCATAGACACTTTACCTCAAGAAATTAACTATTCTGGTGGGCGCTCTTCCTAAGGCACCGCATAATATGGCGATCCTGTCAACGAGGCGTGAAAGTACGCAAGGGTGAAGTAGCGAGTGCAATAACGTTACTCTGTGTGACGTTCGGGCGTAAATGTCAAATGCGCAGCTGTGGAAGTTTTATTTTTGATTTGTGCAAAAAATGGGAAAGTCGAGCTCTAAGCACACGGAGTTAACTGATTGGGTGGTTAACTCTAACTTCGCAGTGGAGCAAGAATCGGTAGTAGTCCCTATACCGACGTTCAAGTAGTGTTATACGTGCTAGTAGTCGCAATCCTCATTCTCATCCTTATGGAAGTCCACAAAGCCTATCGTAAGGGCATGAAAAAGGATTTTTCGAGTAGCATGATCCTGAGAACCCAGGCGGTAGAGCCTTAGGTTTTAAATAAGCCCGGTACAGAGTCACCCGCAGCCCGACCAGGAACTTTAAGCGAAGTGTTGCCAGGCTAATGAGCGATAAAAGTATTTTATTTGTTGTTTAAGGTTTTCTTTTAAAGAAAAAATTCCAGTGAATACCTAGAAACTTTTAGTCATTGTGGGAATTAAGTTATATTTTTAACTCTCAAATTTTGTTTCTTTGTTTCTCTGACCGTTGAGGAATTGTGTTGCTAATGGAATAATAGCTGTGGCTAGTTATAATATTTGAAAAGCAGCTATTTTATCTAGACAAAAAGTAGTATTAATTCTGAAAACATTGGTTGCATTTAATTTCATTATTTTTATTGCATTTAAACAATCGTTTCCCTAACAGTCATAATATTAAAGATGTGCAAAAAAAATGTGCATAATCAGACTTACATGAGACTTGTACTTTAAATTTAATTGTTAGGGATTCGAGTTACTTTTATTTGAGGTATCGTAGCCAGTGATAAACCATTATATATCTTATTTTATTTTTCTTCTTCCTTAGATGCCCGTTTTATGGGATAACGTTTTGACCAAACTTCAATTAACATTTCTACAACTACCGAGTCAAAACGTGTTCTAAAAAAGAAGATACCTAATACAGCTGTGACAATCCGATTTTGTCACAAATGAATTATTATAATCTAATGCCTCATATCACATGTCTGACTTGTATTGTGTCTTTTAAAAATTGTATGTTACCTTTTTTGAATGATGTTTGGTTCCCTGTATAAAAGTAAATACGTACCTAAGGTCAGCGGCCTCTGTTTTCGTTGTCTTTGACCAAGCAGGGCTACATTATCCTATTTTAAATCACATATCTCCCTGGAATACACTATTCAAGACTTATACTAGTATTTCATTATGTAATTCAAATATATTTCTTTGTTTTCAATTTTTATGATCACCTGTCAGATTGGCTAATGAATTTTCTAGGTTAAAATTCTTCTTCTGAAACATGTTTGGGCCATAATATTCAGCAACCAAACTCGAATGACAGGGATATTTTGGGGCTTGGGTTTTCTTTAAATAATTTATAATGGATTGCATGAATTACCAATTTACTTCTTATGTTAAACTAAATTTGGGTACATCTGTTTCATTTCTCTTGGCTTGGAGTATCTGCAATTGAATGGGCATGGCTATGGAGACTTTATTCTGTGTCGCCGCCAGTGTGTGAACTGGCCTCTCTTTCCGGATCGAACGGTAGATCTGGCCGGAAGTGGGTCGCCCTAAATTCGCTTTATCACTCTCCACCTCTCTCTGGCGTTTCTCTTCTCTCTCACATCCTGTTAACAGCACATTTTTTAACTTTTAACCTAAAATTATTCAGTGACCTCACTTAACTTCCAGCGATCGACGAGGCAGCAAGCGTTTCTGGATCCAGGGCTATTGAAGCCATTTTTCCAGGATTTGGGATCTGGAAGCGTTATTTTCTGTGCCCCTTTTGTTTGACTTGATCATTTTTGGTTTGCGGGGCCGCAGAAAGCCACATTATGGGATTTTGTTGGTCGCAGTTCGCTGTCCAAGGTGAGTTTTTTTTTTATATAACATGCCGTTTGTTTGTCAATTTTTCAACTTTTCTCCTAAATTGCCTTCTGGGGCTCTCTTTTAGTTAAGTCGGGTCACCAGGACCGTAAAGGGATAAGCATGTGGAGCACCCATCACTGTTGAGACCCCCTATTTTAATTTTAAAGACCCTACAACTCCCGTTAGGTAAGCGTAATTCATTTTTCTTTCCTATTTTTCCCTGTATATTGCTTCCAAATCGCCATAATTTAACACCACGTGCTTTGCTCAGATAAATGTGCCTTTTGTACTTATGACCGAGCATAATTGGCTTCGTTAGCTGAGTAAATATTCCTTTTAATCTTTTTTTATGAGGCAATTGGACACCTAGAGTAGTTCGACCCCATTTTATTCATGTAATGTGAACTATCGAGACATGTATTTAAATAAAGATTCCTTTTTTCTTTCAGTTGCTGGTGTACTGTCAATTTCTAGATATGTAATTATTTTTGAAGTCTAATGAAAAGTAATCAAGGGGTCATGACCTTGCAATTTTTAATTAACAATCTTATCACAACACCAGTGTTTTTTTTGTGTTTTGTTAATTCTTTTATAAAGGGGTCCAATTTGCCTCGTTGTTTACATATCTGTTTTATATAGCACAAGTTTGCTTGAAGGCCAGTGTTACACGGTATCTTAATTCTTGCCATACAGGGTGTGCCCTAAATATAAATATTTTACGTGTTTTAACATCAAACCAAATATAATTGATTGTCAAAAGATTGCTATATACACATTAATAAAGTAACTTACGAGCTGTTACAGATTAAAATTTAAATCATTTTAACATCTACAAAATTAAATATTTGATCAAATTTGAGATGATTTAGTTGCAGATATTTAGTGTTAATCATTTCTTTTATCTTGTATAATGGAGCCTTATCTGATTATAATTATTAAAAATTCACCAATTTGTCAAGATGGTTCTTCAATGGACACTTTTGGTTCGTATTGTTTATTTTAAATAGTAACACTAGAGTCTGATGAGCTCTCTTTTTAATAGCGGCATATCCTGATTATGTACTTCCTTTTTTTATTATGTCCTAGCTTAAATAAATTATTGATTGGTTTGCTGTTTGATAACTAATATGTTGACATTACTTGTGCTAAATTTTATATAGTTGTATATTTCCCTTATGTGTGTACAGGGTTATCCAACCAAGACTAGATAAGGCGATTTTTTGACTTTTCCTGTACTTTTATAAAAAAAAACTGAAATAGCCATCTTAAGTCATTTTCTCCCGCGAATTCGAATATCTTCAGCAAAAAACAATTGAACATCAAACAAAAGTACTAGGGGTCACTTTGATATTTTTTTAAATGGGATGCCGTATTTTTAATGAGCTTATCCGATTTCTCATATAAATTTTGATCTAAAATGTTGGATTTTTAATTCAAAAACGCCTTTTTTCTTCAGTTTTAAATTCGGAAAATGTTCGTCTACCGTAAGATTAATACCTGATAGATGGATACCCGTTTCACCTGTTCACCCTTTAACCTGCTTTAAAGCGTCCGTCAGTTAGACAAAATAATCAAGTTTCAAATTTCTATATATTTTTCACGAATTAATTACAAATAATGAAATATTCTTTAGAAGAACGGCTAAATGTAATAAAATTATATTACAAAAGTGGAGAGAATGCTCGAGAAACACAAAGAACATTTTTTGAGAGTTTTCAGAGACACATTTCAGTGGATACAATTCTCAGAATTAAGACCCTATTTGAAGAAAGTAAGACATTGAAAGATAAGCCAAGAAAGATGAAAAGACGGAATATAAGGGATCGAGCTATTGTTCAATATTTTAATATAAATCCGAAGAGTTCTATTCCGCAAGCGGTACGAGAAGTAAGGTATGGTCCAGGGCTCCGGAGAGTAAGCTATGGAACAGTTCACAGAACTTTAAAAAAATGTGGTCTAAAACCATATTGCATCCTTCCCGTTCAATACTTAACACAGCTTCAAAAAGAACTGCGATTTCGATTTGTTGCTTCAATGCTGATGAGAGAGCAAGACGAAGATTATAATTTATATAATAAAATTCTATGGAGTGACGAAGCGTCATTTACAACATCGGGGGTATACAATCGGAAAAATACAAGATACTGGGCAGCAGTTAACCCTCATAGATATGAAATGATAAAGTTTCAAGGTTGGAGCTCACTTAATGTTTGGTGTGGGATGTTAGAAAATCGAATTATTGGACCACTATTTTATCGTGGCTCTTTAACAGGCCAAAGATACCTCCATTTTCTTCATAACGATATCGAGGATTTCTTGGAAAGGTTGCCATTGCAAGCCTACAACAATATCATTTGGCAGCAGGATGGTGCTCCGCCTCATGCAGTTCGAGAAGTGGTAACATACCTAAACGAGCGTTACAATCAGTGGATTGGCCGTAACGGAACAATTCATTGGCCACCAAATAGCCCCGATATCACGCCAATGGATACATTTTTATGGGGTCATTTAAAAAATGTAGTTTATCAACGACCCAACAGAAGTCTGGAGGACATTCAGCAAAAAATTATAAATGAAATTAATAGACTTAACCAGGACCAAAATATTGTAAGAGATTCTTTGGAGAGATTGAAAAGGGGGCATCGGTCATGTTTTGAAAATAATGGAGGACACATAGAACAATTATATTATTGAGATTAAAGTTATTCACTTTAGTTTATAGTTTTTTCTAATATGTCATACTTTTTTTATACGTAAGCAATAATAGATTTGCAAAAACTACTAAATTTGTAATTAATTCGTGAAAAATATATAGAAATTTGAAACGTGATTATTTTGTCTAACTGACGGACGCTTTAAAGCAGGTTAAAGGGTGAACAGGTGAAACGGGTATCTATCTATCAGGTATTAATCTTACGGTAGACGAACATTTTCCGAATTTAAAACTGAAGAAAAAAGGCGTTTTTGAATTAAAAATCCAACATTTTAGATCAAAATTTATATGAGAAATCGGATAAGCTCAATAAAAATACGGCATCCCATTTAAAAAAATATCAAAGTGACCCCTAGTACTTTTGTTTGATGTTCAATTGTTTTTTGCTGAAGATATTCGAATTCGCGGGAGAAAATGACTTAAGATGGCTATTTCAGTTTTTTTATAAAAGTACAGGAAAAGTCAAAAAATCGCCTTGTCCAGTCTTGGTTGGATAACCCTGTGCATAATTGATTTTTTTTTATTTTATGATGTAACCTTAGTACATAGGCGTACGTGCTGGCTTGATAAATTAATTTTATTTTAAGTTTTTGGCTCTTCAAGCTTCATTAAAATATTTGATCACTATACTAACGTCCCTGAATATAATTTTATAAATTTTTTTTTTTTTATCTCAAACCGAAACTTTACTTATGACGTCAATTCCTTTTATTTACATTTTTCAAATTTAATTTAAATTTAATTCTTCCCTATAATTTAACTTTTTTATAGTTGATTTAATTTTTTTATATAGTTCCTTTTCCCTTTTGTTTATTATTTTTTACTTGTTATTTATTGTTATTTTAATTATATGTGTTATCACTTAGTTGGCTTTGCCATTTTAATTACATTAGTTTATTATAAATTTGTTGTACGAAGGGAAAAGGAACTAGGTCAGTTTTATTAATAAGCCCTCAGCTAATGCTTTTCTTTTTTTAATAGGGCCTTCTTCTTCTCATCTTTTTCTTATTCTTCCTCTACTTCTCTTCAGATCTCCTGATCTTCTGATCTGATTGATCTTTTGACGTCTTCCTTTTTTTGGGACGGTATTTTGCCATCGTCATCTCAAGCAGCTTCCTTTCCCTTCGGAAGAAGCCCACGATCAGCAGTAGTGTACTGCTTAACAGCTAAGTTTAGGTTACAGTACTAACCCCATATATTTTTTTTATTATTGAATAAAGCCAGCAATAGTATTAATTTTAATTCTTTGTGGTTTTATTTGTACAGCTCCCCCTGTGGTTTTCTTTTCTTTTTTTTTCTACCTAAGTTGTGAAGTCCAGCTGAGAGTGAGGCCCCAGCACGATCTTAAAGGTTTCCGTTTTGACCTGGCTGCAAAACGGTGGCGCCCTATTTTAACCCCCCCCCCCCCCTTACTCTCTGGCAATAATAGAGCTAGTGCATTTGCACGCGGTCCCTCAGCCTCTCACCTCAGCTTGGCTTCGTGGTTTTGGCTTCACTTTTATTTCTTTCAATTTAATTTAAATAAATTTCCAATTTAAAAAAAATAATAATTTTATTTTGTATTTTTAGTAACGGCGAAAGACGCGTTGCACAGGCTCTATCAGAAATAAAGTTAAAGATAATCTTTTTAATAATTTTAATCAATTTATTAAAATAGTTAGGACAGTATATGGTTCTTTAGACCAAGATAAAATAAAATCGGTTAAAAAACTTTTTACTTACTTACTGGATAAGGTAATTAGATCATACCAAGTTCCTAAATGTCACCGGAGTCCAGGTGAACTGGTGCCAGAAGGTTAAATACCTGGGACATATATTTCATCAACCACTGAACTGAACGCGCAATTCAATTAATAGAGTAAAACTAGCATTGCATCAATTAGGTTCTATCTTCATAGGCGGAGTACACATGGTAACAGGACTAAGGTCAAACTCTACAAGGTCAGGTCGGTTTTCACATATACACCTTGGTGGTGCAACATAATCGGAGCGGAGCTTAATAAGTTCCAGGTAATACAAAACAGGGAGCTATAAATTTTTGCGAATGTACCAAGGTACACGATAAATCGCTTACCCATTAATCACAGACTCATACACGAGGTCTGGACCAAATTTCCGAGAGACTGGCTCCCTGTTGCTCCAATCCCATAGTAGAAAGGCAATAATAGTAGTGAGGCACTATCAAACAAGCACAAACAAGAATAATTAAGGCAAATTTAATTTCATAATTTCTACAAAAATGATAAAACCTAAACAGTTAGCGAAGATTGAAATATAGTCGTAGAGGCACTCCTAAATTAAAAGTACAGATAGATTCCAAGCATATAAGACTGGTCTTGGCGGAGACAGTGCAGAAACTACGCACGATCATGAGAGTAACTTGTTGTCGGTCCTGCTGTTTATTTTATATAGTGTATTGAAATAAGTATCTTAGTAATAAGATTTAAAGCCGGAGACACGTTGTTCTGACCTGTTGTGTTGTGATGTGTAATGATGCGTTACGTTAGGTCTGTTGTTAAAAGCATTCTGATGCTCGTGTCTGCGTCTGATGAAAATCTGGCCGGCCCTGATTTTGTCACGAATTAGAACGCGTCAAGCGGCGTAGCATCAAATAAATGCGGACGCCGTTCATTTAAATACAAGAGAAATAAGCTGTATGAATTATGTAGTATCACATCACAACAAAATACATCACGTTAGACCAATATGTCTCCAGCTTTAATCCTTCCTCATTTATTAACATGGAACTGGTGTGTTTGTGGTAATTTGTAAAATTAATAAAATAACAAAATACATCGTTGTGTTATCGATTTCGGAAAACAGGTCATCACCTATGATTAATTGTGTTTGCACGATTTTTACTGTTTACCTTTGAAAAAAGGAATGTTATTTTCACATGTAGGCCTCTGCACCAGAAATTAATTTACCTAGAGACAAAAGTTGGTTAAAAAGGTACTCGACATTTGAAATTAGATTTTTAGGATAACGTAACTACAATGGTTTCAAGGGTTCCAGGCAGTGGCGGCTCGTGACATTATAGCTAGGTAGAGCCAGACGCCCGGCGCAGGGGGAAATTTTTTTGAATCACGCCCAAATTGGTAATTATTAGGGATTGGGAACACCGTATACAGCGAATTTTTTGCATGCAACCTAGTTTGAGGTCGCTATTAACAAATCCGCAGTTTTTTTTGGCGCTCTACTACTTTTTGAGAAAAGAAGTAAAAAATATTTTTTACCTATATACAGCTTTACTCTAATTTTTTACTGATCCCTAGTTTCATGATTCCCGCAGTCGACGCATACATCGCCGCATGTTGCAGTGTATATGAACGGCTTAACTCAATTGCACTGCAAAAATGAACGCAGTTTATAATTTGATTTAACCCACACAGCACACTTCCTTTCAGAAATATCTCTGATATATTTCCAATGTCTCAAAAACATAACCTTTCATAGCAATATTTTTAAAATATTTCAGATTTATTACACTCAAAATGACAGTTGACAAACCCTGCTTTTGAATAATAAAAGATGTAGTAAGGCATCATATCCCTCCGGGAGAGAACTACAGGTACACAAGGTTGTTGCGCAGTGGCTGTCGCAGTGCAAACTTCGTTTGTCCTGTGAGTTTTAAGAACTTTAAATACCTATATAAGTTGATAACAAATTTTTGCTAAACTTTCCTGTCTTTTTAATGGATTATGTAGTTTTAATAGTGTTTATGTATCAAACATTGATATACGCAGCGTCCTTGATATATTATAGATTGGTATTTTTCTACCAAGGACCTATAATATAAAGGTCCATTTGTAAAACTCTTCGCCACCGATCCTGCTAGTTGTCACCGTTCCCGCTCGTCACCACCGTTCTGGGTATTTATAAAACACGACCTACACCGTTGTAAATTCGCGAGAGCAGTAACTTATTTTGAGGTTAGAATATTAATTTTCATTAAAAAAGTGGATAATGTGATCAGTATTTCATATTATTAAACTATGAGATAAGTTAAATCCTGTGTAAATGTCTATAAATGCTGAAATCGTAGGAATATGAAAAGTGTTGGCTAAAGCATGAACGACGAACAGCACAAGGTCAGCGAGATAAAAATTGGCCATGTTGGAACTACGAACGGGAGCGGGGCTGCTTCTATAAATGCATACATTACTCCACTTTAGGTTAATTTGCGACGGGAAATCGTAAAATTATTGTCGACAAAGCCTTTTTTAACATTAAATTAACAATAAAATATAATAATATAGTAAAACTTAAAATATCGGAATAAACAAAAAAAATGCAAATAATTATGACAGAGTATCACCAAAATATTCATCTAGGGTATAATAAGCTTTTTCCAATAATATATTCTTAACATTTTTTTAAAACATTTTAAAATTTGACATTTTCTTAATAAACACTGGAAGAGAATTAAAAATTTTTTTAGAATCATAAATTATGGATTTCTTTACAAGACTTGAAGAAGGAATAGGTAAACATATATTAAAGGTTTCTCTTGTATTATAAGTATGTGAATTAATATTATTTCTATGCTTTTTATGAATTAAACAAACTGTTTCCAATATAAAAATTGAAGTTAGTGTTAAAATTTTTTGTGAGATAAATAGAGTTTTACAAGGATCTCTAGATCTAGCTTTGCACGAATATCTGATAGCTCTTTTTTGTAAAATAAAAATTGAATTTAGAAGATATTGGCTTGAATTTCCCCAGAAACAAATTCCATATCTCAAAAGAGATTCTATTAAAGCAAAATAAACATTTCGAAGAACCGCCATATTCATTTCATGAGAAAGTACTCTCAGGGCATAACATCCTGAAGCTAATTTTCTACATAACTTTTTGATATGTTCATTAAAAAAAAGATTTTGAATAATATAGATTCCTAAAACTTTTATAAATTTGGGGTTATTAATTATTAGATTGTCAAAAATTATATTATTAAGTGTACACTTAAAAGTTAATATATTTGTTTTAGTGATATTAAATGATAGTAGATTAGAGTCACACCACTTTTTAACATTTATTAAATCTTCATTAATTATTTTATTTAATTCATTACAATATTTACTATGCCAGAGTATTGTTGTATCATCAGCAAATATGGTAAATTTACCATTTATAAAAATTGACGCAAGGTCATTTATATATATTAAAAATAGTAATGGACCACGAACTGAACCTTGAGGTACTCCACAATCAATTTTATTACTTTTTGATTTCTTACCATTTAACAATACCACTTGAGATCTTTCAGATAAATATGATTTAAACCATTTAAACGATATACCTCTAAAGCCATAAAGCTCAAGCTTCTTTAATAATATATCATGGTTAACACAATCAAAAGCTTTAGAAATATCACAAAACATTGCTTCAGCAAAATCTCCTTCATTTAATTTAAAATAAGGATGTTCAAGAAATGAAAAAATAACATCACTAGTATTTTTATTTTTTTGAAATGCAAATTGGTTTGTAAAGGGTTTTCCAATAAGAACTATATGATTTTGAAACGATATGGTAACCATGGTAATAAAGTTATACCTGTCACCAGTTGTCAGTTATTGTCAGTAAACTATAACAATTTATTATGGCTAAATACGCGCTTCAAGAACGTTTGGTTATTATCCAAAAATTTTATGAAAATAGACGATCTTTTGTGAACACTTATCGCGCACTTCGCGAAAACTTTGGTGTAAATAATCGTCCTTCTTTGCTTGCCATTCGTCGCATCGTTGAGAAATTTGAAAATAATTTTACTCTTCACGATGCAAAAACACCAAGAATACATCGAAACGCAAGAACTGTTGAGAATATTGCTGCTGTAAGAGCTAGTATTGCAGTGTATCCAAATTTATCAATTCCTCGTCGTGCTCAAGAGTTAAGGATTAAAAAAACGACAACTTGGCGTATTTTGAAAGAAGACTTGAATTTACACCCGTATAAGATTGTTTTGACCCAAGAACTTAAGCCACTGGACCATCGTCGGCGCAGAGAATTTGCTGCTTGGAGTTTAGAACAACTTGAAAGGGACCTAATTTTGCCAAAAAAATTATCTTTTCAGATGAAGCTCATTTTTGGTTAAGTGGATACGTTAACAAGCAAAATTGCTGTTTTTGGTGTGAAAACAATCCACAGCAGATTCATGAGAAGCCTTTGTATCCGCTAAAGGTAACTGTATGGTGTGGTTTATGGCATGGTGGCATCATCGGACCATTTTTTTTCCAAAATGAGGCAGGAGATGCAGTTACAGTAAATGGTGAACAATATCGACAGATGTTAAGAAATTTTTTGTGGCTAAATATAGATGCACTTGATTTGGAGGATATGTGGTTCCAGCAAGACGGTGCCACATGTCACACTGCTCATGTAACTATCGATATACTGCAAGAAAAGTTTGACGAATGGATAATTTCAAGGAATGCTACTGTTCAGTGGCCTCCAAGAAGCTGTGATTTAACTCCATTAGATTACTTCTTTTGGGGCTATTTGAAATCTAAGGTTTATGCAAACAGACCACAAACACTTGATGCATTAAGGTTGAACATTGAACCCTGCATTCGTCAGATCACGCCCGATTTATTGCATAAAGTCATCGAAAATTGGGTTCGTCGAATTTGCTCGTGTACACGAAGTCGCGGAGGACATTTAAACGATGTGTTATTCAAAACATAAATGTTATCAACTATACTTTAAGATAATATAAAAAGTTTTATTGTATCTGAGATAATTTTAATTTTATTTCATTTTGAAATCATTTCGTTCTTATTGGAAAACCCTTTATTTAAAATATTGTTTTTATTTAAAAAAGAAATGATTCTATTTTTAACAAGTTTTTCAATAATTTTAGAAAGTGCTGGAAGTAAAGAAATTGGTTGAAAATTAGAAGCAGATTTACAATCACCTCCTTTATGAATTGGAATAACAATAGCTGATTTAAGGCATTGTGGAAATATTCCATTTTCAAAAGAAACATTTATTGCATTCGCTAAAGCTTCTGACGTAGGAATAGACAATTGTGAAAAAATTTTTATTGATAAATTATCCCATCCAGCAGATTTTTTATTTTTTTATTTCCAAAATGATTAATTTTATTTTTTGAACATCGGTTGGACTAAAGAAAAATGTATCCTTAATTTTAAAATTCTTCATGTACGAAAGTGGATCAATGCATGGATCAATATCTTTAGAAAGATCTAAAGCAAGCAAGTAAAAATCGCATACTGTTTTGTATATTCATATTTATTACTTAATAATAGTTTATATGTTTCTTTTAGATATATGTTTTGGATATTGAATGATATATTATTCCATTTTATATCATTTCAGAAATGCAATTATGTAATGTTTCAGAAACATAAAATGAAATATTAGTTTTATTGGACATTTTTGGGTTTCTAACAGATTTCATCAATATATCTTAAATGTTTTGAAATATTTATGGAATATTTAAAATCTTTCGGAGAAACTAATATGAAATATTTCTGAAACATGAATGTGCGGTGTGAGGGTCGCTGAGCGGTTGCTGTGAATAGCAGTGAGACTCATTTTCTTCTTATTCCTTTGTTAATACCATTAACTCTCATAAATATTGGTTTTACGCGAAATATAAGAAGATATAAGACTATGAGTTGAAAATATCGATCATCCAACAAATGTAAAAATATCATGAACAAAGAATAATTAGACGGCCCACTTGCTGATGAGAGTGATTTATAAACTCGAAAAGTTGGCGAGGTTGAAGCTATGTTCAAGTTGATGAGGTTCGATATTCGACAGTTCAGAATATGGTATCTATAAAGTCAGTAGCTCAGTTCGAAAAGTTGAAGTTTGTGTCCAATAGAATGAATCAAAATATTTCATAATTCTAAATAAAGTCGAGTAACAACAAATTACCGTCGTCACTCTCCATATTATCCATTGTTAAATTTATTTAAACTAATGTTGCAGAAAAATTCTTTTTAAGAAGACATATGTAACTTTAATTAGATAACTAATACATATTTAAATTAAAGTAAAATTTATAAAATAAAATTAATTTAAAATGAATTTGGTTTTATTTTAAATTTATTAAAAAACCCAAATTTTACTGGGAAAATGTAATAGGGTACGACCATCATGGTGGAGTCGTACCAAATTTGTAAAAATGTAATAGGGTACGACTCCACCATGATGGTCGTACCCTATTACATTTTCCCAGTAAAATTTGGGTTTTTTAATAAATTTAAAATAAAACCAAATTCATTTTAAATTCATTTTATTTTATAAATTTTACTTTAATTTAAATATGTATTAGTTATCTAATTAAAGTTGCATATGTCTTCTTAAAAAGAATTTTTCTGCAACATTAGTTTAAATAAATTTAACAATGTCATTGGTCTCTTCATAAATAACATCTTAATAATTACCCACTGAAGATGAAGGTTTATACCTTCGAAACATGTTTGGGATGTTAATCTGAACTTTTTTATTAAATTAGTGGAGCAGACTTTGTGTTTCATTCCTCACTTAAAATATTACTCCACTGTGAGATGGACTACTTCCATAAAACATTTTTTCTTTTCCGAATTTCCGGCACAAAACACAAACTGACCTTACAACAAAAAGAAAATACGAATACAAATGGCGGAATAGCGACGTAAGCAACGAACCACATGACTTTAATATAGCGCATTCATTGGTGGGAACAAACTTTCCGAACTCCGACCCTAAGAATTGGTTCTCGGTTGAATGTCGAACTACCTGGAAACTTTTCGAAACTATCGAACTTTCTTTGCATGAACTGAGTTTATAAGTGGAACTGAGTGTTTTAATTTTAATTGAACTCTTATTTCCAACGCCAACTGAACCTCAGCTTTGCCAACTTTTTGAGTTTTATGCTGGATTTATAAACTCGAGAAGTTGGTTCAATATTCGACAGTTCAGAATATGGTATTTATAAAGTGAGTAGCGAAGTTCGAAAATTTGTTGTTTGATTGGTTGAAATTTTTGTCCAATAGAATGATACAGAATACTGACATTAAATTTGACTTTGAAAATTTTGACAGATTGTAAATTATTATTTTCTTTGTTCATAATTTTGTTCAATTCCAAATAAAAATTAAATCGTTTTTGAGTTCCGTGCTGTGGTAAAAATGTTATATTATTACACCCTGTTTGCGGCGACATTTTTGCTTTACACGGCTTATAGGAGAAGGCGTAGCAATCGCCGCTTTAAAACGCAACCAATAAATGTGAGGAGAATAGGGGCAGGTAGATATGATTATTTTAAAAAGATGAGGTCTTGGGATACACCACAGTTTTATAAATATACAAGAATGACTGTTCCAGTTTTAATAAATGATATTTTTATATTATATTATATATTACTTTTATAATCTCTATAGCCTAAGTTGTAGATAAATTCATAATTTTGGATTAACTCGAGTAATAATAAATTAGTGTATTCTCTATACTATCCATTTCTGGTTTTCCAATTTCTGACGCAAAATACAATACTAACCTTACAACAAACAGAAAATCCAAATACAAATGACGGAAGGGCGATGTAAATACCGAAGAGCCCAAGCGCGACAAATAAAAGACATTTGACATTTCGCTGTAACCACATGACCTTAAAATAGCGTGTTAATTGGTCAAAACGAACCTCTCGAACTCCGAACATGAAAATTGGTTATATCGAACTTTTCGAAACTTACGAACTTTGCACGAACTGAGTTTATAAATTGAACTGAGTGTTCCCTTTAGTTTAATTTGGAACTCTTATTTCCAACGCCAACTGAACCTCAATCTCGCCAACTTTTCGAGTTTATAAATCCAGCTTGAAATGCCAAACTTGTGGAAAATGTATAAGTCACCAGAATCTCGCTGTACCGCGCAGGATTATAACTTTTTCAAGCTCAACGCCAGGTCTTGTGATTAGTCGCCTCTATTAATTATCTGGGGTATTATACATTTATTATACTTAACAATATTATATTAGGTACCTGTTTTGCAGACATGCTATTAACGGATCTAGCTGGAGAGCTGCGTGACGATTGACTAGATACAGATGATGCAGTGGAACTTGTTCTTGGAGGAGTTGAAGGTTTAGCTACTGGATTCTTGGGTAATACCTAGAAATGTACATTTTTAAATGTGCGTGCACTGTTCATTAATAATTTCGATGTTTTTGACTCTTATTCACAAATACGTCATAATGATTTTTATTTAAATGTCAAAAACATGTTAAGGTATCACTGGTATCGGGTAGTTATAGAATAAAGGTTGTCGCGCACTTGCTCTTCGCGGCAGGCAGGTGAGTTTATATTACGTGTTATGGTTATCGCACATTAAATTTGTCTCTCGCGTTCTGGTATTATTTTAGCGAGTTCAAGTGTGGTCACGTGTCGCCGGCATAAAAGCCAGCGCTGGCCAGACATGAAATAATATAGCTCGACACATTTATCTGTAGCTACCGAAGGAATGTGAACAAAAAACGTTGAATACCGTTACTTAATTAGAATTTAATATTTATTAGCAAGGAAACCCTGAAATTAAATGAATTCATTAATAATAAATAATAACATATGTACGAAACTAAGAGTATTTAATATAATTTAATGTTATTCAAAATTTCTTGTTATCCTATTAATTTTAAAATTGAAATAGCATGGAAATATGTGAACATAGTGCAATATTAAGGGCAGTAGGTGTTGTTATTGTTAGTTTAATTGGTTGACACGGGTTGCATGCTGCTCGCAAAAACAAGCGGTCTCGATATTTGTGTGTGTCAGCAGAGTAGTGATATAACGATTAAAAGCTATTAAATCTTTATAAATGCGTCGGTGCCATGTCGAAAAGCTTTAATTCATGCGCCTTCGACATTAAAACGACCAAAATTAAAAAATCATTATCACTGAATCAATCATTAAGCTGTTTTTTTCATGGCTAAGTATAATTTCCGATTTTTATTGCATTTAGAATATATCGATGTAGGACGCCTATGACTGTGTGGTCTTTTAAAAGGTTGTGCTTCCCCGTAGCCACGTCCACCTGTCTGAAGCTTATGAGTTTTCAAGTGTGTCTTTACTATTTAAATTAAAAATTAAAAATAAAGAGTAGGTAGTAGGTAAGGTATTAGAGGTACATTAATACATCGAGTAAAAACTTTATACTGTTAACTCTGATGTTTAAATATGTTTAGTAATATAATAAACTCCTATCAACAATTACCAGACGCTTATCATGGAGCATATCTGCCACAAGACTGTTACTTCTTTAAATTAGTTACTTACATGTTACTTCATTAAATTAGTGGTGCCATTTACGTCATAGTATTAAACCTGATGTGCTAATCAGATAATTGTTTTATAGTATTATTCTAACCGCCAAATACATCACAGTTCGCCAGTTAAAACTCCTAAGGTCTTTACTAACCTTAATTTTTGAGCGACAAAGTACAGCATATCAAATTGTAGAGTTTAAAGGTATTTTTTATTCTATAGCCTCACTGATGAGCCGTGATACGGCAAAGTTCGTCTGGGTACGAGTAAGAAGAAGGTAAAGAGAAAATTTGTTAAGGTGACGCGTTTGAGCGCCTAGAGATGATACATTTTCACTTGATCATAACAAGGTGTTTGACGTAATTGCAAAAAGTGCCCTTATCTTACCAATTATTCAATTTAAAACACTGTAAGAGAAAATCCGTACAAAAAATAAACCTATAACAATGATACGACACAAAAATATTATTTGAATTTAAAATTTGGCGCTAAATCGCCAACCCGAAGTCAGATGGACAGCGTGACGTCATTGTTCTTAAACAAAATCAGATAAGCAAAAGAAGATAAGAATCAACCTCAATTATCTATGGTCTTTCAAAAAATATAAGCTATAAATTAACCACAATAAACATGTTATAAACAAACTAGGGTCTCTAGCATATATCCTGTTAAAATGCGATTTAAGGAACAAAATTCATTAGAGATGGTACAAAATAAGACATCCAATTCAAATGACACTGTTAAATCTTAAAGTCTAGTTGACTTAGCCAAACGGAAATAGTGTTAAACCACATAGTATCTAAACATCTAACACCCATTTTATCAATGTCCTGTTAACACCAACTCTAACATACTTTCCAAGGAAACCATTGTGGCAAGGCAAGTAACTAGGATTAACAATGAGAAATCAGGAGAGGTCATGAATAGTATTGGGGTACCGCAGGGAAGTACCCTGGGGCCCTTGTTATTTTTACTCTATATTAATGACATAACAACAATAATTAAGACATGCTCAATACACTTGTTTGCTGACGATACATTGATATATTTTTTTTCAAAAGATCTAAATCACTTAATAGACAACATCAATTTGGAATTGAGTCAGTTATACAAGTGGTTTAATGAGAACTCTCTTAAATTAAACGTTAAAAAAACAAAATTTATGTTAATAGGTAATAATAAATTACAAAGTGAATTCAATCAAAGTAGTCTTAATACAAAGATAGGCTGTAGTATTATAGAAACTGTGAAACAAATTAAATACCTTGGATTTATTGTTGATGGTGCTCTGAGATTTAGGGAGCATATACTGTATGTTATTGATAAGATAACGAAAAGTGTCAATTTTATGTCTAGAGTGTCTGCATCTTTGACACAGTGGACAAGGGTAACGGTTTTTAATACTTTGGTCTTGCCACATTTTGTTTTTGGTTCCTCTATACTGTACCTAGCAAATAAGAACGAAATTAATAGACTCCAAAAATTACAAAATAGAGCGATGCGTATAATTCTTGGGGAAAGAAGGGACACACCAATAAGGAATATGTTGAATAGCCAAAACTGGCTCTGTGTTGAGAAATTTCTTACATATCAAACCATGATTCTCATATTTAAAATTAAAAATGGGATGACACCAAGTTATTTGACTGAAAAGCTCATTACTAACGAGTCAGTTCATTCATACCCAACAAGAAACAAACTTAATTTTCGTGTAATGACAAAGAATAAAAGTAGCTCGGAAAACTCTGTTTACCATAAAGGTTTAATTACCTTCAACTCTCTGCCAGTAGATATAAAAGATATAGGAAACCTTAACAGATTTAAAAGTAAATTGAAAGAATATCTTAAGGGAGAATGATTCAATTCAATAAAATCATTAAATTTCAAATAATGAATGACAGAAATGGATATAAAAGTTAAGTAGGGTATTATTGACGTGTTTATGTGATTTTATATTGTGTACATTTTTGACTGCATATTTTATCAATGTAAATTTATATTTGTGAATTTGCTTTTCTATTAATTTTACAATTAGCAAGTATGTACATATGATGATTACATTTATAAGGATGATTTGTTTTGTGCAATGTATTGGCCAAGTGCTAAAAAAAAAAAAAAAAAAAAAAAAAATAAAGGATTATAATAATTGTTGGAACAATTGTTGTAATGGAAGTCATTTGGCTGTTATTGCTAACAGGACATTGATAAAATGGGCCTAAGTGCATGCAATCTAAAAGTAAAGACTAAAAACATGACGCATGGTAATAGTTTCTAAAAGCGTTAGTGTGTTATTTACTTTCATATAGACAAACCAGTAAAAAGGAAAAAGTTGTGGTTTAGAACAAGACGCAATTTTATTATTGCAGCTTATCTTCCGTATTTTCTTTTAGTTTTAGACTTGAAACTGGGTAGATCAAATGGAATAGGCCGTCTAAGCACAAAACGAACTAAAAAAAAAAGAAGAAAAATGAGATATAAATCTCAAACAAAACAAAAGGAAATAAAAGAAGATGAAGAAGGATTATTAGGATTATTAAACCTGATGTGCTATTCAGATAATTGTTTTATAGTATTATTCTAACCGCCAAATACATCACAGTTCGCCAGTTAAAACTCCCAAGGTCTTTACTATCCTTAATTTTTGAGCGACAAAGTACAGCATATCAAATTGTAGAGTTTAAAGGTATTTTTTATTCTATAGCCTCACTGATAAGCCATGATACGGCGAAGTTCGTCTGGGTACGAGTAAGGAGAAGGTAAAGAGAAAACATAAACTTTAGGAAATGTATATTCTTTACGTTCCTAAATTTGTTAAGGTGAAGCGTTTGAGAGATGATACATTTTCACTTGATCATAACAAGGTGTTTGACTTAATTGTAAAAAGTGCCCTTATCTTTCTTATTATTTAATTCAAAAAAAATTCGTACAAAGAATAAACCTATAACAATGATACGACACAAAAATATTATTTGAATTTAAAATTTGGCGCTAAATCGTCAACCCGAAGTCAGATGGATAGCGTGACGTCATTGTTCTCATACAAAATCAGATAAGCACAAGAAGTTAAGAATCAACCTCAATTATCTATGGTCTTTCAAAAAATATAAGCTATAAAATAACCACAATAAGCATGTTATGAACAAAATAGGGTCTCTAGCATATATTTATGACACTGTTAAATCTTTTATATATGAAAATGCGATTTAAGGAACAAAATTCATTAGAAATGGTACAAAATAAGAGATCCAATTCAAATGACACTGTTAAATCTTAAAGACTAGTTAACTTCGCCAAACGGAAATAGTGTTAAACCACATACTATCTAAATATCTAACACCCATTTTATCAATGCCCTGTTAACACCAACTCTGACATACTTTCCAAGGAAACCATTGTTGGAATAATTGTTGTCATGGAAGTTATTTGCCTGTTATTGACTAACAGGACATTGATTAAATGGGCCTAAGTGCATGTAATCTAAAAGTAAAGACTGGAAACATGACGCATGGTAATAGTTTCTTAAAGCGTTAGTGTGTTATTTGCTTTGATATAGACAAACCAGTTAAAAAGAAAGGGTTGTGGTTTCGAACAAGACGCAATTTTATTATTGCAGCTTATCTTTCGTATTTTCTTTTAGTTTTAGACTTGAAACTAGGTAGATTAATGGAATAGGCCGTTTAAGCACAAAACGAATGAAAAAGAAAAAAGAAAAATGAGATATAAATCTTAAACAAAACAAAAGGAAATAAAAGAAGATGAAGAATGAGTTGTGAAATATGTCGGTGGTGTGTTGGTAAAAGGGCGAATACGCCAATTTTCAAATTTTACAGGAGAAGGTGAAATCCATTTTAGTAAGATTTAATAAGATAAGTCCCATATTCTTATTATATACATATACTAATTTGGAATTAAATTTAACTCCGAGGTCACGCATTTCAGTAACCCTGGCCAGTACTGTTCCATTGACTTTGCACTCATATTTTTGTTAAGTTAAGGTTTGAACCACACATCCAGGCACTTAGAGCGAGGTTGTCATCGCAGCACGGATGGTGGTAAATGAGCTGGGTTACATCATGAGAAAAAATGTACATATTTGCCTCATAGCATCGTATAGAGTCCCTTATTGGGGATTTTGCAACCAATCTCTGTTTCATTCGGTTTTTTTTTTGCAAAAGCGAGCAGTCCGCTACGTTTGTAGGACGAAGATCATGGATCACTGCAGTTTCTTAAGTCCCCTCCCTTTTTATATTGGGAATTGTATGTTTTGTTCATACGCATCTTCGGCGTATCAAGACATATGCGATGAGAAGTAGTAATAACTGGCTGTCGCCCATCGCAAAATCAACCCTCATAAAAAACTTTCTAATGTATGACTGGCTAAAGATATTCAATTATTTTCTATTCATCGTTAAGAAGGCAACTATACTAAAGCTCTTTTAAAAGCTTGTTGGAAAAATACTTTTGCAAATTATTTCTTTGCGGATAATTTGTTAAAACGATAAAAAATATTTTGTTGTTGGCGTTTTTGTTCGTTTATTTCTTTCTCTTTTAAGATTTGATTCTTCTCCATTCCCATCTAAATCCAGTCAGTTCTTTCATTTGATGGTAAATCAAATGATGTATTGGTGAATTCCGACTTCTATACCTTTAAAATTTGATCTTGTAGATAAAAGAAAATTTAAAAATAATTTTGTTGGTTCTTTATTAATAATAAAGACGATTTTTGACTTTTATGATTTAAAATATTCAATACCTAACTATTATAAGTAAATACGAAAATCAGGAATTTTCGGGGATAATACCACAAGTGCATAAAAACTTTCGAAAATTCTGAAAAATTGGGTGTTTCTTGGAAAGTACACGCAATGCAGTTTCGTATAAGGCAAGTCATTTAGATAAAGGGCATAATTTAGATCCACCTTGTGTTTATTTGGTGAATATGGAATTATATTTTATGCCACCTGTTCTGTGTCTCTAATTGTCTCAACTCGTTAAAAACCCGAATGTAATTTTGCTGCCTTCTCCTCTTCACGCTAATTCGTAGGAGAAAATAAAAAACCACTTCTTTTCCAGACCTTCTGGGGTACAATCAATACAATTGTACTGACCTTTCATTTATCCTCGTGCCTTTGCAATTCCATTATTTTAGCATTTTTTGCATCCCTGGCTAAACTCTTGATATTTATTTTAATACCATATTTTCAAAGTGTTCCTCTATCGCTATTTTTGCAGCTTAATTCTACATTACTTCTATTATACTTCCTTTATATTTTTCAGCATTATTTCTTCGCATAATGTAGCTCCAATCAACATGTACTTCAGCAATCTCACTTATTGATGTTTGCCCTAGAGCGGCAGTAGATTCTAACAACCCCAAACTTCATAAATTATTTCCATAGGAACGACTGGCTTTTCTTTATATTGGTTAGGATAATTTTTTTATCTACTTTCATTTAGTAATATGAATTTAACAGTTCTGTAAATCGTTTTGTAATGGCATCTATTACAGCACTAGTGCTGTAATAGATGCCCTTACAAAACGATTTTTAATAGCAGGTGCATTTTTACAGGTGCACTTTTATTTTTAAAAAGGCCTTTTGCCAAATATTTTTATTCATAGATGAAAGTAGATAAAATTTTGTACAATATTCTTGTTGTAAATTCATATTACTACACTCGATGTTTTATTAAACTCGGCTGACGCCTCGTTTAACAACTTTAACATCTCGTGTTGTAATATGAATCTTTACAACACTTATATCGTAAATATCTATTAATAGCTTGTTCGCTAAATTTACCAAAACAATTAATTTCAAATAAAACATCTAAAGCGATTTCTTTATTATCCGTTGCGTTAGTTGCTATAGTTCTGGGTGCTTTTAATTATGCACAACATGTGGTTTAAACAACAAAATAAAACTACGCATCATAACAGTGGAATATTTTCAACATGAAATTTCCACTGTAATTCAGTGAAAATTGCATACCTCTTATGGTAACTTGTAACCCGTAATTTGTTTAATCTCTGGCGTTTATTTTAGTCACTGCTTATCAAAATGTTAACACAATCTGGCCCATCCAAAATGCACTCTGATGATCCGCGACTTGAGGAATGGTGTATTTGTGGTATACTAAATGAAATGAAAGATTCAAAGTCAACAAGGAACCACCAGCGACGAATAGATGAATACCAAAAAGCAATGTTATCTATGTTCTAACAGATTAAAAAGAAAAACTTTTTATATATGCCGAGAATGCGAAAAACCCGTCTACCTGGATCATGTTAAAAAAAAATGCCTAGAAAAATTTAGGAATTATAGTATATTTCTTAAAGCAAGAAACTAATAAATCGTTATTGAACTATAAAACCCAGTGGTCTTCGCCGTATTCCATAGGCGTAGTCCAATTATTATTTCATATAACATTCGGAGTTGCAAGAATGGTTGAAATGTGTTCGAATCTGACTTGAATCGGACAGTCAACAATATACCGACTTGTGCACGAGGATAAACGCGGCCCCATCAGGTCACCAAAGAGAAGAGCAGGAAGAAAGAAACTGTAATAAATGAAGATGAAAAGGCTGCCATCAGAAGAATCATACACTCGTTTTGCTTAAAAAAAAAAGAAATACAGTAGAGTCGCGTTAACGTGAACACAAGAAAGTTTACCCTGTTCATATTAATGCGATTGTTTATGATACTGAGTGTGTGGTGTTTAAGAAACCATTTGTATAGTATATTTTTCATTTTAGAATTTTCACTTTTCTCGAATGCGTTTCTGAATTTTATGTGGCTTTAAGCTTTGGCTGACGACCCTTAGAATTCAACCATTCTGTTTTTTTTATTGATAGAACATATATAATATAATGGCTTTATCTACTCCATATTTCTTGGATAATATTGTTACACCCACAACCTTTTGATATTCTTCTATAATTTTCAACTTTCATAAAGTGCTAAACACATTTTTTTTATATTGACCATTTTCAAACGCTTAATTGACAAAACACAAGTAATCACGACTGTTTGCTGCGGCAAATAAGCCACTAATAGTAAATCATGGTTTTTGCAGCTAAATAGAAGTTTTTTTTAACACTGTTTACATTATCGAAAGTGTCGCCCTGTTCACACTACAAGGTATTAATGGACATATTTTGTCGTTCACATTATTGAGTAGTTCACATAAGCGCAAGTTCACATTAACGGCAGTCTACTGTACCTACCTTGGACAAAATAATGTCCGAAATGAAAAAGGATGATTTCATTCCACACCTCGGTAAGAAGAAACTATGGAAAACTTTGAAGGAAATGAATTTTTGTTATGAAAAATTTCAAAACAGAAAATCACTTTTAATAGAGAAAGACGAAATCATCTGCTGGCGACGACGATATTTGACGGTAGTTAGACAGTTTTAAAGAGAAAACAGGAATATCTATTATTTGGACGAAACTTGGTTAAATAAAGGTTATACCGTTGGCATTATATTAAAGGTAAAAGATCAATAATGACTCATATTGGTAGCAAGAACTTGTCGATGGCGGCTTACTAGCATTTAAATCAAAACGGACTGAAGACTATCATGAAGACATGAACGCTAATGTCGTTGAAAAATACTTCCAACAAATGCTAGATCTTATTCCTTTAGGGTCTGTTATAGTCATGGATAATGCCAGCTACCACTCAAGAAAATTCGAAAAAATACCAACGTCTTCTTGGAAAAAAAAAAGACATCATTCATTGGCTTACTGCAAATAAGAAGCCATTTCATAAAGATATGCTGAACAAGGAACTACTGGAGATTGTGAAGTTAAATAAACCTCTTCGTACAAAATTTAATGTTGACGAAATCGCTTCAAAACGAAATATAACGGTACTTCGCCTTACGCCATATCACTGTGAATTAATCCCCATAGAATTGGTGTGGGCGCAAGTAAAAGGGTTTGCAGCAAGGCATAACAACACTTTTAAAATGAGAAATTTTGGAAACCTCTTGCAAGAGGAAATAAAGGCAGTGGATTGTGAAAAATGGAGTAAGTGCGTCGAACACATGATTGACATAGGAGAAAGAATGTGGGAAGCTGATAACATTCTAGAAAACAATTTATAGCTCCTTATTATTTCTCTGGACCCTAACGACGATAGTTCATCAGACTACTCGGAACATGATGACTAAAATTTAAAAATTAAGTTGTATTGTACATTTGTACATAGTACATTTTCTTTTATAAATATTAATATTTAAACTACCTGTAGTAACGCCGTTGTTACTACAGGTAGTTTTCATTTTATTCACCAAACTGGCCTTTCTATTGTATGATAATTTAGGGCGACCCCAATTTAGAACCGATTCGGGGTGTGCACGTCTTAAATATCTAAAATACCGAATTTTCAAAAATTACCATTGCAATTTACCTGAAATTTACAATGCAACCTTTAAGTTGTCCACCCTGCTCAAAGGGTCCTGTCATTACAAATTTACATTTCATTGCTCTCTCGCATTAAGAAACAAAGTATAGTTTTATTGTTTTCTTTTTCTTTTTATTTGTTCAAAAATTTCTTTAGCGGAATTTAATGCATTGTTTTATTTTTATTACAGTAACTAAATATCTGATTTTTCTACTTATTATATTCCTCATAATTACTGGCATAAAAACCTAACTGTTTCAAGACGCCTTATTACCACAAAAATTAGCCTAAAATTGGGACATGCTTTCTACCCAGCACATCTATATAACATCCGTATTTTACCCTCTGATAGATGTAACTTGTGTCAAGTTAGATGCGATCTAAAACATATCTTTTTCAAATGCAGAAAATATTCTACCTATAGCAGCATACTTTTCAACTACTTAATACAGGTGCGTCAAATTGAATGTCCCTTCAATATCCTTTCGCTTTTGTTTGTGAAAAATAGAAAAGTAAATAAGGTTCTTGTACTTACATAAAGTTAAAATAGAATTATAAGGTTGAAACATTCGAATTACTATCTATGTCTTTCCCTCATGTGTTTCTCCCCCTTATTCCCTCATTAGTGGTCTTATGGTTTGTATTTTAAAACAAAAGTCGCCTTGACAGACCCCAGTGGCGTGAAGCGTGCGCCCCTGTTTATGTGTTTACTTTTTTACCATATTAATATTATTTAAAATATTAAAAAATTTCACTGTTCGACTGGGTATATGGCTGTTTAGCCATATGCCAATAAAGAAAAAAAATTTTGTTTAGTTTAATAAAGATTTTTAAATATAAGGTGGTATTTTTTTTTTATGTAAGAAAACGCGACAACCACATACCACATGGTCGTTTAGCGTAATGATTTTTAACGGTAGCCGTTACTGGTTAAATAAAATTGCTAAAGACAACATTGGCAAATTTGTCCTCGATTGTTATCAAAAAATAGATCAATCGATTCCCAGAAAACTATAATTTTCTATAGCGTCTTTGACCTTGGCCTTGAGTAGGTAGTTAAACTTTAAAAACTCATTAAGTAGTGTAATACTTATTTCCGAGAAACTCGCTAATATATCGCATGTATATCAAAGGAAATCAACGATATAGGCATTTTAATTCGATAAGGTCAATGTAAGTAATGCTAATACAGGGTCACAACCTTGAACGATAAAATAAAGAAGACCCATATCCCCAAAAGAAAATCAATTTAATTATTTTAGCAATGATGAACAGAAACCCATAAGTAGTAGTAAGTTGAATAAGGAGAAGAAGAGATATACCTACTTTCTTAAATAAATTTCAAAGTACTTAATATAATTTATAAAAAATTCAATGTGATGGATACCACTAAGGACGTCTTAAAATAGTGCCCTTAAAACATATTTAGCTTTTTAGTTTACCAAGGGTGAACTAAGCTTTACAACTTAATGCTTAAATTTTTAACATATTATGTAACGTATGAGAAAGACCCAAAAAAAAATATATCTGGCTAGCTTGCACATTAGACTAAAAAAAAATGTTGTTTGTTGTCGATAAAATTAATTATTTTCGAGAACAATTACAATAAACCAACAGTTATAGAAGACCTATGTTCGCAAAAAATGTGCGGTTAATTTATTTATCGTCACCGGAAAAACGTATTGTTATTGAAAACGTTATTATGGTACGAAATAAATAAAATAGCCTGCATTTTAGAACTTGTCATCTTTTACATCACTGAAACATTAATCCTTTACTTCGATGTTAATTTACTGATTTTTGGATTTCGGGGAATTTATTCGAAGTATGGAATACACGCTTATTGAATATGCAATGAATATGCTCGACTAGAAAAAAGTTACTCTTGTTTACTGTCGGTAAAATTAACCGTTTTCGGGAAAATGAATCATAAACGAATTCATGTTTTTTTTTTAATAAAAAGGGCCATGGTTTCTATCAACAAAGTGTGATACGAAAGTCACTCAAACAACAGAGAAGTTCCATTTTAATCCGAAAAAATACAAAAATTTAAAAAACACAATAAGTAATAGGAGGCACCTTAACGAAATTATTGAAAAACTTTATAAGAGGGTTCAACATGGGCTCCGTGAAGTTTGATACACTCGCGGGAACGACGAATTGAGGACTGCTGTACCCGTCACAATAACCCAGCCTTGGTCCTTATCACCTCACAATGAAAAGTGATTCTCTGTAGAAGTTCCTCCCTAGTGCCGACCGGAGTGGAATACACCAAATTTTTTAGGCGTCTCCACAGGTAAAAATCCAACGGCGTTAGGTCTGGAGATCGAGGAGACTAGGCAATATGTACTCTCTAACTTATCCATCGGTTTGGATAAACGTTGTTCAGGTGCTCCCGTACACCAATGCTAAAATAAGGTGGTGTCCCATCGTGCATAAAGTACATGTTTCGGCCGGTTTCAAGTGGTAAGTGATCTATTGAATCCTAAGCAATACGAATGGCCCAATCAAAAACTTGCAAATGATTCCTGCCCAGATCTTAATTATTATTGTTTGGAACTAATATTGATGATACGAAACAATAGCGGCATGCCGGCATGAGGATTTTTTTCATCAGCCCATACATGTATGTTGTGTAAATTGGTGATACCATCCGTGAAAAGGGTAATGCTAAAGAAGTTTATATTATTTCGTTACTGATCCAATAGCCAGTTTGCAAACTGCATTCTGCGAGAAAAATCTTTAGGAATTTGTTTATGTACTTTTTCAAATGATATGGATGTAACAGTTGTTCTTAAGAAACCTCGTGTACCATTGTTCTCGATGTATTAAACTGTGCTGATAATTTTCGAGTGCTTGTTGATGAAGTGTTATCTTAAGCATTTAAAATATTTTCCTCTAATTGCGGTGTACGTACGGTTCTTTTCAGACCAGCATCAGTACTATTTTCTTCAAAAATCAGTAAATTAATTTCTAAGTAAAGGATCATTGTGTCAGCGATGTAAAAGATGACAAGTTCTAAAATGCAGGGGTTCAACCTTCCCGTGATAAATCCAAAAACCTATACCCAGGCGCGGATCCAGGGAGGGGGGGGGGGGTCATGGGTTCTTCCACTTTACTTGTCAAAAATAACGTATTGTCATTAACAATTATCCAGCAGTGGGAGCCCGAACATCGATCACTCGACTTTTTTTGACAGAAGAGCCAAGATTGGGCGCACAAAATTCGTTAAATCGAATCGATGCGATTAAAATCTCTTGATTGCGGTGGTAGGGCAGTTGAGTCGCTAGATGTTAAGGTCAGATTTAGGATAGTGTTTAGTTTTTCAATAAATTTATGTATATTTTTCTTGTTTTGTATTGCACTATGGCCTCTAAATAGACCTGGTGGAAAATTAAAGGTGTTAAGTTCAGTTTTAAAGTTGTTTGTATTAAATACCAAATAAAAATATATTACCTGTTGTACACGAGAGCCTGTTGCAGCAAGAACAAATATTGCAAATAATTTGCGTCTTTTGAGAAAGCGGCGTGCATTAAACTGTCGAAAATGGTACCCTAATTTGCCTAAGCAGCGATGTATAGGACTATGAACTGAAAATTGTCCAAATCGGTGATAATATATTATGTTTTTTAGCCCACATACATATTTCATAACTCATTCTCTTCTCCATCTGTTCCCGTTTTTTGAAGCTTAGCTTCATAACTCATATAGCAACTGAGTAGATAGATAAATCTTTTGACAGAATAGTTCAGGTTAGTTCCTAAATTCTGCTATCTCACTTACATAACTCGTTTTGTTTGAGAACACTGACATTACACTCTCCACTTGACCCCGGAATGGCATATTGGAGGAAAATGATAAATTCACATATCAATTTTTTCTAGGAGCGCGCGCAAAGCAACTGCTTTTTGCATAATACGTGCACTAAAGCTGAATATTTGTTTACCAGTGACAGTAATGATGAACATTTTTTTCAACACTTACGGAAGTGCTGAAAGCTTTTTCAACCCTAAAATGGAATACACCAGATCTACAGGGTTATCATTTTAGTTCGTCCCACTTTTAAGAGCTTGTATATAACTTTTTGGTTTTTTGAGATAGCACGTTTATTCAAAGAACAAGATGTGGAATTGTGAGCCATATTTTTATTCCTTTACTTACTCACGGTTTTTGAATATGCGGCAGGAGGAAATTTAAGATCGCTTAGACACCTATTCTAATGCTAAGAAATTTTATATGGCATTGAGATGGAGAGCCGCCACGCAGTATGCGTCTAATGGATAGTAAAAACAGGTACAATAAAATGGTCTACAATCAGCCCAGACTTAACACCCTGTGATTTTCTTTTTTGGGGTCATATTAGAAATATTATTTACAATACTCCGTGTTATTCGTTAAATGAACTGTATATTAGAATGGATAACGCCATCTCTCAGATTCAAAATAATAGAAAAATTTTATTAGAAATAAATAGTAACATTGTAAAAGTGTTTCGTAAATAAATCGAAAATGGAGGTGGTCATGTAGAGCAATACATATTATGAAATAATAATTTAGTTATATTAGAAATATAATTTTAGCTATTAAATCATTGTTATAAACTTTTATTGTTTTCTAATTATACCAATATTAATAAAATGGTTTATTCGTTTTAATGTGTCGTACCTCATTGATAATTCACCTCACTTTTATTGAACCAATTAAAACGCTCATTTTCATAGCAACCACCTTGGTAACGGTCGTCTTACCCGATAAGACTACCGCTAGCTCGAAAAGACGCTTGTAGCTTTTTTACTTAAATAAAAAATTAGTAACACCTCTAACTTGTATATTTACCTTTATCAGACGGCCTTCATTTTTATGTTCAGTAAATTATCCAATAAAATACACCTCTAGAGGCGGTTTCTTATCTTCATACCTTCGTTTTTCACTCGAAACTCGATTTTCCAAGAAAATTTTCACTCAATGTAATTTTTACTAATAATCAAAGATAAGACCCTCGAGCTAAAGCTCTCGGGATCATATCAGATTATAAGTAAACATTACATTTCGTAAAAATTTGTCAGAAAATCGATTTCTTGTTAAAAACATCGGTATTACCGATAAGACGCCTCCTCTATCGGTATATTACTGTTGATAAGATAATCTGACAAGCATAATTAGGAAACAAAACTTGCATAGCTATCTTGATGCTTTTTAACAATATTATTTTTACATATTTTTGTCAGTATTTGATGGAATTAAGAGAATAATGCATATTTGTGTTATTTTTTTTAAATCGTAAGAAAAGGGGCCATCTAATGCGCTTCTTATAAACAGAGTGTCCCATTTAAAAGAATAAAATTTTTGCTTTTAATTGTGACATGTGGCACGTACTGTCATTTTTGACAAAACCCCATAAAAACTTGGCTAACGATTCCACATCCTGTTCTTTGAATGAACGCGCAAACTGAAAAAACAAAAGAGTTACAGGCTCTTAAATGTGGGACAAACTAAAATGATAACACTGTACATGGTGAGTCAACCATAGAGTAAAGTTCATTATCTCATTTGTTTCGGGAACTACCAAAACACATTAAATACAAAAGTTTTAGAGAATGTTAAGATGCACACCTTTTTTAATTTATTTGTTAATAATTTTATATACCTAAACCTAGTAGTTGTTCTAATATTTTAATTTTTCTAGAAAAATATTGGTTCTTACTCTTATAAAAAATAGTTCCGCCATTGTTTCTGAAGGTGGAATATTCATATTTGGTACAAACGTTCTATTGTATGATAGTAAAAACCATGTAACGAAATTTGAGATAAATGCTACAGGGCGTTCAAAATAAATTTACACATTTCCACTCATTTAAATTGAGGAATATCAACTTCTTTAAATGGCACATCCTATATATTATTATTTTTTCTGATAGGTTTTATAAAACTCTTCAAGTTTCATTAAGTATGTTATATACCTATTTTAAATAGTTTGCTATTTATTTTCATTTCTCTCATTTTTACCCTTGTCTCAATTACACTAACGGGACTAACGCTTAAAATAAGTTGACCATGACCAAATAAAAATTTAGGCATTCTTAACTTTTGAAATGTCAATTAAGCAAGAAAAAATAGTTTAATTTATTGTTGTAAGTGACGTACCTATAAAAATAAAATAGTTATGGATTTTCCTAAAAATGAATTAAATATACTGGGCTGGCGGAAAAAATTGTCTTTTGACAGTAAGGGTTTACGGTGCCGAAGTACCCTAATAGACACTTACCAACTAGACAATATTTTCAATGCTTAATGAAACGGCTTGATGGTAATGGTAGCGTTGAATATAAGAAACAAAAGTGGTAAACCGAAATGCTACCAATGAGGAAAAAGGAATTGAGATTTTACTTCATGTTGAAGATAATCCCCAGGTTAGTAGCCGTCACTTAGCTAACTTATGTGACACAACCTAATCTAAGGCTAATTGCACCACGAGAAAATTCAAATATCATCCTTTCCATATGGAACAACATTAAGAGCTTTTAGACCGTGATTTTAAACAACGAGTAAACTTTTGTACTATCATAAATGAAGCTGTAGAGGCCGATCCGAATTTTTTGTCCAAATTAATATTTTCTGATGAAGCTACCTTCCGCAATAATGGAGCAGTTGACCGCTATAGTATGCACTTTTATTCGACAGTTATTCCATTCTGGGTTCGGGAAACTCAAAATCGAAACCATTGGTAGCTTAATATATGGCGTGGAATCAAAAATCTTTGAGTTATTGGTCCATATTTTCTCCGCGAATCTCCTTGAAGACGTTGATGGCATTGGAAGGGAACAAATATGGATTCAATAAGACGGAGCTCCTGCTTATTGTCATCGGGAAGTTCGGGAACTTTTAAACAATCATTACCAACAAAAATCGAACGGTAGGGATGGATTCATTGGGTGGCCCCCTCGATCATGTGACTTAACACCTTTAGATTTCTTTTTGTGGGCCTACATTACAAATCGCTTTTATGTAAATCCCCTTACAACACCAGAAGATATGGAAAATAGGATACGGGATGCCTGCAGGACAATACCACCCTCTATGCTAAGACTAAACATGTGTATCCAAGTAGACAAGCATATCTTTAAACATTTATTACGTCATAATAATAGTAATAATAATAATCATAATAATAATAATAATCTTTATTCAGATAATCAAATTTGTTCAATTCACAATAATAAAATTTATACTCTAACATGTTTATCTGAAAAGGCGAAGTTCATCTCTTGTTTGAAACAAGAGTTGGTCTTCCACTTAACCTTTAAAAAAACTAAAATATAACATGTAAACAGAGTTTAAAACTAGAATACCTAACAACTAACCTTAACTAAAAAAGTTTAAAGTGCAGGAGCATTATATGTTATTCACAAAGATTTATACACTAGAAAAAGAAAAAGATGAAACTATAATTAGCAATAAGCTCGACGGCAATAAGTATAAATAAACATAAATACCGAAGGCAAGGATACATATGAAAATAAGGAACAAAAAACCAAAAACATGTACAAAGTACCTACATTAATTTTATCAATTTCCCAGTAAGTTCCTTTTATACAATTTTTTAAACGATGCAATTGACTTTGCTTTTAGATCTGTAGGGATAGCATTGTAACGAGCCGAAACGCTGTAAGAAAAACTCCGCTCAAAAACCGACATTTTATGAATAGGTGGTGTGATCATACCTTTAAATCTTGCATTTAAATTATAAACGTCAGTACGAAAAGTTATTTTTTGGTGTAGATAAGAAGGTTTTTTTGAACAATATTATTTTATGATATAAAACAGCTGCATGAAACAATTGCCGCTGCGCGCTGCTTCATACTCAACCAACCCGCATCCCTCAACTTGTGCCTTACTGAGTGACACTTTCTAATGCCGTATGCAAAACGTAGGCAATAGTTCTGAATTTTTTGAATTTTACGTGAGGTGAAGGCTGTGAGGCATGGACCATATACCACATCACAATGACTGAAAGTGGACAAAATAAGAGAATCACATAACATGAGTTTAAGATTCGAATCTAAAATAGTCCGGGAGTTTTACAACAATTTAAGTTTAAAAATGCGGTTTTTTACACACTCCGAAATATGTTTGTTAAATCTCAAATCCGTGTCTAGCCAGAGTCCAAGACTTTTGGCCACTTCAACGAAAGGTATTGACACATCATTGATTTTTACTTTTATATTATTTTTATTTTCTAGCCGATCTTTATTTCTGCCGAACAGAAGAGCGACGGTTTTGTTTGGGTTAAGTGTCAGTGAGTGTTCTTGTGAAAACCTAAAAAGGGCATTCAAGTCATTGTTAATAAGCTCACAACCACGATTTAAGTTACTTGGATTAAATGAGGAGAACAACTGAGTGTCATCAGCATACATTTGTGCCGAGCCGCTCGTAACAACATTTTTTAGGAATGCAGTGTAAATTGTATACAAGATTGGGCCCGATATGGACCCTTGAGGCACTCCAATTGATATGTGTTTGGCATCAGAGATCCGTCCATACAGAGTCACTCGCTGTTGCCTGCCACTAAGATAGCTATCAAAGAATGAAACTGCAGATGCCGAGAGTCCGATATATTTTAAAATTAACTTTAAAGAGTCATGATTAATGGTATCAAATGCCTTGGAGTAGTCCAAAAGGACCAACACTGTTAACTTACCTGAGTCAATGGCCCTAAAAATGTGATCTGTGACATTACAAATTAATTAAAAATTAAGCAAGTACAAGAATGAGTGTTATTTATTTTATAGCGTTAATCCCGTTAGTGTAATAAAAACAAGGGTTAAAATGAGAAAAATCAAAATAAATCGCAAACTATTAAAAATAGGTATAAGACATACTTAATGAAAGATGAGGAGTTTTATAAAACCTATTAGAAAAAATAATAATATACAGAGTGTGCCATTTAAGAAAGTTGATATTTTTTAATTTAAATTAGTCGATCTAACTCAAATTTCGTTACATGTTTTTTTTTTGTCATTCCAATAGAACGTTTGTACCAAATATGAGTATTACACATTTGAAAACAATGGCGGAACTGTCAATTTTTTATAAGAGTAAAAACTAATATTTTTCTAGAAAAATTAAAATATTAGAACAAATAATACTAGGTTTAGGTATATAACATTATTAACCAAAAAGCTATAGAATTTCATGCAGAATCTAAAAATGAATTAATAAATAGGATGTTCGATTTAAAAAAACTTATGTTATATTCGCCACGCTTTTTTAAACCACCCTGCACACTCGAAAATAATTTTAAACTGTGCATCTTAACATTCTCTGAAACATTTTTGGTAATTTCCAAAAGAAATGAGATATTGAACTTTACTCTGTGGTCGACTCACCCTGTACAATCACATACTTACCTATGTAAGGTAATTTTAACAATTCTCCTCACTCGTAGATAAAACATTGTAGCTAACACGTACCGAAAAGAATCACTCTTAGCACTTGTTAGGTAAAAGAGCAATGGTATTTTATCATTATCTTTTGTACGAGTTTTCTTTTTCAGTGTTTATAATTATTGAATAACTAATAACTTTCTTTGCTAATACCTAAGTAACATAAAATAATTAATACAATCTACAATCAAATAGGCGTCCTACTATAGTGTTTCCTGTAAAATTTCTACTTGAACCGTATAAATAACGAAATATTAACCCTAACAGTGATAGTATTGCACTTTTAATGTTTGGGAAATGGGGAGCATAGATGGGCGCTCTCCGTAACCTGTACCGTTGATACAGCCTAAACCTAAAAACTCACTTTTGTTTGCTGTTTATTTATGCCATTTTTTTGAGTGACTCCATTTGAAACAGGCTTAGTTTCTATCAATTGACTTGGTAGTTTTCCTCCTACATTTGCTAGTTTTCCTGTCATATAAAGAGGTTGTTGATGGTAATCCTCACTAAAACCTATAAAAAGTAGTTTCAATAAATAAGCTGAATTAACTTAATTACATAATATTATTTGACTAACTTATTAAATGTAGGATTGTAGAAGGTGTAATAAAATATTGAAGTGTTAATAATTACACAGCTGAATTTTTTTGAAACATGCAAACTCTTTAAAAACAACACAGTATGGAAGGGTGAAACCTTTCCAGTAACTACACAGGATAAGTCAGACATGAAATATACTTTTATGTTTGAAATTGGACACCCTGTATATTATTTATTATTTTAGTCGTTTTCTGACAGATTAATGACATAAATTGGAATATTTGTTAAACTAGCACAAAATTTAAAATAAAAAGTACGCCAATACAAAACAAACGCTTCCAAACAAGTGGGTAGACAGAAGAAGTAAAATGAGGTATCTTGCCATATTCCGGAAGATATATGCGAAATGTCGCACGTAGCGACATCTCGCAGGAATATCGAGCGTATCGACTCAACCAATCCAACGAGAACTTATAAAAGTCCTAAAAGCTGGAATGGGACCCGCAGCGACGAGTATCTATGTCAGGTGGTTTATTTATATATATTTATATATATATTATTATATATTTATAGAAAGGCATCTTAGGGAAGGCGTCTTGATGGCCACGAACCTGCACTGGTCACAACACGCATACCAAACAGGCAAATCTACTGAAACAGCACTGCATTCAGTGGTTTGCAAAATAGAAAAATCATTACAGCAGAAAGAGCTCGCTTGCGGGACTTTTCTGGACATTGCAGGGGCCTTTGACAATACGTCATGTGGCTCCATAATCATGGGATTGGAGAGTAAGGGCGTCCACAATACCATCGTAAGATGGATAGGGGCCATGCTCAACAACCGAACAATTACCACCACACTCAATGAGGAAACGGTTAGAGCGCTCGTCGCAAGAGGATGCCCACAGGGGGGAGTTCTGTCCCCTCTATTGTGGTGCGTCGTCCTAGACGGGCTTCTCAGGAGGCTTCATGAGAAAGGTTTTTATGCTCAGGCATATGCGGACGATATTGCGGTGGTCATCTCCGGCAAATTCCCGGGGACCATCAGTGGTCTCGTACAGGGTGCTCTGAGACAAATAGAACTATGGTGTACAGACCAAGGGCTATCGGTGAACCCCACTAAGGTGGAACTGGTACTCTTTACGAAAAAAAGAAATATAACTGGGTTTAAGGATCCGGTAATATTCAACACAGCCATCCCGAGAGTATCGTCTGTCAAATACCTGGGTGTTCTCCTGGATCATAAACTGACATGGGGACCCCACGTGGATAGACAGATCCAAAGGGCTACGGCTTCACTCTGGGGATGTAAAAGGCTCCTGGGCAAAACCTGGGGACTTAACCCCAAAGCCACCCTGTGGCTTTGGACAGCGGTAATCAGGCCCATGCTGCTCTATGCTTCGGTAGTATGGTGGCCTGCGGCAGAACTATCAACAGTAAAGACCCGCTTAGCTCGGGTACAACGTCTGGCGTGTACGAGCACGACGGGAGCTATAAGAACGACTCCAACTGCGGCCCTGGAGGCTCTACTTGCGCTTCCGCCTCTTCATATAATAGTGAAAGCGGAGGCCATGAGAGCGTCCTACAGGATAAAACAATGGGGTATGTGGTTAGATAAGGGCCATGGCCTAGGCCATGCCAGCATTCTGGGAACGCTTGTGCGGGGGGAGGGTATGCTGGAATCGCCCAGTGACATTCTTCCTCCCACATACGTGTTCAGAAAATCGTTCAGCACAGAGATACCGACTAGAGACGCCTGGGGCGAGGACCAAAGAGCTCAGACGGAAGGTCAAGGGCTCATCTGGTATACAGACGGGTCTAGGACTGACGGGGGCTCGGGTGCTGGCGTCTGGGGCAGGAGGCCAAGGTGCGAATTAACCTTCGCACTGGGCTCACACGCCTCAATTTTTCAGGCGGAAATATTCGCTATCAACAAGTGCGTACTGGCGAACCTCGATAGAGGTTATAGGAATCAGCAAATCACGATTTGCACCGACAGCCAAGCAGCCATAAAGGCGCTGGCATCAAACAAATTTGTGTCGAAAGGAGCCCTAGACTGTCGAGAAAATCTCAACGTCTTAGGCAACTCCAATAGGGTGCGGCTTATCTGGGTTCCAGGACACAAAAATATACAAGGCAACGAGGAAGCTGACACGTTGGCTAAACGTGGTTCAGCGGCCTCATTCAGGGGGGAGCCAGTGCTGGGGCTTCCAGCGGGCTTTGCCAACAATGTCATTGACAAGTGGGTAAAACGGGAAGCCAAAGAGAATTGGACAAATACAGCGGGGCTCAGACAGGCTAAGCTCCTCATTCAGGGGTACTGTCAAAACTTCGCCGACACGCTATCCAGAATGAGTAGGAAAAACCTAAGGATCGTTACGGGCATCCTTACTGGGCACGGCGGTCTGAATAAGCATCTGTATACAATGGGGCTGAACAACTCAGCAGTATGCAGGTTCTGCAAGCAGGAGAACGAGGACTCACTGCATGTCCTATGCTTCTGTAATAGCCTTATACGAAAAAGGCACCAGTACCTGGGTGCAGGACTACTTGCACCAGCGGATATCAAGGAGCTTTCACCAACCCTAGTGCTCGCCTTCGTGAAGGGCATAGGTTTGGCGCAACCCTAACCAACGCGGCAGAGCACAATGGGTCGACAGGCCTGAGTGCTGCGGTGTCAGAGCTGCCCGCACTTACATACATACATACATACATACAGGTGGTTTATTAGAAAATAATAAAATTTAGTGTGCGGGTTCATCATACTAGGACCTTCAATAGAGTCTAATACAGTTTTGATGTCAAATTAACAGTGTAGCCAATATTTGAAGGTAACAAAATTTACATGAGATTTCCTATTGCCCGTGTGGCGGTGCACCATCCGCTATAGGGTAAATATGGAAAGGGAAAGCAAACCCCTGTCTTCCTTCTTAAAAATTCTTCCGAATTTAAAAACCTTTTCGGCCGTAACTTTGAACCCACATATTTAGTTTAATGAAATTTTAATATTTCATGTAGGCCATAAGGACTCATAAAACCATACCACAGTCGATGTATTGCATCGTCAGGGATGTCAGGAACAGACTTGCTACCTCACTCGTTGGATCCAAATTTTTACAGGTGTCATTTTACAGAATTGAAAACTGATTTTTTAAATGCTCTGCTCGTTGCCATTTGAAAAAGGTACTCTACATTTATGTCGATAAAATTAGCCATTTTTGAAGAAAATAATTTTCACGTATAACATTTTATTGAAATAATAATTGAGTATCTATACCACATTAAAACACTAGTCGTTCTTATTTCGTGTGTTTGCCCACACTTTCCTAAATTCTCTGATCGGTTGAGTACATAAGACTTGAGTAATGGAGGATTAGTCATATAGTAAATATGCTGACATACATCTAATTTATCGACAAGCACTCGGCAATTGAGTGGAGGCGAGAAGAAGATATTCTGATACATTTCCAATCCGCACCGAAGAACTTTTAAAAGGGTTGATCGTAGCTTAAGAGAAACAGGTAAAAAATCAAGTGAAATAAAAAAAATGCCAAGAGTAGCTGATCTTTTGCTAATCCATTTTAAGAAGTTTTTTGCCTTGTCGTGGTGGAGAAGGGCCTTCAAGAAGAGCAAGGAACTCTCAGTTAGAGAAGGAAATTCTGGATGAGAAAGCTTAAAATCCCTTTAATAGTGTAAGAAAACCGTCGGTCTATGTTCATGCGACAAAGCGGGTTATTCATGAGACCCTTCGAAAACAATTGCTACATCCTTATCACGTCCAAAAGGTACATGCCAAGTCTTCCGCTCATTATCCTACAAAAGTCATTAACGCAAATCGGTTTCTGCAACGATTGAGCCAAAATTACTTCATAATTTTACTAGTATTATCTTGTTCACGGACGAAGCTGGTTTCACCCGAGACGGAGTAATAATTTGCCATAATTTGCATATTTGGCATGAAGAAAATCTCCATGCAATAGTTCAGACAAAGCACCAACAAAAGTTCATGGTTAACGTGTGGACGGGGATTATTGGGAATCATCTCATTGGACCGTATTGTAGACAAATTAAATTGTGTCATAAATTTGCAATTCTTGCAACAAAACTTAAACGGTTTATTAGAAATGTGCCCTAAGAAATTAGAAATCAGATGTGGTATATGCACGACGGTACACCGCCCCATTTTAGCAATTAAGTTCATCAGCACTTATCAATACTTTTGGTAATCGATGGATAGATCGAGGTGGATCTATTTTATGGCCACCGAGGTCGCCCGACATGACTACATTGGATTTGTTTTTGTGGGGGAAATTTAAAGCGGCTTGTATATTCGACGCCCGTTCCCCAAGATTAATACATCATTTCAACTAAATAGAGTATAGAGGTACAGGGCGCCCATTTCAAAAATCTCCTGAAGTAAACAAGAAGAAGCAAATCTTTCACATTTTAACAGTCTTACATTTAAGTTATTTCCGAAATGTCAACCTTCTCAATGGTTCTTTTATGCGGACACTTCGATTTGAGAGAAATCACCAGAGTATTTAAAAAATCAGTTCTCAGTTCGGTAAAATGACACCTGTCAAAATTTTGGCTCTTGACGATGTAAAACATCTACTGTAGTCTAGTTTTATGGGTCTTTACGGCCTACATAAAATATTAAAATTTCATTAAATTATACATGTCGGTTCAAAAGTTAGAATCGGGCTCTGTATCTCCGGTAAGGGGCACACGTTTTTTAGGACAAATTAGGGTTATTTTGACGTCCCCTTAACGCTCCCGCGAGTATAACATATACTTACCAGACAGCCTGTCTACATAGGGTGTTAGGGAGAGCGCACACCAGAGCAGTAAATTGCTTGAGAGGAAGAAGTGTCTGTGAAACATGCTTGAAACGCACGTCTCATGTTCTGGAAGTACGCGCATATCAAGACAGTGTACGAATTGCATGCAGTCCGTAGAAGAGCAAATATTAATTGCCATTATCAAAATGCCAACGTCTTATGATAAAGATGTTTTAGCATTCTACATGATTCTACATGCTGCACGAATTCAATATTATTTATTACAATTGTAAACACTTAAATAATTATCAAGGGGTAAACCGCCCTGGAAATGTCAATGTCAATCAATACGGAACATTGCAAAATATAAGCCGAAAAGCTATATCTCGCACGACAAGCGACATAGAACAGGTCCTGTTTTTCAGCATGCATGCCGTGCGGCACTGCATAGTGAGGCGACTCAATTATTCCTCCTACACACGCTGAAACATGCTGCGATGCGGGCATCGACTCTTATGTTTCATGATGCAAGTTGCAGTGTGTGTAGTACTGAATTACGTATTTGGCATCAGTTGCGGCTTGCAGCGATGCAGAGTCTGGAATCCCATTTTGGTCGGCGAGCCACGACGCCGAGTCGGTGATGCTGATGCAAGTTTCAGCGTGTATAGAATTGCGGCGACGCGAAGACGAAAGACGATACCTATTTATTTATTTTCCCGCGTCATTTTAGAGGTTCGTTTGTTGTTTATTTGATGGTGGGTGTAAATTTCGTGATGGAAAGTGATCGAGAATTTTGGGAAGAGTTCATAAACATTTACCATCTGCATACGTGTCTTTGGAATACAAAGGCTAGAGATTATTCAGACAGAAACATAAGAAACCAAGCATATGAAGAACTTGTAAAAAAATGCAAGGACAAATTTCCAAATGCAAATAAGGACTATGTAGTAAAAAAAATTATTACCATGCGATGCAGTTTTCGACAAGAATTAAAAAAAGTCATAAACTCTCTTAGGTCTGGGAGTGGCACTGATGAAGTTTACGTTCTATCCCTATGGTATTCTGATATATTAAGTTTCATAGCAGAGAAAAAATTTTTTTTTAGTATTCGAATTCACATAGAGTACCCCAAATAAGTTCCAATATCCTGAATTTTAACTCATCCACAAAACAATTTATTGACATTTATTGAGTTCGAGTCAAACCACACTTTTTTTCCTGGAAAGGTACAGCGCCGTTAGTATTGAAGTATATTTTGTATTCATCTCTTATTTTTTTTGCTCGCGCAGTTGCTGCTCTCGGAGTACGTTTTAGTGGTGTTAAAGGATTTTTATCTTGTCGCCATTCTCCGGGTATTACTTCCCCAGTTTCAGTATCTTCTTGGTTATATGAAGATCTTGGTGAATAAGTTGTAGATGAGTTACATCTAAGGAAGTTATGAAGACCACAACATGCTAAAACTATACCTTTTCAATGTCAATAGCAATATCAGTATGGAATATACGAAACCGGCTAGCCATTATACCAAAAGCATTTTCTACGATTCTCCGTACTCTACTTAATCTATAATTAAATATCCTTTCTTCCTTTGTTAAGTTTTTTTGAGCATACGGCTTCATTAAGTTCTCAAGTAGCGGAAAAGCTTCATCTCCTACAAAAGTATAGGTCAAGCTAAACTGAGTACCACTGGGAGTTTCAGGACGCGGCAAATGTAATTTGTCATCTGTCAGTTTTTCATAAAATGTAGTTTCTTGCAATACCCCTCCATCGTAAATCCGACCATTAATACCGGTGTGAACCATTATGAACTCGTAATTTGCATTAACAACTGCTAACAATACGATGCTAAATTTGCCTTTATAATTATAATTTTTTTAAAACGCGGTGGTTTCTATTAAACAAAGTCAGGGGTTTAATACATACCACCATCAAGCCAATAATAATGGTCAATATTGTACCAATACTAATTCTTTAAATACAGTTGTTACTCCTGCATATACTAAGCTTCAATTAATAAATAATACCAGAACATTTCAACTTCATAATACAACTGAACCACAGCAGATTGAAAATGTTAACGAATTCTTGCATTTCAATAAGCAGTAGTTTTTAGTTGTGCTTTGATATGTTTATAATAAATAGATATAATTTATAGTGTTTATTTACCTTTAAGTATCCTTCCTTTAATAATTCCTCGTATATAGCAGTACACGTTTCAGGAATAATTTTGCTTAATAGTTGAGGAAAAATCGCAGTAGAAAACTTCAAATCTTCATAGCTATTACCAGTAGCTAAATATCTCAGTGGTACAGCCAGTCTCTCTTCTGCAGTAACGGACTCCCTAATTATCGTATTCACTTTTTTAATTCGGTAGCGAATTTTGTTCAATATATAGTCAAAATATTTTTCGTTCATACGGAGGTAGTTTATATAGTCCGCTGGCTCATGTACTTTTAGCTCTTTCAATAAATTTGCAGTTGAATAACTTTTTCTTTCCATAAAGCATCTTTTGAACCATTTTCTTTTTGATTTCCTTCTTCTTTTAGATACTATAAAGAGTGCCCCAACTACTGCTAAGAAAACTGGTGTTGGGAAAACGTGCCTCATTTTATTCGTAACGCGCTACTTTTAATAATAACTTCACAACTCCCTAGTATAGATAACTTCACTCGACTGTTCTTGTATTTCATGAACATAGAGTCGATTCAGGCATCGCAACAGGTTTCGATTTGAGTAGGAGCTTATGCAACTGATGCAAGTTTTATGAATCCTTGAGTCGATGCATGGCATCGTAGCATGTTTCAGCGTGTGTAGGCCGCTTATAACGGGCGCAATGCTAGACGTTTAAAATATTAAAGTTCCTACTACTTTTAGAAGGGAAACACCGCAAATCCGAATCTTGTAGTCCGATATCTGGTTCGCCATAAACATCTAATGTTCCATCCACCGTAAAACACCCTTTATTAAATCATTTTAGAGAACTAATAAGATATTTTAATATATAACATAGGGTGTTGCATTTAAATTAATCAAGCTAATTCCTGACAGGCCCTGTATACTCAAATGTATAGTTATAGGAAACATTTTACCCTTCTAAAGTACGCCGTTCTTGTGAATTTGTAAATTTTTATAAAATTATGTTTAACCGTTTTTTTAATAACATACCTATTTGTGGCATTTCTTCATTATCTAGGTCATCGCCTAAATTCTGGTTGTTCATCATATCGATTAAGTTATTGCGAGAATCAATATTGTCGTAGCTTTCTTCAATATCGTTGTGTTCCTCATATGTTCCATTTCCATTGTTATTATTATATGATTTCTGTACTGTTGCTCGCTGGCTGATGATAGGCTTTCCATTTCTTACTTGACTGACAGACTTTTTAACTGTACTTTTGATTACTGTGCGACTGGTAGTATTACTAATATTTTTTTCCAAACCACGAACAGTTGATTTTGGTTTAAGAGGTTCAAGTGGGTAACTCCTATCTACACCTGCTTTCTGGCGGCGCTCGTCAAACATTTGTCGCACCTGTAAGAAAAATGGAGTTCGTTTTAAATATACACTCACAGGCAAAATAATCGATCTACTCAAATTATCCATAAATTCAAAAACATTTTAATAATAATTCACTAAAAATAGACGTACGTTGATGATATACAGGTTTAAACAAAAAGAAGTTTATTACCATAAGTTTAAGACACTCTGTGGAGTGGCAAAACAGTGTATTGTTCTAAACTAACTTTTGATTATCAAGTTACATCTATTCTTAACAATTTTGTTTTTAGTTCACCTCGATATCTTTGTATTTGTGAAAAATATGGATTTCTTAAAAAATCGTTGCAATTTCCAATAATTTTTCTGTACGAAGGTTGCTATGGAGGATGACAATAACAGTTTTGTTGGACCATACCATACTTGAACATGTCATTTACGGCTTTTAAAAGTTATCAAATTAATTTTTGTAAATGAATGTGAGTTACGTCTGAAGTGTTTAAAAATGGATAGGTCTCCGACTGATGTTGACAAAGCCATTGCTTTAATCCAGGATGGACGGTCACAGTATTACGTGGTAAAAGTTTTAAACGTCACAAGAAGTAAAGTACAAAGGGCTGTAAATCGGTTTAATCAGCATGGCGAGTACAGTAGAAGGAGTCAATGTGGTAGGAAGAGGTATACGAATCAACGAGATGATCGCTTTATTACACTAAACGTTTTACGTTGCCGAAGAGTAACTTCTGTGGAGGTAAAAAACTTATTGGAGGACGAACGGCGGATCCAAGTAAGCGAAAGAACAATAAGAAGGAGGTTATTTGACATTGGATTACACTCAAGGAGACCTGCAACCACTCCCGAGTTGCTGAGAAACTACAGGGTTGAACGTCTTAGATTTGCTACGAAACATCAAAATTGCCCGGGGCATTGATGAGTGGGAAAATATCTTATTTACCGACGAATCTAGATTTTGCTTAAAATCACCGGACGATCATCAAAGAATCTATAGAAGAACGGGAGAACGTTTTGAGCAAAATCATTCTTCGTCTAGGGTAAGCTATGGTGAAGGCTCCGTTATGATGTGGGGTGGCGTGACATTCCACCTTATTTTGAGGCATTTTTCCTTATTTCTGTATTAATTTTGATACCGAATTTTTACTCTTATTTAATTTTGTCCAGAAATCCTACCTGATGATAATAAGATAACTTATGCGATAGACGTACACAGCACAACGGACTTGTTAATAGTCGATAGGGGGGGGGGGGGGGATGACAGCGGATAAATAAATTTGTCAGGTTTGAGAACCATGTTGTTCCGTTTGCTCCATTTGTGGGAGACGATTTCATGCTAATGCATTATAACGCTCGACCGCATGTTGTGAGAGTAGTTAATGAATATTTAGATGAGGGGGAATTGGAAATTCCAAAAAAGAGTTGGCCCCCAAACCCGATCGAACATGTCTGGGACACATTGGGCAGAAAAGTTCGGTCGGGGGTACCTGGTCCAGCTAACTTACAGGAGCTTAGCGAATCACCCATTGAAGCATGGCAGCAAATTGATCAAGATCATTGTATACGGAACCTCATTGAGGAATGCCAAGGCGTATGGAAGCTGTCATTCGAGCACGTGGAGGAAACACTCGTTACTGAGTTATTTGTTATTGTTACTGTTATTGTTCATTGTTATTGTTATTTTTAAGTGTGTTTTTATTTAATTCACGAGTGCCATTTTTGTGCTTTGTGTTTAAAGTTTTATATAGCTTTATAGGGGATTAATTAAATTTTGTTAAACAAGTTTGTACTGTTTCTTAAAAAAAAAAGTTTTTGTGGCAAAAATAAAAACTGTCACTGTCATCTTTCACAGCAACCTTAGTTCTTCGTACAGAAAAATTATTGGAAATTGCAATGATTTTTAAAAAAATCCATAGATTCCACAAAAATAAATATATCGAGGTGAACCAAAAACAAAAATGTTAAGAATATATGTGACTTAATCACTAAAACTTAGTTTAGAACAATATTCCATGTCGCCACTACACAGAGTGTCTTAAACTTATCGTAAAAAAAACATATTTTTGTTTATACCTGTATATTATAAACGTACGTCTAATTTATAGTAAATTTTTAAAATTTGGGCGATTCTCCATTAATTTGTCTACAATATTCTTTGAAACTCGTTTAAATCCGACATCACATAAAAAAGTTATTTGTGATTTAATCTGATCGAAAATTTGCGTGGATCGATTATTTTGCCGGTAGGTATACATAAAGTGACCGGCAGAATCCTCGTTCAATATGGAAACCTTTTTTATTATTGATTTCTCAGAAAATTTTATTGTTGAATAAAGTGTCTGCATCCTGCATCCCCTTAGACCTAAAGCGCTAATAAAAATTGAAAAAAACTGTAGTGCATACGAGGGTGATTCAATTCTCTAGAGTAAAGTACTCTTATTTTTTGTTTTAAAAGATTTTCATTTGTAAAGGCTGTTTAGAATTAAAAGTTATGTCCGAACACGAAGTCACGGCCTTCTATTTAATAAACGAGAAAAATTCTTATTTTTTTGTCTTACCCTGTATAGAGACTGGAATGAAGAAATTAAATTATTTTTAAAAGTTCTTTTTAGTGTTTACTTTTAGAATATTGATAAAACTTTAAATTTCTGCTTATTTCTAATTTTTCCTAGACCGTTCAAAAAAATTATGCCAAAATTCGTTGATTGTTGGAGCAATCTAATCCAAAATTAATTTTAGACAATAAGTTCACTGCCCTTTAAGTTTACTTTACATTTTTATTGAAATACATTTAAAAAAATAGTATCAAAGAGATCGTCAGAGTGTAACAACAATTTACAGAAAACACCTTTTCTTTTAAACTTGAATGGGTCTACCGCCGTTTTTAATACAGTCTATTGTTCTTATGTTCATTTCCTTTCGAACATTTCTTAAAGAGGCAGATGTAAGGTAACGCGTTCCGCGTTCCGTTATTACATTTTCCAAATGGTCTTTGTTTTCGAAAGATCGATGTTTATACACCTTATTTTTAAGATATCCCCACAAGAGAAAGTATAATGGCGTAAGATCTGGCGATCTAGCAGGCCATGAATGTGTAGGAAATCTTTCGATCCAGCGCAGCGGTTGGGGAAATGTTCATTTAACCACCTTCTTACTTCTAATGTACTATGTACGAGTGCACCATTTTGTTGAAAAAGTAATTTTTTTCGAATTTGTATTGGCAATTCATCTAAAATATTAAAGATAAGAGTTTGTAAAAATTGTAAATAACGAGCTGCATTTTCTCCAAAGAAATACGGCCCACATATTCGGTTGCCCAATATTCCGCACCAAACGTTTTTCTTAAATGAATATTGGTTCTTACACTCAATAACAAAATGAGGATTTCCATTGGCAGAGGATATCTCGTCTATAAAAAATACATATTTGATAAAATGTAAATAAAATATATAAAAATTCCAGACCTCGATACCAAAAGCAGAAATCAACCGGCTCATCAAAATCTCTCCCTTTAGAGTATGAACAAACTTTGGCTTGTATGGCTTGTCCTTATTTGCTTTAAAATATCTTCTAACTGAACGTTCTAAAAGACTAACTTCCTTCTCCCTTGCAGATAATGACATTTGAAGGCTGTCAATCGCGGTTAAAAAAACATTTAAAGTTATTTCTTATTTTGTTTTAGTTTACTGATGAGGTACTTTATTTCTATTCTCCACTAATCCAGTTTGCCGAAACTTTGTAACAATTCTTCTTACCGCTGAGTAAAGTTCTGTTTGGATGATTTTTATTGAAAATGTTTGCTTGATATTTCTGATAATTTTCACCACATTTTGAAGAAATTTCAATTTTCTTTGACATTTTTTCAAGCAAAAGCGATAAAAACTTTATACACAAACTAAATAAGAAAAAATTTCAAACGGTTTAACTGGATATTTGGATAGCTCATTTTAGTTCAGGAAGGTTTCCATTTTTATATTTCCTTTGTTTCACTCATGGCAGTCTTTGTTTCTTCTAGAGTTCATTTATAAATTACTAAAAGCATCGACCTCTGTGATTTTTTAGCACAAACGGAATGTAAGCAAATTAAAACCTTATAGGAATAGTTTAACCTGTAAGTAAGGTATTTTCCGGGGCTACTGCTTGTAGAAATTACCGAACTTTTAGATTATTTTACTTAAATTAATTTTTATAATTAGGGAGACAATATATTTTTTAGATAATTTAAGAAGATCCTGAACATATTGCCTAAACATAATTTTGGTTTATACCTAATTTTTCTAAAAATAAACGAATTTTGGCATAATTTTCTTGAATGGTTTAGGAAAAATTAGGAATGACGAGAAATTTAAAGTTTTACCAATATTCGATTGTCTTTGATAGCTCACTGAGATTTGAACCACATATTTCAAATTGTATTCAACTCTGTACGGCTAAAGTTGCTCTACTCTAGTAGTCATGATCTGTCAGTGCAACTTAAGAGGATGCTGTGTGATTCTCTTGTATTCGCAGTATTTAATCACGGGGATGTTGTTTACGGTAGTTGTCTAACACAAACACAAAAAGATATAATTCAAAAAGTACAAAACTCGGGTCTTGGTCTGATATACGAAGTTCGTAAGTTTGAAAGAAAATCCTACGAGATTCAAGAGGCAGGTTGGTTGAATATGTAGACTAGGAGAACAGTACATTTCACATCTTTTGTAGCAAAATTATATAACCATCTTTCCATCCACCTCAAATTGAAGCGCCCTTTAAAATTCAATCGTCATGTTTTTGGGTATTATTTTAACAGAAAAACAATAATTATATTGTGTCAGTAGTATGTATTTGATAAGTATGATCTATTCTGTATATCTCAATGTAATGTGGAAATAAAGATATTATTATTATTATTCCCCACAGAGCAAAGGGTGTTGTCGACAAGAATTATATAATATATTATAACCATTATTATTAAATTCTGCATAATTTAGAGTTATTTTAAATTATACACGTTGCGTTCAAAAAGTAGGGCGTCAAAAATATGATTTTTTTAAATAGAACGGTCTATATTTTTCTGCATATTTGGGTTCGTATTGGTTTCCTTTATAACTGCATACTGCGCTCGCTGTCGTAGTTTAGGAGCAATAAATAAAAAGCTAAAAACAAAGTTTTGCGTCTCTGGAAAAAAACAGAAACAAAACAATTTAGAGGCATTTTTAAGCACGACGTTATGTAAGATTGATGGCAAGGTGTCTAGACTGTTTATTCGGGGTATTCAAAATAAGGCTTTAAAATTATACATTTGTAAAAGAATCTCGGAAAGAATAAGGCACAGTCTGCTCCACTGCTGTCTATTGTCCAGAGTTTTAATCTGGATTAACGTAACTCCTCATCATCAGCGGTAAAAGAACTTTCACAGGAAATAGTGGAGAATTTATTTATCATTTTGTATGGTTAATGTAAACTAAAAAGGAAAAGAATACCGTATTTACTCGTTAATTATTATATCATATATTACTTAACATAACATAGCATATAACTTAACTTAATAAAATTAACGATAACATAATATGGTAGTTCGTTTTCTTTTACGTGTACGTTCACTAGAAGAAATGACAAAAAGAAATTATTTATGTCCTGTGTAAAAGTTCTTTCACCGCTGATGATAAAGGTCTTTACCTTCGAAACATGTACGGTTAATCCAGATTAAAGTCTGGACAATGAACACTAATGCCTTATTCTTTTATATAGATATCCAACTACTTCCACAAAGGTAATATATCATATTTGTAATCAGGGACAAAATATCTTTCAAATTAGCACATAATTATACAGATTGTTCCATTAACAAAAATTTGAGGTTGCTGTAATTTCTCCATTTTCTGATGCCAGTACATTTTCTTTTGTTTACTTCGAAAAACAGTACAGAAAAATCTTGAAAACTTTTGTATACCGGGTCCGCTAACGAAGCGGGGACGGAAGATTACATCCTTATCAAAGAACTTATTAAAAATACTGAAAAAGCATGAGCCCTGGAATTAAAAGTGGAATATTTTTGAAATATTTTATATTGTACAGGGTGGCTCAAAAAAGTGAGGCAAACTAAACTTCAATTTTTTTTTTAATGGAACACCCTCTATATTATTGGGCCAAAAGATGGGAATACAGCTGCTGATAATTTTAATATAGGGTTATGTGGATTAATTTTTAGTAGTTTAGGAATTAATTACGATTTTATCTAGAGAATTGCCTAAGTTTAGTAACCATTTCCCGAGGGGTAAACCGCTGGGGATGTCTGGTGTACAGGGATGTCCGAGGAATTTAAGGGATGTCCGGGGATGTCCGGGGATGTCCGGGGATGTCCGGGGATGTCCGGGGATGTCGCAAGGATGCCTGGGGATGTCCCAAGAATGTCTAGGGATGTCCTGGGATATTCCAAGGATGTCTCGCATTTTTCGTAGTGCGCATAATTTTGTAGTCGCGTGGCGCACATAATTTTATGTTTGAGGTTAGATTCGGTCGACGCAGTGCACAGGTGCTGTTAGTAAGAATTCGATTAACAAATAAAAAAGCAAGCAAACAACAAAAATAAGTTAATATAATTGAAGTGGTAAGTTACTACATATGTAATTTTGTATATATAAACCATTTAAATTAGATTTTACCGAGGATTTTACGAAATAGTAATCGATAGGTTAAATTTTGAGGTTATGGATTTTCAACGTTGTAATTTTTAGCTGGAAATATTATATTCGGAGCGATATGGAGAATGCTTGTGAGGATTGTTTTGACGAAGTTCAAATTGATTTAAATATTACCATTCCGGACTCTATAAAAAATATTCTTAAGTTCAATGGTTTTGATAATGGTCATCAGTTACTCGCTAAGTTATCAGATGTGGATATTGGAGAAATAGAAAAGTTCACGAAAGAAGTTATGCCTTCGGTAATTCCGGAAAGTCAACATAAGGATGTTTTCGGTATTTTCCACCTTAATCCAGAAAAATTTCAACAACAAGCGGCTTCTTCAAACCATTTCCAAATATTTTAAAGACAAATATAACAGAAAAGCACTAGCACCAGCACTGAGACCAGCACCAAAGAAACAGTCAAAAAAATCAATTTTGGTTGTTGAAGCTTCTAAAGGTAAGTCTAGAGAAGAATGGTATTTACACGAGTACTTATTTACACTTTGTACCTACCTATATATACCTATATAATAGTTTAATTTTAAGAAAAATGGCACACCTAATTAGTTTTTGACAAAATTTTTGCTTGAAAAATTTGATAAAATTTTACACTCTAATTTTAATAAACCTACCTTTTTGCATAAGTTAAAATAAAGCAAAAAAAAATCTCGAAAAAAATTGACATCGCTGAGATTCGTACCCAGGTCATTTCACACCTCCAAATTACTAAAAGCAACTGAATAAAATAGTACACTCAAAAATAAAATTTTAGAATATTGCCCATCTTTACAATAAACAATATTTGCGTTCAGCACATTTATTATACAGGGTGATCACATTATGCAAAATATTAAAATTCTTTCTTTTTTGATTTTTAGAAAGCCCTTTTGATATCCTTTCTACTGATATCATATTTGATACCTTGTAGAGTTCACCGTATTTTAGATATTTGAATATTAACTGTCAAAGTCTACACCTTTGCTATTTTTTAATTATTTCATTTTATTTTTGTTCATAATCGAGTTGCCATGATTTTTCTATTGTGACAATCTACACTGTGACACCCGAATACAATTATTTAATATTTGTTCAGTTGCAAGAATTAGGTACTAACTTTCACAAAATGTCGAGTTTTACCACTTTGGAAATGGTTAATATGACTTTTATATTGAGAGAATGTGCAAGAAATTGCCTTCTAGCGAGTCGAGCGTATGCTGAATCCAGATATTGAGAGAAAACAGGAAACGTTGCGTACAAAAAAAGGATAGTAATCAATAAACCCGTTGTTAATGAAAAAAATGAATTAAGGGTCCTATTGACAGTACAGGAAAATCATAACGTATGTCAAACTGGCATTTTTCAGGAAACCGGTGTTAAGAAAATAAGCGTGCGATAGATTTTGAAAAAGTATAAATATCATCCTTATCACATAGAATTCCACCAAGAACTTTATGAAGAGAATTGCATTCTCTAATAGGATGCTTAAAAAAATTAGAGAAGTACCAGATATGTTATCAAACGTTCTCTTTAGTGACGAGACTACATATGCATTATTGTCGGTTAATGTCTTGGGAGGAATATTAAGGCCTTACATTATTGGGCCATATTTCTTTGAAGAACGTTTGACAGTTTGACAGGACAAGTTTATTTAAATTTTCTTAATTATGATTTGCCCATTTTGCTTTAAAATATAGATGCCGACACTCTCCAAAACTTTTGGTTTGAACAAGACGGCGCTCCCCCTCATTATTATGAGCTAGCTAGACAATTTTTAAATCACTGGCGGGGTAATCAGTAGATTGGACGTGGTGGACCAATCGCTTGACCTCCTAGGTCCCCTGATTAAACACCGCTTGATTTCTACCTCTGGGGATACGTTAAAATGCCATACCTCCTACAAGCCGAGACGATATGAAAGATCGTATACGAGAGGCAATTAAAAACATTAGAATACAAACTCTACAAGATGCCCAGCAAAATTTTGTTCGAACGCTACATTTACACATTCAGCAAGAACAGGGAAGAACCTTTGAACATATTATTAGAGCCATAAAATAAATTCTGATTTCTTGCCTAATAAGGATTTGCTAAGTTTTGTTGTGTCAACCTATTTGTTTTCTTAAATTTGTATTGTAATTCATTGTTCTATATTCATTTTAAGTTTTATCTACATGTCTTAATAAATCTGTTAACTAATAACATTTAGTTTCTTCATCACATGAAGAAATGCCATTTAATGCTAGATTATTAAAATGATTGCATTAAGAGATTGACGTCATGCATAATAAATACATACCTTTAAAAGTTTACCGCGCTAGATTTTCCAAAGAAGTAGCAAATATGTTGGCTTTTAAAGTTAATACCTAAATATCTAAAATACGGTAATATCTAAAATGTATCAAATATGGTATCAGTAGAAAGGATATCAAAAGGGCTTTCTAAAAATAAAAAAAAACAGAGAATTTTAAATATTTTGCATAATGTGATCACCCTGTATAATAAATGTACTGAACGCAAATATTTTTTATTGTAAAGATGGGCAATATTCTAAAATTTTATTTTTGAGTGTACTATTTTATTCAGTTGCTTTTAGTAATTTGGAAATGGTTACTAAAGTAGATAAAATCGTAACTATTTCTTAAACTACCAAAAATAAATCCACATAACCCCATATTAAAATGATCAGCAGCTCTATGCCTATCGTTTGGGCTAAAAATATACAGAGTGTTCCATTTAAAGAATACAAGTTTTGTTCGCCTCACTTTTTTGAGTCACCCTGTATAATGTAAAATATTTTAAGAATATGCCACTTTTAATTTCAGACCTAATGCTGTTTCAGTATTTTTGATAAGTTCTTCGATAAGGATGTAATCTTCCGTCCCCATTTCGTTGGCGGACCCGGTGTAACATTTTCTTCAAGACTCCTTAGGTACCTATAATTTTGGACTAAAAATTTTATTAATTTGTTTAGTACTTTTTTTCTACTCAATTTTAAAAAAATTGTAATAACGACTGTTTATTTATGATATTAAAAATCGTTTAAATTAGAGTCAATACATACTAATTGCGGTAGTATGAAAAATCTAGTTTTCTTCGTCAGATGACTCACTTGCTTAGACCAAGACCAATATATTTTCTACAATAACAAGACCAGCATCAAGACTGTCGTAGTTTTGGTCTTGAGTTCACACTGCATAACTGAAGACCAAAACTACGGCAGGCTTGATGTTGGTCTTGTTTTAAATTGTTAAATTTTTTAACTAACCACCAACCCATGTTCTTAAAAAACGTAAAATTTTAGGAAAGTAAACTTTTTCCTGGGTAAAGTTTTACAAATTTGTATAGCTATTTTGTAGAAAATCGAAACCCACCTTAGAAAATATCGCAGAATGAATAAGAAAATATATAATACCTAAAAATTCACCAATATAAAATGCTTACCTTTCCTCCTCCGGTTGATCCAACACTAGTGTTGCTTCCAGCACTTCCTCGTCCAACTCTATCAAACACCCTTTGCTGTTGATTTTCGTATAATTTTAACAGTTTTTCTTCTTTTTCTTGCATTTGTTTCTGTTGAAACCGAGCCTGAAAAAAGAAAACAAACTAAGTATTTTATAAACTAAATAACACTTGGTATAAAATATTAGTCGAAACAATATTATTACTTATTATCTCAAGGATCGACATGATCTTATATCTGCAATAATAATTTTCTGTTTCCAAAAACAATACAAAATAAGTAGGTATCATTAATAAACGGCGGAATATATGCACTTAGATTCAACCAAAATATGCGCATACTTATTTGCCTTTAAAGTATTCAGTTATATTCATTCTTTTGACCAAATATGCATAGTGGTATGCAATATTTCATAATTTATTATAGTAAAATAGGGTAAAGAAACACACGGGATTCTAAAAAAGATGTATATTAAAAAAAATACAAAGAAAAATTAAGGTAACAATTTTTGAACCTGAAATTATATAAAAGGCATTTATTACTCAATAACTTTCAAAATTTTCTTAAGTAGGAAAATATAACGCCAAGATACAACTTCGTTGCATGGTTTACCTTCATAAATGCTTTTTAGTGCAGTTAAGTATTTAAATCCTTCATTCTTTTTTATAGTTACATCCAATTTGTTCCTTACTTAACCTCCTAGTTTACCGGGAATGTTGTTACATTTAGCCGAAAAAGTTTAAACAATACTAATTGAGTCTCTTAAACTTAAATTTCTACTCTCTAACAAGGATATTATGTCCGGTATAAAACTGAAGTTAACCTTAATAAAAACAATATCTTTAACTACAGTTACACTTTTTAACAACTGTTTACTTTGCACAACACACTGCGAATCGTCATATAAATTCAGAATTAGTTCTTTAATGGCTTCGAAATGTTCTGCGTAGAATATTGCGGCATTAATCCATGTTCCCAATTGGGTAATTACATGCTCTGGAGGTAAACTAACTCCTTATACATCTGCACTTTTAGAGGTGCTTTTAGAAACACTTTTTCTACATTTCAAATTAATTTATTTACTAAAGGATATTCAGTTCTGACGGTTTCTGCGACTCGGTTTATTCCATGAAAAAGACAAGTCACATGTACCATATTGAGGTAAAAGATTCTTAAGTTTTGGCCTACTATTACCATATACGGTGCTGCATCAGACAAAGTACTAAAAACTTCTCATCTGGGACTCAATTTGGTAAGAAAAAGCTCGATAGGGACTGCTGAATAAATCAGGTTACGGTCACATTATTAGTTTTATCTAGCTTCTTAGCAGCTATTAAATATGAGTTTGTTGCTTTATCTTCTTGAATTGCTCCAATCATAAGATGTGCGATATATCTGCCACAAGCATTTGTGGTTTCACCAACAATAATGTAAAAAATTTTATCACCCAGTGAAGCTCTAATTTCTTCTAAAACGGTTTCGTATACTGAATGAACATTCTTCTTTATAACCGTGGATTTGTCAGGAATGGTTTGTTGACGATATTTTTGCAAAAATCTTCTAAATTGCGGATTTAGCAATTTTCCTAAGGGTATGTTTGCTGCGACCAAAGCCTTGAATAAGTCTTCTTAAAAAATTTCCTTTTCAGATTTCGATTTTTCTCCTACATTTTGAAATGCGTTTTTTACACTCAACTGAACTGGCTTAGATTTCATTTTTTGTAACTTTGATTTATGCAGCGGTGTTCTCAAATGCTGATCGATTTGGAACTTCTTTTCACAAACAATAATTTTTGTTCAAGCAAGACTTTTTCTCCACTAAACTCTAACTCTGGAAACTTTTAATCCACGCGCGAAGACGTTTTCGCCATTTGAGACATTTTGAACACAAATTTGAAATCACTGGTTTCATACTGAAAATACTGAAATCTTTCGACAAGCTAAAACAAAAGTACGTATTACAACCCGATATAAATACAGTTTGTTAAGCAGGTATTATTAAATGACAATAAATAACCCCTAACAATATACCTGCAAACATCTTCAGATTGGAAAATCCCTAAAACAAGTGCCGGACTGGACAAACCTGTGAGTCTACGAGTTTCCATGACCGGACGCTTTCAATTTTTTGACAACGCCGAAAACATAAAATAATAATTTGGGAAAAAATTTGCATTTTATTAAAAAATTGACAAAATATGCACTTTGCATATATTACGCCCTTTAATCATTATGAACACCTTACCATGATATACAAAATTATTTTAGTTTCATCCATTTATTAATTTATCTTAGTTTAGAGTTTCATTAAATCGAAGGAAGCATCCATATTTATCCATTATCCAATTATTATACGAACAAAACAAATTAAAACAACACAAAGTCGACTCGACTTTTTGATAATTGTACCTCCATACTCATAGCACAATCTAGCTTTAAAGAGAATTAGGACTTGATGCCTTATCTGGAACTTAGATTCCATTTCCAGAAGAATATCTATACGTGGGTACTTAAATACATACATGAGGGATATCTACACACTTTTACTTTCATTAGTAGAAATAAATAATTAACAACTCACGTGGTAGTATCTAATAGTAGAACTGTCATTCCATTTTCTAGCAATCCACGAGTTCTCAAAATCAATGGAGACAATATTATTGAGACTTGAAGATAGATATTTGGTCATTTTGAAATTTAAAGCATTAAGTACTGAATAATTATCACTAATTATTTTAATAATATAATCTAGAGCACGTTAAAATATTCGGTATCATAAACGTATTTTTTCTTAATGATTAAAACAGCATTTTAGGAGAAAACTAAGCCCAAAGACATAAAGAATAGGAGTGTAAACAATGAACTATAAAAATATCAATGAAATCTTGCAGAAAGTTAATGTTTGAGCCTGCGCTGACCAATTGTGGACATTGTCTGTTAGGTGACATCATTATTTAAGGGTGCGCTTTTTTCTATATTTGGTTGTTTACACTTAAAGGTCAAGGGTAGAAATCGTAACTGGAAAACAACATGATTTAGTAATAGTGTGGCGTGTTTAGCATACAATAATAATATGTGCTTGAGGTTTAATAATGATATAGGGCTGACCAAGCGGGTAACAATCAGGTTTTCCCGGAACCCAACCTTGCATTTGCATAATTAAGAAAAAACTTATTTTACAACGGTCATAGAGTTTTACGAATTACGCATTATTATGTACCGGGTGGTCAAATAAGAGTGGACGCGGCCATATCTCAGGAATCATTTATCACAGAGTTTGAATATTAAAAAAATTATTACAAGAGAAATTGTTTACAAATTCCCAAATTGACCGCTATATACGATAACATGCCAAATTAGGTTATATCGAAAATTACGTATTTTATTCTTTGGGGTATACAGAAATACTTTATATTCATATATTATTTTGTTCTAACTCGTAAAATAGACTAAGATGAGGAGGTGGAATCACTTTTGACAGAAATACTAATAACTCTGGTTCGCCTTAACCAACTTTGTCTCGTTTGAAAGAGCTTAGAGTGGGAGCTGAGGTTAAACAAATTAGATAGAAGTAATTTTTAGTGATTATGTATAGATACTAAGGTCCTAGATAACATACTGAAAGTTCAGAAAAATATGACAACGGCAAGTTGGAAAAAAATGGTCGCCATTGTGTTGTTTTATGATTTTGTCCATGTTTTTGTCCATGTTTTTTTCCCAGAATGTTTAAATTCATTTAAAAGTGAGCGGTGCGTTTTTCGACAAACGCTCGGACCCGTCGATTTTTATTTCTTCATGTGGTTTTGTTATGGTAAATTCATGTATACAGAGTAGCCCAAAGACCAGTTACGACGTCAAACTCATTTTTTCACATGAAAACATCTACTTTTTATTTCTTTTTTGTATTTTATTTTATTTTTCAACTTTGAATCGAGTTCTAAGTATGTTTCATGTACCATGTTCTATACCTGAACTCAGCAGTAATCGAAAAAATTACGATTGAACATATCAATTAGTAAGACTCATTTATTTAAAAAAAAAAACAGAACAACAAATCAAATTAAATGATGAAAATGTGCGCAATTTATGACTTGACAATATCCAAGGCGATCAATAAACTCTCTTTGCACGTTTTCAATCATTTCCGGAGTTATGGCACGCACCTCTCTTCGGATCCTCTGTTTCAACTCCTGCAAGGAACGAGAAATAATTGAAATTCTATACATAGTTGGGTTTAGTGATAGAACACGTACTCAAATAGAAACAGCTCAATTATTCAATGAAATTCATTCTGGTCGTCCTCCTATATGTCAAAAGGTGATGAGTAAAATAAAGGCTAAATTTAGAGAATTCGGTCATGGTAGAGACTAAATCTGCTTGAGATGAAAATAAACAACTTGACGTTTTGCTTTCCTTGGAAGAGAATCCATGTACTCCTCTTTCGCACATTGGGGCCAATTTACACATGGGAAAATCTGTTGTTCACCGAATACAAAGTTCTTCTAATGCATGAGTTATTTGAAGATGATTTCGATAGGCTAAATGAGTTTTGTGAATCTAGATAATAATTTAGTAAAAAATATTATTTTTTCCGATAAAGATACGTTCTGTTTGAATGGTAATGTTAACAGACAAAATTGTCGTTTATAGGCAACAGAACATCCGCATTGGATAATGGAGGTTCACAGCCAGTACCCTCATAAAACAAATGTGTGGTGTGTAATAGCATGCGGAAGAATAATTGGTCCATTTTTCTTTGAACATTCTTTAACTGGACAAGTACATCTCCAATTTCTCTAGCTTGAATTATTTTAAGCATTAGTGGCTTTATTTCCGAATTCATTGGACCCAGACTACCCTGACGAAAAATTGATGTTTCAGCAAGATGGTGCTCCTCCGCACTAGTAAACAACTCACTGTGCGTACATTTTTGGATGAAACCTTTCCCAATCGGTGGGTAGGAAGGAGAGGACATAACGAATGGCCTGCTAAGTCGGCATACCTAACTCTGCTGGACTTCTTTTTATGGGGTTACCTTAAATCGAAAGTATTTGTTGACAGGCCAAACAATCTGCAGGAGTTGAAAGAGAGAATCCGAAAAGAAGTGCTTGCAATAACTCCGGAAATAATTGAAAACGTGCAAAGAGAGTTTATTGATCGCCTTGGATATTTCGGATTAATTCGATTTGTTGTTCTGTTCTTTTTAACTGAACAGATCCTACTTATTGATATGTTCAATCGTAATTTTTTTAATAACTATTGAGTTTAGATATAGGACATGGTATATGAAACATACTTATAATTCGATGCCAAATTCAAAAATGAAATAAAAAATATATGTTTTCATTTGAAAAAATGAAGTTGATGGTCGTAACTATTTTTTGATCTACCCTGTATACATAACTTTACCATAAAAAAAAACACATTAAGAAATAAAAATCGAAGGGACTGAGCGTTTTTCCTAAAGACACACCGCTTGATTTTGAATAAATTTAGACATTACTTCTGGTACTTAATATATAGCTTGAGAACTATAAATTTTTTTTGGGAAATAAAAAATTACAATAAACACTGCTTTTGCAAAAAAAAAATTAAAGCAGCCATTGATATTAATAGCAAAAATTACGAATAGATATTTTTTAAAAGAGTAATTTTTAGATAGTTAAGTGCCAATACTTTTTTTAATAAAAAGTTAAAATTATACATGCATACCTGTAAACAAAAAGATAAAACAACTTATTTAACATAAACTTAGATTTTTTTTTTTTTATGGAATAAAACTCAAAGTCTGCTCCACTAATTTAATAAAATAAATTCATATTATATGCCCATACATGTTTCGAAGGCATAAACCTTCATCCTCAGTGGGTAATTATTAAGATGTAATAAAATATGAAGAGACCAATGACATTGTTACATTGTAAACTTATGTTGCAGAGTTTAAGCATTAGTTTACAATGTAACAATGTCATTGGTCTCTTCATATTTTATTACATCTTAATAATTACCCACTGAGGATGAAGGTTTATGCCTTCGAAACATGTATGGGCATATAATATGAATTTATTTTATTAAATTAGTGGAGCAGACTTTGAGTTTTATTACATAAATAAAATATTACTCCACTGTGAGATGGACTACTTCCATAAAAAAAAAATAAACTTAGATCTTCATGTTCTTCTTTTTCTTCGTTTTCAGATACGGTGCAGGGATTGTCGCTCGTAATTCCGAAGCATTGTCCACACTTAAAGGAATATTTAATCCCAACCCAAAAATTGAAGGCTCTCAGTTAAAGTTTTATCTTTCATTAAAGCTGGATTTATAAACTCGAAAAGTTGGCGAGGTTAAAGTTATGTTCAAGTTGGTGAGGTTCGATATTCGACAGTTCAGAATATGGTATTTATTAAGTTAGTAGCAAAGTTCGAAAAGTTGTTGTTTGATTGGTTGAAGTTCGTGTCTAATAGAATGAATTAAAATATTTCATAATTTTAAATAAAGTCGAGTAACAACAAATTAATGGCATCACTCTCCATACTACCCATTTTTCTTTTTCAATTTTCCGGCAGAAAACACACACTAACCTTACAACTAAAAGAAAATACAAATATAAATGGCGGAATGGCGACGTAAACAACGAACGACATGACTTTACAATAGCGTCTTCATTGGTGGGAACGAATTCTCTGAACTTCGAACATAGAAATTGGTTACCTCGAACTACCGAACGTCTACTGAACCTCAGCTTTGCGAACTTTTTGAGTTTATAAGTCTAGCTCAACATCTGTAAAGTATATTTCTGACTTTTTCTAACATAAAAGAAGTTGTGTCACAACCTGAAATACCACGTACAAATAGTGTGGAGTCTTTGGTATGTCTTAGTTTTGCTTGAAGGTCAGTTATATTTTTTACCCTATCTGCTTTGGCAGCTTTTCCTAGTAGAAGTAATTGTATTTTATGTTGTGAATGATGATTAAGCAAAACAGCAACGTCGGTGTGTTCAGACACTACTGCTATTATATCATTTTCGCTTGAGAGTACAATTGCGGTTCTTACTAATAAATAGTCGGCGTCGCCTTCAGCCGCCGATACACTGTACAACCCTAATACCTGTTGTTATCAGAAAGAGGTTTAGAAGATCTATGAGCTTCTGTTCGTTTTTATTATTTCTTAAAAAATCTTCTCGAGATTCTTTTTTAGTTGAAAATGTGTTTAAATTATACCCATTAAGAACAGTAACGGAATTTTGACCATAAACGCATTTAGCATAATTTGTATATGGGTTAACTATCTGGTGTAAGGCAGCAGGTCTTGACCACATTACCTTGTGAAGGAAGAAATCTCCATCTACGACTTAAATTGGGTTCTGCGCAACTTGTGAAATAGGAGGGCTTAAAGCATCTAGTTCTTTAAATAGAAGACCTTTTGTACCTTTTCTTAAAACGCCATCTTTAAAGAGAGAAAACGGATACGGTGACAATTCAAATTTAAAGTGATCACTTACCTGTTCAGAAGTTTTGTTAAAAAAAATTATTCTGTTAAATAATTGCATAGGGGTCATATTACCATAATTTTTGTCAATTTTGATGTTATTGCTCATTTAGGAAAAATGGCCGTTTACACTTAATACCTATGTAGTTTTTTCCTATATTTGCTAAAAAATGTTCGTTTACACTTAATACCTATGTACTTTTTTCCTATATTTGCTAAAAATATTTTGTTAACAATATCTTCGGCTAAATGACAATTAACGTCTTGGTTTGCAATATGTATATGTATATGGCATTTAAAGGAATTGTACTCTTTTAATGAGTCAAACATTTCACGTACATGCACGTACATTTGTCTCGGCTGAGACATATTTGTAATATGAATTATTTACAAATATATTATAGTTTTGCTGCTGCTCCTAGTACTGTTAGTAGTGAACACAGTGTTGGCACACATTAAAACCGATATTAAAGATTTAATAATATCTATTTATTGCCACTACACCATTATGGAGGTATTGCTTCCTACAGAATACTAGCGCAACAGAGCTAAAAACAGCTTTTGACGTTTTAATTGTTCGTTGATAATGTACATATTTGTCATTACTTAACACTGAGCTTAGGCAAATACCTAGTTAGATTTAGTTTTCCATTGTCTGCAAAAACGGTTTTTTAAACATTTTCGAATAAACTTAAAGTTTTTGAGTAATGTACAAAAACTAGAAAAGCTCAAAATAGTAACTGTTTTTTTTTGCAACTTGCCATTTTCAGATTAGATACGACTTTTAGTATATTATTTTGGACACTCTTCCCTTTAAATTTACACCATTTAACACTAATTTGTTCTACCTTACCACCTAAAATCAGCTAATTTGACTACACTAATATCCTATACTAACATTTAAAATTTTGTAAGACTATTTTTTGTTATATTTGCGCAATAACCAGATTTTTCAATTTTTTCCAAAAATTTTAAACGGACCATATTTTATAAATATGTAAAATAGATTAAAAACACAGAAATCTGGTGAAATTCACATGTTTTGATTTAAGTCAGAGATACAAGATAAAATAATATGAAATAGGCCGCATATACATTTCAGCCTTACAAAACGAAAATTTTGCAAGAACTCGACGACGATGATCCAGACAGAAGAATTAAGTTTTGTGGAGCCATAACAGGCACGGTCTGAATAAAGAAAAACATTTGCTTCAGTGAGAAGTCTTCTTTTTTTAAAGTGGCCATTGCTACCGGAGTCACGATAATCTACATCTTTCTGCACAGGGTCACCCTTAATTGCTCTAAAAAGTCAATGTTTAGGCAGAAATACTGAGGGACAAAATCATAGGTCCTTCTTAATTGAAGGAAATTTAACGGGCCAATTTTAAGGTGAAATACTCAACTAAACTGTAGCGTCCACGTAATCATTAACTTAAAAACCAAAGATTATTAGAAGGTAATTTAAATTTGAACAAAGATCTTATACACACTTGCAGCAGATGGTGCAGCACACTATGCTGCAGTGGCGACAGCGTGGTTAGAGCAAAATTATTCAAACCACTGGATTGGCAGAGAAGGTCGAATTGAGTGACCGCAAAGATCACCTGACCTTACCTCCATGGACTTTTTATGGGGATATATTAAATCACTAGTTTACAAAACCTAGCCGCCTCTTCTGGAAGAATTGCGTCAGAGGATAAAAATTGATTCTTGCCAAAATATTCCAAGAGTCATTTTTCAGAATGTTCACAATTTAACTCGCAATCCTATTTACTATTAAATAAATATGAAGGGGGAACAGAAATAGAGAGTTTGGTGGCTTGGGTTATTTTAGAATTTATTGTTTTTTGTGCTGAAACCATAATCCTTTCATTAGTGTTTGCACAAATGTGATTTTTTTTAAATAAAATAACATTCTGTTTTGATTAAATAATATTAATTTTGGTGTGGCTGAAAATCATTTTGATAACCTTGCCAGGGATATGCTACAAGTGGGAAAGTGCCATCTATTTTAATGTGGATGAGGGTAGTCCGCAATATTCGACATTTTTGTTTACCCGCGTTTTTATAGAAACGATATTTTTTGGTTTTTGGACACCTTGTTTAGTATATAAAAATAACCATTGCTAAAATGGATTCTGAAAATATCTAAAGATCGACGAAAGAAAGGCGTAAATAATAATCGGATATGTAAATATGTTGAAAATTGAAAAAATATAAACAAAGTACATGGAAATAAGCATGTCGATTACCGGTACACGTCAAACGATAATTTTCTTGAAAATTGTGTCAATAAATTAGTCAGTAATCACAATAGCAAATGAACATTGAACACTACTTGACAAGTGGAAATCATATTCTAACATATAAATATGTATATACAGAGTGTTTTAGAAGTATCGTACGTAACTGAAGGGGGTGATTCCTTATGATATTCTAAGAAAAAAAGTGTATATGAGTATGTGTCCGGAGTTGCCGCGTTTCTGATATATAGAGTGTTAAATTTTAACCGAAAAAATATCGGTATTTTTATACTTTTTTTAAATATTCTTTTCTCGATTTTATTGAAATTTGGTACCGTAATTCACATCGATAAGGGGCTTAATTGGCCCTAACTAAATTAAATTTATTAAGTCCAGTGGCGTCCCGGGAAGCACTCAACGAATATTATTGACAAAAACATGTACAGGGTCTTTGATTATATTTACGTGAACTCTAGAGCCTTTATTATTAGAGATGGAAAAAAAAATTATATACAAAAGCTCTAGGGTTTTTCTTCTATTATCTTTTGAAGTTATCAGAAAAAACAAAGTCGCATCGGAAAATGAAAAAATATAGGCAACTTCAAGTTTTTTAAATGGAACACCCTGTATGTTATGCGCTAAAATGAAAGATCTTTTTTCCGTGATTCTAAATATATATATGTTGATGACATTTGGGAGAGCCATTTTTGACATATCTTAGCTTAAAATATAAATAAATTAAAAAGAAGGTTGAAAAACTTGTCAAGTAAACCATGGAAACAATTGTTAAGTTATTTATTACGCTTAAAATATCGAGACGTCAAATTCATAAAGCGTAATAAATAACTTAACAATTGTTTCCATGGTTTACTTGACAAGTTTTTCAACCTTCTTTTCAATTTATTTATAATTTAAGCTAAGATATGTTAAAAAAGGCTCTAGAGTTCACGTAAATATAATCAAAGGCCCTGTACGATAGACTTTTTCTAATTTTGATATTTTTTTGGGATTTACCAACTAATAGTTCAACTATTTTGTTCCCCGAATTGTTTTCGTATCCTCCGTCGTTTTCGAGAGGAAAAATACAAACCACATGTACAAAAAAAATACCTATGTATTTCAAAGTTTTTTAAAACTTTAAATTAAAGATAAAATTATTTTTTTAAATAACGATACAAAAATAAATGCAAACAGTTAATTAAAGCAAATTCTGAAAATGGCCACCTTCTGATAAAACGCACGATTGCAATCGTCTCATCATTGATTCTGTTATACGTTCGAAAATGCCTGCATTATTTTGAATCGCATTGCAACTTATAATTCTTAAGTTGTTTTCATCTAGTACAGGCGTCTTGTGTACAAAACACTTTAGGTGACGCTATAAATAATAGTCTAGATGATTCAAGTCGGGACTGCGAGCTGCCCAACCTTGGAGACCTGCTCGTCCAATCAGCTAGTTTAAAATAAGCTGGGGCGCCGTCGTGCATGAACCACATATTAGTTCTTATTTCTAGAGGTACGCCTTTCTTCCTACGTCAAATTTTTTAGATAAAAACTGCATATAGGAGTTTCCATTCAATCGAGGTGGTAAAAAGTATGGTTCAGTAATCTCTGCCCATAAATTCACCGATAATTGTTGCTAAAAACGACCTTCTCTAATTTTGTGGGGATCATCGTCCGCCCGATAATGTTCGTTATAAAAAGTAATATAGGCTTCTCTTGAAAAAGAGGCCCCATCAGTAAATAAAATGTTCGGTAAAAAATGGTTGTTATGTGCTACTCCATGCAGCAATCACTTACTAAAATCAAAGCTTGGCTGAAAACCACGGGGAAGCAGAGCTTGCACACGTTGATTATGGCATGGTTATAGTTGATAAAGATGCAAAACCCTCCAAACAGTTGAAGGATCATCTATCTCTCGAAGTATAGCCTCTTCCAAGTCAGGCGTAGTTACTGTTGCAGGTCTGCCAGAAAGTTCCGTACTACGTTTAAAACTTCCAGTCTCACTTAATCTTGCATGGAGCTGTCTAAATGTTTTGGCACATGGCAGTACCCTGTTTGGATAACGTTCCTGATAAATTCGCCACGCTTCTTCAGCATTTTTCTTTTCTAGGCCATAATTGAAAATATTAAAATGCATCTGGGCCATTTCAGCGTTGATAAAGTTATTCATTTTTGACTTGCTATTGACAAGACAGGTTAATTAGACATCAAAACTTACCTTTACCTAATATTTTCATTAACTATGAAATACATAGGTATTTGTAAGTGGCGTACATTTTCTTGTCAATAATATTCGGTAAGATGCTCCTCGGGACGCCACCAGACGTAATAAATTTAATCTAGTTAGGGCTAATTAGGCCCCATATCATTATGAATAACGGTACCAAATTTCAATAAAATCGAAAACAGGATATTTAAAAAAATTATAAGAAACCGATTTTCTTTTAAAAACCTTAACACCCTGTACATCAAAAAACGGGGCAGCTTCGGTCACATGTTCATATAAACTTTTTCTCTTTGAATATCATAAGAAATCACCCCCTTAAGTTACGTCCCGTGCTTCTAAAACACCCTGTATATGTGAGAAACTTTGATCTCTAGCCACTCGTTAATTAACACTGTCAGTACTAAAATACAAACTCAGATTGCAGACACTACCGGAAAGACAGTAATTAATCTCTATTTCCAAAGCTACACTGCTGCTACCTGTAAACCTGTTTCGAACTCTTTGGTTTGATTGGTGTGACGAGAACTTTCTTTCCGGTAGTTTCTGCAATCTGAATTTGTATTTAAGTACTAACAGTGTTAGTCAGAATACGCCACATTGTGCTTTATAATTCAGCGCTCGTTGGGGCATAATATAGCCCAGAGAATAGCTGTTTTAGCAAAATGTGGTTAATCCTTATTGTATAAGGTCTCAACAAGTAGCTAGAGAACGAAGTTTCCACATATATAGATATTTATATGTCATACAATAAATTAATCATTAAACAATTTTTTGTGTAAATATTATATTACTTACTATAAGTACAGGGTTATCCAACCAAGACTGGACAAGGCGATTTTTTGACTTTTCCTGTACTTTTATAAAAAAACTGAAATAGCCATCTTAAGTCATTTTCTCCCGCGAATTCGAATATCTTCAGCAAAAAACAATTGAACATCAAACAAAAGTACTAGGGGTCACTTTGATATTTTTTTAAATGGGATGTCGTATTTTTAATGAGCTTATCCGATTTCTCATATAAATTTTGATCTAAAATGTTGGATTTTTAATTCAAAAACGCCTTTTTTCTTCAGTTTTAAATTCGGAAAATGTTCGTCTACAAAAAAAAAAAAATAAATAAATCTAAAAATCCAACATTTTAGATCAAAATTTATATGAGAAATCGGATAAGCTCATTAAAAAAACGGCATCCCATTTAAAAAATATCAAAGTGACCCCTAGTACTTTTGTTTGATGTTCAATTGTTTTTTGCTGAAGATATTCGAATTCGCGGGAGAAAATGACTTAAGATGGCTATTTCAGTTTTTTTATAAAAGTACAGGAAAAGTCAAAAAATCGCCTTGTCTAGTCTTGGTTGGATAACCCTGTACATACCTACTTGAAAAAAAACTTCATGAAAAATTATTCTTGACTGTGCTGGAAATTATACCTATTATCTGGTAAACTATTGTTTTACGATTTCTTTTCTAAAAAGCGCTTTATAAAAGTTTCAAGGTCTTATCGATTAAGTTTAATTATAGATAAATAATTTAATAGCGAAGAAAATAACAATCTTCGCCTACAATATGGGTCACCGTTAAAAGGTAAATTGATTTTTATTAATTTATATACTTTTGCTTAAATAGAACCCATTATTAAGGTAGATTACTTAATAGTGCACGTTGCCTATGTCTACAAGAGGCAAATTTTGAATAAAACTATTAAACAAAGACTTCAGTACATAGCTACTATACGACAGATACATACATAACGAAACTGTAAAACTGTTTGTTTTAATTAGACTGATATATTTTCTTTTACTTATTTATTGATATTAATAAATCTCCCCACCAAAATGTCGTAAAAATAAAACATAATAGCACATAGTTAGTAGTTTCACGACCAGGTGATCCCCATTAGTCCCCCAGCCCAGCTATAGTCGGTTTCTGTCGGAAATTAGTTTCTTGTCACAGGAAGTTAACCTCCTTGTCGCCTTTTGAGTACTTTGACACCACTCTGTGAGCCCCCCGGCTTGCCTCTTCCAACTGGTGTGAGCCAAGGAAGACTAAGGTTAAAGAAAGCAAACACCCATGTTATTGAACCGATGCACGCATGTCTAATTAAATGTCAAAATCAGCGGCCATTTTGCAGTGTAGCTGCGATATGCGCATGCGCGAGACCGGCTCTTTCAAACGATGTTTTCTTACATTTTTATTAAAGCTTTTTAAATATCTTATGGTAATTAAACACAAAACTGGATGGTTTAAAACATCTTTAATTTAATAATATGAAAATAAATATACTTGACAATATAGTTGAATGACTAAATCTATACTACATAAAATAGGGTAACATAATTATAATAATAAACAGCCCCAAATAAAAGCAACATACAATGTTTATATAGGTAATTAAACAATTTTTTTAAAACATATTATATTACCTAAGTAAAAACAAATGTATACATACTTTCTAATAAAATAGTAGTTAGGACTGGAAACTGATGGTCTGGCTGGTTCGGTGAAACTATAAAACCATGAAACAAAGGTATTACAGGGATATCGTGATGAAATTGATAGTGGAAATAGTCGTCTAGAAGTAATATTTACAGTTTAAGAACATACATTGCAATCGGGGGGCACTGATTCAGTATTTTACAACTCCTTCGAGGGACACCTAAATTATATTTTATTTACATTGTCACTATCCTGTGGTACTTACAGTAATATAGTAAAATGTACTATTTATTATTTAAAACAAGCTCTAAAATATAAAAAAATTAGATGGAAATTGAACAGGAAAAATTGTTCAGAAATGTTGCAAGGTTTTGAGAGGTCAATGACCAATTTTGAGCTATTTCTTTCGAATCTTCCGACATAATAGTGATGTTTGAGCACATTTAACCAATAAATTATTGAAATGACTTACCTGCGACAAAAAGACCCATTTTCTGCAGAAAATTGGAAAAAAACTAATAAAATCACAAAAAGGAAACGTCAACCTCACCCACCATTTTTATTAAAAAATCCGAAGATTATCTTACGTATAGTCTGAACTTTTAGGAGTGAGAGTGATGGAACAACTTCAAATAACATATTGTAAAAAAGGATAACACGAGAAATGTCAAAGAGTAAGGCGATTCTTTCTCCGGCGGTTTCTGCAGTGAAGCTTTGTGACAGCTGTCATTCTTCTGCTTCGCTTCCTCCCATTTGGGTCTCACCGGGCTGGTGTGAGCTTTCAATCTGCCGCGAGAAAAACCATACACACTTCATGCCTCTCCAACACCGCTACCTGCGTAAAACCGAGCCCCAAAGAAACAGTTCAAAAACGTGTTCGCTGCTGATAAGAGAATGCTCTCTCGCGGAAAGTTACCATTCACATCATATGTCCTTGTCAACTGTAAACATGAATGCTTATCGGCGCATTTCTCAGGATATGACCCACTTTTCTTAGAAAATTCGAAGAAAACGCGAGTTTCTAACTGTTCATAGCCATTTTTACTTTCAAGAATTTGAAAATTCTTAAGAGAAAGTATTGATGGAAGACAGATCATTTCTCTTGATATGATCATCCTAATTTGAAAATAGACGAGCAGGGGATTCTTATTGAGTGCAGCAAGATCTACCTTTTAATTACTTGTTCGTTGGGTGAGTCTAATCATCTTGCTCGCTCTATAAGCCCTTCCATATTGAAGTTAATTAAAAATAATTTACGATGGACATTAAAGTTATTAATGCGATTGATATTCCTTTTTATTTACACTTCCTGTTGCTCTAAAAGAAGCCGAAGACGTAGGGAAACTTGACAAAGCTGGTCCAAATCCATGCCTATGTGTGGAAATTGTGCATAAAAATCCTAAATGACGAAAAGGTGTTGATTAAACCCACTGGACATCAACCCTTCTACCATTTCTAAAGTACCGTTCGATTATAGAAGCTTTTTGTTCTGCCGTGATAAGCATATGCATTTGTTTTTAATAATAACAGTTCTATTTTTCGTTTACCCTTACCTGTCAAGAGTAATAATTCAAAATAGGTCTCTTGGTTTCCACGCATACACTAAGGACGTATTTCTCTTTTATCTTACGATATTATTTATGTATTGTACCTACCTACTAAATAAATTAAATTAAAAATATGCTAAGTACTGACTTTTTACATTTACATTTTCTGAATTAGTCCAAACAAACACGCTTTTAAATATTTTTATTTATTGTACCTTATAAATCATCGCCAATATTACCAACAGCAAGTAAACAAAACCCCAATCGTCAAATCTACAACTGTATGCAGGGTGTTGAGTAAACATACGGCAAAAATTCAAAGGATTATTCCCTGGGTGATTCTAAGAATATTTTGCCCTTTAATAATTTTTGGAACGCCGCTTTCTTTTGAAGATACAGTGCGATAAAATTTCTCGATAAAATCAATTTTGATATTTTAACTGCTAATAATATAGCCTAATAGCGCACTGCAATGGGTTTACCAAATACAAAAATTATTCAAAATGCGTTTCTATTAAATACTAAGAAAGGTTATTTTTTGCACTCACATCAGGCAGATATCAAAAATCAGTTTAAACGTGGATTTAATTTAAATAGGTGTAGTGAGGTTATTATTGCATTATATGTTCTGTCTTTGATAGTTAAAACTTTTGTTAGTAAACTTCTCTATTCTGAATCGCTATATGAATGCCGAGATGACTGACATACATCTCATGTATGGACTTGCCGATGGGAATGTAGGTTAAGAAGCTTTATATGTAATAATTTAGGAAGACATTATCGTTTTTATCGAAAAATTGTATCGCGCGGTATCTTCCTTGAATTTTTACCAAATGTACTAATCATTCTGTATACCACGAAAGGTTATACTAATTGGGTTCATGATCTATACTATCATATATCTTATTTGGAAACTATTTCTTACTAACCAGTGTGTTATGTTTTCAATTTAAAAACAGGTAGGTATTTGATTGTGGGAAATTTCTAATTCCACAGATAAACCGTTTCCGTAGACGCTAACAAAATACTTATAGACAGCGTACCACGCAGCATGCAAAACCAAATTACCCAATTAACCTTTATTACGCTAGTAAGAGATTTGATGATATAAAAAAATAAACAATCCTAGTAATGACCTGACGTAGTAATGATTTTTCTCCCGTCTGTTAAAAATATAGTCCAGGAAAACTGTACTTTCACCATGCTTTTCTGGGAACTAAAAGCGAGCAAGCTGTAATTTTGCATGGGTGTAGGGTACCACTAGGAAAGCTTAGGACTTTGTACGGTTCTTACCCCGTTAACTTCGACGTCATCTTGAATCAAAGAGTTGAATCGATTTTTCGCTTGTAACTTCTGTTATTTTTGTACTAGAAAAAAAATTTAAAAAGCATATTATAGGGAAAAATAATACCTACAAAACCGTGTCTCTGAAAAATTTATTAACTTATTTGTTCATACTGAAAATTTTATTATTTAAACAAAATAAGCTTAACGATATCAGTTTTCTCGCTATTTCTAATTTCCTGTTACTCTGATTAGAAACTTTTCTGAGAAAACATTGTAGAGCAGCGAATTCTTTATATTTTATGTCCAAACATTTTTTTTTGTTAAACCGATTATTTTTGTTGAAATGCAGTCGCTCCGCGCACGATTTGAAAATCGCCGGCGGAAAAAGGATTCGTTATGTTATCTTTACCTTTTATTGGCAGTTTTTCGTCGTTTGTTTACATAAGCCGCATTTGTGATACGTTACAAGCGAAAAACCGATTTAACCCTTTGATTCAATATAGCGCCGAAGTTAAGGGGGTAAGAACCGTGCAAATCGAGAGTTAAGCTTTCCGGGTGGTACCCTACACTCATGCAAAATTGCAGCTTGCTCGCTTTTAGTTTCCAGAAAATTTACAATTTGCCTGGACTAATAGTCATTGCCTGAAAATAGCCATATACAATAAATAAATGATCATTAACAGTGGTAAAAGTACAGTCTTGCAGTATTGTTGTAGGTTTAAAAAGACACATGACCGCAGTGCACGCACTGAGTATGAACCAAGCACTTTCTTAGTTTCGTCCGTGTCTCGGCTCGTACTTGTCGACCTACACAACACACGCTCCGAGTCACGTCCGAGTGTCGGACTCGTCTTAAGCACTGGTACTGGTATATTTGTAAAGTCATAAAAAACCTGCAGAAATAAAATAAGCACATGATTGCTTTTAAATTTGTGGCAATTTTCTTTGAAATTTTATCTTTTTAGTAATTACCTTTGTATTTTTCGTTAGTTTTCAGTTACAATGACGGAGACTTCCTCACCTCTCAATGTTCAATTCCAAGTCCATGCTGGTTAATATACAAGACGTCTGAGTTTTTCTGCTAGGCAATCCGTTTTCAAATAATAATAATAATAATAATAATAATACAGCCGCAACAGTCGTTCCTTGCCTGTGCGTCATGGATAAACGATCAAGAGACGACGTGATTTACAACACCCCATCTTTATTTATTATAGCGTTAACAGCGAATAAGAATATAATAGAGCATCTCCTGGTTTGCGCAATACATCTTGAAATTAAAGTAACGAGCTAGACAGAGACAAAAAAAATTTGGAGAGTTGTTTATTCATCTCAAAGTCATCGTCTCAATCTTTCAAGTTTAATTTGTCTTTAAACGTTTTTGTGCCTTAAAATTAAATTAAATTTTATAAACTGTTCTTTTCAAACCCATTTTTAACGTACTTTCGCGTTGGCGTAAGTAGTTATGCATATTTGTTATTATTATTAAGTGCGAACGCTAGACCCGAAAATTTTTGTGGGCATTTATAATAAAAAAAAACTGCCTATCGTGAACTAACCTGAACTGCTTTAAAGGACCGCCCAGTTGTGTCTTATATTGAATTAACAATGGATTCAACGTATTGTCACTATCATAGTTTAGATATTTGTTTTTTGTAGCGTTATAAATGCTAGAATATTGTATGACTATATTTTTCCTAAATAAATATTACAAAATGGACTTTAGACTTTGTTCTGACTTTTTGAACCTCATAATTTTGATTAGATTCATATGGTTTTAGTCACGTGGAAGCAATCGATCGGCGTCGATTGGCCCCCGGTTGAGGCTGATCCGGAAAGGTAGCAAGGAAAAAAAAAGCTGGTCAGGCACACCAGACCGCCGGTGGTTAGTACAAGGGCCCACCCTTGACCAGCCAACGTAGGGGGCTGCCTTATCATCCAGTGTACAATCTTAGGCCACGCAGTAGTGTCAGTACTGCCAGGTGGGGCCTTGTTAGGTTAGTTGCATGGTTTGAGACGCCTCATCTGCGGCTGCCGGACTTCGTGGCCAGGGCAAGGCCGATCGGTGTTGCGGCGGGGTCCGGGAACTCTGGCACGTCTCAGAACATCACATTAACCACATAACACAGCCACCCCCATATACATTTTTTTTTTAGATGGAAGACACGGCAAATAAAAGCGGAAAAAACGTGCCAACCATTGATGAGGAGAGAAGGCCCCCTAGCTTTCTAACTGAGGTAGACATGTTCCCAATGGGCTCTGAGGTTGACGCAGACGGACAGTTTGCTAAAGAGGAAGAATTTTTAAGGTTTTCGGACAATTCGTCGGAGGCGAAGCCGTTCTGTTGAAGATACTTTGTCGACACGGGCTGCTAGCTTTGTGATGAAGACAAGCCCAAAACGATCCGCCCAAGGGAAGCCGCAAGGCACTGCCAAAGTGGATTAAAGGGGTCTGACGAGGCCCAAAAGGATGACGCCAACTCCGGCGGGTCCTCCAGGGAGGAATACGTCAGGAAATGAAGGGAGAAGAAAAAGAGAAATGCGCCAAGCAAAAAAGCCAGGGAACTGGCTTTCGAGAACTTCGCAAAAGATGTGGTTGTCCCTGCACCTATCGTTCGCGAAACATCTCGGGAGCAAGGTAGCATGAAAAAGCTGATCGAGGGAAGGATCGTGGTCCTATCGGCAGAGGGTTTAAGCGGGCTTTCAAAAGGCGACCGGCTGACCCTCCCGAAGCCCCTGCATCTGTGTGTGGTGAGGCAGAGGCTTCATGGAGCCCCCCAGAACTCGCCCGGCACTTAGGGGTGCTGGGAACAAGAGGTACAGCGATACGGAGAAAACTCCACCAGGCAGTGGGAGGACTCCGGTTCGGAGACTGCTGCCGGTGGGTCCCAAGGGACTACGCCGCCGGCGGCTAAAAGGTCGTCATCCACGTCATCGGACCGGCTGCATCATAAAGGAAGAAGAAGCAGAAAGCATCGCCACCAGTTGGTCGAGGAGATGCTTCGAGCCATGGCTGAACCTGACGGGAAACCGCAAGCTCTGTAGGTCCGTTTCAGGAACTCTGGTTGAGTGGAGCCCGGATGATTTCTTGTCATAGCTCAGGACGAAGAGTGGCGTGGTGGATTCTTAAAGGTTGCGCCCCACTTATCGTGCGTTACGCATTAAACTAAATGTGGACTATTCGAGACCCTGATTTATACAAGTATTCCTCAAAATTCAGGGATTCCCGTCGCGCGTCGGCTTTTTCCCATTTTGGTTTATAGATTATTCCGAATATAGGGATATCATTTGTCCTCATAAGTTTCTATAGAAAACTATGAGAATTTTATAGAAAAACAAATTATACGTGATAGAAACAAACAACGATTAATTCGGTTATTAGTACGTCAAAACTAACTTAAAAAAACAAAATTTCTCTGATCAAAAATTCTTTGTAGGCCTGTGTTATTTAAAATATTTGTTTCAGGAAGCGAATTAAGAGTAAGTAACTTTCAAGGAATTTTACTTCTTTTGTCCTTTTAGTCCTTATCAATTATTATCTGTATACCTAGAATTCGATTCCCAGTAACAGTTTAGATAAATACCCCAGAAAACTAAACGAAACAGAAGAGACACAAGCCGTCGGCCACTTCGATGTTCGTGCCGCTAGATTTTTACCGACGTATTGACGACATTGACGTTTCGCCTAATTGGTACACTGGAAGAAGGTTACAATATATTGAAGAATACGAATAATTTTAAACGTACATTGCAAAAAAAAATAATTTAGAGTTGAAGAAGGCTTGTGTAACTTTTCTGCAGTTCTTGTCCTTATTAGTTCGCATTTCTCTATTGAAATCTTTAAGCGTATAAAGTTTTTTCAATTTTATAAACAATTATTCAAGGTTTGTTCCAACACAGCAAAATGACCATCCCTGAACGATCATTTCCAGTCTGTCAACTAAATTTTGAATTTTTCAATCGATTATTGCACGGGTAAATTAGTTGAGCGACCGTTCGGAATTTGGTCCAGTTGGAAAAAGCCTACAGACATCATCTTAAAATAAAATTAGCAGGCCTTATTTTTTATTAATTATTATAAAGTCAGCGCCAAAATAGTAACGGAACTTTATCAAATCGTCTATTTATACAGTCTCCAATTAAAACAACATTTCAAATTAAACAAAAAGGTAACCGAACAGAAAATTCATCGGCCGAAAGATGAAAGGTTATATATCGGCGCACGCGCGAAACAATCTTCACATAAAAGTTAAAAGATAACGATATTTTATTTTGGTTTTTTGTTATGATATTTTGCTGTAAAAACCCGCCTTAAATTAAACACTATTTATTCTTAAGTTCTTTAAAATAAATTAGTAATTCATTAATTTATTTTAAAGTTCCTATCGAGCTTTTCTTACCAAATCCAGTCCGAGAGAGTTTTTAGTGCTTTTGCTTGATGCAGCACCATATATCGTAAAAGTAGGCCAAAACTTAAGAATCTTTTACTCCAATATGGTACATGGAATAAACCGAGTCGCAGAAACCGTCAGAACTGAATATCCTTTAGTAAATAAATTAATTTCAAATGTAAAAAAAGTGTTTCTAAAAGCACCTCTAACAGTGCAGATGTATAAGGAGGGATTACCAGAAGTTAGTTTACCTTTAGAACCTGTAATTACCCGGTGGGGAACAGGTATTAAGGCCGCAATATAAAAATAAAAAAAGTGTTTCTAAAAGCACCTCTAACAGTGCAGATGTATAAGGAGGGATTACCAGAAGTTAGTTTACCTTTAGAACCTGTAATTACCCGGTGGGGAACAGGTATTAAGGCCGCAATATTCTACGCAGAATATTTCGAAGCCATTAAAGAACTAGTTTTGGATTTAGATGACGATTCGCAGTGTGTTGTGCAAAGTAGAGAGTTGTTGAAAAGTGCAAGTTAAAGATCTTGTTTCTTGTTTTTATTAAGATTAATTTCAGTTTTATACCGGACATAATATCCTCATCAGACAGTAGAAATCTAAGTATAAGGGACTCAATTAGTATTGTTGAAACGTTTTCCGCTAAATGTAATGTCCCGGTAAAGTAGGAGGTCAAGCAAGAAACAAATTGAATGTAACTGTAAAAAAGAATGAAGGATTTAAATACTTAACTCCAGTAAAAAGAATATATCACCAACCAAACCATCATACGAAGTTGTATCTTGGCCTTATACTTTATGTCCTAAGTTGCAGTATTGTCCGATTACATCAGTAGATGTTGAAATAAGCTTCTCTTTGTATAAACATATTTTTACTGATAGAAGACAATCCTTTTTAGTTAAAGATTTTGAAAAATATTTAGTAATAAATGCCTTTTATACAACTTCAGGTTAAAAAATTCTTCACTTTTATTTTTCTTTGTTTTTTTGTACATTTCTTTTTAAATAAACATCTTTTTTAGAACCCAGTGTGTTTTTCTACCCTATTTTACTATAACAAATTAAGAAATATTGTATACCAGTATGTAACGAGTGATTCAAATATATATTCAAATATATATATTACAGTTTTTTTTGTTTGATACAATTGTACATTAATTTAAAAACAGTACATTTATGTAGAAAATACAATAAGGATGTATCATAGCACCTAACTGAATTAACAGTTGTATGTGCTAGCAAGATCTAGCTCATAATGTAATCAAATCATCCAAACTACAGTAATATAATATAAATAACATGATATAAAACGAAAGAAAAATATATTCATTAGTTTACCCTCAGACGGATAAACGGTAGACAAAAAGAAAAAGAAAATAAAAAAGAAAAGAGGAAAAACTTAAAACAAAATTAAATAAATCCATACCTAATCAAATTTTAAAATATTATAAGTTCTTTAAATTTATATTCATCTGACAATCAATTAGAGTCTACTAATAAATTGAACATTATTGTCAAACAAATATTTTCTACAAGCCACAACAAAGGACTTCATTTTTCCTATCCTCCTGATATTTACAGGCAGCATATTATAAAATGTTGGACCTAGATAGTTAATAAATCTTTGCCCAATGTTTTTATTGCTCCTAGGAAATTTGAGCTTCTGTTGTTTTTTGCTTCTAGTTTCATGGGTGTGATTCACATATATTTTAAAATTTTCAACTTTATGTACATAGGAACAGACAGACAGTAGGATATATACATATAGGATATTTGGATTATATAGAAGTCGAGTTGGATATCTACTATCCTTCTTGTTTATAATTTTAAGTATATAGTTTTGGATCACATTTAGTTGTTTTAATGCGATATTATGTAGACCACCCCAGATCACGATCCCATATCTGATAAGTGATTCAACAAGTGCCTTATATATCATCGTCAGAAGATGCCTAGATAGTATTTCACGAAGAGTAAAAAACTTATGTATTAATTTTCTTAGATTGTTTTTAAGTCTCATGGCATGATGTTCCCATTTTAAATGTCTGTCTATAATTATTCCCAGATACTTTGTGTTTGAAACCTCCCTAATAGTAGCATTAATATTGTTAATGTTAATGGATGAAAACTCAGGACGGTTTGTATAATTTAAGGAAAATGCTATGTAATTTGTTTTATCCAGATTCAGTGAAAGTTTGTGTACATCAAGCCATACCTTGACCATGGCAACACCCTGGACCACTTTGTTTCTAACAATTTCCCAATCCTTTCCTGAATAAAATAGAACAGTATCATCCGCGTAGGAGATTACGGTACCACCAAGGTCTAAACCAAGCAATAAGTTTATGTATGCAACAAAGAGTATTGGACCCAGCACTGTTCCCTGAGGAACACCCATAATGATATTAAGAGGATCACTGTAAGTGGCGCGAATCCTTACTACCTGCTTTCTATCAGAAAGATAGGACCGAAAGACCTCAAGCACCGAGCCCCTGACGCCATTTCTCTCAAGTGTATTTAAAAGCGCATCATGGGGAACCGTGTCAAAGGCCTTTGCCAGATCTAAGAACACAGCCATGCACCTATCACCAGCATCAAGACTTTCCGTCACTCTAGTTATTAGTTCATACATTGCTTCGCACGTACTGACCCCACTCAGGAATCCAAACTGATTTTTTGATAAAATATTATTGTCATTGAAGAATTTAACAAGTCTGTCTTTCAGACATTTCTCAAATATTTTTCCAAAATTATTAATTACACTTATTGGCCGATAATTGTTTATCTTATTTTTATCACCAGACTTATGAATTGGAGTCACCGTCGATGATTTAAATTGTGTTGGAACTATTCCTGTTTTAAAAATTAGGTTTATAATATGTTGTAATGGCTTTAAAATATAAACGTGTACATGCTTAATAACCCTTGCGGGTATACCATCCAAACCAGGGGCGGATCCATTTTTTAGAGAGCTAATGTTCTTAATTAAATCATTTCCTGTAACGGGACAGAGATATATTGATGAAGCTGGCGAGTGACTGTTTTTGTATATCAAATTTGGATCAATAACTTCATCAATACTCTCGGCCATCCCTGGTCCTACAGACACAAAATATTGATTGCAGAAATCGGCCATATCCTTGTCAGTTTCAAACTGGTTGTTAGAGTGATCTAGAATAGTTATATTGTTGTTTAATTTGGGAGTCTGCTCATTTGTAGCCTCACAGATTATTTTATATATTTGCTTAATATTGGTCTGATTTTCATTTATTTTATTTTTGTAATAATCATATTTACATTTACTGATTAGTTTATTTAAGTTGTTTCTGAAAGTCTTGTATTGAATATGTAGGTTTTCATCATGGGAGTGAAGTAGTTTTTTTTTTAATTTTGTCTCTATATTTTATAGAATTTATAATTCCATTCGTAATCCATGGCTTCAGTTTTTTTTTGTTTTTGAGTGTAATATTTTTTGTTAACTTAGACTTTTGGAAATGTTTCTGAAATATGGCGCAGAACAGGTTAGCAGCGCTCTCCGGGTGGTCACAGTCCAGAATACTCCGCCAGTCCTGCCCCGCAATCAGATCAAGAAAAACTCCATAGTCAACACTCTCTACACTCACTTCACCAGTTTGAGTATTATTTGAGTTTTTATTATTATATCTTATATTTATCATGACAGGATAATGGTCAGTTAGATCTGAATCAAGAATAAAAGACTGATAACTGATAAGTGAGCAATTCAGCTTTTTTCTGACAAAGATATGATCGATACAAGATGCTGTATCCACAGTTACCCTAGTAGGGCAATTTATGAAAGGTATAAAACCATAGTGGTATAGAGCAGACAAATATGCATTAACATTTTCATTGTTACTATCATTGATATCTACATTAATATCGCCTGTCAATATCTCTATCTGATTCGCTATGTTAAGACTAAGGTAGTTTTCAAGGTCACATATAAAAAGATTCATATTACTGGAAGGGGGTCTATACAAACATGTAATACCAAAAGATACTCCATTCACCGCAAACTTAATCCTACTTAAAGTAACACCACTATGTACCAGTTTTGTGTCGGCGATATGCACATTTAGGTTATCTTTTGTATACAACAGCAAGCCATCGTTTTTATTAAAACTTGCATTATTGTAGTGTGACGTGTAACCAGGTATACTGAATTGTGAGTATTCACAAGTATTTAGTTGAAAAGTCTCGCTTAGAACAATAATATCACAGTAGAAGAGATCATACATCTCCAGTGTAACCAGAAGAGAGTCAAAATTTTTTTTAATACTTCGTATATTTAGATGTAATAAGTTCAAGATTTTACCTTCAATGTTTATTTGTGTCTTAAGTAGATCGCTATGTATACTTTCCTGAGCAGGATCACAATTCTCCCCGTGTTCATCCAAGCTATTAAGTATTTCAGCTTCCAGGTTAGAAGCCATTAGGATTGCCATAGTCTATTTTACTCCGCACAACTTCTAGCATATACTTATATGAGGGACACTCAGGGCTACTGGCCTCATGGAAAGATTTGTAGTTTGTTTTATATTTTTCATTCGCTGTTACACAATTTACACATTTTTTTATAGACCTTGGGCACTTGTCGACTGCATGATTAAGCATGCAGTACTCACACACAACATCATTTTTACACTCATTACCTTTATGATAATATCCCTGACAATTGAAACATCTCGGGACAAATAAATCTTCATATACCTTATATCTCTCCCAATCCAAATACACCTTGCCAAGATAGGTAATCCTACGAAACAGGTCTGGAGAGCATTCAACAAATATGGTTTTATTTGCTCAAGGGCGGCTGTGACCCAGTATACATAGTGTAGCAGTAGCGCGTAGACTAGCCTGATAAATAAAAATAAGCCTCATCGGTAAAAAATGTTTTTTCAAAAGCACCACTATTTTCATCTTGAAAATTGTTTAAAAACCATTCAAAAAAATTAAGTCTTTGGGGAACGTCATTGGGAAGGAGTTCATGAATAGCCGTAACACGATAAGGGTATAGATGCAGATCCTTTTTCAAAAGTGTTTGACATGTACTGTAGCATAAATCCGTTTGCTGAATTTGTTAAGATAAATGCCTAATAGAAGTTGACGGATTATTTTCCATAATTTGTCGCGCTTCTTCAATAACCTCATTCGATCGTTTCGTTGGTCTTCCAGCCCCTTTTTTATGTTGAACAGAACCAGTCTGACGAAATTTATCAATTAGGTATTGTGACCCAGTACGAAAATTATGAAAGGTCACCGCAACATCAGGAAACTCGGTTCGAAATTCATCAAAGCAGTCATGCATAGAGTAATTCCACACACCGCCTATTTTGTTTCCATTTCTAAAAAAACTTTCAACAATAAAAATTTTTTGTGCTTCACTAAACATTTTTACTGTAGAACTTTCAATCCGGCAACAAAGCTTCACCAAAACTTGATACGCTGAAAAATAAAAAAAAAATAAAAAATTAAATCATATCCTGCAAATAGCACTTTATAATAGTCAAAAGACGACTCCCCGGAGAAATATTAGTTAAAGCAATAGTAACCTACCTTCAAATAACTGCAAAAATTACAAAATTTCTCCAATTTTTAAACTTTACAAATACACAAATTCAAATAAGACGTAAATGTCATAAAACAATCATGTCATCTTATCTACGCAGTACGGCCATGATGCTTTTAAAATGCATGGCCTCCCTTGAGCAAAATAATTAAAAATCACTCGTTATATATGGTCAAAAAATGCATATAACTGTATATTTTAAAGGCAAACAAGGCATAATTATGCGCATATTTTGGCTGAACTTAAGTGCATATATTCCGCCCTTTATATAACAACAAACGAAATCTTGATAAAAAGTTCTGCAGGTAATTGCTATTAATGTTAGTAGAGGATTAATACACTTTCATTGTCACCCCCCACTCCTCTGACGTCACATGACCTTGAACGCAGGTGTTCAATGATGTCACATGACCTTGACCTTGAACGCAGGTGTTGGTATCACCTTGACCTTGACCTTGAACGCAGGTGTTGGTATCACCTTGACCTTGAAAATTTACGTCATATGACCTTGACCTTGAACGCAGGTGTTGGTATCACCTTGACCTTGAAAATGTACCTTGAAGTTTTATGACCTTGATGTTGCATGACCTTGAGCGTGCATTGTTTGTGGTATTATTCCCCCTCCATTACCTCGAAAATTTATCCTATAAAAAGGTCCCTTTCCTACAGAGCCGCATAGTCACACAGGCATTGATAACTGTTGCCTTGAAAGTTGAATAGAAATATTGTGTTTGTGGTGTGTTTTGTGAAAGTTATTAAAGGTATTTTATTACATATTTCAATAATGAGTCTTTCACAGCAGACTTTGGCTGAAATTAATAATATGATAAACAAGGATGTTGAATTTCTCGAGCACCGAAAAATTTCAACACTAACAGTGGGAAAAATTTATATCATAAAACAGATAATATTTGTTTCAACACGTTTTGGTAAAAGTATTGTTGTTACTTTATATGATAAAACACATAATGTAACATTTGAAAGTTTCTTACCCAAGCGTGTTGCTGAAACATTATCAGAGGCAACTGTTGACATAATGAATAAATCATGTGATAAATTTACCCTAACATATTTGGGGCAAAGCTCACATGTATTTTCTGGGGGTAATACTAGAGCATTATTAAATTTTGGGTGTTTAGAATAAACAATGTTGTGTAAAGAATATTTTAATATATAGTTTATCGTATTTTTAATTTTAATTGATAATCTAAGAAAAGTGTAATAGGTACCTAGTATCAGAAAACACAATCACAATCTCATTATTCTATTGTAGATGTGTGACAATGTTGCTGAAAAACAAGATACGTATATAAGTTGGTTAGCATGCAAATTAAGACGTATGGCTCAAGATATACTACAGTTTTCAATGTTTGATGGTTCCTGTTTGGATTCAACTGGCTGTCAGTACAGAAAGTATGTGCGTGATGCAATCAATTTTATGGCTGGTGCGCATCTATGTGGACAATATCTCTACGGATCCATAAACCTGAGTGAATTTTGTGCTGAAATGATTGATAATGATCTTGCCAAGTTTGTCATTCATATACCAGATCTAGCAAGTGATTTGGTAACAAAATTTAATTTGGTTGATTATGTGGATCCCGACGATATTACTTATATCGTAAAAGATGGTGTAGTCATCCGCAGCGATGGTGCAAATGGTTGTGAAATAATGGACAAAGTAGAAGATCAAGAAAAGTAAAATTACTTATTCGAACAACTTTTGTTTGTAAAAACATGTTCTGAACTGTATTTCCATAAACCAGTATAATATATAATATATATAAATGTATGTATATATTATTATAAATAATGGTCATGTTTAAAAATAAATGTTATGGTTTAATATATATAAATAAAACCGATAGGAAATAAATTGTTTGTAGTAAAAGCATTGTTTTATTTTTCCCAACATAACAAACCCTATATAAGCGTTTGTAAGATGAAAACCTTATGAAGTTATATAAGTAGAAGGTAAAATAGCAAATTAGTTTAGTTTAAGTTAAGGATGAGTCGAAGTAACAGCACAGTTGATAAGTTTGGACGTAAGAAAACCAATGAAAAATGTCGGTTTTTACGTGGACCACCTGGAAATGGATTCAGGCTTACTCTCGATGATCAGTATGATATGCAAGGAAAATCCCTAGAGAATGTTGCATCACCTAAAAAACCAAATGATGCTGCTACTCAAGAATATGTTCTCACTCAACGTGATCTCCTGCGTATACAACTAACTGCTGTAATTGTTAAGAAATTATCAGATCTGCGCATACAAGTTGCTGACGAAATTAGTAAGAATGTTATACAATTTTTTGAGCGAAAAATCATAGGATTGAATACAGATATTTCTCGGAGATTCGCTGTATTGAATGAAGAAATAAATCACTTAAAGGAGAAAGTACAGAAAACTAAAGAAAAAGTTGATAGAAATTTTCATCCAGAATTTACATTCGGAAAGTAGACAGAAGGTTTTATCATGATAAATAGAAGGAAAAAGTAACAAAATACTTTGGTAATTGTATTGTTATAGCAATCACCTAAGTTTAGTTCTTAAGGTCTTTATTGTAATGCTTTTATGATAATAAACCGATTTGATTGTTTATTTACCTTATTATTTAAACCAATCTGGGAAGGGAAATATTAAAATAAAAGATACATGTGCTAATTTTACAATTAGTGTTATCTATTTTCTGGAAAAATATTTTATAAACTACATTAAGTACTTAAACAATATCAGACTTATCTATCCAAGAATTAAATTGATTAGGGAAACCCAACCATTTTACAAACAATTGATCGATGTGATTTTTCTGACGTTTTCTAAGAATTTTTTCAACAAGATATACGTTTGGGTTGGTTGTCTTTTGTAGTTCAGCTTCGTAGAAACAACCTTTAATCGGTTCACCTTCTAATGATTCCAGTATGTAAGTAGGTGGATTTGTGATGTTGCTTTTTACTATTTTGAAGAGTTCTGTTGACCATGAAGGTGTATACCCCTTTTCGAATATGGATTTGTATTTACTGATGCGAACTATATCACCCAGATGGAATTTATATTTCTTCGGTCTAACCTTTAAATAATCGTATGCCCTAATTTGGGTATCTTCTAACACATTTTTGGGCTTCATGCCGATGGTGCGATGCATTGTGTTATTATAGACGCTTGTTACTGATGGTAATAGTTCCACCCACCGGTAGGAACCTCTAGTCGAAAATTGTTTGTATAATGCACTCTTCAAAGTTCTTATAACACGTTCAACAATTGCCGCCTTTTTCGTGCTAAATGTAGAATAATGATTTATATTAAATTTTTTCATAAGGGCTTGAAAGCGACTATTATAGAATTCTTTTCCCTGATCACTTTGTAAATTGTCTGGTGTATACGATGCCTCTTCAATTATACTCTTCATTGCATTGGTCACTTCAGCACCGGTCTTGTTTTTGATTGCTCTGGTGTACACAAATTTGGAGTAACAATTGATGCATACAAGGATGTAGCGATAACCATCGTTTTCATCAGCATATTGTTGCATTTCCGCTAAATCTATTTGCCATAAATCCTTGTATCCTTTAATGATCGTCCGCCTTCTAATAAAGTTTTTTCTAGCAGTCCGGTGCAGTTCATTAACAATTTCAATTTTTCCCCTGCTTGCTTCCATATTTTGTAGCGAAGCGAACACGTCTCATTAGACACTGAGCAAAGGAAACAAGGTACATAATTTAATATATTATTTGTTCTTCACGAAGTTCCTCAACAATTGACATAATCTCATTGTCATGCCCAGTATTACCAGCTAATTTTGAACTCCACAGCAATCTTAAGCGATCAACCAACTCCTTTGGTTTATTCCAATAAATGTATTGAGGTGATTTGGAAGAAAGTAGTTTCTTGTTGGGTATTTTTATTTTTTCAGCGATGTTATTTTTTACAACAGCACCACCTGATTTAGTGCCCGCCGGCATCAGTAGTGGTTTTATAATATGCAAATATTTCATTAATCTGGTTTCTCGTAGACCCATATTTTTGTCATAATTTTCATATGCTGCACTAGTTAGTTCTAAAATATCCGTGTATTTCTGTAGCACACCATCATCGATTTTATCGTGTTGTGTTAGAAATGGTGGATTTCTTAAAAAAAGCAAATCGTAAAGTTGAGGCGTTCCATCAAATACACCAACATTTTTCCCGTTTTTATATAAAGAAATTTTGCCATTTGGAAAACGCACTTCTAGGTTACCAATATATCTTTTAAGGTGATTCGGTTTTTTACCAAAATGTACACCATAAATGGTATCGTATTGAGATGGCTTATTTTTTAAGCCATTTAAGTACGCTTGAATCTTGTCGAGCGGTGGTGAACTTGTATAACTTGAAGGGGAAGGTGTCTCAAACAATGTAACATTGGTATCACGTTTCGGTGTTGTATCGATGTGAGCTTTTCGGCTTATCCGCGGTGTAGACGATTGAAATGATGATATGTGATCGGATATTTCCTCAGGCTCCTCCATTGTGCTAGTACTACGACTATATTGCTTTCCTTGGGTATTGGGTTGCTGCTGCTGCTGGCGTTGCTTTACTACATTAGATATAGATGTTAGTGGTTTAGTGATTGGTTCGTAAAATTTATCCAAGTCGAGCGCACTTTGTGTCTTCGCCGCCTTGAATTGCTTAAATTTTTTTCGAACAGCATTGGTCGTTTCCACTAGTTTTCGTTTTAAGTCAATTTCTTCATTCATGGTGTTGACAAACTACCGAACAGCAATGAAATGAATGCATTCATCACTGTTAAACAAATATATAGCTATCAAGTCCCTTGCGATATCTTCCCGAATTTACATCACTATCTTTATCGATAACCAAGAATCCATATTTATTATCCCAACATTTCGAGCACATTTCCTGAAATTGTGTAAAATTCAGGTCGGGTGATACATGATCGGAAAAAACGTGTCTCATATTCATTTCATCTTGTTTAAACATAATAATAAAGTTGGCATTATCTCGCACAAGCTGTTTGGGAACTCGTGAATATGTTTGAGCCAAATAAAAGGCATCCACATTTTTGTGACGTCCCATACAAAAATAAGATCTTATGACATCCTGTTTTTCGCACATAACATCATCAAATATAAATATCGAATTAGGCTTTGCGTCCGATGGTTCCACAATATTGCAAGCATCACTGAATGCATAGTAACCAAGGCCCTTGATGGGTGTAAGAATTTTCCTCAAATATTCGTATTTTGGTTGATGTAGGGACTTGGAGTAGATATAAACATTTTCAAAACGAAGACCCAAGGGGTGAGTAAGTAGTGAAATCATAACATTGGTTTTGCCACAATTCGAAGGTCCAATTATTATTCCACGAATGGATGATGGAAGCAAAGGACCGTGTTTCCTTAACAATTTCTGTTCATGTCCACACCCAACTTTTTCATCGAGATTATCGATGGGGAATTTTTGTTTCAAATGTACTATCCGCATATTGATAAAATCAATACTTTATAGCAAACTTTTCACTTAAATGGTCATTCAGATGCTGATCACCGGACGAAGTAGATCGTCTCGTTTACAGACTAAGACTGGAAGAGGCTTTGTTAACTCCTTAATTAATAACCTGCCGGTGGAGCTGCATATCCCAGGTTATCAATATTGTGGTCCCGGAACAAAAGTGATTAAACGTGTGAAAAGAGGTGATCAAGGAATTAATCCTTTAGACGTGGCGTGTAAGAAGCACGATTTAGCTTACTTACGTAATAGAGACAATTTAAGTGAACGGCACCAAGCAGATTACGAGTTGGAACAAAGTGCTTGGAAACGAGTGAAATCTGCAGACGCTAGCGTTGGTGAAAAGAGTGCTGCGTGGTTGGTAACAAACATTATGAAAACAAAGCAACGTTTTGGTATGGGTGTGTCATCAAGCAAAAGGAAGGGTCGTAGATCAAAAATTACCAAGAGGAAGCGGCGAGCTGGTAAGCGACGTGCTGGAAAGCGGGTGCGTGTGCAGAAAGTAGCTTTTGGTTCTGCTGTTCGACGTCCGATTCGAGCAGAATTGCTAAGAGGTGGTGGAAAGAAAATGAATATTCTAAATGCATCGAAAATAGCCGTTACAGCAGCCCGCAAATCAGTAAAAGAAGCAGGTGGTAAACGAAAAGTTCGCACACCTAGGATTATTCCTATTCCTAAAACTGGTGGAGTATTACCATTAATACCAATATTTGCTGGTCTGTCAGCCTTAGGCTCGTTAGCAGGTGGCGTCGCCGGCATTGTTCGCACCATCAAAGAAGTGAAGAAGGCAAATGCAGAAAAAACAGGCGCCACTTTAAAACTAAGAGGAAATGGATTATATCTGAAACCATATCGTTCAGGTATGGGATTGTTTATGAACCATAGGAATATGTCAAAAAACTAATTGAATCCCTACCCCATAGACCGCTATCAAATGTCGATCTGGAAAAGTATGTGTTAAAACTAAAGATACCTCACTTTAGGGGAGTTTATATGCGAGATGCATTACCTGCACGTGGTCCCCGACGGTATGAAGCAGCCATTGTTAATTTGGATAGCGCATCGGGGGTAGGGACGCATTGGGTGGCATATCGAAAAGTCAACTTTGAAGTAACATACTATGATAGCTTTGGTGATTTGCCACCACCTACCGAATTGGTGAGATATCTGCAAACAGGTTCGAACGCGTCGAAAAACATTTACTATACATACGATCGTCAGCAAGAATTCGATTCAGTTTGGTGTGGCCATCTGTGTTTGAAGTTTCTCTCCGATATAAAATAATAATAATAATTATGTCTTTGACGTCACAAGTTGAACGCGATAACTACACAAAGATCTTGCACTCACTTAAAGTGTTTAAACAAGTGGGTGGATTGTTGAGAATGACTGCCGAAGAATTAGAAAACGTGCCGAAGGAAGTAATGATTTCGATGGCGCCAAATGAAATTGCTCTAGTTTGGGATAAGCTGTCAAATGAACTGAAAAGTGACGAGGATATGATGAAATATCAGTTTTGCTATGAACATTACAATAGCGACAGTGACGATTCCAACAAGGATGTGGGTGATGGGCCATTGCCTCGAAAATTATTTTGTTGTTACTGCAAAATCAGTGATGTGAATATAACAGCTGAAAATTCGATTAACACGACATCAGATGAGAAGAAAAAAAAAAGCGCTAGTGTATTAAACCCATTGAACTGCTGCAAATGATAATAAAAACAATCACAAATAGCTACTTAACGTCAGTCATGTCGCATACATTCACGCTAACAGGATCCTCGAGCGTGTTAAGCGCCGACTTTTATCCACCCATTGAACTGAGTACAACAAGTAAATATGGTCTTGCACTTGTGGGATTTTACACATATAATTCAATTTTTAACATTGATGAAAACAACAACTCATTTGGTTACATAATTGATGAAAACAACAGCTCATCTGGTAAAATAAGGAATGATGAAAAAATATCACATCTACTGACCATTCCACCAGGAGCATATGAAATTGATGAAATTGGTCAAGCTATGTTGACAGCCCTAAAAGAGTCAACCCGCGACGATAGTGATGAAATATTTTCGTTAACAGCCAACAATAATACATTACAATGTGAGATGAAATCGAAGTATGACATTGATTTGGGTGGTGACAAAAGTATTGCCAAAATGTTGGGGTTTGACGCTAAAGTGTTAAAAAAAAATGAAAAGCATCAGTCAGTGTACAATGTGGATATTATGAAAGTACGCATTATACGGGTTGATTGTAATATAATCTCTGGTGCATTCCTGAACTCGTCGAAATGCCACATCCTATTTGAATTTGATATTGACGTTGAAGCAGGGTATAAAATTACGAAAGAGCCGCAGAATATTATTTATATGCCGATTATACCGGAAGGACGTCAGTTCATAGACAACATCAGTCTGCGAATCTTGGATGACGACGGAGATCTGATTGACTTTCGAGGCGAGAAGATAATTATTAAATTGGAATTAAAGAAAATAGCATAAGGATGGGTTTCTGCTTTAACACTCAACTACGTTTGTTGCATACTGTGAAAGATTCAGTTAAACATAATAAAAGTAAACAAAGTAGGCAAACCAGGCTCATTCGTAATCCAGTCATAAGATCGAAAAGACCTCATCGGCAGCAGCAGCAGCAGCAGCAGCTTTCTCGTGAAGATTACAGTTTTTTACGATCAATTGGTTTGAAAATACGAAAATCTAGAAAATGACGGCTACTAGTGAAAAGATCGAGGTTTTCACCGAACCTATCTTCGAGAACTCCATAATAAGTTTACAGGAACATACTTATAAACCATATGGTTCCCCAACATTTAAGAACTCTGATGAAATTCGTATTCCCGTACACTTTCAAGACATAATCTTGGATGTTTCCGAAAGTTACATATACATCGAAGGTACTTTCAAACCTAAAGATGCAACAAAGAAATGTTACTTATCGAATAATGCTATAGCCTTCCTTTTCGACGAAATTCGCTATGAAATGGGTGGTGGTGAACAAGTCGCAATTGTCCGAAAACCAGGAATTACTACAACACTGAAAACGATGGCATCCTTCGGCGCCTTACATAATAATTCTCTAATGGTTTGTGGATGGGGTCTAAATGAAAATAATCAAGCTCTTGTTGATGCCACAAGTCATGTATTCTCCGGAAAGCTCCCCCTAAAGTATCTAATGGGTTTTGCAGAGGACTATACGAAAGGAATTTTTAATGTTAAGCAAGAGCTTATTTTAATTATCGCTCGCAATTTTACCAATTGTTATGTTGGTGAAGTGGAAGCAGACATTAATATTGATAAAATCGAATGGAGAGTTCGTCATATTATTCCCGACGATCGTCAAAAGCTAAAGATAATGTCTCGCATGAATAAAGGTGTAAATAGCGCCAATATTCCAATGGCATATCGTAAATGGGATCTTTACGAACTACCTGCTTTGCGACAAACATCATCAGATGTGTGGGCTTTAAGGACTAGCACAAGTCTTGAAAAACCGAGATATTTGATTATTGGTTTTCAGAATAGTAACAATTGCGACAATAAGGCCAAAGATGCCACCCAGTTTACTACAGCCAATATAAGTGACATACGAGTATACCTTAATTCCACCGTCTATCCATATGAAAGATGGAATTTAGAGTTTGGGAAAAAATTATATGCGACAGCTTACTATACCTATGAGAACTTCCAGAGTAGCTACTACGGTCGAGAAATGGTGGACCCAATGTTAAATTACGTCGAATATCCTGACAACCCCATTTTCATCGTGGATTGCAGTCATCAACCAGAAGCTATCAAATCATCCACAGTTGATGTCAAAATCGAGTTTGAAACACGAAACAGTAAATTTCCCAAAGACACTAAAGTTTATGCATTGGTTATTCACGACTCATTTTTAAGTTACAATATCATGAATGGTTCAGTTAGTAACAAATCCATATTTTAATCTAAGTTCTGTAGTTTATCTTTCTTTGTAATAAAATAACCTTAGATATTTAGTATCTTAACAGTTTTATTTTGTAATACCGTTTAAGGAAGGCACTGTATTACATAGAAAATAAATTTAGAAATAAATATTTTAATATTATCTACCGTGTTTCTGTTATTGTAAAAGCTACTACTGTTGGTTTAATTTTTGTAACCGAGGATCGAGGGTATATTTTAATATGTTACAAGACATGAATTCTTCAATGATAAGAATATATAGAAGTGTATGAGACAGAGAGAGAGGGAGGTAGAGGTGGGGGCAAAATAAAGTATATATAATGACCGATTTTGACATGGAAACTCATACTGTCCCGAAATGTCATCAAGTTCAGATGCAGGATATTCAACCGATGAAGACCGAACAGTTGAACCAAATGTTCAACATAGAGCGGTACGTAGGGGAGGTAGGTTCAGAGCTAGATTTTGCATAGTTCAATCCTATGTAAAATGGGGCCTTCACGTCAATTTATGTATGAATTGCTACATAACTAGATTTGGAGGTTTGAATGATGTTAATTTCATTCAAACTCATTTTACATTAGGATATAATAGGGCGATGCAAAATCACTCGAGATGTAGTGATTGTCGTGAAAGATTGTTTACGGTCTTTCACCAACAATCTTGCATTATTTGCAATAGAATGTAAGTTCTATTACAAATAAAGCTACTACTACCTACCGCCCGAACCCTGACCCACCCTAACCCCCTTCCTCAGGTCCTCTTCGGAGGGCCACATAAAGACTTGAGCGTAGTTAGTTGTTTAATGTCACATACCCAGGGTGGCACAATACTTTTCGAGAAATAATTTTTCGATTGTGCTACCATGGGTAGAGACATGCGGGACCGGTAGAAGTCGGTTCAGCGGACTCAACGACTCCGTAGAAGGACTACGATAATTCCCACTTTCTCTCTCCTATGCGACCACCCGAATAATTACACTTCACAGGTCTTTTTTGAAGGGAAAATTAAGACTTGAGCGTAGTGGATCACTTGATTGTGCTACGGTATTATTATTATTATTATTATTATTGAAGGCATACCACCGTAAGCATATTATTAAAATTTTACTATGGTAAGGTGACTGTTAATAAAACACTTTGGACATTTTGTATTATTTATTTAGGTAAACAATTATGTATATAGTCATACAATATTCTAGCATTTGTTACGCTACAAGAACAAATATTTAAACTATGATTGGAGCAATACGTAGTATCCATTGTTAATTTTGGTATATTAATAGAATCAGTAGTGAATTCTAAATTAACAATAGAAGGAGTTTTAAGGTTCATATCGAAAAAAGTGTTTATTAAAAAATCCTTCTTAACTTGTCCCTTGACATAAATAGTGTCGACATCGTGCAGAGCGTCGTAGAGAATCGAGAAAAGTTGGTCGAGATCCGTTTCACCATAAGTATAGCAAAGTCCATGTCGGTTTCCATATAAGTACAACGCCTGCTTCTGACATTCATACGATAGTTCTTGAAACGGTATTGTTGGTTTAAAGAAGTAACTTTTCATCTCCCTTCCATCATAAATAGCCAACTCTTTAGGTTGAAATTGTGGAACGCAGAATCCTTGAATGTCGACTACAACAAACTTCATCTCATCAAAGCTGGGATCAAACTAAATTATTTTTTTAATTCAAGACACATTTTTGAAGGATATAGTAAAATTTACACCCCACCCCTAAAATATGGCTATAAATACGTATGCGCATAGCAGAATGTATCACTCTTCATCCAGCCATGGACGCTACTAGACTGATGTTGACCTCGACCAGGAAGAGGAAAATCGAAGAGTATTGGGCAGCCTCAAAGAAGAAATTTGAAGGGAAACCGATCGCTGTCGTTAAGCCGACAGTACAAGCAGCACCACCACCACCACCTGTCGTGGTGGTGATTGACGACGACGACGACGACGACGACGACGAGGAAGAAAGGGTTGGAGCGCCCGAACCACCAGCACCTCGTCGGCGTTGGCGTCGGATAATTGCACCGCGATCTGTCCAGATCGCCAGAGGGGAACAGCCGAATTAGCTGGTTTCCCTAAACCTACAAAAAACGGTCCTTTTCAGGACCACACTTATACTTTGAGCGTAGTTAGTTAGTTAGGCAGAAGTCCCATTTTTGGGATGATACAATACCAACATGTGGTATTTGTTATCATCGCATAATAGAAAAACTTCAAGGGATTTTCTGCAGTACATAATTCATCGCATTTCTCTCAAATTAGTTAAAAATAAAAATCTTGTGTTTGATTGTGTTACTGTTGGTAGAGACCGAGTAATGTTTATTATAAATGGCTATAAGGCAGATCATTCAAATATTATTATCCCCCACTACAATGTTAGCATATAAATACTAGTTCAGCTTCACAATTAATTCATATACATCTTGGACATGGCCCAAGAAAGACCTGCAAGCCGTGGCTCGTCGCTGTTTAGCGATGAGACAGAATATGTTCCTCGACCCCAAGAAGGACCTGCAAGCCGTGGCTCGTCGCTGTTTAGCGATGAGACTGAAATTGTTCCTCGACCCAACAGACCACCACCACCATCGAGGCGAGTTGAAAATGTTGAGGCCACTGGACCTGCGGACTCCACATCGAATGCGGGATCGGTAGAAGTCAGCGATGACTTTAGCGGACCAGCCGATTCCACATCTTGGTGGGATTTTGAAGATGATATGGACGCCGGTCCTGCGGACTCAACCACTCCGTAGAAGTCCTATTCTCTTTACTATGCGACCGCCCGAACCCTGACCCACCCTAACCCCCTTCCCCAGGTCCTCTTCGGAGGGCCACATAAAGACTTGAGCGTAGTTAGTTGTTAAATGTCAATTTTTATCCCAACGTTTTACGGCAAAATTTTTTTAAGGCAATAATGATCTTTCGTCATACCTACGAAATTTAAAGTTCTTACAATTTTTTACTGAAAAACCAGTTATTTAGCTCAAAAGATTCCATTTCTCTCGACAAATTGTTAATTTTTGTAAAATAAAAAATATTTAAATTTTCAACTTTTAAGAATTTTTTTCGAATACATGCCAACATTTGGGAAAAAAATGTTATACTACAAAAACACTCATTTACCTCTAAAGATTCCATTTTAATCAAAAAATCGTTAATTTTTGTAAAATAAAAAATATTTAAATTTTCAACTTTTAAGAATTTTTTTCGAATACATGCCAACATTTGGGAAAAAAATGTTATACTACAAAAACACTCATTTACCTCTAAAGATTCCATTTTAATCAAAAAATCGTTATTTTTGCAAAATATAAAATATGTAAATTTTCAACTTTTAAGAATTTTTTTCGAATACATGCAAACATTTGGGAAAAAAATGTTATACTACAAAAACACTCATTTACCTCTAAAGATCCCATTTTAATCAAGAAATCGTTAATTTTTGTAAAATATAAAATATGCAAATTTTCAACCTTTAAGAATTTTTTTCGGCCACTTGGCGATATTTTATGAGGAAATGTCATTATAAAATATTTCTTGGCATATTTTTCTACATAAAATTGCTGAAAAAAAAATTTAAAATCTCCAAAAATCAATAGGGGGTTATGAAAAAGATAGGTGAAATAACGAAAACTGCACTTTAAAGCTTCACAGTGCCTCAATGGTAAGTCGTAGAGAAAAACTTTTCGAGTAAATGTTTGTTGAAATTTTTTAAGGAAAATTATCGTGGAAACAGATTTGAAATCGGATGAAGGATAAAGAAGTTTGTTCAATTTTTTCAAGGTCAGAGATAGTTCTAGCTCGCTTATGCGTAATTGAAATGTGCAAAACACACTGGGAGATGGTAGGCAAGGTTCGGTTTATACGTTTTTTTTTTTTTTTTTTTTTTTTTTTATAAGTGCCCACCCGCCCAGTACCCTCCCACCGTAGACGGGCGTCTAAATCGTTTGCGGGGGGTCCCGTCAAGATCGGACCACGGATAGCTGAGATAAAACGATTTTTCATCGGCGAACTTTTTTATTTATGGTTTTTTACTTTAATAAAAAATTTGTAAATATTCTCCACATAATTTAGACCATCTCTTATACGAAGCTTTTTTTTATGGGACTGACAATAAGGAAGTTCTGATACTTGACACTAAAAATGCTATTTTTTTATAAATTGTTGTAAAACTTGCTTCATATAGTTAATTTTTAAAATTAAAAAATTCCATAATTTAGCTCACGAGTAGACGAATCTTTTATGTCAGATACAACTTTTATGTAGGATGGGCGAAAAGCCTAAAAATTAAACATTTCTAAAAAATAGCCAGGTGGGGCACCCCATGCATTTCACATTTCAATTGCTTATATAACAAAAAATAGCGGTATTAAGAAATTTTAAAAAATACCATAATTAAGTTTGAAACCGGCCGCATCTTATTTATTATGCAACTTTTGATGTAAAAAGTATGGAAATACCTCAAAAAGTCAAAAAATAGAAAAATCTAAATAACTCGCTTAATATACATAATTTAAAAAAAATGACAATGGGGTTTTTAAAATTTAAGAAAATGCAATTTTAAAAAATGGGAGCTTATAGTTTACATCTAGTCACACATTTTCACTTCAATACTTTTTTCTCTAAAATTATGGCAAATGCCTAAAAAAAAATAATTAATAACAAATAAAAAAAATTTTTCAACTAAATGCAATTTAAAAAACGGGGATCTATGGTTTAAACGAAGGCAAACATTTTAGCTCTATTGCATTTCTGCGTCAAATTACAGCAAATGCCTAAAAAAAATTAATTAATAACAAATATGAAGGTGGTACTACCAAAAAAATTTTTTTTTCAAATAATTGCAATTTAAAAAACGGGGATCTATGGTTTAAACGAAGGCAAACATTTTAGCTCTTTTGCATTTCTGCGTAAAATTACGGCAAATGCCTAAAAAAAATTAATTAATAACAAAAATAATGGAGGTACCACCAAAAAAAAATTTTTCAACTAAATGCAATTTAAAAAACGGGGATCTATGGTCTAAACGAAGACAAACATTTTAGCTCTTTTGCATCTCTGCGTAAAATTACAGCAAATGCCTTAAAAAATTAATTAATAACAAATATAATGGAGGTACGGCCAAAAAAATTTTTCAACTGAATGCAATTTAAAAAACGGGGATCTATGGCTTAAATGAAGGCAAACATTTTAGCTCTTTTGCATTTCTGCGTAAAATTACAGCAAATGCCTAAAAAAATTAATTAATAACAAATATAATGGAGGTACCACCAAAAAAATTTTTCAACTAAATGCAATTTAAAAAACGGGGATCTATGGTTTAAACGAAGACAAACATTTTAGCTCTTTTGCATTTCTGTGTAAAATTACAGCAAATGCCTTAAAAAATTAATTAATAACAAATATAATGGCGGTACCGCCAAAAAAAATTTTTCAACTAAATGCAATTTAAAAAACGGGGATCTATGGTTTGAACGAAGGCAAACATTTTAGCTCTTTTGCATTTCTGCGTAAAATTACAGCAAATGCTTAAAAAAAATTAATAAATAACAAATATTATGGAGGTACCACCAAAAAATTTTTTCACTAAATACAATTTAAAAACCGGGGATCTATGGTTTAAGCGAAGGCAAACATTTTAGCTCTTTTGCATTTCTGCGTAAAATTACAGCAAATGCCTTAAAAAATTATTTAAATACGAAACGGGTAGTACCAAGAAATTTAATTTTAAGTTGTGATTTATTGTAAACACTAAGTCAAATATTTTAAGTTCAATACTAGCTAGCCAATCTAAGAGAAAAAGTGTGCAGATTAGGTACTGACGAATGATTAAAAGAAAAACAAAGTAAACAATAATATAATATTTATTAGTAGCAATTTCTATAATTATATAACAGTTTTACATTCGATGCTGCACAATGCCATGGATGCATCGTTTTGTGGAAAAAACACTCTGGAATCTTCTTAAATTTACTTAATTTCGGTTCCAGCTTACAGGGAATATCTGTAATGATTTCTTCGCTTATAAACCTCTTTAGGAAATTTGCCTTCATACTTCCTTTTACGTATATCGTGGGTGATTGGTATAATTCCAACACATGTTTAAATATATTGTTAATTTCACAGAGTTCTACGTTTCCAGACTCCCACTTCAGTCCATGATACTTTTCGGCCCATTTGACATGTTTTAGCTCCGCAAGGGACAACATATTTTTCGCAAAAGGAGCTTTAAATAGATAACTTGAGATACGAAACCCATCGTAAATTGCTAACTCTTTTGGAAAGTATCCAAAAGAAGAACAATGGTAGCCTTGGATATCAAGAAAAATGTCTGAAGGATATTCTCCCATCGTGGCTTGCAATCGACTGATGTAGTTAGCGAAGGAAATATAGTTTTAGACAAATCTATTCGATTTAATAATTTCTTGAATTCGCTAAAGTAAAATTTCTTATAACTTCGTTTGCTTAAAAAATTATTTAAATATTAAGATTTAAACTTTTTTATATATAGCCTATGGGTTTATTGATTCTCATAAACCTAACTAATTCAAAATGTTGTAAATAAAACAAAATTTAATTGACTAGGATGATATTTATTTAAATATATTTTTATAAAATATATACATTTATATTACATTACTATACAATTCTTAAACCTAAATCTATATACATTTACTATAACAAAACTTACTCTAAATTAACACTAAAATTATATGCCTATACAATTCTTAAACCTAAATCTATATACATCTAATATTACAAAACTTACTCTAACTTAACACTAAAATTGTCTAATAACAATAGTTTTTTTTTAATTGTCCCACATCACACCTAGCTAAATCTAACTTTTTTTTTAGTTCCGTAATCTGTCTCTCGTAAATTTCCACATCACTTTCTCGCGCCCTTAATTGTCCCAAAAGTTTACCCCGCACATTATAGGCGTCTCTTAGGACATTCCTTTGGCTGCTAGAAAACTCATCTAGCCAACCTGGTTGAGACGCCACAAACGTTGATGATGATGTGGACGCACTAGATGCACTAATTGGTCGCTCTATATTTTTTTTTCGACCTTTTCGTCCTTTCCGGCACAGCTCCGGTGATAGTGGTGGTGGCGATGGTGTCCTCATGATTGGGCCATCCACGACAACTACCACCGGAGCCAAGTGGTTTGGAATCGCTGCTGCTGCTGGTGGTGGTGGTGAAGACGGCATCTCGAATCCACCGGGAAAAGGTACGGGGAGGCGCCTAAATGTGAATTTCTTCTTTTTCGGCACATCCTTTGCCACAGACGAATAAAATTCACCCTTGCTTTTGGATCCACCAGTCGTCAGTAATCTTTTTAATTTTGAATGTGTCGGCTGGGCTTCCTTAATCACAACATTACTGAGAACATTGACTTTTTTGTTCTCAGCTGCTTGCCGCTTCTCTATGTCCCTCAACAACTGGCCACATGCATCATCCATAATCTGCTCCATTCCATCGTCTGCTATACTCAAGTCGTTCCCGGGGGCTGCGGGCTCGTCCACAAAGGCGTTTGCGGTAATCAGATGTAAATCATCTTCGACGCCCAGAAGATCTTGGGTTGGAACACTCATTAAATCAGAAATATCACTCATGTTTGAACACATTACGTACACAGGAATAATTGTCGTCACTAAAAGTTTCAGACTGAAGAGCTCCACACAAGATGCTCGCTTTTATGCCTATTCCCCCCACTATAAGTTCACCCCACCTCGAGTCTCGCCGTCCTTCACTTCGTTCTTGCCACCACTCTTCTTAGTGCCCTTGACTACAGGCACTTTTCAAGGTTGCGCGTTCTCTTGAAATTTTAAAACTAGCTTTATCAAGGTCAAGGTGTATCTTGCCATCCTTGAGGTAGTGCATTTTCTTTTAAAATTCTACATAACACTAATCCAGTACGTTGATAAATATTAAAATTAACAGTTTATATATGAATTTTCCAATTATTTTAACAAGTTTAAAATCGGTATGACATAAAATTACTTAAAAACTAAAGATATGATTGAATAACTTTCAACAAGTTTACCAAATTTTCTTCTGGGTCTGCACTATAAAAGTCTAAATCCTTATGTCCCCAAGGCAAAGTTTTTGTCGTTGATGGTATTATATAGCGTTTGTCGTCGTGGTGAGATAATGCTACCTTGTTTAATATTTCCGTGTAAACGTCGTGTTTATAACTACGAAACGTTTTCATTTTGCGAAATATTAAACCACCACGCTCTACTACATTTTGATAATCTTCCAGGTGAAGTTGTTTCTCAATAACTGCTTTTTTGACACCTTTTGCTTTCTTCACTTCATTATGAAGCGAGCTGATGTAATAAGCTTTAGCGCCGGTGCCGTAAAAACACATTATCGGATCACCTGGAAATTCATCTTTCATCCGACCTACTACTGATTGACTTTTCCGGATATTAAAAATATTCCCTTCTACATAATTAGAGGTGTCGAACTTATCAGGGTTCTCTGCAATTGTTCGATAAAAGTCGTCGGTAAAAACTTTTAAAATAAGAGAATCGGTGTCAGTGTACAATAAGGAAACGTTACTACCAAATTTTGCTTTAATGAAATTATAAAAAAAGTCGTAAATCACTGTCTTTGACATATCCAATATGGAAAATCCGATATAAATTGGTTTATTGTATATAATTTTTAGTTTATCCATATGTATTGCAACAAAATCTTCGGTAAATATTGTTGAACTTTTGTAATTCGGACGCGATATTAAAGCCCTTGCCCCTACTTTACCCCGCATGTTTTCCCACTGTGTGATTAACTTTATATCGTTGCGATTTTCGACATTTTCCATAGTCTTGCCAAAAATGGCGTTAATAATTAATTTAAATGTATCCTTACCGAATTTTGATGTTGCCTTATTCCGCAAATCTGTATTGAAATCAATGTATGTCTTTAGCCACTTAGATTGACTAAATTTTAAAATTCTATGAGTTTGCATTACCATTAAGCCACTAGAAATCGCCTGCTTTAGGGTTCGATAATGCACAATATATTTTTTTTTATCATTTAAATTTGGTATTAACTTTGACAATTTGGCTGTTTCTGTTGGTGGTATTATATTCTCAACCAGAAATGGAAGGTCAGAATGTGCATCGTGCAAATCCAGTGGATAATGCACATCGACTTCCAACACGTAGCCTTCTGGGCTGTTGTCGTCAATATCCATAATATTCAAATCTAAAATTTCGCGTTGTGATAACCATCTAAATCCACCAAATGGTAATGCTTGTGACATACTATGACCATACAAATTTGTGGCATCCAGATAAGTAATGAATGAAGAAGGTTTTGATGCATCATAATTCGGTAAATAAATATTATTGGCAATATGTTTCCTTTCCGAACACTGACTTATACCACCACGAATTCCTTTCTTAAAAAAGTGAATCATGTCAATATCAGTAAGTAGTTCCAACTCTACCTTGGTCATGCGCAACATACAATCAAATGAAAAACTGGGAAGAGTGTAGTACTGCACTGGGTCTAATTTATAAATGTTTAAAAACATATCGCGAAATTGTTCAAAAACATCGGTTAATAATAACACATCTGATTTTAAATATAAATCTGAATATTCCCCTAAATTCTTACAATCAAATAAACGCCAAACTTCCTTAGCTTTTTCATAGCTTTCATCACTAATGTGTTCCTCTGATAGATTATCGTAAAACTGATTTTTAGTTGGTAAATTTGGATAGTTCATCTTTTCCAAAGAATCCATGAAACTGTATGGAAAAATACCTTTGCCACGCATTAAACTAAACTTCTTATCATCGGGATAATGCTTGCGCATTTCCTTTAAACTACTTAAGTCTAAACCTTTACCCAAAGTATCTAGTGATGCTGATAAAAATTTGAAACTATCAATAAATCTTAATTTTAAATATTTTTTTTTTATTGTCATGGTCTTTGAGTCTACATAATCATGAACGTAAATACTTTTGGTAAATGAAATGTACTTTTCTTTGCTTTGAGCTATCACATCAATTTTATCACCATGACGACACAATTCTTTGATAAACATGTGACTATCATAACCACTCAAATTATGAAATACAATTGGTATAAATGTAGGTACTTTATAATTTAAATTACAAATCGAATGAGCAGCACCAGGTCTTTTGTTTCCCGTTATGTGACAATGATCCTTTACCTTATCATTATTGTTAATCGGACCTTCACAGATGTTGCACTCTGTGGCATTATCGAAATCTTTTATTTCATCAGATGTTAAACGGTTCATTGGTCTAATATCTTTTAAATACGTATTGTATAAATTTCTTAGATCTGTCTCAATGCGGGATACAAATACTTGAGCTGCATCATCTCCGCGATATAACTCAAATTTTGAAATAGAATCATCAAAGGAGCACTTTATTAGGTATGCAAAAGAAAACGGCTCATGTTTAACGTTTGTCGTACTGTAAGAATGTTCGGGGTTTGGTTCAGTTGAATCTAATGGTTTAAGCACTGATTCAAAGTCTGCATATACAACGAATGGTACACGCATTTGTTTTTCGATATTTTCAAATTTTAAAATGTTTTCCGCTACACTTTTCCCAAATTTATCCACTTTTAAATTAACTGATGGTATAACTGAGTATTTAAGTTTACAATCATTTTCTTGATGTAATGTCAAAGCGAATGATGATTTAAAATATATAAGGCACCCATCACAAAAATAAAGCTTATCACAACTTGATGATATCTGACTTGAACATAATCTTGATAAGTCTTTTATCCAGCAGTAATGACTTTTCATACAATTTGTATCGCAAATGTGTGCATCATCATCATCATTATCTCTGACATTACAATCCTTGGTTACTAACAACAAATTTACATGTATACCCAGCTTTTTACCAGAATATCTTAATGGGCCCACAACTTCATATTTTAATTTATTATGTTCAAATACCGATTGTAAACCATACACGTTTACTGAAATATTATTCATTTCTTCAAATTTAGAAATATCACCCAATTTAATTGGAAAATTCATACCTGTAAAATTTAGCACTCTAGAGTAATGGGGGTATGACGTCATTTGTGATGACATGTTACTGGCAGGGAACAATGCTGACGTGACGGCCCAAGCGAAGCAGCACTCATCTTGATTGTAAACATTAACAACAGCATTCTTCAGATCAATGAATTTCGGTAACTTGATATATGATGATCCCCCAAATGGTTTATATTCATTGATGTTTACCTCCAAGTACAAAATTTTTTCTAATGCCCAACCTGTAAGATAAAATATATATTTAATAATTAAATATGCTTTCAATTATTGACCTATAACATACCTGAATCCTTTTCCTGAAATTCCGTTGATTGAACCTTCATTGCCTCAACAAATGATCGGTACACTTCTTCCAAGTCACTTGCAACAGTAACAATTTCATTACACGTGTTAAAAGATTTTTCACTGTAAGAATCCTGTGCGGGAAGAATGTACAATCCCACCACAACCATGTTTATTTTTAGTGCACCACGAACTGCTACTACTTCACTTATTAAACTAAGCACTTGAGCTTTAATTTCTTCAAAAAATATGGTGAAGTCTATATGGAAATTTTCACTGCTTACTCGATATGTTGCAATCCTCTTCTTAAAAGCCGTTTGCACAATTTGAACACCTTGTGACAATGGCAAACAGGAATTATTTCGATGTTGGAGCGTTCTTTGATGAGCACCCAATTGATTATGTGGAACAGCTATATTACAAGTTACACATGTTCGCATCTGGGGTGTTGGTGTAGCCACATCGACTCTCCGTCGCTTTGCAGACTCTGCGTTAACAAATCGAAACATGCAAGACTCTCTTCTGTGTCGTAACATACTGTAACTACGACTAAATGTCTCACTACAATCTTCACACACATACTCCATGTCCGTTTAACTAATTATTTTGAAAAAGTCTTGCTGAATATTCTGTTCAATACTAAAATGTGACACCTCCTACCCACATATATACCTAGCGGCCAAGGTCACACCATTAAAAATTAACATTGACAACAGGTCTTTCAAGGTCATGCAACATCAAGGTCATAAAACTTCAAGGTACATTTTCAAGGTCAAGGTGATACCAACACCTGCGTTCAAGGTCAAGGTCATATGACGTAAATTTTCAAGGTCAAGGTGATACCAACACCTGCGTTCAAGGTCAAGGTCAAGGTGATACCAACACCTGCGTTCAAGGTCAAGGTCATGTGACATCATTGAACACCTGCGTTCAAGGTCATGTGACGTCAGAGGAGTGGGGGGTGACAATGAAAGTGTATTAATCCTCTACTAATGTTTCTAGTTTTGTCTTCTGTTCTAAAATCTCACAAATACTAGCAAAGCTTTAATTCATTAAACTCAAAAATTACTTTAACGGAACTGTTCTGAAAACGTCACATGAATACACCGCTCTATTTACGCTAGGTTGGTAACGTGTTCCTGAGCGGCCGCCATTTTAGTAGCACTTTGAAATTTGCTATTTTTTCGTAACATGTTTGTTTTGATGTTTTCTAAACAGTAAAGATAGAGAATATCTACGAAGTGAAGTACTGTTTTAAGACATTTTTTTGTTATCGCTATTGGCCCTTTCATGGCCGAATGGCTATTGATAAGTATCTACTTACTTATTATATATGTATAAATTATTATTTGTTTGAAAAAAAGTGAAAAATTGCGAACATCATTATAAAGAAAAAACACCAAAAACTTATAAGCAACGAACTATAACTTTTAACTGAACAATTTAGTATTAGGGATATTAAACCGTTAACAAAAATCGAATTGTCAGTTGATCTGTCAAAACAAACAACTAAAACCGTATTCAGGAGACGTATCGAACAATCGCGACCACTACTCGGAACACTGCTACATCTGTAACGTCCGCTAAATTCGCCTATGGTTCGCAAGTGACAAATCAAAACCAAAAACCAAGAGGCGAGTGTCAGTTTATCAGTTATCAGCGGTTCTCGATTGGCGTTTATACAGGGCCACACATTTTGCTCCATGTCGCTCCTGTTTTGTTTAGTTTTCTGAGTAAATACGGTAGGCATCGATGTCATTGTCATTACCTTAGCTAAGATATCTAGGAAGACGATAAGATCGATAGCCAAGAGGACGTTAACTCCATTTGACTGTAGGTAATGATCGTTTCAAAATTACACTTTCTTTAAGGAGGTTCATTCAAAACCATTTTTTCTCCTGTAAGTTAGAACCAACAATAATATCCAAATTTGGCACGCTACTGATGTACCTATTATAGTCTAGTCTTAGATCAGCCAATTGTGATATTATTATGCAATAAGACCAAGTAAGGAAGATTCGTGATCAGGTGAGTCAGCAGGCAAAACCCGTGGGTGACAGTCGACCGACCGTCATAACTGCCCGCGGCAGACTGCCAACCTTTGCGGCATGAGGTGAATCAACCTCTTTCAATGTTAAACTTCGCGTGCGAAGTCGTTTTTCGTGGAGATAATAGGTGTTAATTATATTTATTATTATGTCCCAACTTTGTTTAAGAGATAGTTAGAATTATGTATTTTTTTTAATTATTGCAGTTATTAAATTTAACCCAATAAAATTTTAAATGTCAGGTTTTTGCGCTGTCTAGAACTAAACAGTGAAGATAAATACACTACTTATAATAAAATTATAAGTATTAAACTAGCTTTATCTGAAGTCCTAATGCAAAAACATAAATACATTTAATGCCTTTAAAACGGAAATTAAAAAAGAAATGTTTTCTGTGGCCCATCAGATTCCACAGTCTGCAGTAAAATTTAACTGCGTACTTGTTTTTGCACGATATGCAAATAATGTGGGGGGCCCAAAGTCGTTTCATTGCTGTTGAAATAAAATAAGTAGGTATTTAACATTTACGACAATCGATATCGATAAACATTATCCATTAAACCTGCGATGTGGTTTTAATAGTTGTTTGAAAGAAAGAGGTATAAAGAAAAATTGGTAAGATTAAGATCAAGATGACCGGATACCGGAAGCAACCAATAGCATTGCTTAAAAGAAGTAAAAGAATAGGAAGTTTTAGACAATAATTACTACTAAAAGCAAATGAACATCTAACACCGGGGTCGTGTTTAATATAAAGCTCTTACAATTTATTTGGAGGCAACTAGGGGTGCCATCCTGGGATCCCGAGGAAAAATTAATCTCAAAAATCCCGGGATTAAGCCGTCAAATTCCGAGATAAATTATATAAAATTGTAAATGAAACAATGCAGTCTTCCTCCACAGTTTAATATTAAAGTAAATTTTAAGTTCCCAACATGTTTCGATTGCTTAAGCATTCATCATCAGGGGATACTAACATCCAGTTTAAAAGCGATGTATATTGTCTCAAACTAATGAGTACAACTTATAATGTGATACAGTAATATGTGAAAGTTGAAGACTTGGTATGAACTAGCTAGTTGTGTTGAGATTAATGTAAAGATAAAAATTTGAGTGAAATGTGAGATATTAATAGAAAAAGAAGCATTTTAATGAGACAGTAAATTAATTTAAAGCATATGAAGGAAAAAGTTTTATTTAAAATAGGAAATTTTTAATCCTCCAATTTTAATTTCTAAATTTGGTTAAACACCTAAGTTTAACAAATTTAATATCATACAATATAAAATAAAACTTTTTCCTTCATGTGCTTTAAATTAATTTACTGTCTCATTAAAATGCTTCTTTTTCTATTAAAATCTCACATTTCACTCAAATTTTTATATTTACATTAATCTCAACACAACTAGCTAGTTCATACCAAGTCTTCAACTTTCACATATTACTGTATCACATTATAAGTTGTACTCATTAGTTTGAGACAACATACATCGCTTTTAAACTGGATGTTAGTATCCCCTGATGATGAATGCTTAAGCAATCGAAACATGTTGGGAACTTAAAATTTACTTTAATATTAAACTGTGGAGGAATACTGCATTGTTTCATTTACATCACATTGACTCCACTGTAAGTATGGACTACTTTTTCAACTTTATATATAAATTGTTTTTGTAATAGAATTTAAAATTTGCCGATACATTTTTATAAAGTTATACAAAAAAAGAATCAAAAAATTAAAATCTAGACCAGCATATATTCTTCTTTTCACGGCCAATATTAACCTCCTTAAACTTGGTATAGGTCACATGTGTCACACCTTAGTTATGAGGGCTTACAATACGAGCATCATCAAAATCAATTTGTAATTAAGCATGGAATTGTCTATCAAAAGAGCCTAAGTTTATTAAAATCAGATACAAAGTGTAAAAGATACAGTATTTTTGAAGTTAAAGTGTACAACAGCTTCCACCACCCGTATTATCAGAGATACGAAAAAAAAACGATTGAACAAACTGCCGCAAAAATGGAAACTTTTTCCATTCACATTATCGCGACGATACCCACATGGGGCAATTTTTATTTTTTTTTTTAACTTTATTAATAGAAACAAACAAATTACATTTCATATATAACAATTTCTCTAAGCAATGCATTTAGCATTGGTATCGAGAAAAAAATAAACTTATAATATTCTTGACAACAGCATAAACTATTCTGTCCCTAAAAATACCATTAACAAATATTACCACCAATACCTGACTTTGAGATTCCTATAACATACTTAGATATCCTTTGATTTCTTTTACAAATTTACATATTGTTTGTATGGACTTAATGTCCTGAGGAAGTTGATTTTTAATTTCTACTCTAGAGTGACGCCCTCTAGCGGCAATCGTACAAATTTAAAATTAATTTCCAGCATTTTCTCCATGCCGATTTGCATCAAAATCTTTCTTTCCTGAAAAATTATGGCCGATACTTTTTGAGATATAACCGCTCGCCACCCTTACTGGATCACCCTGTATACTCTTTATCCCAAAAATCCCGGAATTGGAAAAAAACTTAGGGACCCTAGAAGCAACGAAATAATTTCCAGTTGATGCTCTGTTGGTTGAAGCTTCAGATCCTCCTTATTATTAAATTTATAAATTTAAAAACATAATAATAAACACAATCCAAAACATAATATAGGCCAAAAAGTCATTCTAGTTAATAGGGCACAAAAGGTTTGATAATAGCTTGAAAAACCTATTTAATTTTTACGTTTAAATCATTTTTATGAATATGATACGATTACACGATGACAAACTAAAGCTATATCTTATTTTGGATTTATATAAATCTTTCCAAATTGAAACAACAATATTTCGCCTTGGTACCCACTGCTTATTATTCGCAAACATTCAAATTGTTTTTGGAAACAATACGAACATCAATCAACCAAGACGAGGAGGTTTTCTTCAATAAGAAGCAATGACTCACTCTCATTATTTATATTTTTTCTGTTGCATGTAGTGCCTACCTGTTAGGTTATTTCATGCACTGTAGGCTGGTATAGTTAATTAGAAAATTATAATAAGGTTTTGCAAACGTTCTTGAGCATATGAATACACAATTCGATGTGTAATTGCTATTTATTGCAAATAAATAAAGAGCAACAGCAAAGCTTCTATTTAATTTTAAGAAGGTGGGTAAATTATAAGATATTACATTTATCTTTGTACAGTGTGAATTTTTTAAAACGCTACATGCTACAAGGAGATCTTAAAATGGTTCTGGGATATCTTGATGCATTTTAGGGCATGCGTAATTGAATGATAGGAGATCCAAGGTAAGTAAAAAACATTCGACACATTTACAGTAATTTAAAATCAAGTCATTACAACTGTTTAAATTTCAATTAATATCAATATTTTAAGAATAAGTCCAGTATGAATAAAAGAAGATATTAATATGATTACAATATGTAGGGGCAATTTGTGTAAATAAGCTAAAGATAGAAAGAATAAATAAAATATAAGCTGGCCAGTTGGTTAAATCCAGAGCCAAATAAACGTATCACACACACACACACACAGCTTCCAAAGCAGATGACAAAGTATCTAGTTATTCTGTTTGTGCTTTAACAGTTCATTTAAGCTTAACTTAAATTATTCTTAATTATTAATGAAACCTTAATTTATTTATTAATTTTCAACAATACTTAATCTGTATTTAGCGAGTTAGGTACAAGGACATATCCCGTTTTTTCGCAGTTCAAAGTGATTTTATCAATTGGGAACTAACATGAAAGTACGGACATGTTTAAGGATACAGATGGCGTAGAAAAACATTATTTAGCAGAAAAGTGTTTATTAATAATAATTAGAATGCCTATTTTTATATATATGAATACTTAAAAACTAACCAATTCATCTTCTTCGTCTTAAAGTGCCATGCAGATTCCTGCGTAGGCGTCCATCGTTTCTCTCATCATATGATCCTATTGATTGCAGCCTTTTGCAGTGCCTGGAAGTCCCGTATTCCTGTCCATTGTCGTATGTTTCGTAGCCAGGATAGTTTTCTTCTACCTATTCCTCTCTTTCCTCCTTCTATTTTACCCTGGAGAATAAGACGTTGGAAGTGATAACGCTCTCCGCGTAATATGTGTCCAAAGTAGCCAGTTTTTCTTCTTTTGATGTTTTCGAAAAGTTCACGGTCCACCACACCAGCCCTTCTCAGTATGTCCTCGTTCATTACATGATCAACCCACGATACTCTCAGCATCCGTCGCAGGGTCCACATCTCGAAGGCCTCAACTTTGTTGATAGTTGCTGCCTTCAACGTCCATGCCTCGACTCCGTACAAGAGAACGGACCAGACGTAGCACTTTACCATCCTATATCTGAGACTGAAATTCAAGTTTTTGTCCGTCAAAAATTTTCCAAGTCTCTCCGTTGTTCGAGCTTGCTCAATTCTACATTTTATTTCTTGATCTGGGTCCCATTTTTGGTTGATAATGCATCCCAAGTATTTAAATTGAGTGACTTGTTCAATGTTCTCTCCATTTATGGATATTGTGGTGTTTGGAGTATCGTTCCTACTAATGGCCATACATTTGGTTTTACGGATGTTAATTTTCAGTCCCAATCTTTGACTTTCTTCATTGACCTTATCTAGTAGAGTTTGTAGATCACTTGCACTATCCGCTAATATTACGGTATCATCCGCATATCGAATATTGTTGATGGGAATTCCGTTTACCTTAATGCCCATTGTACTGTCGGAGATTGACTCGGTAAAAGCTCTTTCCACATACAAGTTAAACAACATCGGAGACAAGATGCACCCCTGACGGACGCCTTTTCTTATTTCAAAATCCTCAGTTGTTCCTGCATTTTGAATTCGGACCTCCGCTCTTTGATTCCAGTATAAATTACCTATAAGTCTGATATCCTTTCCATCCAATCCCAATTCCCTAAGGTATGACATGAGGAGATTGTGCTTTACATTGTCAAATGCTTTCTCGTAGTCGATAAAGCACAAAAAGACGTCCTTTCTCTGGTCCTGACAGTTCTGCACTAATGTTTGGAGACTAAATATGGCTTCTCTTGTTCCAAAACCGTTCTTAAATCCAAATTGACTAGCACCACTTACTTCCTCGCACCTCCTATATAGTCTCGTGTGTAGAACCCGAAGAAAGAGTTTAAGGAAGTGGCTCATTAGACTAATGAGACGATAGTCTTTACATACGGTTGCGTTGTTTGATTTCGGAAGGGCGACAAATGTAGAACGGAGCCAGTCCTCGGGAATTTGTCCAGTGTCATAAATATTGTTAAAGAGTCGGACAATGCTATCCAATATTCCAATTCAACGATCCTATAAATATAATGATAGGTACTCTTTTTTAAACATAGTTTATACAGTATGTCTGGTGATATGGTAGACAAGAGGGCAAGCGGAACAGAAATTTCATTTTTCGAGGAAAAGTAGTTTCTTAGTTGCTGAAAAAATACGATTGTCGATGAAAGAAATGAATATTGTCCAAAAAGTTTTCTAAAGTCTTTAGCACAATACTATTTAAGAGAATTGTTTGAAATCATCACATCTTCTAAGATATTGGTTTTCATTAAGTTTGAATAGTCATAATATTTTTACTTTAAATTTGCGTTTCACTGAAAAGTTTGGTAGGTGTTCCTTTAATTTTGTATAGCTTTAATTATCACCATTGATAAGGTATCTTAGAAATAAATTATTACAATGTTATCAACGGAGCAAAGAATACATTTAATCCAACAATATGGTAACGGAGATTTTTCAAACAGATACGTTATTGAAAAATTTCATGAAAGGTTCCCCAATGTACCCGTAACCAAATGGGCGGTCTGCGACTGAACTCGTACGGCATTCTGTTAGAGAACACCCCACATTGTCCTTGACAAAACGAGCTACGCAACTACAGATGGTCCAAAAAAGTACTTTTGAAGAAATTTTAAACCAAAATAAGATACGTCCCTACAAACCCCATTATAACCACACATTAGAAGAAGGCGATGATGGTAAAAGGTTGGATTTTTATTTGTGGATAGGAAGTAAAATTTTAGGTCGTAAACGGGGATTTCATAACCTTTTAATGTTCTGGGATGAGTCCACGTTTTCGACCAATGGAACTGTGGTATCGCAAGATGTTCGCTATTGGAGTGATGTTAATCATATTTTCAGAATCCTAACCCGACGTCAATATTTAAAAAAGTGAATGTTTTAGTACGCTGTTTCCTACTATGGTATAATAGGACCGTGTTTCTTTGAGAATATTTGTAATAGAAATTCTTATTTAAATATGTTAAATACTTTTCTTTTCTGATCATTTGGAACAACTGCCATTAGATTAGGTACCTAAGTAACATGTACTTCTAGCAAGATGCATGCCAGGCCCATTTTGCCTACACAATTAAAGGAATGGCTTGATTTGGAATTTGGACAAAAATGGATCGGGCGAAATGGTCCAGTTTCATGGCCCCGAAGAAGTCTCGACGTTACGTTGGCAGATATGTATTTGTGGAGAGGCCTAAAACAGTTAACTTATGGCAATCCACTGCCAAATGATTAGAACGTTTTGAAACAAGTAATTATACAAGCTGTAGAAGCAAGAGGTTGAAGAGGTGCAGACGATTGATAACTATCTTATAGCCGTCATGGTGGAGCGGTGTTTAAATAATTATTGTTATACTATCTGATTTTGGGCTTGTTATATGAATTATGCCTTAAATTATAATCAAGTATTGGTTTATGTTTATCGTATTTTGTTAAGTGTTTTGTTTTTTATATTTCAAAGTAATTTGAAATAAATAATTATATATTCTTTGCTCCGTTGTTAACATTGTAAACTAATAAAATCTTTTTTTACTGACAATGACATTTTGCTTGACATCATTAGCAAAGAGATGTATTTGTGTGTGCAGACGTTTTGGTACATCGTTCGTATAAATATTGTATAGGATGGCTGCAAGTGGGGATCTCTGCGAGACTCCTGGCCTGACCTGCCCTCTCTCAAAGAGTTCATTTTCTGATGATACCGCAAAGGACCTGCCCTCAAGATATAAAAACGTTTGTCATACCTGACCTTATTAGTTTTAGTATGAGATCATCGTGTAAGACCTTGTCGAATGCCCTTGCAATATCCAAAAAGACTGCTCCCGTTGACAGGCGTCTATTAAGCCCTTTCAGTCTTAAGTTGCCAACCTTGTTGCTTGGCGCACTGTGCAATGAGCAGCTCTAAAACCGAACTGCTCTAGTGATTTATTTATTTATTTAAATTTAAGTTTATTATTAAAACTACATCTGTTTTTATTATTGCTTACTAATCCAGGGTTCATAATAAATTGCAAAATTGCCAAATTATTTTATAAGTGAATTCCTAATTGGTTCCCTGAAAAGGACTAAATTTTGTCGTCTGGGTGTAGCTCTTCATAATAGATTTTTTTTAATTAATGAGGCCAATGGTTGCTTACCTTTAATGGTTCGATGCACCACCCTGTATAGATACATAAACGTTATTTTTTTTTAATTTATAAACAAATATATTATATGAATGTCAAAACGTTTGGTTTTTGATTAATACTACATGCGCGTGGGACAACATAATTGGAATTGAAATCAACAACCTTAACTATCTATTAGATCTATGGTTGTGTTTTTTATCTTTTCAATATTGTTTTATTAGGCAAACTAGATTAATCCTTAGTACGTGGGGGTTTCTGCTCTTAAGCCGATGCCCACAGTTTTCCTTGACTGTCAATTAAGAATTTTTACAGTTTTTTTTTAATAGGTGTACTTTTACTTTTTATGTAGTTTACGCCTCAAAAAACTGATTTAAAATTCAATTGGCTGATTATGTTAACAATGTTTTGCTTGCAATAAATAAGTAGCTTGCTCTCTTTAAAGCAATAAAATTACTTAGATAATTTCATACATTTAAATTTAGCCAATTAAAAGTCTCCTTTTTGTTTGCGTTACCCAGAGCAACGGGGCAATTATCGAAAATTTTTCATATTCCTATCAACTTGCATGGAATTAAAGGTGGATTTATAAACTCAAATAGTTCCCAAAGCTGAAGTTCAGTTGGCGTTGGAAATAAGAGTTGAATTTAAACTAAAAGGAACACTCAGTTCCATTTATAAGCTCAGTTCATGCAAAGTTCGATAGTTTCGAAAAGTTCCCGGGTAGTTCGAGATAACCAATTTTAATGTTCAGAGTTCCGAAAGTTCGTTCCGACCAATGAAGATGCGATTTTATTTTTTTGTGGTTCGTTGTTTACATCGCCATTCCGCCATTTGTATTTGTACTTTCTTTTTGTTGTAAGGTTAGTTTGTGCCTTGTGCCGGAAAATTGGAAAAGAAAAAATGGATAGTATGGAGAGTGATGACACTAATTTGTTTTTACCCGACTTTATTTAAAATTATAAAATATTTTAATTTATTCTATTAGACACCAACTTCAACCAATCAAACCAAAACTTTTCGAACTTCGCCACTGACTTTATAAATACTATATTCTGAACTATCGAATATCGAACCACACCAACTTGAACATAACTTCAACCTCGCCAACTTTTCGAGTTTATAAATCTACCTTAATAAGTAGAACTTTTTTGACAATTCCAATGTCAAAATAAATGGTATGAAGGTTAAAATTACCTACATACCCATGGAATTAATTAAAATAATTTGCAGATGTATAGAACACTTATTTTTCTAACAAGTGCGCAAAGTGTTACCTTTCTGCACGCACATAAAGTTAGAGGAACCACGTGAAGCGGAGTTCGAATAAGATTTTGAGTAGGAAAACATTATTTTGGTGCTGATGTTCATGTATTATTTATTTCAGGTACAAAACCAAACCTATTACATTACAAATAGACACTAACAATTTTTATGACATTATCTTACCGAACATCCCTCGAGGTTTTGCTATCCCCAATGCTAATATTATGTATAACTATCAGTGTGATAATAGAGCATCAATATTCATCGCCGAGGCCCAGACTATTATAAAAGCCCTAGAATATGTAACTGATTCTATAACATGTCAACGGGTAGTTATTTTGTATATCGTAACGACGGTTTTAATCATCCTCTTGTTGCAAAAATTCTACGCCTCATAACTATTTTGTATTCCAAGAAATTCCAGGTAGAGTTGATTTGGGTCAAAGGGCAGAAGTGGTAAATGGGGAAATTTTAGCCAAAGTACCTACAAGTGATTTATTCACCTTACTAAGGGCAGATCTGCTGACATAATGACAGGCAATGATGTATCAGAACTACGTACTAAATAATAAAAACCCCTACATCTCCATTAATTTAAAACTTTAAAAAGATAAATTATATTTTCGTTGCATTACTGGACACGGCAACTTTAATAAGCATCACTGTAGACTAAAACTAAATAAAACACCTCACTGCTCTTGTAATAGTCTATCTATCGACGATATGAACCACAAGATTTTTAACTGCAACCTTAACAGAACAGCAGCAGACTTCCTCTGTTCAGAACTCGCCAGGCATAATTTATTGCCTCTCGATTTTACCTACGTCGATGGCTAATATAAACACAGTTATAGATTGTATGCAGGGTGTCTCTAAAAGGTCTGTACAATATCTGAGCACATATTCCTGAGGCCAAAATAAGGCGATTTAAAGCAACTTACCTTGGTCCGGAATTGCTCCGTTTCCGAGATACAGGGTGGTAAAGTTAAAAAATAAAAATAGAATTTTTTAAAATTAATGAACATTTTTTAACGTATTACTTTAAAACTTGAAACCCGAATACGGACACCTTTTCACTGTGGCCATTAGAGGGCCCTTCACAATGCACTCCTTATGCACTGATAAAACTGTGCTCCCTTAATCAAATAATCTGATTTATTTGGTGAATAATTATTGGTAATAAATAAATGTGATTTTAATTAACTAAGTTTTATTTAACTGGAATAAATGATTATTTAATCGAAGTACACTTCAAGTTAAGAACTAAATACCTTTACCCCTAATTTAAATCATTCAATGCCGAACATTTCATGGGGCTTTGATCAATTTGATTGGATATACAAAAGTGGTCTGATAAATCATCATCGCGTTTTTGGTTATTGGTGTTCGATCTTGTCTTGTAGAAATTTATGAGTGAGTGGCACAGAAGTTAGTGGTTCCAGCAAAAATTAAAAGTAAGATATGGGGGATAAACGTAATATGAATAATTACTTAGAAGATTGGGGTATATCGAGGGGTATATCCCCTCTGTTAGATACTTCTAAAGGTAGGAAACTATATTTGAATATTTTAGTTAAGCATGAAACGAGTTAAAAAAATAAGATAAGAGGCAAAGAAAAGATACTTGTAATGGTACCTAATTTGAAATTCTAAACACAAAATCTTTTTAGAAAAATGTAGCCAGGTATTTATAAATTATAAGCTACCTAGGTGTATTTTTTTAAATCGTGTTACAAATAAGATGGTTTTTCTCAATTTTCGACATATTTTAATACTTATCAAACCTTCTAACGTAAAAAATATAATTTAATTAATATAATATTAATAATTATTGTACCTAATATTTGCAAATTCGCCTTTATTTAATTTTTTATCAAAGTTATTAACTTCTCTATAATGTTTTATTGACGTATATTTTAAGGGCGACAACAACTAATGGTGGATTTATGCAGCAAAATAACACGACATAAAAATAAAATAAGAGTTGCATCTACAGATCTGCAATAAGACGTTTATAGAACCAAATAACATAACATAAAAATAAGAAATAAAATAAGAGATGGTTATCTTCTAATTTTTATGTTATTTTTATATGGAAATCATTGTGCGCGTGCGCATAATTTGTCATAACCTTTATTTTCGGCAAAAATGTGTTTCTGTTGGTTTGCCTTACTATTTGAACAATATAAACAATTTGATAAGGTTTGTGATTATTATGGTATAGGTGCTGATTAAACCATATTCAATAGCAATAGGGGATTTGATCTGCTTATTTCTTATTTTTATGTGACGTCTGTATAAACACGTACTTGGATAAAATAAGAACTGATTTGAATGAACTTTTTGATGTATTTGAAATTAAGAAAAGGTATTTAAAACAAATAAAATTATACTTGGTCTAAATAAATATAAAAGGCAAGTTTAGCAATTATGTACTTGAATAAAGAAACAACGACTTTGATGGAAATTACCGGTTTATTTAAATCCAATCACTTAAACTGTTTAATTAAATAACGTTGTCGTTACGGCAAATACATGTAAAACAAATATAGGTATACTTGATAAAATATGTATAAATATCAATCAAATAAACATTTTGTTAACTTCACTTTTATTTAAGTCATTGAAGCGGCTTATTTAAGTTAGGTTAGTTTTAAGG